>OZ010602.1:83823307-83848307 GCA_963932145.1 Acanthosepion lycidas | reverse complement strand
AGTTTTCTTATTTAGCTGTGAGATGCCATTGATTGGGCTTGTATAATGTGTGAACATCACATTAACAATAACCGAACGAGTAGATTCTTCATACCAACACACTCTAATGTCCAGATCTTTAAGTTACACATTGAAGTCGAGATTTCAGACCTTGAACAAGATTGAGAATGTAACGTGAATATTAAAGAGGCTTGCTGTCACTTGATCCCCAGTGTAAGTTACTAACTTAATTCTTGTGTTGTGGCGAATGTAATAATAACAAGGAAATATATTTTTATTAATGTTCACCCTATACAAGGTCCAAGAGTCACTCAATATAGAAGGTTACTGAAGAAGTATTAGCGGTAACACTAAGTGCAGTTTATGAGGATATGTGGCTTAGATAACCGCTAACTCTAGATTGAAGAAGTTAAGTTTGTCGTGGTCAGGAAAGCATCCTCTTAGGAGTCTATTCCACAAAGTAACGGTTCTTAGGAAGAAGCGATCCGAGTGGAACTTCTTACTTGCTAATGGAATATGAACAGAACGGGGATGATTCCTGATATGGTGGGTGTTAGCTATGAAGGTTAGGACTGGTGGAACTAATGAATGTACCTCTTCAAAACATTTTCCGTAGTAGCAAGATGCCGGCGACGTTTCGTTTGTGGGAAAGGGGTTTTAGGCTGGAAAGCAATTACCCACAAGACTGCTTAAATTTTTCTTTTTAACTTTATCCGGTCTGGATGGCGATCCCTAAAAATGACGGTTATGAAAAATGAAACGAACGCTGGAATAAAAATGCGCGTTATCCCAAGAGGAGTACTTTGAAGAGCGTCAAGACATGTTCGGCTATATTTTCGTTAAGGTTAAATACTGGATACTTTCCAAACCAAACGAAATATATCATTTTCACTTGGCCACCTGCTGTAGTGCTGATTTTCACAAACTAGTCTAGCTCGATATATCCCAACCTAATTGGGTGCTCCCCTAGTGTAACCTTGTGGCAAACTAAACGCAAATAAACATCGATATCTGATTGAATTGATTCGTTTTCTACAGCTTATCAGATTATTTAAAGGCAGAAAATATTTTTAGATTGTAAGAATTTTTTTGGTGGGGGTGAGGAGATAATAATGATTTAATGATACAAGTCTTAATTAATTAACCCATAGCTGGCGAAAAAAAAAGTGGAACTCGACTCTCCGATTAACGATTCAGTGTTATTATCGATTACACTATCTGCACATCCAAGCTTACAGCGGTCACCCATCTTGGTACTGACCAGGCCCAACGTTGCTTAACTCCAATGATCGTACAGGAACAGGTGTTTCAACGTGATATAGTCGTAAGCCCATATATGATTGGAATCTGTCATAGTGGACAATGGAGGTAATATACAGATTTTTGGGAGATATTACACGGGTAGGCAACGTAATTATGGGGGAGTGGTTTTGACTAAGTTTTCATTCACCTACTCTCAAACATTCTGGTTATGCAAAATATCTTGAGATGGGACAGAATACAGTGAAAAATTTATTCGCGCCTTTTCTAATTCACCTAGAATTTAAATTATATTCGAATATTCTGAAACCTTTGCCTATATCTATTATTTCAGCTACCATATCTTTCTGTAATATTAACTCTATAACGAAAAGAAGGCGTTCGGTTTATTAAGTAAAAATAAAAGGCTAATTTATTTTTTATATCTGTAATTATAAAGCAATTTCAACGGGATGTAATGGCTAGCGTGTTTGTCTCTCTAGGTTAATTACGACTAAGTTCAATCCTCACTAAGTTCTCTGTACTTTCGGCCTTATGCTACATCTCAGCTACGCATAGTAAATCAATATAAAGCAACATAAAACAGAAAAGCTAGTAAGACAAGGATCTGTTTTCGCGCCGGAACTATTTAACCCATACAGTGAGGCGATTTTGAGAGAATTAGAAATCTTACTTCTTTTTGTGTCGTGTCACCTCAGAACGTAGACGATCATGTCTCTCCACAATTTCCTGTCCCTTGTAGCTCTTTCTGTTATATCTCCCAAACCTATCCATTTAGTCAAGCGATGTTATCCGTTGTTTTCCTCTGTCCCACTTGCCCTCTCTCTCTATATCTATGAGTATCAGATTTTCCAAGACTCTTTCCTCGGTATGTACCCTAGAAACCTGAACTGTCTCTTCTTCGTGTTAAATATAAGTTCCTTTTTTTGTTTCCATTTTCTCTAAATCTTTGTCGTTGCCCACATGTTCGGACCATGGTATCCTCATAATCATTCTGTAGAACCATATTTCTATTGCTTCAAGTCTCTTTTTTATCTTTGAGTAGCACTCATACAGGAATACAAATATCATGTAACAGTTTAGCGCTCCTTTCCTTGTTTCTAACGAAGATTTTCTCTTTTTTAATACGCTTAGGTTTTGGAATGCGTCTTTGGCTATCCCAATACGCCTTCGGATTTCAGTGTCACACTTTCCGTCCTCTGTTAAAACATTTCCCAGATATTTAAATTTCCGATTTGCAATTAGCACTTTGGGCTCATCCTTTTGCTAACAACCATACATTCTGTCTTCTTACAGTTGATGTTTAATCCTTTCTTCTCGGTTTCTTTCACTAACTTCTGTAGGAGTTTTTGTACTTTTCTTTGTTTCATTATTGGCAGCCGCTATATTAACAATATAAGATGCGCAAATGGCACGGTGTTGATAGCAGACACGGAAAGGAGACTACAGACACTCCTATAGAAGGTAGTAAAGAAAGGTGAAAAGAAAGGACTAGACATCGATTGTAACAAGACAGAGTGTAGGGTTGTTAACAAAAGGAACAACTCAGGATGCGAAAAACGAATTGGAGACACTAAAATTAAGCAAATACAAAAATTTAAATATCTAGGAAGTGTTTTGATAGTGGACGGAAAATGCGACACCGAAATCCGAAGGAACATTAGAATAGCTAAAGATGCCTTCCAAAATCTAAGCAAAGTATTAAGAAACAAGAAAAAAAAAGGTACTGGGTTGTTATGTAAGATCAGTCCTCTTATATGGCAGTGAATGCCGGATACTCTACCCAGAGATGAAAAAGAGACTTGGGATAAGATATGTGTTTCTACAAACAACTGAAATTACTAGGGCACATAATGAGGAAAGAGGCCTTGGAAAATTTAACACTAACATGGCATATTGAAGGCAAGCGAGACAGAGGAAAACTTGTGTAAATGGTTGACGGAACAGATGAAGAAAGATAGCAAAAAGACAGACATTGCTAAGAGCTACAAGAGGCAGGCAATTATGGAGAACCATGATCTCCCACACCCCGAAGGGACACGGCAATAGAAGAATGGGTTGGTGAAAACGTTCGTTCAGTTTTATTAAGCAAAAATAAATGGCAATTTCTCATTAATTTTATTGAACAAAATATTCACTCTCACACGAATAGATATACACTCATTCTTACACGCTCTCTTTTGCTGACACATCCAACCTCACTCTCACGTACACACATTTTCTATCATTCACATTTACATACATCCTCACACGCATACAAAAATACTACCACATAAATATATATTATCCCACACATACGCTATCACACTCTCTCACACCTACATACGCATCCACTCCCTATTTCTCTCACACCTCCATAAACTCTCTTTCACACAACGTATTTTTCACACATAAACACACACACCATTTAATATTTTCTTAAAAATCTGCTAATAAAATATTTTAAAATATATGTGAAGACAAAATTGTTCATATTTTTTAAGATAAAAGACAATACGTTTTTATATTTCTAAATGAAACTTAACTGGACAAATATTTCCCGTCGCGTTTCACTGTCGTCTGCCATGTTTCAGGCTACTTCATAATTCCATTTTCACAGGACATTTTTTCTTTCTCATCAAAAATCCCTCAAGGTGCCTTTTGTAGTATTCCATGAAATTGATTTTTTTTTATCTCATTAAGAGAATTCTCTAAAGACAAGAATAAATGGTAATTTGAATGCGCAATATGCGGTGAATAAGAGAGATTAATTAAACTTCCTAGCAATATTTAGCTGGTTACCAAAGCAAGTAGTCTGACGCTATCCCGGTGGAATTGTATACTTTTTCTAATTATAATTCGTTGATTGTTAGTTCAAATTGGTCAAAATAGAAGCAGTACTGTTTCGAATCAATCATTTATTAATATATATATATATTGTTTCCATCTACCGGCCTGAATATTTCTAGTGTGGCGCATATTTTTCTAACAAGATTTCTCGAAATATTTAGGCCGGTGAATGGATATAAATATATATACTGCTTAATAAATAAATAAAAACAGAGCATCTACTCAAATATGAGTATCCATTAAAAAATAGCGTTTAAATAAATAAATTAGAAACATGTCGGTTTAATAAATGAAAAATGCATTCATATATATATATATATATATATATATATATATATATATATATATATATATATATATATATATATATATTATTAAATCGACAAAGTCCGACAATTATTTAAGACATTTTTTATGTTCTTTTTATAGATACAAATATTTAAGTAAATGTTCTGTTTTATAATAAACAGCATTAACAACATTTACCGGACTGAATATCTGAGAAATATTCATATAAAATATGCGTCCTCCGACAGGAATTGAACCGGTATCCTATACGGATACAGTAAAATCGACCTTGCTAACCGAACGATCATCTGTGGCCCAATCAGTTAAGGCACGTCAGGCTATATCATGGTTCCATATAGGATGCAGGTTCCATTCCTGTTGGAGGACGCATATTTTCTATGACAATTTCTCGGACATTCAAGCCGGTAAATGTTGTTAATACTGTTTATGCATTTACTGTTTACAGCATTTACTTAAATATTTGTATCTGTAAAAAGAACGTTTAAACATAAAAATGTCTTGTATATATATATATATATGATTAAGTGATTGATTCAATTGATTAGATATATATATAGTGCGTATTTAGGCAGCAAATGTTCCTTAAAGCAAATATCATTAAAAACAATTGAAATTTTAGTATCGATTAATTTTATTGAATGATTTTTCAAAATTACGAATAATCCTTCTCAGGTAAAGAGGAAATTCCGTCAGAAATTGTCCAAAGTTCATTTTAGAAGAAAGATGGGTCAAGTTATCATCAGTCTAGGTAGAGACAAATGGTGAGATTCGTAGAACTGGTGAGTGTAGAGGACATGAGCGAAGAGTGTTGTGGTGTGCGTGTGTGTTTATTTTATATATATTCAAGGATACGGGCTCTCAAATTATAATTGATTTTATTTATAGATGGTTATTTTTGTTATATGTATATTGCTTCGAGGATCATAAGTCTGCTTTTTACTGTTTGATTTTGCTAGTTGTGGGGGGGGGGACTATAACAAACAATATCTTTGTTTTACTTATTGTTTCTTCTTGTTTATCTATATATAAAATTCTGTGACTTCTGTTAGTTCGTCCATCGCAGCCTCTAAAATCGCCATACATTGACCGATCAAAACTAAATTCTAGTATACATAGCCTTAGTAAAATAAATGGTGAGTTTCGTAGAACTGGTGAGTGTATTGACGTGGGTGTTTATTCATATATTTATTTTTTTAATGTACATTTGAGAATGAAGGCTCTTAAATTATAAATGATTTTGTTTATAGATGGTTGTTTTCGTTATATGAGTATTGCTTCGAGGATGATAAGTCTGTTTTTTACTGTTTGATTTTGCTATTATTTTGGCATTGTTTGTGAGTAGTTATCTAATGTTACTATGATCCTTATGCTGCTTATTAATGTGTTGTTTGGTGTTACTCTGCTCCGATATATGGCAGGTGAGTTTCCGTGAGAGTGTGGTTGTGGCATATAGTATGTAAGATGTTTTGTGTTTTTTTATTTACAGAGAAACATTCTCCGAGTGGATAAGTATACTCACACACAACAATAGTCTTGTATACAGGATTGGAAGTTTGAGATATATTAATTTTAATAACTAGGTTGTTGGTTTTTAATTTTTTTGTAGTAAATAATGAATCTGATGTATATGTTTTTATTGATTCTTTTATATATCTATGATGTTTTATTGCTGTCTCGTCTTTGTGTGTGTATGTATATGTGTGTGTGTGTGTATGTGTGTGTATGTATATGTGTATGTATTTGTATATCTGTGTAAGTATTTATATGCATATGTGAATATGTGCGTATGCATGTATATATGGATGGGCGCGTGTCGAAGGGTTTAGAACGTTCGCCTTCCAACCAGGAAACTTGGGTTCAGTCGGTGGAAGAAGAGACGGTGACCTCTTGATGTTATCGGACTGAAGACGGTTTACAGGTACTTTGGAACGTTCCTGTAAGCTATATCACAGTTTGAGCCAAGCCTTGTGAGTGAAACTGCGTAGATGGAACTTTTCGGAGACCGCCAATAGCCGTGCTAGCACGAAGTTTCAAGTCATCGTGACTGAGGGTTTGTTCAAACTGTTGATCACAACATATGGAAGCCATCGATGATTGAGCTAGCACGAAATCGTAAGTCACCGGGACCGAGGGATTGTTCAGACTGCTGCTCACGCCAGATAATGCGTTCTTTGTATCTAAGGTCCACTCAGCATAGTTGCAGTATAAACCACAAGTGGGCTCTGTGGGTGTTGAACAAACACAAATGTATCTAAGCAGGCGGTCTACAGTAGGATTGGCTAACCGCTCTAGCAGACAGGCAGCGGTCAGACATTGCTTATATACCACCTCACGATTGACCAGATCTAATTCTGTGTTTTTCTATATTTAAAAGAAAGCCTATTGTATAACCTTCCCGTTCATTAAAGTTTATCTTTTTATTTCTTTTAAACAGTTTGCAAAGATCCGATTTCTGTTATGTTCTGATATGAACGAGCTTTTATTTTATTATCCTTGGATCCCACCGTGGTCACGCGCCTAAGTTGGTGAATTACCAATCCTCTATCACAAAAATATCTTTTAGCAATTTTCTCTTCCTCTCTCTTTTTCGTTTCTCAGTGTAGAAATATATTTTTTGTCATTGCCTTTTCATATTTATTAAGATCATTATCTATTTGTGCGCTAATAAAGACACTTCCCAATTTTTCCCACTGAAGCACTTTCTTGAACACACTATCGACTTGTCATTCAAACAAGTCTCTATTTATCTACAATTAAATGCATTGTCCCAGTGAGTATGTGTGTCTCACATACATTTTCTTAGAGTAAGAAAAGTACCAACTAGATATAAAGGGATGAATAAATTGTATGCATTCGCCAATATTACAGCTGCAGCCATGACAGTCTATGTCGATCAAGCATTTATTTATCTCGCTTCACCAAAGGTAAAATGCGAGAAAAAGTCAGTGTCTTTGTGTGAAGATTCCGTATTCCCACCTGGACGCATTTTTTTTAAATCACTTCCCCAAGCAAGGTAATAAAGTCACTAAGACGCAAGGGATTACTGAGTGAGAGAAAACGAAAACATTATTAAGAAGAGAAGAAGAGAAATTAAGAAAACAGAAAATAACGATTGACATTACATTTAAATTTTTGAAGATTAAAGAATCCGGAAGAAAGTTCCACCAGCGAGAAGTGCGAGAGCAGATATGGTTAGCATAGAACTTAGTTACATCTAGCCATTTCAGTTGTAAAATGATGAGACCTTATCGCCAATCTAGTACTGTACTTAAATTCGTAAAGTTTAGGCTTGAACCCTTCACAGTGGATGAATGTTGTCATTCGAACCACTGCTACTACAAATCCTCACATAGTGCTCCATATTTACGGCCTTATGTCATACTGTTGTAATGACCTGGGTGGGCCGATTAAACGGTGTCACTTCATTACTTGACATTTTAGTCACTCTAGTATTTCGTCAGTTACTATCGGCCAGTCCGTTGTGAAAGACCCACATCCCTCGTACGACACCCGGACCCAACATTCTCCCGTGGTGTCTGAAAGAGACTGTTCTCTATTCTCTAGAAAGGTTGTTTATATCTAGCTGTCCAATGTTTTTTTCTCGCGTATGTACATATCAGACGCAGCCTTGCTAAAGGATTTTTACCTCTCGAGGTTACCGCTGACAACGCATATCTTCACTCTAGGCTGGAGGCATCACATAAAAAGGGCTAAACTGGTATGTAATAACAATCTTCTCATATGGCAGTAAATGGTGGATAAATTCCTCACAGATGAAAAATCGACTCCTGATTTCATCTCATGACTTCGTCTGTTATAAGTGTGTAGCGTACCGTCTCTCCCTCGTCTGAAACGTAGACCTTACATTCTATTACGTGAGAGACTGCACCCTATTCCCTGCAGCAGTTGACGATATATACATCTGCGCAAAAACTTTTATCACGCGTGCACACAATAAGTGCTGCCTGGTCCACAGGTATTCAACTCTCGTAGTGACCACTGACTAAGAATGAATCACGGATAAACGGCTGAAATATTCTCAAGTGAACTATACGCCTGAATTCCTTTGACGGGCTGGTATGAAATTTTAGTGCTATATCTGTTCCATTGTATTACCATACTCTGTTAAGGATTTTGTTCGCCACAAAACAGAGTTGATCAAATTGATTTTGTAGGCTATTATAACTTAGCGAGTGAGATTCTAACTGGGTGTCTGCAAATTGCAGGTTTTTTTTGTTTTTTTTTTGGTCATACTATTTGAAAATGTCAAAAACATTATACATACAAACATAATGTAATCGTGAAAATGTAAGTGATCATAAGAGGCATGTTTCTTGACAACGTTGGCTTCACGCACTTTAGAGAGAGCTAGAAAGCAAATGACATTCTCATGTCAATAGAGATGTCATCACTGTTAAAATAGAAAAAAAGAAAAGAAAAAGCAAAAGAAAAGAAAAAGCAAAAGAAAAGAAAAAAGAAAAATATGTCGCTGTAGATTGAGCGAAATGATCAAATTTACAATAGTTACAATTATAATCTTTTATTTGCAAAGTATATTTAACTAGAAGGAAACTAGAGATTCGATTCTGCATATATTTGAACTTTGCCGCTTCAATAAGAATTCAGAATGTTTGGCCTGTAAAAAGTTGCACAGAAAAAAAGGACCAAAATGAATAATTAAAAATAGAATTTAATTTTTTTTAGTAATTTAAATGGTTGACGATTTGTTCAAATTTAGCAATATCAATTTTCTATATTCTACTTGTAACGAAGGCAAACAAAAACTACATCCGACAGTAAGGCCTCTGATCCGGAGATTGGAGGTTTTAATTGTTGTTGTTCTCAGGTTCCCCCTGACCCGGTGTAGTAGCACACGTTAGGGCTCTAGCTGTGGGCAAATAGTAAACCCCCACACAAAACACCGTGAAAATATAAAAATACTAGCAATGCATTGTTATATAAAAAAGGAACAATACATATTTATAGGAAAATTACAAAGAATATGTATTTTACAGCAAAATAAACAGGAATACATTTTATCTGTAGTTAAAAGTTGACAATTGCGTTCAAAATATATTTAGTTGAAGCATAAAATTGTGTTCAGCTTATTTAGATTTTGGCAATAACCCATAGAGGTGTTGACATGCTGCTAAACAAAACCAACCAACAAAGAAACACACAACAAAAAGTCATTTTCTCAGAGTAAAAAAAAAATATTGTCGTCTTTGGAGCTTTTTTATTTATAGCAACAATTATACGATCTAAGGTACACTAGACAAATCCTGTGATTTCATCACTCTTTGAGAGAAAAAATTACGATGGGATAAGACAACTATTTTTTGCAACCAGCTCTCTAAACATATGCAAGTAAGCAAATAAATGTATTTTTATAATTAGCATCTTACAGTTATCTCCCTTGCAAAATCTTCTCTTCCCACCCTCAAGTTCAAGAGAATGAAAATCTCGCAATATTATCATTCAGGTGCAAATCGCTGGATTTTTTTTTATATTCTCTACGTTATCGCATTATATGGTTCTTCTTTTTTGTGTACTGTATCCCTTTAGGACATGGGCGATCATGGCTCTCCACAACTTCCTAATCGTTGTATCTCTAAGCAAAGTTTGTCCTTTTGGAGCCCTCCCAATCTCTGTTCTGCCATCCGTTTACTCAAGTGCCCCACAACTTCCTACACGTATCTCTAAGCAATGTTTGTCCTTTTGCAACCCTTCTCTGTCTCTGTTCTGCCATACTTTTATACAAGGTGGTTAGGTTTGTGGCCTTGGCCCTCCACAACTTCCTAACAATTGTATCTCTAAGTAATGTTTGTCCTTTTGCAACCGCTCGCAGTCTCTGTTTTGCCATCCGTTTATACAAGCTCTTTAGGTGTGTTTCCTGCTGCACCTCTTGCCTTGAATATATATCATGTGTGTGCGAAATTCACCAGGCCCTCCTTCCTCAGTATGATTCCCCAAATTTCAGCTGATTTCAAGTATAAGTTTCCTTTTCGCCTCAATTTTCCTTAAACCTTCCTCGTTGTTCACATGCTCTGTTCATGATATTCTCACCAACCTCTGTAGAACCACATCTCTGTTGCCTCAAGTTTCCTTGTAATTATTCAGCATTCACTGCCATATTTCTTCAAAGATTTAAATGCAATGTCAATCACTATCTTCTGTCATCTTAATTCTTGTTCTTTTATTGTCCCCCTCTCCTTAATTGTATTTTTCTCTAACACTGAGTAAACCCCCCTTGCGTTTTAGTGGTTTTATTGCCTTGCTCGAGGCGAAATGATTAAAAGAAATATTAGAGGTTTTATATTACATAGCTGTTCAGCATTCACTTTAATTAAATTACTTTAGTTACATTGAACAGTGTGAGCAACCTTGAAAGTCGTACTTTTTTTTGTTTTGTTTTTGTTTTGTGTTTTTAGCTGACCCCATTATATTAGCATTTATTTTTAAAATCAACCGAATTGGGGAGGGGATAATTTACTACCTCTGGCTACGAACCACAATTTCGGTTAGTTAGAGATTACAGACAGATGTACAAATTTTAGTATTATAGAGATAATGAAAGGATTACTAATTTTAGTATTATATAGATTATTAAAGGATTAACACAAGCCTACTGCAGATGTTCGAATTCCTTAGATGAAGCATTTTCATTATTAATTTTTCTACTGTCCTCTACTTTCACAAGAGACAGATCAGGCCAAACATGGGAGTATTGCTGCCATGTATGGGCAGGAGCTTCCCAATCTTCACTTTCCAGTCTTGATTGAGTCCAAAAGCGTCTCCGCGTCCTTATGGGTGACAAATTATTTCCTACCCTATAGCCCTTTTCTCACAGACGTGGCGTCGCAAGCCTCTCGCTGCTCTATCGCAATCTGCATGGTTGGTTGGTTGGTTAATTTTGTTGAGTGGCATATCAACACCTCTATGGGTTATTTAATGCTGAAATCTAAATATTTTGTACGTAATTTTATGCTTTCAACTACAGATATTTTGTATATAATTTTATATTTTCAGAATAAAGGTATATTTTTTAAATATATATTTTGTAGATCATAAAATGTGTTGTTGGTAATTTTATTATAAAAATGTATTTTTATATATATATTTTTTTTCTGTAGTGTGGCAATGATTGCCATTTTGCTATAAAAATGTATTGTTTAGACATTTTATTATAAAAATGTACTGTTGATTTTTGCTTGGGAGTTCACTATTTGCCCATAGCTGGGACCCTAACAGATACTACCACCCCGGATCAGGGTAAACTTGGGAACGACAGTAGTTAAGAGGTGGTTCTACGTTCCTCAAAACCACCAATCCTCCCATTAGAGGCCTTGCTGCCAGATGTAGTTTATTATCATACCCAGGACCCTATCCCCATGAAAAGTGTTCAGATGAACTACATTACTGTTCCACCAGTTCTAGTCTTCACGGCTATGACCTTCCATTCCACGCATATTGAAGCGAACCACCCTCATTCCGTTCGTATTGCATTGGGGAGAAGTAAAGTTCACTCGAGCAGTTTCTTCCTACGAACTACTGCCTTGTGGTGACGAATTATTTTCCACCCGACAACCCTTTTCTCACAGATGAGACGTCACAAGCCACTCGCTGCCCTATCACTATTTCCATAGAAAGTATTCAGATGAACTACACTCCTTAGTTAGACCGGTCATAACCTTCACATCTAAGACCCGCCACGCCTGGCACATTGTAGCGCACCACGCTCATTCTATTCGGATTTCCCTGGTGAGGAAGATTGGACAGAAGTTCCATTGTAGCAACTTCTTCCCACGAACCACTACTTTGTGGAACTCGATTCACAAGAAGATGCTTCCCCAATCATTACAATCTTAACAAGTTCAAATCTTCCAGACATCGAGTGTCCCTCGGGTCTTGTACAGGGTCAAGATAAAGAAAAACATTTAATAGATTCCACTTGTTAGAGGGAAACAAGGACAAAAATTACCTAGCTACCTCAGCAATTGCCTTTTGGTACAGCTCAGGCATTAAGATTTGATTAATAACCTACCACTTTTAGTGCATCCTTATATTTATTATTACCACGGCTACGGAGAGCTCCTGCTGGGTCGGGTAATAGATAGTTATTAAATTTAACCAAAATTATCAGTACCAGTAAGAATGTTAGAGGTGCTGGAAGCATGGTCGGTTCATCCAGAAAGCAACTGAATCCTACTAGCATGCTCTATTAAAAATTCTTTATGTAAAAACATTCGGTATTCATTGACAGAGCAGTTAATGCTGCTGTTGGTTGAAATGTATAAACTCTTTCACTGAAACAATTTCTAGTCCAGTATCTTTCCATTATTGATTGGGTTTCCTTCCTCGCCTTTTGTCTGGGGTAATGTGGAAAATCAGCATCTTGATTATGTGATTATTCTCTCTACGAGTTATATGTGCAATCCATTTTAGCTGTTGCTGCTGTTGAAAGTCCTCAAGAGATGTGGTTTCTATTGTCTGTTACAGTTCTTTGTCTGTGATCCTGTAGCGCCAGTCCACGAGGTTCGAGGAAGGGCGGTCCTCGCTAAGACTTACAGGCTTCGTTCACTCGAAGACATTTTTTAATCTGAGAAAGCGGTTGTATATAGCCAATAGTTTACATATTTCTGAACGAGTTTGGCGCCATTCATGGTATCCATATGAAAGTCTTGATCTGAATGGGACTAAGAGATTCTCTAATTCAATATCTTTAATCTTTTCATAACCGTGAAATTTAATTTTCAGTTGATTTTTTTTTTTTTTTTTTTTTTTGCTAAACGTCTTTTCTTTCAAATTGTCCTAAATTTTGTTTTTTGTTTCTTTTCTTCCAGACACCGCTCTGAGACAGAACCAAGATGGGACAAGGTATGTACTGAATGCCAGTTTTATGTCATTCCAGGTCACCTTAACTCAGGCCCGCCCAAAACTCTTTTGATAATATATCCGGGTAAACGAGAAACAAATACAACTAATTAAATTGCTGCATGCAAAGTTGTTATTCTTTGCAGGGCATATTTGCGGCCCAGTAGCCCTGCCTATACAGTAGGATACTTCTCCATGAATCTGTATCCTAATGATTCGATTGCTGTTTCTGGGGTTGCTTGTTCGTTACCCTAACACAGCAAAAAGGATAGTGTTATGCGATGTCTAAAAGTACAATAACATTAAAAGGCACTAAATTGAAAAATAAAACAGCTTTCAGGTCAACCTAATAATAATAATGGAGGTTCTGTGTTCGTGCTCATCCTAGTAATAATGATCCAATTTTTGAATATTGTGTTTGTTACGAAAGATTAAAAGAAATTAATTCCATAGCAAAGGCGGACGTAGGTTCAAATCCTAAATTTTTCTTTAATAAAATTTCACGAATGTACAGAACGGTAGACGAAATAAAATACGGTTTAAAATAAACGGAGCGTCTACTCAAATGTGGGTATCCACAAGAAATAACGTTTAAGTGCTGAATAACATGTAAAAAATGTTTTTACCAAAATTTTCTTTAAAAAATTCTAAAGTAATTTGATTCGTTTGTGAATAAGTCATGAAAGTTTCATTAAAATCCAACAATTATTTTATTTTTTTCAGGAATTTCCAAATCAATGTGTTTTCCCTCATAAAAAAGCGCTAAAATTTCCTATACTAATCTTTGACACCCCACCTCGCAGACGAAAAAAAAAAAAACAAGATTTTTAATCAAAATTTCAAATATTTTATTTTAAAAATATAATTTAATAATCAAAGAATCGTTTAGTCTTATTTCTGAATAATAACATAACGATTTTGAACATAGACCTTTGTTTTCATTAAGTTTGGGTCATTTTTTTTTTTTTCATCATGGCATGCTCATTTTTAGTGAATCTGTGAAGGTACCTAATATATATAAGTTATTTTCAGATAGCATGTACCGGTGAGGGAACAAAATGAATAAAAAGAGACAAAAGGAAAAAGTATTCTTAGCCGTTTCGTCCTCGGAGGGACTTTATCAAGGCAATGTAGGATTTATTTTGTTGCACGTGTTTGTATACAAATGCGAAGACATCCTTGATTTATCAAGGCTTCTGAATTTGAGAAAGTCCATGAATGTTCATCAAGCGATTGAAAGATCAGTCCAAGCATGTGGAGGGCACAAAGTGTCATAATTCAAAGTCTATATATATATATATATATATATATATATATATATATATATATATATATATATATATATAATATGAATATTTACACTGTTCTTGGCATAGACAATGTCACTTCTTAACCTTTAGCACTCTGCATTATTAATATTATTTCCCTTTCCACTGCATTCTTTTTCAGAGCTTCTCAATTACAGTAACATAATTAGCTTCATTCAAAGGGGTTTTATGTTGCCATAGCAGGATATGACAACACAACTTTGAAATTCAAACAAATTCAAATTCAGGGATCAGAATCACTTTCAGTGGAAGGATAAACTTTTTACACAACAAATGAAATCACGTACAGAATGATAAATATTAATGCTCGAGTTAATTATTTAACATGCGTACAGTATATATACTAGCATTCTAAAATATGAAATATTACTAATTTTGAGAAGTGTCTGATTCCTGGAATTTCGGATAAAGACTGGTTACTTGCAGTAGGACGTCGACGTAACCGGTTTAATATGTAACTCTTTAAGAACACAACAAACTCGTTTTTTTTTTGTTTTGTTTTTTGGGGTTTTTTTTTGTTTTGTTTTGTTTTTTGTTTTTGTTTTTTTGTTTGTTTGTTTACACTACTGTCTGGAAGCAAATAGAAACAATCAGCTTTAATCATGAAATTCCAATCAAATTGAAAAAGAGAAAAACAAAAACAGGACAAAAGAGAAAGTCGACAAACAAATGTTTTCTTCGTCCTAACTTTCTTGGTTTTCCTGTGATTTCGGGTCAGTTGGTTCAACGGTAGATTATCAAGGTTGTTGATGTCGGCCACCCGTTTGTACAAAACAATGGATAAAAGGTAAGGAGTGGAGAGAAGAAAGTTAATACTGCAGCAAAGAGTGGGTAGATGTCAGAGATAAAACGGGTCAAGTTTGGGCCTGACTAAATCACTTTTAGCATTCGCGATTAATGCTTAGTGACGACAAGTCAAGATTGCATAACGAAAATAGTTTAAGGTAAACATTCCCTGGGATAGACTAAAGTCGTCTGAATTTTTTAAAGGAAACATTTTCATTAACCCATATCCTACTGGTGGAAATTTCAAATTAGGTTTCTTTTTTTCGTGCGTCTAAATTATGAATATTAACTATAATTTTGGAAAGGGATAAATTAATTATAATATGTTGGAAATTTTCCAAGTTCTCGTCCGAAATTTCATCTGAAATCAAGAAAATACAAATTTTATGCAAAGTGGTTGCAATATATGGAAAAGTGCGGTGCCAGGGGGAATAAATTTTGGACAAGTTTTTCTTATCTTCTTTGTTGCTTTTTATGGAAAAACGAAATATATGACTGAATTAAAAATTCGCCTGCTGATCGCCAAATCGGCATTAGTTATATACGAAATAATATCTTCATCCTTGTTGTAGTTATCACAACGTTTTGGTTGTTGTGCTCCCCTGCCTTCTTCAGGTGTCTGTCGATCCTACATAAGCATTATTTACATACCAACTAATGTTATTGTTATTATCACAACGTTTCGGCCCTTGTGACCTTCCCCGGCCTTCTTCAGATGTCCGTCGATCCGATATAAGCATTATTTACATACGAACTAATGTCCTCATCCTCATCCGAGTATAATCTACATAAATAAAGGACATATTTCCTGAAGGTTAAACGAATCAACAGATACTTGGAGAAGGCCGGAGATTGAACCGTGGTATAATATTCAACCTTTTCCTAAAGGACGCCGACTTTATCTCTCGAGGGCGATATTGTCAAGAAGTTACTACCTTTGATAAATCGAAGATGGAGAGATTTTAACCTGGGCCTGGTGGTCGAAACGTTAACGTTTTAATCCCTCAGGCACGCGCCATTAATTACTTAAACTAGTAGCGATACCACAGTAACAAATGGTCTGAAGATGGCTTAAGGCATGAAACTGACAGTCACCTTGCAATGTTGATTTCCATATTTATAACTATAAATGTTCTTTAATCAGTTCACTCCAAGTAAGGGGATAACTCCAAGACACAAGGAGCTACTGGAAATGAAAGAGAAGGAAAATTCTTTAGAAGGAACTGGAAAGCCAATCCTAAACAGGAAACAAAGGATAAACCTCTACTCCTGACGATAAGTAAACTTATCTACTCCTAAAATACTGTGCACTCTGTTCCTATATATATATATATATATATATATGTGTGTGTGTGTGTGTTGCCGATCAGGCAAAGTCGAATAGTGCCTTATGAACGCAAGTCCTTCTCAGTCTTACTTCTTTAGAAATTGCTTTGTTTACGTTTGGATACGAAATTGTGCAGATATGAACTTTCGCGAATCTGAGAAGGATTTGTGTTTATAAGACACTATTCAGCTTTACCTGATCGGAACGCCCTCCGTGAATATGTTTAAAGCACGTTGGATCTAACGGCGGTTTCTCCTGCATATATGTGTACATATATCGACGTAATGCGTGCACAAACTCACGCACATACACTCGCGTACACAGACACACATACATACACACACGCGCATATACACACAAACACAAAGAAAACATCAACCTAACACCAATAAAAACGCATAAATTATTTTTTTAACTTAATATAAAATTAATGAAAGTGAGAAAATCGACAGACAATTGCTGATACCTCCTAACGAGTGGACGAAAAATTCCAAAAAGGTTCGTCTACGAAACTCCGGAATGGGGTACTGAATATAACATTAATCATGTAAGTGACAAATGTTATATTTGTAATATATATATATATATATATATATATATATATATATATATATATATATATATATATATATATATATATATATATATGGGGGCTGTGCATTCAAGTGTGTTTAAAAATAACGCATAAAAAATTATGGCTTGACCATCTAAATGACGTCACCTTGAGTGACTTGAAATTGGTTCCATCAAACGTAAGAACGCCAATATTAAACAAAACAGTCGCTTAAATATACACAGAACAAGCCTTGAAAACGTATGTAGCAACATTCGAAAGTACTCGAGAGAAAATAATACAAAATAAAACTATGAACTTTGGCAAATTTACCGATAACACAAAACACCTAATTCACAAATCTGAAAAATTACATAAAAAAATGATAGACAGACATTGCTTTATTTGTTCCCTGATTAGATGTTGCTTATAACCACGTGTTGTGAATTAATGCTCGAGATTTTGAGTGTGTTTATTTAGTTGTTCATTGTTGGAACATATCCTTCTGAGTCTAAGTGCTTGTGAATAGGGAAGTTTCTTTTTGAGGTGTTTAGGGTGGGAAAACTTAAAGTGTAGATAGTTGTGGGTGTCGGTGATTTTAGTGTGTAGTGTGGTTTGTATATATTAGGTTGGTGCAAAAATAATGACGTAATAATGTCGTTTTTTGATGTATTTTTTAACGTCAAAAAACGACATTATTACGCCATTATTTTTGCACCAACCTAATATATTACTAAGACTACTTAAGTCTGCTATTGTTTCAATAGGATCGAACTCAAAAACCTAGCAAGATGAGAAAGTTAAGTATTGTGGGAAAATTGAAATAAAATTGATAAATAAGATAATAATCATGAATAATTTAAAAAAAAAAAAAAAAGAAAAGAAAAGCCGGAAAGGTTTTTTGGTCACATGCGCGATTTTATCACCGTCCCTACTTTCGAAAAGGACATAAACTTTCTCTTTTCCACTTTCCAACGACATCGTTCGGATGAGTTTTGACAGCCCTACTCATGAAGCAATTGAATTGGTCGTTCCAACTCCGGTCAAAACTAACTTGAGCTCGACCATTGTTACCCTAACCTCTTAACCAAAAAAGAAAACGGACATTGACAACTTTTTTTTCACTAGTAACTTTAAAAAGAATAAATGTCTGTCGTAGAAACTGAAAATTTTTATGCTTCTGTTGCGGGTAATTCTAGTGTCCGGGTAATAAATGAAGAAACTAGCAACAAAACTCTCTCTCAAGGGAAATGCACAGGCGTAGTTATAGACATATGTGGCAAACGAGAGTCGAGTCGATAATGTCCAGCAGACTGGTATATCTGTGTTTGTTTAAAATTTGTTTTGAGTAGAGTGCGGCGTGTGTGCAACTTAGCTAGACGAAAATTGGTGTGTAGTTAGAGATATATATGTTCTAATAATTCTATAAATTTAGCTTTAATTTGTTATCTCTACCTATGTATAAATTGTGTTTTTCTGCTACACTTCCATCTTTGTTTACATATTGAACACGCATATTCGCCGAAAATACACACAAACATGCAACCGTTTAACCTCCATAGCATCACGCTATAATAGAAACATCTTTTATTATCCTTAGCCGAGTACAGAAAAGGCAAAATGAGGGAAATTAGGATAGACAGATTTTTTTGCATCGATATTCGAAGTGGGGTAAGTCTGCTAACACTCTGAGAAAAACAGTATTCAAAATTCCCATATTCAACTCGGATCGAACACTATTCATGGTGCCGTTGAGAAATCAGCCATGATTTGAACTCCACTCGGCAATAAGGCCACAAAGTATTTACCAAAGTTTACCACAAGATTACAATGGCAAGAAAGACAATGGCGATCGAATTCCGTGTAGAAGGAATGATTTGAAAATTAATCTCGAAAATAATTATTTCACAGTGGGGTGTCAATCTGTCTATATAGTATGTCAAATGTATTTGCATTTCATTTGTCACTCATTGGTATACAAAGTTAGTTTTTCGACATTGTTTTTTTTATTATTAGTTCAGAATAGGCAATTTAGTCATTTATTGTTTATCTTTCAAATATTTTTAACATCGATAATAATAAAAATCTTCTCACATACAGGTTGAGATGGATAAATTGTCGTTTAAATTACGCAAAAATGAAAATAACAGTGACATCTCATTTTAACAGATATATTTACCAGAATTACACAAAAATATCTTGAAATACTAAAGAGTAAATTTATTCAATAAAATCGCCATCGGCTTCAACCACGACCTCCAGACGACTTCGGAATCTCCTGCAATTCTTCTGGGTGGTCTCATTGTTTAAGTTTGTGAATGCTGCCATGATCCTTGCCTGCAGTTCATCGTTGAAGTTACAAGGGATTTTGTTGGTCTCTTGCTCAACTGCGCCTCGCAAATATTAGGTCGGTGCAAAAATAATGACGTAATAATGTCATTTTTTGACGTTAAAAAATACGTCAAAAAACGACATTATTATGTCATTATTTTTGCACCAACCTAATAATAATCAAAGGGCTGCAGTTTGGGGAGTTAGGTGGCCAGATTTAAGAGATGATGTGGTTACAGAAATTGTCTGACAGCTATGACTGAATTCTTCTGCTTGTGTGACATGATGCAGAGTCCTGTTGACAGACATACGGTCTTCCAGCAGTCATCCTCTTGACCCAGGGCAGCACTACCTCCTCAAAGCACTTGATGTAGACTTCCGTGTTGAGTCTGGAAAGATGAATGAATACATAACATCGCCATCACTAGTGATCACTCCAAACACCTTCGTAATCAACACTAAATTCATCCACCTCTTTCCAAATCCTCTGCACTCTCTTCAGATTGACACCAAAACTGAAATGTTCGTATTGGAGCTACCGACGCGAATGCCAAGTTGTACAATATGCTGTTACCAAATTTCTGGCGGAGTGAATTGCGCCATGGTGCTCTTTTTCTCACAGATGATGCCCAATTATACTGTGGAGTCGACAAAATAAAATAAAAACAACAACAAAAAACAAAAAAAACGCGCATGCGCCAAGTTAAAAAAATAGAAAAATGGCAAAGAATTTACCCATCGCACCCTGTATTTGATGTTGATTTTATACTTTTAATTCTTTTCTTATTTGTTGTTTTATTGTCATTAAAGTAACATTTGATGACGGACAGTTTACTCTGACATCCAGTGTAAAATATATATGTGTGTCTATGCTTGTATGTTTCTATGTGCGTACCTCTGATGGTCACTCCTTGTCGTGGGGCAGGGGCTTGCATGGTCCAATGACTCTGAGAACGATGCCGTCGGGAGTTCTAAACTCCTGATAGGGGCACCCTTGGCGTCTAGGTCGAAGACGAGGACACAGACTAAGCGTGACCAACCCCAAAGATCCAAATGGTACAAGCAAATGATGAATAAAACAGATCTCAACGCTTTAACTAGCTAATGAAGAGGGCTACGCATGACGAACATGCTACAGAAGGCACCACTCGAAATTACAAGTCAGCGGCAGAATGACGAATGTTTCCTTATATAAGGAAAAGGCTGATATTATCATTAGAGATGAGGAGAACAGATACTGTTTTGTTTTTTGTTTTTTTATCCCAGCTCGAGGGCCAGTGAACTTGAATGACATTGGCTGCTCGGTTAAATGATGCCGAATGTTTCCTTATAAGGAAACGGTTAATATGATTATTACCATTCGTAAAAACCACAAGTCTTGAGAGATTATTTTTTTAAAGCGAGAATTAATTAATCCTAGGTGACTGTGGCTAAATACATTGTGTATATTTACTTATCAACGTAAACGAAAGCATATACATTCACCATATACACAGAAATAAAACTCCATGTGAAGAATAGGAGTTTGGCAGGCAAAAACCAGGAACTTTCTGAGTTGGTTTCAGTTTTCAGATTTTTTCCCAGATAATTATAAACTAACATACAGTTGTGGACAGAATTATTAGCCACCACTGAATATTTTCATATTTTTAAGGAAATGCGAATATTTGCAAATACTTACTGAATTAACCATAAATAGATGAATCTATTTAATTTTGGATAAATCGTGAACTTTTTACAAGTTCCCATCTATTATACATAGTTATAGATTTTTATAAAAACTAGTGCAGTCCAAAATTATTCGCCACCCTCCTTTGAAAGTTGTGAATTAATATTGCTTTATGGCAATTGTAAGGTTTTTTTTTCTTAATTTGACATTTAATAAAAACACCTTTTGAAAAGGAAATAGTATTGACCTGATAATATAACATTATAAAAGGTAACGAAGAAGACAGTATGTAAGTACCACATACCACGATATCTCCTTCGTTCTGCAACCATGGCGAAGATGGCTGAACTTCACAAGAAGCTCCGAATGAAGATAGTTGATGCGTACAAACAAGGTGATACATATACAATACTTTCCAAGCGTTTATATGTTCCTAGATCGACAATCCGTAGCATTATAAAGAAGTATAACGAGAGTCATTGTGTTGAGAATAAAGTAAGGAATGACAGAAAATGGTTAATTTCTGAAGGAATGGAAAGGAAAATTGTTAGAGATGTCTCGAAGAATCCTCACTTAATGACAAAGGACATTCTGAATGATGTAAATACATCAGGGTTGAATGTATCGACGAAGACAGTCACTAGATGCTTTCATCGAACAGGACTTCGGGCTTGTCGCCCAAGGAAAATTCCCTTGTCTAAGGCTAAACACCTAAAATTCAGATTAGTTTATACTAGAAGCCATTTAAAACATGGGAGTAAATATTTGAACTCTGTTTTATGGTCAGATGAAACCAAACTAGAATTATTTGGCCACATGAACTCCCATTAGGTATGGCGGAAATCTCGAAAACTAAAAAATACCCTCCCTGCAAGTATGGTGGTTGGAGTATTCTACTCTGGGAATGTTTTACTGCTTTTGGACCAGGAGAACCAGTGAGGGTACCGGATCATGGATAAAGGGCAGTATTTGGCTATTCTTAAAAGTAATATAAAACAAAGTGCACGAAAGCTGTCTTTGGGGCCTCACTGGACATTCCAACATAACAATAACTCGAAATACACGACACGAATTGTTACAAAATACTTAGCTTGCAAAACAGGAATTAAGAAGACAGAAGATAACAATTTACATTGCATTTAAATTGTTGGTTGAAGATCAAATTTGGCTGCAAATCTAGAGGCCGGAGGAGAGTTCAACAAGGGAGAAGTGCGAAAGAAGAAACTGTTAGCATAGAACTTACGGTTACATCTAACCATTTCTAATGTAAAAATTAAGGTCTTGGTATACCCAGCAGAAGGCCCTGATCTAATCATTGAAAATTTATGGGCATATTTGAAGAAAAACGTAAGAGAAAGAAGTCCTTCGAATTTGGAGGAACTAGAAGCTATTGCCAAGGAAGAATAGAGCAAAATACCAATCAGTGTGCGTAGTAATCTTGTAAGGAACTACCGAAAACGATAAAAAGTAATAATCAAGAATAAACATTACACAATTGATTATGGAGACAAAAGTGGCAATGATTTTGTCCTATGTTAAATGTGTTTTCGGTGTTTTTTGTAATATTGTTTGACATTAAAATAAAAATGTTGTTGTCGGCATTACTGCACATTCTTTCAAATCCATTATTTCATAATTCATGAAAAAATCTTAGGTATTATGGCTTTATTTGTAATTATGGAATGGAAGTTAATAATTCTGTCCACAACTGTACATATATATATAAGCTGCCGCTTTTATTCTCACTGAAAAATTTAATGGTGCAACTCAAGCATGTGTCAATCTGTGAACCATTAACGGGGTTAGTGGATGTTTGTAACCCAGTCGGTTATGTTATTAATTTCAGCTTGTTAATTTTAACAACTCCAAGACAGCTCTCTTTTAATTGTCTAAGAGAACCCTTTTTCGTTTTGCCTTTCATCGGCATGGATGATAACTTCCGGGAGAGTGACTCATTGCGCGTTTTCGGGCTAAGGTTCTCCGCTAACAGGAAGTGGAAAAATAATATTGAATCAGTTGCTAGGTGTGCTGTTCAGAAAGTTAGTTCCCAGTGTCGATCTAGACAATTTTCCCCGACAAAATCTATCTTGCACGTCTATGAGTGTACCATTCGTCCATGCGTTGAATATTGCTGCCACATCTGGTTTAGTGCTTCTGCTATGTATATAGAGATTCTTGATAAGATCCAAAGAAGAATCTGCAATGTTAAGGGTCTAGACCTGGCATTGAGGCTTCAGTCACTTTCCAACCACCGTAATGTAGATTCCCTGTGTCTTTTCTATAAATACTTTTATGGTACTTGTTCTCTTTGCTACCTAGACTTTATGAATTTACGCGTACTATTAGATTGGCAGCTAGGTTTCATCATTTTACATTTGAAATGATTAGATGTAACCGCAGGTTCTATGCTAACAGTTTCTTCTTTCGCATTTCTCCCTTGTTGATCTCTCCTCCGGCCTCTTGATTTGCAGCCAAATTTGATCTTCAACCAACAATTTAAATGCAATGCAAATTATCTTCTGTCTTCTTAATTCCTGTTCTTTTATTGTTTTCTCTCCTTTATAATGTTTTTCTTTTCTTATATGCATCCTAATGGTTTTATTGCCTTGCTTTGGGTGAAATGATTAAAAATGTCTCTCGACAAACAATGATTTGCTATGGACGGAATGTATTCTGAACAATTAAAGCATAATTTAAATATAAATAACGACTTTTAAACTTTATTGTAATATTCATTTCGTATTTTAAAAGAGTTAAATTAACAAAGACATGGCCTAGGCAGCCTTCATTTCTTTCATATATTTATTACTTTGCTTCAGCTTGACATAAATTACAGAGAGAAACAAAGAAACTTACAGAAAAAGTGACGCTGTTTATTATTATATATAATTCATTATCATATATAATGTATTACTATAAAGTGTCAAATTCATTGTCACTAAACATGTGTCTGCAAAATACTCTGTATATGATATGATACTCTCTATATTATATCTATATAAAAAACAAACAATTAAAATAAACAAGCAAAAAATACTCGAAAAGAACAATTTCAAATGAAACGTTGTCCCGTTACAACGTTTTTAACGCTTATTGTCTCGTTATAGCTTTTTTTAACGTTTAAATGTTGGCGTTATAATGTTTTTAACACTTAAATGCTGTGTCGTTATAACGTTTGAATATTGTCTCGTTATAATGTTTTTAACACTTAAATGCTGTGTCGATATAACGTTTAAAATTGTCTCGTTATAATGTTTTTAACACTTAAATGCTGTGTCGATATAACGTTTAAAATTGTCTCGTTATAATGTTTTTAACACTTAAATGCTGTGTCGATATAACGTTTAAAATTGTCTCGTTATAATGTTTTTAACACTTAAATGCTGTGTCGATATAACGTTTAAAATTGTCTCGTTATAATGTTTTTAACACTTAAATGCTGTATCGTTATAACGTATTCAACGTTTGAATGTTGTCTCGTTATAATGTTTTTAAAATGTTCAAGTGTTGTCATAAAATTTATTTGGCAAGAATCAATTTTTTATCGAACGTTTATAATAATAATAAAATAATAATAATAATAATAAATTAGATCTCTGTCAATGAATTTAATAGCTGCATCTCACCCTCACGAGCGGGGCGGGCGGCGTTGCTTCTGCTAACTAAACGTTTCAGAACTTTTCTTTATATATTAACTATACACTAAAATATTCCAGCAATGTATCGTATATAAA
>OZ010602.1:83779652-83823107 GCA_963932145.1 Acanthosepion lycidas | reverse complement strand
GTTGCAATCATTTTAAGGTAAAAAATATTGAGCATTTAAAGTTGAAAAGAGTTCTAAGGAAAGGTAATGCAGACTCGACCCCAGATGATATTGCCTGAGCTTGGATGTAACATCTGCAGGAAGGTTGCTCTATCTCTCGTGCCGAATTTTTCTAATCATATATCTGACAGACCTGCAGGGTACTTAGGTCAGTTTTGTGATAAAATTTGCAAGTCTCCGGCTGGGCTGAAGCGGCCCATGAGATGGCACGAGGAGAAAGTCACTTTCAAGACTACCCAAAAACCTTTTGTATGTGACATATATAAAAAAATATTTACAGGAACGAGACTAGTTTGCAAAGTTATCAGTGGGCCCATGGCCACTCAGTTCAACGTTGAAAGCCATGTGCGTGTATATATATATATATATATATATATATATATATATATATATATATATATATATATATATATATATATATAAGGAAGGTATTATAGTTGTTCCAACAAGAGAAAAGTGTATATTTTAAAAATCCACATTAAAACCAAAAACCTTTGCGGTCCTCTCTTCTCTTTATATATATATATATATATATATATATATATATATATATATGAAAATGGACTAAGCCCGACAATTATTTTAATATACTTATTGTTTATACGATATTTTTATAGATACGAATATTTAAGTAAATGCTCTGTTTATAATAAATAGAATTAACAACATTTACCAGCCTGAATGTTCGAGAAATTTCTTAGAAAATATGTGTCCTCCGATACATATATGTAATTCGACCTTGCTAACCAGACGCTTCCTCTGTAGCTAAATGGTATGACACGTCAGGCTATATGACGTTTCTGTGTAGGATACATATTCGATTCCAGTCGGAGGACACATATTTTCTATGGGATTTCTCGGACATCTCTATATATATCCTCAAACGAATATACACTCACTCTTTCAGTATGTATTGATATATGCATCTATGTCAATGTGTCAGTTTCTATGCCAGTGTGGTGTGCGGTTCGTC
Organism: Acanthosepion lycidas; assembly: GCA_963932145.1. Classification (NCBI taxonomy): domain Eukaryota; kingdom Metazoa; phylum Mollusca; class Cephalopoda; order Sepiida; family Sepiidae; genus Acanthosepion; species Acanthosepion lycidas. The sequence continues at coordinate 83,822,095 of OZ010602.1, read as the reverse complement.
CACATCTCAAGTAAATGTCAGGTATTTTGCGAAATGGGCCAAATAGTGTAGCCCGTGAGAAGAATGTTCATCTCCTCCCAGGATTGTCGGTCAAAGTCTTTGTTTAAAAAGGACGTAAAAAAAGGATGGTTTTCGTCTTTGTGAGATTTTAATCCGACTATGATTCAATCACATAGACATTCAACTGGCCACAAAACACGTGGTTACCCACGAACCTGACATCGTGAAGTAAATTTTACTAAGCTGACAGAAAGGAAAATAAACAGCACCTGAATCTTAGCACTGGCTTTTACTTTTATTTAAATTTATGTGATGTGATTTTAAATGTCGAAAACAATACAGGGTTTCCTGTGAATATTTGTATTTATTTTTAACATTTCAAAACAACAAAAACTAGAGGCGTTTCCTTATGACAATTAGAAATGTAATTCTTACTGTATGAAAATATAAATAATTACTGGCGTTTTTCTAAAGGCTTCTGCAAATTATTATCTGTCGTTTTCCTGAGATGTTTAAATATTTATTCGGGAGAAATACCAACTTTACAAGACAAAAGTTGTTAAAATTAATCTGAACATCATCTAAAATGAACTATTTTGTTGGATGAATCATTCGGACTAGTATCTTCATCTTTCTTGTTTATATCACTGCTTTTCGGATATCAGATTTCCAGCTTTCCTAGTGATGTCTCAAATTCTGAAATAAAATATTGCCATCATTCAATAAATCATATTTGGGCTCATCTTAGTCGCTTCAATCTTTTCGGATAGAGAATCTCCATTTTCCCAGTATTGTTTCCAGTTTCTGAAATCCTTACCTTTGTTGTTTTGATCTCTACTTATGAAGACAGAGTGCATTCCAGCCTTCAGAATGGATGTGATAGCGGAAATGAATGAGAAATTGTAGAGCCGTTGGATTCGTTAAATTCACTTATGTGCAAATACCACTGAGAAAGGTTTGAAATTATCTTCTCCTCCCAGCTTTAGAGGTTAAATAGTAAGATTTATATCTAGAAAAATCATTGTTATTCAAAAAAACTGTTAATGAAATATTCACTCGCAAAAAGCGTTTTATATAAAAGTGGACATTGAGGTCAACACCGAACAGCGGACGAAGATTAGGTTCAAGCATGAAAAAGACAGTAGCCGCTCGGTATTGACTCCAGGGTCTATTTTTATACGCACGCACACGCACACACACACACATGAGTGCGTGTAAATGCATTACTAATGAGATTACTATAGGCTACTATAGACATATAGTGTTAATGATTTTAACTATTGAAATAAATCGGAAATAATTTATCTCTCTCCCTCTCTCTCTCTCTATCTCTCTCTCTATATATATATATATATGTACATACATATATATATATATATATATATAAAGTTGACATTGAATACAAAACACACGGAGGCGACAGTCTGTTTCATGCTTAAGCGAAATTGTCACGCCATGACGATTGCGTTTAAGTATGAAACAGACTGTCGCCTATAGGTGTTGACTTCAATGTCCATTTTTATATTTACATACGCTCTATCCCTGATAGTTTGCACTTTAACCCATAAATATAGCATACCTTAAAACTATATTTGAAAAAAAAAAAAAAATATATATATATATATATATATAGAGAGAGAGAGAGAGAGATAGATAGATAGATAGATAGATAGATAGATAGATATTAGGTTGGTGCAAAAACAATGACGTAATAATGTCGGTTTTTGACGTATTTTTTAACGTCAAAAAACGACATTATTACGTCATTATTTTTGCACCAACCTAATAGATAGATAGATAGATATTACTTTGCATATAACTTTACGAGTAAATTGTATTCGGATTCTTGTCAGGGACACAATTTTTCTTTAGTGGGACTTCTCAGTTTAGGTTGGTTGTTATTAGTTTCACTGTTTAAGAAAAAATCAAACACGAGTACTCGCTAAAATAACGTTTATAGTAATAAGAAATACTGTCAGATAAAAATCCTTTCAAATATATATATATATATATATATATATATATATATATATATAAATTTGTCTGCATATGTGTGTTGATACGGAAAGTCATGTGCCTCAAATCTCCCAGCTCAGCTTGACAAATCTAGGATTCCGTCTTTTATTCTCCGCTTTGTTGTGAAGCGTTAAAACTTCACCTTGAAAAATGGCATTTTCTGTTTCTGACCTAAATAAAGTACATTCTGTTCAATTCAGGTCAAATTTTTGTTATCAGTGATAAATTGATATTTGACCAACTGTAGAAATGAATTCACTGCTTTAGGTCCAAATTAATAAATCATTCGTATTTGACAAACATTTTTTTACTCAAAGTTCGCAGGTTGAAACTTTTTACAGGATTTTACAAAGCAATACTCTATAATACACGTGGAAAGTGTAATAGATTTAACAACATGGCTTCACTAAACTGGGTTACACATGACGCGATCAAAGAGCACATCTCTCATATTCTGTATGATTTAAGAAATCATGTGATCACCTCTATACACTTTGTCATATGATATGCATTGACCAAAAATGCACACACACATATCTATCTATCTATCTATCTATCTAACTACACACACACACACACACACGCGCATATATATATATATATATATATATATATATATATATATATATATATATATATATATATATATATATTAGGAGTCTAACTGAAGAAAACAGAAATATTGTTTTATGCAAGAGTATCATGATTCGTAAGTGTATATGTATGTATGTCTACTAGACTTTATTTATGTTTGGTGGTTGTCTGCATGTTTATTTTCCAAACACGGTCAGCACATTGTGGCCGTGTTCATAGTTGATAATATTGTGCTCCTGTCCAACCCATGTTCTATCCCAGCACAACACTCCCCGACAAATAAGTTATTTAAAATTCTATAATCAAAACATGTATTATAAAAAAGACTGCTATTCAAATGGTATATTTATCGTATATTTATATCGGCCGCAATGTGCTGACAGTATTTGGAAAATAAAAAATCCCTATAACTCTAGATACAAGCCATACGTTCAGTTAAAAGTAAAAATAGTACTCATTCTTGATAATGGCTAAAAGTATAGCCGAAAGGCGCTCGGATATATAATCATTTGAACATATTTTTTTAAACGTTATGCTCTGAAAAGAAAAGAACAAAAATAAGAACACATAAAAAAATATATAAAAAAAATTAACCACAGCACTTCAGTCGGTTTTTAATTAATCAAGCATGAAACTGACTGTCCTCGCTCGATGTTGAAATTGGTGTCCACTTTTATATTTACAGACCCTCTCTCTCTGATATTGAGCACTTTTGCCCATAAATATAGCACACCTTAAAACTATATTTTTATCATATAGTTAGATAGATAGATAGACAGACATACACACACATACGAGGTATGTCCGGAATGTATCTAGCCAAATACTATCTTGAGACTCAAGAACATTGACGCCGCTTTTTATATAACTTACTGACATTTTCACCCTGGGTTCCAACTTAGTCGAATAGGTTCGAACACAGTCGGCTCAGTTCATTTTTCGATCAATTATCTGTTACGCTATCTCTGCCATCGTCCCTTCCAAACACAGCGACGTGAGTTCGGTCTTCAGTAAGGCTTTTAAAAAACAGGGTACTTTACCTAGTGTAAAGGTTTTTCAAAATTGGGTACCAAGTTATCAACCACAGGCTGAATCCACTCCGCAAAAGGCGAACAAAGTTTTCTGTGTGTGAGCAAATACAATTTAGTATATATTAAGCAACGTGGCTTGACCTCAGAAGTTACGTGTCAATGTATTTAAAACGCTTGTTTTCAACGTAGGTTATTGAAAGCCAAGTAACTAGTTAAGTCACCAGATTTATATATCCGTGTGTATACCTGGTTTGGGTCATGGAGACGTATAATAAATCGACCGACTAACCACAAGGAGAAAAACTAGCAAGCAAAAGTAGGCAGAATCAAATTTCTTTTCTACGTTACCCTCGGTATTGAGTTAAAACAAGAAAACCCCATCCATAGCTTACTTTTGTTTCTGTTTTTTTTGGGGGGTGGGGATTTTTTCCCTAACAAACATTTCAAAGAAAGCGAGAATTCGGCATCCAAAAATGTACGATTTGTATTTTAGACAGTCATACTGCTAAAATAGCGATCACCAGGTCTATTTAATCAATTGATGTTGTTTCATCTGTTTATTCCAGTCGATGTGCTATCAAAATTGTTTTATAACAATCGACATCATGACGGAATCGTTTTGCAACCTATTCTTATTACGGTGTTTATTGTATATTTTTATGTCATACTTATTTTTATATAGGCTTGCATCATGTGAAGTGTCGGTTTCATGACGATATATGATTTAATGCTATCATGATTTGTTTAGTGTTATTGGATTTGTCAGTCTGGCAATTCTGCTATTGAGCCAGTTGGTGCCACTTGAAGTGGCAGATTTACAATGAGTCAGGATTTCGTGTAATCAACATAGATTGAAATGAGTGCGCATTATACTATTTTAGTGTTGTAAAACTACTTCTGTTGTTTCATATCAGCGTGGGGCGACGACTTACCTTTGAAAAAAAAAAGATAATCATGAACCCCTCAGAATGCCCTTTATTAACGAGAATAAATGTCAGTCAGAGGAGTCCAGTGATTTTTTTCAAAGGTAATTTTTTAGAATAAAATAGAGAACGTTTTCATTTCGACACAAAGGTGTCAAAAGGTGCGCTGGTTATTTATACAACCAATGCCATGGAAGGTATATAAAAACAGAAACCATTGTCAAAGGTAATACAATTAATTTCAAAGGTATACTAACTTTAAAAAAAAACAGAAAGACTTTTATTCTATGGCGGTGATTATATGAAAGAGGGAAATTTAATAACAACACCTGCAATGTAAATGAAAATGAAGTCATATGAATGGTTTACTAATATTTATTCAGGATATTACAAAATCATCGAAATAGTAATACGGAATAGTATTGGACAATCTCCTCAAAGATGGGGAAGAAATGTAGTTATACAGAAGGAGGCTGAGGATACCATGGTCCGGACATGTGATCAATGACGAAGTTTTATAGAAAATGGAAATTCATACTTAACATCAATTAAAGACAGTTGAGGTTTCTAGGGCACATTATGAAGAAAGAGGGCTTGGAAAATCGGATACTCACAGGACAGATTGAAGGCATAACATACTTAGGGAGCTTGGATGGCGGAACAGGGTTTGGGAGAAATAACAGAAAGAAAAAATTTATTAAGACCTACAAGGGACAGGAAATTGTGGAGTGCCTTGATCGCCTACGTCCTGAAGGAACACGGCTCATAAAGAAGCGTGTTGACATTTCTAGAGTACATAATGAGGAAAGAGCCTTAGAAAATGTGACACTCACAGGGAATAGGAAAACAACACATAACCTACCTAGCGAGTTTGAGTAAATAGATGGCAGAGCTAGGTTAAGAAAAGATGGCAAACAGGCAAAATTTATTAAGAGCTACAAAGGACAGAAAATTGTGGAGAGCCATGATCGCCTATACCCTGAAAGGATACGGTATCAGAAGAAATACAAATAAATATTTACTAACAAAGAGAAAATGACAACTAAAAATCGGAGGACATGTAACAAGAAAAACGGAAAATTTTCTGAAGTTTGAATAAATTGTTGAAGGAAGAGAAAATATTGCTAAGAGCAACAAATAATATAAAGCTTCCTGAAAAGACATGACAGATATGATTTAAAGTCCATTGTTTCATTAATAGAATATGTAGAAAAATTTACACAAGATTATGTAACGTCAATCTTAGAAGTGATGGAAATAAAGATCTTACAGGGGAATTAAATTTGTAACCGATGTCTGCCAACTGGCTCGCCCTCTTCCTTGGTGGTTTTATAAATGAGGGTAAACAATGTCTTAATAATTCTTTCACTTGATTCTAAGTGATGACTTCTTGTCTGAAAATATCATTTGTAAATGTTACTGATATGTGGATCGTTTTCATCGCATTCTAAGAATATTATTTAATCAAAAACATTTTTTAATCATTTCACCCCATACAAGGCGGTAAAGACACTATGACACAAGAGGTTACCGAGTGGAAAAGAATAAGAAAAAAGAGAAACATCATTAAGGAGCGAGAACAATGAAGGAAGAGTGATCAAGACCACTGTAGATAGTGACTGACATTGCATTTAAATTTTTGAAGATCAAAGTTGGCTGGAAAGAATGGAATCTGTAGTGAGTTTCACAAGCGAGAAAAGGAACTCTTAGCATAGAACTTGCGGTTATATCTAGCTAATTCAAATGTGAGCTGATGAGACCTTTATAGTACTGTGCTTAAATTCATAAAGTCTAGGTACCATAGCGAAGAGTTCATTCGAACAATTACCATGAAAGTATTTATAGAAAAAGCACAGAGAAGCTACATTATGGCGGTGAGAAGCCAAAACACTGAAGCCGAAACACCTGATCAGGACCAATAACATTGCTGCTTCTTAAATATATAGCAGGAGCACCAAACTATATGTGGCAGCAATATTCAAAGCATGAACGAATGGTAGACTTATAAATATATAAGTCAGATTCTGGCGCGAGAAATTGTCTAGCACGACACAGCCAACTTTTTGGCAGTAGAGCTAGCAATAGATTCAATATAGTCTTTCCACTTCGTGTCAGCGGAAAATGTTAGCCAGAGTAGGTGCAATGAGTCACTCTCCTGGGTGTTAGCATCAGCTATGCTAAATGGATGGCAGAAAGGGGTCTCTCAGATGATGATTTGGATTGTGTTCGCCCTGCTCAATTTGGCGAAAGTTACTGTATGGTTTTGTTATTGTTACATTTATGAGTCATGTTTTGCTTTATTGATGAAGGTAGTGAAAATGGTGACGGTGTTTTGTTTTGTTTTTTTTTTTTTTGTTTTGTTTTTTTGTTTTGCCATAGTGTTCAGTGAAGATGTTGGTGATGTTGGAGGTGCTATTGTATTGTCAGATTCTGCTTAATTGTTATGGTGAACATCTAGTTTATGTATGATGCATGTTTGTGCCTGTAAGAAATCTTCAAATGTACATTTTATACTGTTCATTATCTGTTGCAAACATGTATGTCTTTCCTAATATAGGTGATCCATTCTACGTAAGGAATTTTAATATTGTTACGAGAATCACCTCTTTTGTTGCGAAGTGTGGAAGGTTTTTGGTGAACATTTAATGACTCTTGGTACATTTGTTCTGTAAACAATATCCGAGCAAAAATAAAAATAAAACAAACAAGGATGTTAAAAAGGAAAAAAAAATTAGACATTAAAAACTTAGCTATTTAAGAATTCTGTATGTCTCTGTGTGTGTGATACAGACGGGTTTGTGCGTGTGTAAGCGTTCAGTCGTTAGTTGACCGGAGAAAGGAACGTTCCCCAGCGAGGCCGCCTTTATCTACAAGCAAGAGGAAGAAAGAGGAAATGTTTGTCTTTTTTTATAGAACTTATAGAACAGTGCCACCTAATGGGCGCTTCGCGAAGCTAAATGTGGTAACCCACAATATGCAGAGGTATTACAGTACGGCATTTCACCATTCAGTGTGGATTAGTTTCTACGAAGTTTGTTTCAACACTCGAAAGCTATATGTACAAAATCTGTTCCAGATAATGGCTATTTCCAGCCATTATGAATATCTCGATAACTGGTTATGTAAATATGATATAACCCCACAATCAATCAAAGAAAGAAAATCTTAATACACATGCGTGAACATGCACTCTTTCGTGACGTTACTTAATCGGCAGTTAGACGCTATTAAATGAAGTAGATTCACCATGAAAATGTACTTACCTTTCTTGTAAAGGCTTTTTTAGTGTATAGTGGGTGGGAAAACATAGAATAACATAAGTATGCCAGCACATCTCCTCCTCCAGCTATGGGTTAAATGGTAGGACTTGTATCTAGAAAAAATTATTGTTATTCCCCAAAAAATTGTTAATGCAATATTCATACAAAAGAAGAATTATTTTTATAATCCAAAATATATTTCAACTTTAGATAAACCACAAAGAGTTGATAAACCATAAAAAATATCAATCAAAGGACCAAACCCCTATCCATGCACATACAGCCCAGATTTGGAAATTCTGCTTTTTTCCTAGAGCTAAAGTCACCTTTAAAGTGAGATTTTAGACTATGAACGAATTTAAGGAGAGTGAAACAAGACTGATGATAATGGTAATATTAGCCGTCTCTCTACAAGGAAACATTTGGAATTCATTGGCCGAGCAGCCAATACTGCTTTCGGTTGAAAATTATAAAATTCTTTTAAAACAATTTTTCAGGAAAATAAGTTTCTCAAGATCAATAGTTGTTCTTGCTCTTTCCCGTATTGATGGACGTTTCTTTCCTAAAATTTTATTTAAAGTTGTGGGGAACGACAACATCTTGATTATGCCATTATTTTCACTTCATTTTCTTTGTTGATGTTGTCGGTAGTCCTCGAGTGATGTAGTCTCTGTTATTTGGTACAGTTCTTTATGATTCTGTAGTGCTAGTTCAAAATGTTCAAAGAAGTATGGTCTTTACCAACATCCATAGGCTTTTTTAACCATTGATCTGAGAAAGCTGTTACATGCAGCCGACAATTCTGAACGAATTTGGTGCCATGTATGACATCCATATGAAAGTTTCGATCTGACGAGCCTATTTAAAACAGGACTCATGGTAATATTAAAAGGGGACTTTACCGACTGTTTTGAAAATTGAAACAGACATTGAGTTAAGCATTTGAGTCCCAAGTGGGGTACTTGGAAGGGACTAAGGCCTCATTGCACTTTTCCTTTTATTATGTACCATGTCCATTCAGGACGTCGTCGATTATGACTCTCCACAATTTCCTGTCTTTTATAGCTCTTAATAAATTTCCTATTTTTATTATCTCTCCTAAACTTTGCGCTGCCATCCATTTATTCAAGCTCGCTAGGTAGGTTATACGTTGTTTTTCTCTTGCCTTCAATCTGTCCTATGGGTATCACATTTTCCAGACCCTCTATCCTCATCATGTGCCCTAGAAATTTCAGTTGTCTCTACCTGATGTTAAGAGGCTCTTTTTGTTCATATTAATTAGCTGGATATTTTCCGGATAGATCTTGTAGAACCTTTTTTTTAATTGCATCTTTCTTTTGTTTTCACAAGAAAAAAAGAAAGAGAACCTGTTATTTTCCTACACTGAGGTCATTTATAGCTGAATCTCAAGTGTGTCGTCATTAGTTTTCCACCTATTAATTTACAAAAAAAGAAGTGGGCTGCGGACTGGAAGGTCATTGGGTCGCGTGCATTGTCACCATGTTATGAGCACAGCCACTGAAGTGCCACTCATTAACGAACTTTGTATTTCTGTCCTCACTCCATTCGATTCATCGATTAACCGACTGTTTGCTGGAGGGCTAATCGCAGATTACTTGACAGATTAAGTATGCTGATGTAATTACATAAGCAAAAAGAACAATTAACACCGTTTTTTTTCTTTCTTTTTTTAATGCATGTCAAACCACTGGTCAATCAAGATTATTTGGAGAAAAATACTTGACGTAAGTGTCAATAAAATATTTGGCACACAGACACACAGGTGCAAATGCACACGCAGAGAAACACATAGACAAATGTCTTTTATTCTGTTTCTTATCAATTTAGTTTAAGCGTGCTTAGTGACTGAAATATATTTTCTTCTGGCATCTATGGTCGGTGTTCAAGTTCAAGCAAAAGGCAAGGATTTCGAATAACGAATTTCATACCAGACAACACACCTCATTTAGAAAATCTGTACATTCTTTCAACTAATATTGATTTTTTAATACACGAAGCGTTATTAGTTTTTGACTAGGATTTCTTTCATCTTAATTTCACTTGCTTTTTATCTAGTAGTATTAGTAGTAATAGTATCTTGAATTTTTATTATTAAATGAAGCATTGTCGACTAGCATTAATCTTTGATCAGTATTTCTAAATTTCACTTGTTTTTATCTAGTAGTATGATGTAACATTTTCAACCATTATTAATAATTTACTTGTATTTCTTACATCGTAATTAATCATGTCATAGGAGTGGCAGTCATCAATTTTTACTATGAGATAATTATTATTAATCTTTGACTAGATATTGAAATTAAGGTAAAAGAAATACGAATCTAAAAATAGTAATAGTAATAATATTACCCCAAATAGTAATTTGGAGTAAGAAATCAATTCATACTAATGTGCAATACCTACCGAGTTTATATGCTATCTCTCAACAATATATATATATATATATATATATATATATATATATATATATATATATATATATATATATATATTATTAAATATAACGGACAATGAATGTCTATTATGTCTGATCATGATCTGTTCGAATGTTCGAATGTTTGTTTTAATTTCTGGTGAAAATAAAGACAAAAATTGTCCAACATCTGGATATTTTTTATTAAGTTGGTCCTAAGCTTTGGGCTCGCATGAGCCATCCTCGGGGTGATTATACAGGCATAAAACAAAGATATCGACTGTCAAAGAATATATTTTGTTATTTTGACATAGAAAATTGCTATCCGACGTTAACAGTCGCGGAAAAGCAGGCGCAGATCAAAAGTTCAAGATGCAGTTCTATGACGTCATACAACGCGATAGACCGAAGTATTACAACAGAACCATATGTCTAGATGCAATGTAATGTGTTGTGACTAGTTTGAAATGTAATTTTGTTGAGTCTCGGTTGCTTCGTTTTTAATGTAAATGGCCTCCAATATCTGAAGGTGCCTTTTACTCTGTGTATTATTGCGCCATCAAGTGATAGAAATTATTAGGAGGATTTGGGATAATTATATTTGATAATATAAATATATTTTTATATATATATATATATATAATATAATATATATATAATATATATATATATATATATATATATATATATACATATATATCAACACTATCTAGCTGTCAGCATTCTATTGATCTATATATACATCTATCTAATACTCTATCAATCAACACAGTATCTATCTCAATATACCAACACTATCTAAATATATCAGCAATCTACCTATCTATATATCTATCAAAATATATCAACGATAAATCTATTTATCTAAATATATTAACAATAGATCAATTTATCTATCTAAATACATCAACAATATATCAATTTATCTATCTAAATATATCAACAATCTATTTATCTATCTAAATATATCAACAATCTATCTGTATAAATATATCAACAATCTATCTGTGGATACTATTTATCTATCTAAATATATCAACAATATACCTATTTATCTCAGTATCGCAACAATCTACTTATCTACGTAGATATATCAACAATCTATCTAAATATATCATCAATCTATCTACCTAAACTATTTATATATCTAAATATATCAACAATCTATACTATTTATCTATCTCAATATATCGAAAATCTATCAATTTATCACTGTATCTTAATCTATCAACATTCAATTACCTATGTCAATCAATCAACAATCTATGTATCTATATCTATAACTATATATTTATATATAGTTATATACAGTCCCCTCTAAAAGTATTGGAGTGGCAAGGCCAGTTCCTTTGTTTTTGTTGTTTACTGAAGACATTTGGGTTTAAGATCAGAAGTTGAATATGAGACAAGAGTTAAGAATATCAGCTTTTATTATTTAGATGTGTTAAACACCTTAGGAGATATCACCTTTTTAAACATTTTCTTTTGCAATACCATAGTCCTGAAAACCTGAAAATCGTTTGCGGTACATACGGCAATTTTAGCCTCAGAATAAACCATTTGAAAAATAAGTGTCACACTTCTGCTGTGTGAACTCATGTTGATAGTGTCTCCAATCTCAAATTTGTGGCTTGTAACTTTGTGTTCAACTAAAGAAAATTTAGAAAAATTTAATTTATTCTGGAAAAGCATGTCTTTTTTAATGCTGTTAGTGAGAATCGAACCCACATCAATATTATCCGTATCATGAACAACTACTTTTGCAAGATGACATTTATAATGTAAACTCTGAAGGCGGGTCTCAAACAGCTTCTGGAATGTTGTATCGTCTGCTACCTTCCAGTTTGACCTTAGGGAAACATAACATTCCTAGTGGATTTATAGAATCAAATGAAAATATTATTTCAACAAACACACCAAGAATTGGTTGAAAGATACTGCCATTATTTAAACTGGGTCGGAAGTAACAAAAACACGTTGTTATTTGCTGTCGACTGTCATCAGGTTAAGGCTTGAAATGTTAAGACAGAAAAAGAAAATTCTCATTTCAAGTAGGTGTTTGACATCATTATTTTGAGCAAATGTTGAAGACCTTCACCTTTTGCAATCATTTCATTCGTAGATTTCAATGAGGTTGTACTACATGTAATGTGTATAAACCCACGACATTTGAAATCTGGCTACTCTACTGCTGTATCATGTTGTATTACATAAAACGTCATCCGATTAACGATCATTCATGATTTCGTTCTATCAAGATGGATACGTACGAGAGTGTATGGAAAGTTCTCGGCCCTATCCAATTCATAAAATCTGATCAAATGAACAAATATCAATTTTTATTGTCTTTTCTTAGTTGGGCTGAGAACTTTTCAGGAAACCATCTTATCATTTGCTTTTGTAAAGTTGGTTATTCTATTGTTGTATTAATAACTAATTATGATTTGGTGTTTGTTTTTTGTTTTTTTTAGCGGCATATCAACTCCTCACGTGACATTTAATGTCGAAATTTAATTTTCTTGAGATCCTAAGTAATTTCTTTTACAAAAATATATTACTGGTAATATTTTTTCCAAAAAATGTATTACTGGTATTTTTACTATAAAAACAGTATTTTTATACTTTCATAGTGTTTTGACCCCAATTTAGGGGTTAACTATTTGCATATAGCTGGAACACCAGCTACCGTCCCGGATCAGGGTGGACCCAGAAACAGCAGCAATTAAAAGGTGTCGCCACACTCCTCAAAACCTTTTCGATCAATACCTCTTTCTCACATCGACATGAGTGATCCTGGAAAGACTGAACGAAAGTTCTTACTATGCATTTTTCGCCCAAGAAACAATTCAGGTTTCAAAATAGGCGGAACCAGGTTACTGCCCCAAAATTTAAATGATGCTTTCAATATTTGTATGTAGTTTCCATATTTTTCATTCTAGTCGGGAATAAAATTAAATGATTACTATCACTGTTCACAACGTTTTTGTCGACATCTCTCTTTTCTTTTTTTTTTTTTTTTTTCATCAGCTGTAAAATTATTCCAAAAATTACTCACTGAAGGTTTTCAACCAACAGGAGACATATCTCACTAAAATCTTACCGAAAACAACTCGCAGTGACTCTTTGACCAGAGTCTGCGAAGTGTTTCCAGTGTTTTAAGTGCCCCACTACAAATGTTGACTCACCATCGACAACAGTACCGATAAGAAGTACCAGAACGCTACAGTAAACACAACTGCTGTTATTGCATGCGTTTAAATTTAGGTCAAAATGCATCTGAAATATGCGTATAATTCTTTTTGACATTTGAAGTAGAAACTTTTAACAAGCGAATATTTAATGGTGGTTTCAGAAATTTCACTCTGGAGGGAAAATATTCAAAACAAATTTCAAGGAAGGAGCACGAAAGTTATAAACAGTGTGGAGGGAAAATGTGCAAGATAAAGCCTAGAACGGCATTTTAAGATATTTAAATCTATTTCAGATTGAATCTCAGTATAGGTGAAGTTAAAAAAATTCAAGCCTGGTCAGCATCTAGATGGGTACGCACTTGGGAATACCAGGTACTCTAAGTTTGGATGTGGGGTAGTATAATGGATAACGGCTTGAATTTCAAATTCCAGTCAGGTTTGTTATATTCACTTACATGTAAATGCCCTTAGGGAAAGTATGAATCAACTTCTTTTCACCCTGCAACTATGGGTTAATTAGTAGAACTTGTATCTGTAAATCATAATTATCTTCAAAAAATTCTTACAGTCTAAAAATGTTTTTCCGGCTAATAAAAAAATAACTTAGAGCAACAAAACATAGGAAGCTGTGGAGAGCCATAATCGCCGATGTCCTGTAAGGACTTGATAAATAAAAGAAGTGAATGGATAGAAGCACAGGGACAAAGAGGTATGGTAAAGGGTAAAAAAATAACAACAAAAGATAGGAAGTTATGGAGAGCTGTTATCGGCGACGTCCTCTAGTGACTTGTCATATAAAAGAAGTGAATGGATCTCAGGGCAGGGACAAAGAATTATGGTAAAGGGTAAAAATAACTAGATCAACAAAAGATAGGAAGCTCTGAAGAGTCATTATCGTTGACGTCCTGTAGGGACTTGGCGCATAAAACGAGTGAATGAATGGAGAACCAGACACAAAAATGGATGATAAAGGATTTGGCACATAAAAGAAGAAAAATAAAATTGAAATATTAATGAAATTTAAAAAAATTATTTCTTGTTTAATGTTTATCAGATAATGATTGCAGCGAAATAATTTTATTTACAGTCTGAACAATGCAAAATCAATTTCGTTCTATTAATTTTAAAGAAGCCTAAAGAAGTAATATAACGTACAAATTTACTCACTTACGTCACTCTATAAATACAGACGATACTGTCAGGGCTTCTCTTTTTTTTCTTTTTTTTTTTTTTTTTTTTTGCAAGGTTTCATATTAGCCAAGTTCACTCATTTTAGATTTATTGGCGTCATTCATTCGACCAAATCTTTTCTTCAAATGAAATCGGTAGTTTTTCAAAAGCGTAATTAAAAAGTTAATCAATTAACGTAAATTTTTAGTTACATCAAAATTCACCGGAATATAAAGGCGAATCTCCCATACGCATGCGCATTATTGATCTTATTTAAATGGTGATTGCACTTAATCGAGACATCGTGAACGACATTAAAAAAAGAAGCTCCCTGAAATTGAAATCCATTAAGTCTTTACTCAATAGAAGAGCAAAATCACTAACATATGTCACCTACTTTCGTGTTCCGATACAGTTGAGTGAAAGCGCGTCTGACCGACAAAACAAAAATCTGATTTACATCAATTTTGGATTGATTTTCTTTATTAAAATTAACACATAAACAGACTTCTACTTTCTCGCGTTCTCTCTCTCTCTCTCTCTTTCCCTCTCTCTCTCTCTCTCTCTCTCTCTCTATCTATCTATCTATATATCAATCTCTCACACACACACACACAAATATATATCTATCTCTCTATCTATCTATCTATCTCTCACACACATACACATAAATATATATCTATCTCTCTATCTCTCACACACACGCACAAATATATATCTATCTCTCTATCTATCTATCTCTCTCACACGCACACACAAATATATATCTATCTCTCTATCTATCTCTCTCACACACACACACAAATATCTATCTATCTATCTATCTATATATATATATATATATATATATATATATATATATATAGATAGATATATGTATATAATTGTTTCGAAAATTATAACATAAATATGTTATAAAATCACTGCAAAAACAGCCATCTTGTTTCAACACTTCTGGTGCCTTATCAAGTGATGGTGTTGAAGGTAGAATAAAGAGTTTTAATGGTTCAAATCGACCAAACACACCTCGATATGGGAAACGCTTATGTAATAGCGTTTCTCCTATCCAGTCGAGGGGTGTTTGGTCGATTTGAACAATATA
Source organism: Acanthosepion lycidas (assembly GCA_963932145.1). Lineage (NCBI taxonomy): Eukaryota > Metazoa > Mollusca > Cephalopoda > Sepiida > Sepiidae > Acanthosepion > Acanthosepion lycidas. The sequence continues at coordinate 83,806,374 of OZ010602.1, read as the reverse complement.
TATATATATATATATATATATATATATATATATATATATATATTGTTCAATATAACAATGATCATTTTTGATCATGAGATGTTCTAAACTTCGTATGGTTACTTTAACTTCGAGTGAAAATAAAGACAAAAATTGTCAACATTTGGATACTTTTTATTATGCTTTTCCTTGATCTAAGGTTTCGACTCACATGTGTCATCTTCACAGTGATTATAAGGACATTTAAATAAAGATATTCACCATCAAAAATGATATTCTATGACGTCGTACTACGTGAGAGACCGAAATATTAACAACAAAACCATATATATTATATATATGTATACTGTTCACTCATTACAAAGACCAGTGTCAAGGGAGAGGGTTATGGAGGGAAGGAATAAGAAGCACCTTATGAGGACGTGCAGGATAGATATCGATTTACCCTGGGCTTGAACAGACCAAGAATTTAACTGTCAGGAAAGCATCATCTTGGGAGTTTGTTCCACAAAGTAACCGGTCTAATATATATATATATATATATATATATATATATATATATATATATATATATTCATGAATTATTCATACATAAAACAAATACAAAGGTTAATGATTAAATGGCGAGAAATCCATCTTCGCGAACAATTCAATAATATACAAAACCCCGGAAAATTTACCAGTAAAAAAGAATTCTCTTATCACTACATTTGTACATAAACGCAGAACTTTAACCTTAAAATTTAAATTCAAACTGCGACTGCACGTTCCAAAACAATAACACACATTTCTCATAGCATTTTTCGGATTACAACCTTGTTTTCGTTTGTCCACTTATTACTGAGAGTATAAACAAGAACACAATCTATTTCATACCTGAGGATGTCTGTAGGAACAGACGAAAGCTTGTAAAATAAAAAGATCTAATGCAACGGAAATTTATAAAACAGGATCTTTTCATTCATAAACATATTCGGGGTTTTTGTATATTATTGAATTGTTCGCGAAGATGGATTTCTCACCATTTAATCATTAACCTTTGTATTTGTTTTATGTATGAATAATTCATGAATTTGTAAATTAATTGCACCTTTATTGAAATATATATATATATATATATATATATATATATATATATATATATATATATATATATATATATACACAATATAAATACAATTTTCCTAACTCAAGGAAACACCAAAACGCTCAAGAATTAAAAACGACAGTATATGTCTAGAAAACCGGATGTCAAAAAGACTAAAATTGAAAGAAAAGAGAAAACATGAGAAAATGTGAGTGTAAACTGAAAGAAAAAAAGACGAAAAGGACAAATAACCACGACATTCTACACGTATGCTCATACGCGCAGACAAGCGCACCCACGCGAACGCACAAGCACACATATATTATGGGAAAAAAACTTGCACTAATGAAAAGTGCATATAAAAAAGAAAAATCGAGAAGTATAAATATTCAATTGCTGATACCCCCGACGAGTGGACATAATGATTACTGAAGGTAACATCAATCAGCTATTTAATTATATATATATATATATATATATATATATATATATATATATATATATATATATATATATATAATTATTTTTTTAATAATATGGTTCCATCGCGACACAGAAATTACTATGTTTCAAAACTGAAACTCAAGTTTAATTTCAATATTTTTTTTAAAATAATTATAATTTTAAGCTCTACTTCTATATAGAGCAATGTTTTTTTTTAAATAAAAATAAAAATACTAAAGAACTTTGGATCATCTGTTGAAATAATTGAACATCAGAATTTTGGGGAATGGCTTTTTGACGGACGGGCCAAACACTTTTTCAGCATCTTCTTATATATACCGGGTATAACATCAAAATTGTCCAATTTTTATATTAAGCTTTGAAACGTTGTATCTTAGAAATGATTAAAAACTTCTTACTGGAATTCTCCGAAGTTTTTATATCACTATTAGACTCTACTTTGAACAATAAGAATGTATTTAGCTTTAGGTTGAAATGATAATCCCTCTTGTTGTAACCTCTTGATCCAGTTTTCCTCTCTACTGTTCCCTCTTTTTTTTTTAAATCTATTCATTGTTCACTTGATGGATTTGAATGGACTTTCAAGATGGAAGCTAGAGTATGAATGTTGGTACTATTACTGGCCTGAATGATCTTTTTCCTCTCACCATTCCTCATCTGAGAAGACTGACACAAAATGATTTTAACCTGTTCTCTTTCTAGCTGAATAACTCAGAGGGTTTTTCAGTGATTCTTACGACAGATGGTGTCAAGATGGCTAAACGTCTTATCTGAAAATCTGGAAAAAAGAAACTCAATTAGTTTAATTTTTTTTTTTTAGATATTAAACATTTTGTGGGATGGAAAATTATCCCATGTGTTACACGATTTGGACATTTTTGCTGTTACACCCATTATAAGCAGATGATGATATTACCTTTCAAAGAAGGGCGTATCCACAAGTGCAGTTTTTCAATGAGTAATGGTTTACACGCACACCTTCTCGACATCTACAGAATTCAGCGGTGAGATGGGGTCCAGAAGAAGGAAATTGAAGCTGGCTAAGCGTGCACATGGTATGAAGTTGGAGAACATCCCTTGCACCAAAGCTTGGTCTGACTAATCTTCGGCTTACATGTGATGTTAAACGTTTATCGAGTCACGTTTGATCAATGTTTTTGGTGCTCGTGAGAACGACAGTGGCTCTTGGAGCCTGCGCCTTGCAAGGCCTTGCTGTCGGGTGTCGTTTATCGTCATACCAAGAAAAAGATTCTATCTAGTATGCTTTATGAAAAAAAGACCGGTAATGCTGAATTCTTCCCTTCCCTAATTTAATTCTAAGCTTTTTTTTCACTAAAGAAAGTATTTCAGTGACCTAGACATTAGGAGAGATCGATTGTTTTAAATTGATATATCAATCTAATAATGCCCTCTTGAGTGTCAGTTTGCATTCTCATTCCGTAGAATTCTATTCTTTCTGCAGACCAAACCAAAGTATATTTACGTTATTTTCACTTTTAACTCACAGTGACAATAAGAAACCCTTTGACTGTTTTGCTTTCTTCTAAGGCATCGTACAAAATGAAACTTATCGTCGTCCACTGACTGCTTACGGGAGCGGTGCTTTGGTTTAGATTCCGACATATACTCTTTGTTTTATGTATACTCGCTTAGAAATCGAGAAAAGACTACCTTTAAGACTACCTCAATATCAAGTTACCTCCGATTTTAAGAATTTATTTTGCCAGAATTTTAGTGGTATATTTTGTTAGTTGCTTACTATTATTATAAGGTTTTCACTTATGAGTTTTTAAATATAATTTTCAATTAAAAGGGATCAGTGTATTACTTATTAATAATAGAAACCGACTCCACTTTATGTCCATTAGAACTACTAGTAAAAAATGACTGCATATTTTATTAAGCCTTTAAAACGTTTTCACATGTGAGTTTTTAAATATATTTTCTATTTACTAATCTATTGTAATTCTTGGTGTACGACAGTTTATTACTTAATAACAATAAAAACCCGATCCCCCAATTTATGTCCAGTAGAATCTTATATTACAACTTGTTTAACTATGTTGTTAAAAATTACAGCATATTTTGAAGCGTTACTACAATTATTAGGTTTTCGCATTTGAGCCTTGAAATATAATTTATCTAATTACGCGTCAGGATTGGAAGTTGTAGAGAGCCATAATCGTCTACATGCCGAAAGGACTTGGCACCTAAAAGAAGAGGAGGGACTTGTGTGCTTACACACTTATAGTCTCTGATTCACCGCGCCACATTTTTTTGTGGGGAGGTGTCTTTTCTTGATTCTGCAGTGACAATCCTATCTTTGCCGTATTCATTTGATCAATCCATTATTGTCATATCAAAGACATTGCCACCCGCACGAATAAAGGCTTCCGACGATTATCATTGTCATTATTATCATTATTAAGTTGAAAATTGCCTTATTCTTAATGTTTGAGCATTTTAATTGTATTGCCTTGGTAACATTCTCATTATAATGCGGAATCTTTGCTATGATCATTATATATATATATATATATATATATATATATATATATATTTGGTTGGATTGATGTGAGTTTGTGACCTAGGGTCACAAACTCACATCAATCCAACCAAATATGTTAGCTCTATCTCTGATATTGAGCGCTTTTTAATAAGTACCGCGCATATAATATATAAATGATTATATATATATATATATATATATATATATATATATATATATATATATATCGTAGTAACGCGATTTTCCGTGTAAGTCGGAACTTACCCGCGATTATCCATGAATAAGGACTTATGTCACTCACTTATGCGAAATCAATAGTAAAGTAATATGTTAACATGAGTAGGACTAAAAAGGACATAAATATCACACATATAATGAAATTAAATTGTTTTAAAGTGCTTGTATATTTATTGCTAGGGATGTCATTGGCTCACAGTATATAAGATGACAAAGGGTAAGTAAGATCTTGTCTCTCTTGCCTACTTTGAAGCAGCAGCAAATCTGAGAAAAAAAAATCTGAAGAAAAAAAAGATGTCGTCTACGATTCTAAATCTGCGGCTTATGACCCCTTACGAATGATTGCTTCTTAACTTTCGTTTCTCCGCTTACTTTGAACTTAACGTAGGCCATTACGATTAATTGATATGAGTAACGACAAAATTAACCCTGCAACCATCTCCTCCCTTTTATTTCTTATTCTTTTTCTTTTTCTTCCTTTTCTCGTGAAAAGAGAGTGTATCTTGTTTTAAAATCTCAATAAATTGTCTATTCACCAGTTATTTACTAACGCCTGATGAAATGTGTTCATACGCATCGAAACATGATTGGATTTGTGTAGCGTTTTTTTTACACGTTTTTGATGTAATATCCGAAAATAAAGTATATATATATATATATATATATATATGTAATGAAAAACAAACCACTTTAATGTACCATTACGATAATTTATTTCACCTAAATCCTTTTTTAAGGATTCAGGATCATCAGGTAAATCTTCCAACAACGAATTGAGAAAAAAAATGGGATTAGAAATTGGTGGGTAGTGTAATTTTTGTAATTTAATAGAGGGGGTTGAGAGTGGTAGTTAAACAGACAATATAAAGTATAGGGAGGGGTTAATTTTATATCTCTCTTAAGTATGTTTTATATTGGAGTAGGAGGAGTGACAGAAACTTGACCTCTTTAGATGGTTAATAAAACGGAAATGAATTGTAGAAAATGTATACAAGTGAGTCTTACGGTAAAGAGAGAGATAGGGGGAGGGGGAAAGAGAGATGGGGTTGTTATAATTTTGTTTTAACAAAATTATGTAAAAGATAGTTTACAATGTTTGATAGAAAATTCGATGTCTGAAAAAAATTTTGTTATTAACTTAAATGTTTATTTTTTTAAGTAAATAGTTTCAGGACTAAATATAACTATTATTGCAATAAACATATTTATCTAGGACATAAAGAAATATTTAAAATCTTAATAGTTTATTCACCCGACTAATTGTATTTCCACAATATAAAAAAAAAAAAAAAAAAAAAATAACAATAACATCTATTTTAATATTTAAAATTAATTTATGAATGTAATTTATTTATTATATTGGTAAACTAAATTAAAGATTAGGTTTCATTATTTAATAGAATTTGAGGGTAATATTAATTTTCATTTATTCATATATGTCTCACAAATGTATTCATGTGAATCCCTACATACATACGATCATTAACAAGTCAAAAAATATATATATATAGGCAAAAAGAAAAATTATCTTAGTCGACGCGTTTCGTCTCCTTTGGAACTTTATCAAAACAAATGTAAAGATTTCATTTTGTAGCAATTATTTATATACAAGAGCAAAAACGTTATCGGTTTTTCGAAGTTTTGGGGTATAAGAGTGCTTATGAATATTTATCAGTTTTACGAACAACACAGGCAAGCTCATGGACGTGAAGTGATACAGCTCAATGCCTAATGAACGAAAGTGAATAGGAGAATTTTCTTTATATATATATATTGCCACCCGCACGAATGAACGCTTTTACACACACACACACACACACACACACACACACACACACACACACACACACACACATATATATATATATATATATATATATATATATATATATATAAATTATTATTTGGGATTGGAATTGATTAATGTGTATATGTTAAATATTCATGCGCACTCCTATAACTTTAACCCATAAATATAACATATCTTAAAACTATATTTTCCACACACACAGATACACACACACGCACACACACACATATATATATATATATATATATATATATATATATATATATATATATATATATATATATTCCAGTCGAACCCGACTAGAATTCTTTAAATTCATTTTTTAAGTACATTCATACATTCAATGTTTCAATAGGAATTTAGACAATGAATCCCGTTTTCACAAAAAGCCATGTACAAACCCTCCACAACCCTTATCTTGGAAAAAAAATAGCCAACAACTACCAGATTTCATCAGTAATATAACACAGGAGAAAAAAAATGCCGAAACGTTCAACGTGATCTTATTTCTCGTTGAGAAAGGACACAGGTGTGTCCAAAAATTCTGATTTTCACGTTTTTTTCTCACCATGCTTTTATTTATTTGGTCTAAAGGCCTAATGGTATACAATAAATAGTATTATCATTATTATTATTATTATTGTTTTTTTATCTCTCGAATTTCTTTCAGCGGTCTACTATATATATATATATATATATATATATATATATATATATATATATATATAAGTTTGTCAATAAAACAAAGAAAAACGAAAGGTTACCGATGTAGTCAGTACGAAAAGCATTTGTTAATATTCACCAGGGGAAAAAAGGTGAAGCACGGAGATTGAGATTCCAAGTTCAGAATTTTCGAACACGCCTGTGTTCTTCATCAGCGTATGCGAGAAATAAACAGAGGGACAGTCGAAACTATCCAACATCAGTTCATATTTGCACACACACACATATATATTCAAACATGTTTCATTGAATAATATAGACATATTGTGTCTACTTATTTTTGCACTAATCCTTTCACGTTGTCTTATCAGTTTCTTGATGTTAAGATGAAATTCATCAAGGAAGTCACCGTAGTTTTCTCTAACCCAAATACTTTCGATTTTTGCAAGATCATCTTCAGATGTAAATTACAAAGACAAACTTATTGTAACTGCGATGAAATCGGCATTCCGTTGTGATGGCGATTTTTAAAAATACAGGAAAATGCATGTTGACAAAACCAATCTACCACACCGCTAAAATAATAAACAAAAACTTCAAATTCTCGAGGTCCTCTACATCAAAATCAACCAACCAATACTCAACAAAATTTATTATGAGCATAGCAACAATGTATTAAAGTGAACATAACAAACATTTAATGCCATTTTACATTTGTACCAATTTCCGGTTAGCGACCTTATATTGAAACGCTTGTTTTGCAAAATATTCCATAACTACAACGGATAAATAAACAAATTTAAAATAACTATAACGGAGCGCGTTTTAAAAAATCACCATCACAATGAAATGTATATTTTGTCGCAGTTACAATAAGTTTGTCTTTCTAATTTACCTCTGAAGATGATCTTAGAAAAGATCGAAAGTACTTGAGTTAAAAAAAACTACCATGTTTGAATGAAGATATGTTGCCTAAATATATATATAGAGAGAGAGATAACGATATATATGTTTATATATTAAGAACAGTATTGAGGAAATTGTATGACAAAGTGAAAAAGTTTACCTGTGACGCGTTTCATCTTTCATGACTTCATCGAACTAAATTTACCGATGAATTTCTGAAGGACGAAACGCGTCACACGTAAACTTTTCCACTTTGTAATATATATAATATATATATGTGTGTGTGTGGCATATTTTCATTCAAGCATGTTTGGTTGAACAATCTAGACATATTACGTCTATATTATTTTAATCCTTTCAAATACAAGATCAATTTCTTAATGATGACATTAAACACATTAAGGAAGCTGCCGTAGTTTTTTTCATTCTTTTTGAAATTCAAATAACTCCGTCCTTAAATTCACATATGAACTTAACAATAACAATAAAATTTATTTTCTTGATATATTGATAGACACCAATAGTAATACATTTACTACTTCCCCATATAAAAAAAATCGAACTAGGATGAACATGTGCACTCTCAACTATAAAAGTGTATGCCCTATTACAAAACAGCTATTATACAAAATTTAATAAACCGCGCAAAAGTTAACTCTTCCACGAAAAATTTATACACTGAATTAATAAACATTTAATAAACTCTCATTAATAACGACTTTCCTAATTCGGTGTTGAACAAATCAGACGAGCTTTTAGAAATATTAACATAAATCAAAAAGAACATAATACTTCCTCAAATAATCCTAAACATGTCAACCTACTATACTGCAATCAAATGCACTCTAACTACAAACAAGATGAAAATATCCTAAAAAACTCATAAGTACTAATATATCCCCTACTGATACCAGTAAAAAAAATAAAATAAAATAAATTATATACTATAATAACCAACTTAATCATCCGCAATAACTCCTCTGTCAACTAATGTTTTGCAAAAGACCAACATTGTATATCAATTTAAATGTCCTTTGGGAGATTGTATCTCTGACAAAAAGTAAATATATATGTTGGTTTCACGACAACATTATCGTGGAGGCTTACATTACACATGTCAAATTCAAGTTCTATAGCCCAACATTTAAAGGAGCATTCCTGTCCGTATTCACGATTTAGAGAAATATTAACTGACAATACAAGTATGCTCCATCATGAAAATAAAAAACAAAAACTTCACATTCTTAAAGCCCTTTATATAAGAAAAATTACAACTAACACTAAATCAGATTAATTATGAGTATAGCAGCAATGTTTTAAAATGTCTATAAGAAGGTTTTAAGATAGGTAAACTTTATTTTTTTAATTACAATTATAACAGCAATGTTTCAAAATAATTAAACTGTAATTTTTTAAGTTTTACAAATATAAATTAAATTATCTCCCTTGATAACCTTAATGTTTGAATCAACAGAACACGTTTCATGCGCATTTACAAAAAAATTCACTGCTATCTATTACATTAGTTTTTGTCTTAGCAATTTAGCCATAAATATGATCTTGGATGAGATTGAAAGTAATTGGGAAAATAGAGAGAAATTCAAAAAACTGCAGCGCCTTCCTTAATGTGTTTAATGGCAAGATTAAGAAATTGATCTGTGAATTTGAAAGGATTAAAATAAAAATAGACATAATATGTCTAGATTATTCAACCAATATATATATTGCTACAGACCACACCAGACCACACTTACTAGACCAACGACCATAGGGAAATTCTATTCACAGCTGCTTTTGTTACCCAGCAGTTTTTTACTTCCGCCCTGGCCGACGGATGACATTATCTCATGCCAAGACTGTTTTCCAGTTTGTAAAACAAATTAGCATTCATGTATTTAAAAAATACGCCACTTGTGAACAGAAGTGGAAATTATTTCTAAACTTAGAACAGAATCCCAGTAGAGTGGTTATTTATGAACCCTATGTCATGTACGCACGGTTCCCCCCCCTTTTTTTCTTTTTTTTTTGCGTTTTTTAAGAGTGCAGACCAACAGATACAGACAGTTTACACAAATTATCAACAGATGGCCTGACCCAGCAGGCAGTATGAATTAATGGCGGTTAGTGTAGATTAGTTGGCTTGAAAAGTCATCTTTGGATTTCGATGCCAGCGGTAGAGAAGCTGCTATTCATTTTTACAGCAGGTTAAACGGTTCAACTCTATTCCTGAGGGTGAATTTCTGCGGCTTCAGCAGATTATTTGTGCTGAAGTTTGAAAAAAAAATGATGCTTACAATCAGCTTCTTTAGTAAATCATTTGCCAGTCATTTATTTTATATAAATTGCAGAATATTATTGCAATCCATTTCTCCATTAGATCAGTTGCAATTCATTTCTAGTTCTTGTGCCATACATTTCTATAATCTATACATATATAAAGGGCAGTTGTCTGTATATGTGTGTGTGAGTGTGTGTCCGGCTAAAACTAAAAAAAAAGCTACAGTAATTCTTGACAAAGTAAATTTATATACAGACTCATTATCACCCAAGCCAGCTTTTTGCAAAAAAAAAATATCATCGTATAATTTACGAAGATATTTCAAAATTAAAATGCATTAGAATGCAATCGAAATTCTCAGAATTAAAAAAGTAAAAACGAACGGTATTAATTCTTATTCCAGATTAAGATTACCTTTCTTTTTTACTTTTTTATTCTGTTAATACTTTCAAAACGCTATATATGTATGTATTTTTAAAATTTCTATTCTTTTGAATTTATTTTCGCATCTATAGTAAATAAAAGCGTAACTTTAAAAAAATGAATATTAAAACAACAATGTAAATTTAAAAGAATATTAAATACAATTATTTGACAATAAGTTTAATATTTATTTATATATTCAAATATCCAAGAGAGAGAGAGACAGAGAATGAGAGAGTAAGAGAGAGAGAGTGAGAGAGAGAGAGAGAGAGAGAGAGTGTGTGTGTGCGTGTGTGTGTGTGTCCGTCTACAAAATAAATATTCAGACAAACCACCTATCAACGGACTTCGGATTCAATGGACAAAATCTGCAGGCAAAATAAAAATCTGCAGGCAAAAAAATTTCCAAATCGTCAGCGATGTATCTCAAAATTTGCGGGCAATTGAGCAACTTGTTGTATTAGTTCTCAAAGTGACCGCTTGGCAGCAGTGGCGGGCCTTTCAATTATAAACAAAGACGGAAAGTACGATACATTAGCACGTGTGTGAGAAAGTAGCTGTGAGAAATCTATTATTTTTGTTATTTTGGTTAATATAGCCATATTAATTATATATTTATTTACGTCATATATACATATTTATTAATAGTATTTACATTATGATTATAACTACTGGTAGTTACTATAGTGGTTTTATAACTTAAAAATAATCCCTTCCTATCTACAGACAATCGTCTTTAACAGACCACTCCTCCCCGTATTAGTCCGTTGATAAAAGGTTTGTCCGTATATACAAACTCAATCTCACCGTAAAGGGAAGTTGTGTGTGTGTGTGTGTGTGTTATTGACTTATCAATATTTTTCGGCCATCTTATGGAAAATAATTTCTTTATTCAATCTTTAAAAAATATTTGTGTATTACGTCTATCAGCCTGCACATTCGTATTGTATCCCAAACGTAAAAAAAAAGCAATTTCTAAAAGATTGATGAATTTATTTTCAATTTCACGTTTTTATTGTCTCCACAATAAAACTGATATTAATTTACACATGGTAACATTTTCAGTTATTTTTTTTTTTTTTAATAATTTTTACATAAGAAAATATCCCGTGATATTTAGTTTATAATTTCTTTAAAAGAAAACATTGATAATAACGTGTTTTGTGGTGCGTCCGGTTTTATTATGCTAACAAAGTAGACATTCTATCTATAAAATCGTCCAGTTCATACCCCTCCACGGTCTTTTGAATAGGAGTAGAGGTTTATCACTTGTTTCCTGTTTAGGAGTAGGTTTCTGTTTCTTTCAAAAGTCTACTTCCACACTATTCTTCTAACATCGCCGACTGAACTGTTATTCACTCATGAAATCTTGACCTCTTCAAGTCTAGAGTTAGCCATTATCTTTTCTGCATAGCCCCAAGAACTTGCCCTTTCTGACACTCGTACTGCACCACACAGTAACCCTCTACCTTGACTGGCACTTGAGCTTTGTATTGAGTGAATATTAATAAAAATAAATAAAGATATAAGACAGAAAAACAGATTTCGTTAAAGGAATATCTTATTTATCTGAATAAATTATTATTTTCTTATTTAGCAGCTTAATATGAGTTCTTTGGTATTCTGTAACCTTCAGTCTTCCATACATTGATTTCATTAACTCTTCTATTATTCCAACATTAGCATTATTTGCAACATTTTTTATTGCTTCCCAGAAAACTTTGCTTGAATATTGTTGACCATTTTCATATTCATCTCTTTTAATGACAGACAAGTTTTCTAGATCATTTAAACCCCAAGCAAGGTAGTAAAGTCACAAAGACAGAAGGGGTTACTGAGTGTGAAAGAATAAGAAAAAAGGGAGACATTATTAAAGGGCGCAAACAAGAGGAATCAAGAAAACAGTAGATAACGATTGAAATTGCATTTAAATTTCTAAAGATCAAAGTATGCTGGAAAGCATGAGACCGGAAGAGAGTTCCATAAGCGAGAAGTGCAAGAGAAGAAACCGTTAGCATAGAACTTAGGTTTGCATCTAGCCAATTCAACTGTAAATTGATGAGACTTTGTTGCTAATTTAGTACTGCGCTTAAATTTATAAAGTCTAGGTACCATAGCGGTAAATAATATATATTTTAATGCAATACAAAAACGTGGCATAAGGCCAAAAGAGGAGATTGGGGAAGGATGGTGTTCAATCTGTCGTATCTTAAACTTCACTAGACACGATTACTGACTCAAACATACCACAGTATTCCTTACACCAAAACAACACATTCTTACTTACCATTCTTATTACAGCCACCATAATACCTCAGAGTCTCTATGTAGTTCTTAGTTCGCATATGTACAATTTGTCTGGGGGGTGGATAAAAGCAGAAAGTTCATCCGAACAATTACATGATACCGTCTATTAGAATGACACATGGAAGCTAATTGGGACTATTCCATTAGTTCGGTATCTTTCAAAATCTGTATTGGCAAGGTGGACAACAGTCTGTGAAGGAGCATTGTTTTTCATGAATATACTCTTGATGTATCGCCGAGGTGAATGAAAAAAGAATGAGTGCTTAATATATTTATTCAGCACCAGTATCCGGTGCTAACGGATAGATACAAAAAACACAGAACAATAAGTCACAAAACAATTAACAAGACAACTTACAAGGAATAGAGGAGGGTCAAATACTGTATAGCCAATCAAAGTAAGATCAGTCCGAGTATTAATCAGCTTATTATAAACTTATTTTTTTTAATTATTTTTTTATAAGCGTTTCACCTCAAGTAAGACGGGAAGCCACTAGCACGCAAGCGGTTACAGAGAGTCGGAGCAAGAGCAAATAGGAGTGATAGAAGAAAGGATGAAGAGAAGTATAGGGGATAGATCAGGGCATCTGGAGACGTCGATTGACATTACATTTGAATAGTTGGAGATTATAGCTATCAGGGAAACAGGAAAGGGGAGAGAGAGTTCCACAGGCGATAGGCGCGAGACGTGAAGCTATTGGAGTAGAAGAGACGGCTATATTTAACAGTTTCGATAGTGAAAGGGTGAGAGCGAGATGCCAGCCTAGTAGAACGCTTAAATTCATGAAGTCTGGGAACCAGAGAAAGCAGCTCATCAGAGCAGTTACCATGAAAGTATTTGTGAAAAAAAGACAGAGGGAGGCGGCGACACGTCTGTGAGAGAGCGACTGCAGACGAGATGCCAGATCAGGGCCAATTACATTGCATATCAACTGCTGAAGTCTTTAATCGTAGACTAAGGCCGTCTTAGTGCTGAAGGTGTGCTAGCTCTTGAGATTAAACCTTGGTTGTAACGTGTGCTACTAGAACATATCTTGTTCAAGAATTTAAAATAATTTTCTGCATTTATCTCGACAGCATTATCGACTTTGAAGAAATCTATAATTTCACTGCCGACAATTCCAATCCAAAATATTACTCCACCTCCCTTGTGTGTGTGTGTATGTGTGTGTGTTTTCTCACTGCATTCGCAATAACAGCTTCTATAACTTTTCTTTTTTTTTTTTTGATCAATCCACTTTTATTATTTTTAATTTTTATGAAATATCTTTTTTGTGGCATTCTCTCAAATAATACCCCTCCCTCAGTAGGGGGTTAATGTCATTAACTGATGCCTGAGGCATCCCAAAGAGAAGTGCCGAGAGGGTTCGAGCAATATTTGTCTCTCGTCTATATAACTTTAAAAACGATATTGTACCGCATTCCGTTCGGGTGGGCCTACGGATAAATGTCTACTAATTTGCGGCGTCATATTTTGGCGACAAAAATTTATTAACGAATTTTTTGTTGTTTAAAAGACCAACTACAGAAGTCACTTAGTTTGCTCGTTAATATAATATTGGGTACGATACATGCTTTACCGATATGTTGCTTCTTTTTTGGTTTTGTTTCTTTGTTTTCTACTGAAACTCCTAGTCTTAGAACGTTCAGTCAAATTATCCACCCATTAAGTTATTCTGTGTCTGATTTGGCAGGAATCTTAATGATTGTGAATTAAAGGTCAGTTTTGTTCTCTAAATATTTGGCTTCTGTGAACAGAGACAACAGAAAATAAACATTCAGATTAAAAAAATGTTTTTCGTCCGTTTAGGAAAACGCCTCGAATATTTCTCGAATAATCGACTGGCTTTGAATTTGGTCAAAATATTCATTCACCCACACTAAAATCTCTTTCTGAATGTCAAATAAACAAGGTTTTACTTTCTAGTATTGAATTGGAACCAACAAATTGAGAAGCGGAAACCCTCTCTTCATTTTATACTTGTTTTTTACATACTTATGTGTGCAAATTTATGTGCGCAACTTCCTGTTCGAACACTGGCATTTCATTATAATTCATTCAGTTTGTTCTGCAAACCTAAATTTATCATAGGAATGTATAGCAAATATCTTACTGTAGAAATATATTACAAATAGTTTACTGTATGTATGGATTGTAAATGATTTACAGTTGAAAATAAGTTTTAAAATAATATGAACCCTTTGAGCCTTAATCATCTCTTTAGCCTTCATAGAGAAAAATGTTCAGCCATCGGTTGAACGGTCGGTAAACACTTGTAACTATTTTTATATCTACCGGGAAATATAACATACCAATTAATTGCGAATTGTAACTCAGCTGCCCAGGCAAAAGGGTTCAAATTGTTCAGGTTTGAGTAGTTTTTCACGGTATTACCGTTAAACCTCGACCTTGTGCCACATTCGGTAGAGACATGGGCGTGCTAAAAAATACAGAAATTAATTTCCACTGATATGGACTTACGGCCAAATCACGTTCAAACACAACGTCGAGCCTGGTCAGTAACTAGATGGGTGACTGTTTTGAGAATACCAAGTGGTGTAAGCTAGGACGTGCGGGTGTGGTAATGGATAATGGCTCAGAATTTGAAATCGGAGTACCGAGTTCCATTTCCAGTCGGAAGTCACTTACGCGTAAATATTCTTGAGAAAGGTATGAATCCAACTCTGGGTGTTGATTAGTAGGACTTTTTCAGTAATGATTTTTCCCTTCCACTCCCCAAATTCTTAGAATCTAAAAATATTTTCTGACTTTAAAATAACCTGAAAAAGGTTGATAAGCTATAAAAATCAATCGATCAATCCACTGCTATGGACATATGTATGCGTCTTTATGAACCTCACATTGCGTGCTGTCAACGTGTGTATATATATATATATATATATATATATATATATATATATATATATATATAAAGAACAGTAAGATATATAATTCGGAGTTCTTTTAAAACCCAGTATAATTTTAAAAGTTACTCCAAAATTCGCTTGAGGATGAAATGGAACTAATGTCTTTAATTTAATTACAAAATTAAATTCGAAGCTTTCAGCTTCCATTTTTGAAACATGGTTAGAACTGTGTAGCGAAAAAACATCTTTTAAATCAATTAATTTATAATATATATATATATATTGCATGCATTAATTTAGACTCTTCTTAATAATAACTGCATTGTTTCTTTCCCGTTAAACTGACATCTGACTGTTCAAAGAAGACTGTTTATCCTGTGGGTCAAAAACGTTATCAGCAGCAGATATAACGTCATCATCACTATGATTCTGGTTCCCAGACAAGTGTTTTTTTCATGTTAGGGAAACAAATGATAGTCATATCAGGAAAACTGAGGGTAGTGATCAATCAGTTCAAAGCCACAGTCATGCACAGCAGCCATGGAACCCAAGGACTTGTGTGCTGGAGCAGTGTCCTGATGAAACAAAACCCCTTTCGTCAAGTTTCCTGGGCTTTTGATTTTGATATTCTTTTTGTAACTGTCTCAGTAATTCGGTATAGTACTCTCCATTGATGGTGTGTCCATTTTGGAGATGGTCAATAAACACAATACCTTATGTATCCCAAAAAGTGAGGCGATCACCTTCCCTGCAGATGAAATCCATTGTATGAGTTGCTTCTGGCTCAAAGTGATGCATCCAACACTCATCCTGGATTAGGAAAAGTTCAAGGAAACTAGCTGGATCTGCCTCAAACAATGTTAGATTTTCCCCTGATGTGATCATACTGCTGCGCTTTTGATCAGGTGTCAGAAGACGTGACACCCACCGAACAGAAACTTTCATTATGCCAAATTCATTGTACAGAATATTCTCAACTGTCTCACTGGATGTGCTAATAGCATTGGTTATTTTATTTATATGCAATCACCTGTCATCCATCACAGTGTGGTGAATATGATCAATGTTTTCCTCAATGGTGGCAGTTGCTGGGCGTCCAGTCCTTGGCGTCATCTTCAAGACTCTCCCTTCCCCTCATAAATTTAGCTGCTCATTTTTGCACTGTTGATAAACCTGGAGCGTCAACCTCTAATGTAGCATCTATGTCAAAATAAATTTCATTGGGGGCTAAAACATTTTTTGTATGTACATTCGAACAATACGATGCCATTTTTTTCTATTTTTAAGATAAGTCACTACTAGTTACTTTTGAAGACTTCATTCAACAGTCAAATGTCAGTTTACCTGGAAAGAAACAATGCATTTATTAATAAGAGTTGAAATTAATGCATGCAAGATTTCGCAGCTCTAGTATAACTCTTTCATAATCAGCCTATTAACTTTTCAGACCACCCTCGTATCTTGCAACTAATTTAATATATTAAAAAGACATTTCTATAACAATTTATGCCGTCTAATTGTACTTCTTTAGCAGGTTTTGGCAACTACGTCCACAGACTAAATCTGGTCTACAAAATATATGGAATATACTATGAGTCTAAAATAACTTATATATTTCCTTTAATATTATTATGTTGTAGCTGTTGTATAACTATCTATAGACTTGTATAATTTTATCTCTTCGACTGCAGGCTACAAAATATTAAAGTTGGTTAGAATGCGTAAGTATGTGGTGATAGAGAAATAAATAAATCTAAATAACAAGAAGACTAAAATTTCATCATCTCTAAAAATAGACAGATGATAAAAATCGCCAGGCAAACAAAGCCATAGTTCGACCCACCAATCAGAAAGCTTTCACAATTATGGTGTAAGAAAAAAAAACAAGGCGACCAAAATCTCGCCATTTCTAAAAATAGATAGTTCGGCCAGCCAATCAGAAAGCTTTCACAAACAGAATATAAGGCGGTGAGCCAATGAGAAGCGAGTGGCCTTTTCAAAGTGGATCTATACATGTGTATATAAATAGATGGAAAATCAACCGAAACAAGGGTCTATAAATTTTGTCCATTCTTCGATGCTGCGGTCATCGTAACATACCCAGAGACGAAATACGACATTTACACTAGCTGGCGACTTTACACCACTAAACCGTCCTTGCTACATTGAAAGCAAATGTACATTGCTTCACTACATGGTCAAGCGGTGGCTACAGCATTTGGATACATATTCAATATGTCGTATTTATCAGTACTGTGCATTATCTTTTAATCATTACACAAGACCAAATCATTGATACCGATATAGGGAGGGAATGGACGTTGTCGTAAGATAAACAACTCATCCATAACTAATAATCTCGTAATCACTATTGTAAAAGACTGACAAGAGAATGTTTCTTAATTTACTAATATGTCCATCATGACAAACGGAAAAAATTATTTTAATTACGCGTTTCGCCCTTGAAAGAATTTCTTCAGACGATGCAAGTAGAGTAACGGAAAGGAAATAGAACAAACGTCCCCGACATATATATGATTCCATCAATAAAATATTATTTAGTCTGAAGAAGTTCTTTCGAAAGACGAAATGCATAACATAGAATATTTTTTCATTCTATCATTCACCATATCAAATATCTGATATATAGAGTTTATATATCAAAATTACACACACACATACACACATATATATATATAAAATGAGCTACTAATTGTTATCCCAAAATAAAGGGTCAATGTTATCTGAATAGATCACGCGAAGGCTTTATTTTTTCAGTTTTTTGATTGTTCGAAAATTACGTTTTTCCATCTTCGTCGGAACTCCGATTTTTCAGATATGGAAATATTTCGTAAAGTTGACCATTTACTTCCAGGCCCCTATTAAGTCATATTTAATATTAGATCCACTTTTTACACGGATTATATTTGAGTATACCACATATTTTCTTTCGAATGTACCCCTCTCCAATGTATAATTTTAAAAAGTCTTTTGCTTATGCATCATTTAGACTTTCCAAAATGATTGACTTGAAGTTGATTAACAAATCATAAAAATTAAATGACTTTTACAAATGCCTTGAGATGAAGGAGATTTCTGTTTGAAAATATTTTGCCATGCATTTAATTAACAGTATTTAGCACAGCATATTAATGTGCAAAAACAATTTCAAAGACGGGGCATATTAAATCTACATATAGTTCGGTCTTAACTGGAAACACTTACAGCCATTTTTATAGAAAGGACATATTTTGAATTTTGTTTAATTTAGTTTTGTATCAGAAAAAAACATATTGATTATTCTCATTGATTTTTGAATTTATTTAGTAATTCTGGAAGATAACGTATTTAAGGTAAGCCGTTTTTTTTTGTTTTTTGTTTTTTTTTTAAATACGGTACTCGATATAAGAGAAAGTGCATTAATAATAATAATAATAATAATAATAATAATAATAATAATAATAATAAAGCCCTTAAAACTCATGAAGATAATTATATATGCAAATTGTTAACGTCCCACTCTGGGGGAATAAATAAAATAACAGGAGAGTTCCATAAGATTTATACTAAGTTATTTGATTAATTATACTTACTAACTAATCAACTAACGAAAATTTTCAAGATAAGCAACGTCCCCATCAAGTTGCTGACGTTTCAGTTGCCTAACATTCACACAGGTTGTAATTCGTTCATTTTGTCGCATTGACTACCAGTACAATCGTTTTTCTCAAGACAAACGACCTTTCTGCAAAGATTTATATTTCTTATTTAATTTTTTTTTTTTATTTGTATGGAATATTAAACATAACTTGAAGAAGACAGATATACTGTCGAAATATTGTTAAATATTGTTAAACACTGTACCTTTTCTTTAATAACACACTTCTCTAAGTGTTTGAAAATATTGGAAGAGTTAAGCCAATCTTTTGGGGGGTTTTTGCTAGTAATAATAATAAATGAAATCGATTTGTCTCACTTATCTATTGAGTGAATATACTCTAAGTTACATAGAACATTTAAGAGGCTTGGTGGTGAAATCGTCTTCTGAAGAGCAGAGACATTCACCCCATAAGTGAACTATATATATATATATATATATATATATATATATATATATATATAATGTCTGTATATGTGTGTGTGAATAAGGTATATTTCGGCTGCAAATATTCATCCAAACAAGTTTGATGAAAAAAGAACTGAGAAGGTATGTCTAACATTTTCCAATTTTTTTTTCAAAAAAATTGGAAAAAATACAATAAAAAATGAAGCAGACATACCTTGTCGGTTTTTTTTTTTTTATCAAACTTGTTTGTATATATATATATATATATATATATATATATATATATATATATATATATATAAATACAAATCAATAATACCCGTCAAAATCTGTAGAAATTACAAGAATTTAACACATTTCAAAGCAAGCAGAAATGTTGTCATGAAAGTGCTCAAGGTTGTTCTTTGAGTTTGTCTTGAGTTTGCAGGTTCAAAAACCTCTGCCTCACTTCCAAAATGTTTGCCGCTCTTTGTTCTATAATAAGGCATTCAAGGGTCATATCCTTATTAAATGATTTACAAGTTCCGTTTTATTTAAAAAACATTGTATTGCATGTTAATAGTTTATCGTTTACAATATATGAGATGCTAGGCAATTGTTCGGAGAACCATTTAACCATTATTTTTTTGCTGAATTACATACCCTAAAGTCTAGTTTCCACCCTCTCCTTTGAATGATTGTCCACATCCTGAAGGATATCAATAATTTACAACTACATTGTTTCAAGAATATTATGAGCTCGCCTGTCTCAATCCCCTTTGAGCCGTGAGGGAGGCGCTTCTGGCCAACTGCGTAGATTTCTCGATTGCGCAGAGCTGTCCACCAAAATCAAATTCAAGCGAATGGCCTCGCCAAACTCTCTTTGATTCAAAGCCATCTCTGCCACCGCCACCAGAGGAAGGAAAGGGATTAGGGAGAGAGGGTGCGAGCGGGTGTCGACTGCGACGGTTATAATGAGTAGAATCCTCATTCAGTGCTCCACATTCGTGGCCTTGTGTCGTAATCAGCTAACTTTAGTTAATATCAGTAAGATATAATTGTATGATAAATTTTAAAATATATGCATTTAACAATGTGGCAAAATTGTCTGCTGTATAAAAAACGATTGAGTTTATCCACCTCCGCGCCATGATTATATTTACTCCACAAAACTAGGTTTAATATAAGGGTCGGGCACATGCGAACAATTCCAGAAATTGTTCCCTCTACACTTGTTTTGGAATACCTCAGGCATCAAGGTTTGACCCCGATCCTCCCCCCCCTTTTTTTTGGCATTTTTATATAAGCAAAATATCCTGTAATATTTACTTTATAATTCCTTTAGAATCAAACATTGATAATAACTTGCGCAATGAAGAAGGTGCAGTCTGAGGGTAGGTTGTCCTCTTGGAACTAATTATTTTTCCGCCTCAGGCGGCAAAACAAGTAAGAAGTGAGCCTCTAAATTAGATTTCTTACTAATGCGTACAAGCATGTGACCTACCTTTGAGCCAAAAGACAGGCTAACCTGTTTAATATATTAAAACCACTTAAAAGTACATTTAGTACGCTAGTGTTTTGTGAAGTTTGTTTAGGTATCACATAAATTGGATTTAAGAAACAATTACGTCAAAACTTTCATTCGTTCTAATTACATACGACCTCTGTCTCAAAACAGCTGTTACATTTGTAGTATGCGTCTCACCTAAGATCATGCAGAATAGACTTTGCGCTCAATGTCCTTCAGAGAATCCAGGTGCAGGATTAGCCCGAGGTAAACCCTTCTGCTCGCCAAATCGAAAACCATATGATATTCCTAGTTACTCCTGGGATGCAATCTGTGAGTTAGGGCTGCCTGGTAGATATATAAATGTTATGTAGTGGTTTCACAGTGAAGACTTGTATTTTGTACTAAGTCGGTCCTAAATAGGTTCGACGTACAAAACGTTAAGAACTTAGTATAATAGGTAATGACGCAGTAATCTAGTTGCGGTCGCTGATACTTTAGTATCCGACTAACGGTCGTCCGGCATCAACAGACTGATCAACTCACTCCGACCCACTTGTTACTCTTACTACTCCTACTTATTATAGGTGAGAGAGAACTATAGAATAGGTGTGTTCCACTATAACAATAAACATCAACTGCAGAGGTAAGACATCGCACACGAGAATGTAAGACACACATTTCAGATGAGGAGCACCAGGGTCACTCACATACACACACATCTTGGCTGAAAGTAATTGACGCAATCAGGAATTGAATAAAATCTCATTTTTTTAATCATTTCAGCATAAGCAAGTCGATAATGCCACTAAGTCGCAGACGGTGGTTACAGGGAGCGAAAGAGAATTAGAAAACTTTAGTTAGGATAAATGAGGAAAAGGACAATAAAGGAACAGGTTTCAAGAAGATGGCGATTGTCATTGCATTTAAATTGAATTTAAAGAAACAAAATCAGCAAACGGTGTTCGAATTTCGGTTCACGTTTATTTTCATTTAGGATTAATACACTTGGAATGGTATGAAGACAAATTCTTGTATTCTGTCCCATTACCAGATACATTTCGTTAGCATGCTAATACGGTTGATAGAAAAGAATATAGATCAGTACAAATCACTCTCCCACAGTCACTTTACCGTCCAAGAAGTAGTAAAGTTAAAAAGAAAAAAAAAAAGTAGTTGATGTTCTGAAAGAAAACTTACGCAAAATTTTAATTTCAATGACGTACCTAGAAAACTGAAATATATTCCGCCGCCCTCAATGAAGAATTTGTTATAACCCATATTTGGTAAGTATTGGTCGATGTGAAATTTAAAAATTTAAATGCAATGTCCTCCTGATTACTCTTCCCGCGCATTATTAATGTTTCTGTTCCTAATTCTTCCACACCCTTTTTTCTTAGTGGTTTTTACTGCTTTGCATGAGGTGAAACCGATTAAAAACAATGTGGAAAGAGAAGATTGTTCACAAGATCATGAAGGAATGAAAATCATAATTAGCACTTAAAAGTGGAAACTGATGATTTAAAACATATTTTAGCATTCAAATTAAATGTTTTTAATTGAAAATAAATAAAACTGGGACATCAGTGATTAAGAATTAACACAAGCATTACCAAAAGAATAACGCAATTATATTATACTAGAAAGACCCGCGGAATTTTCACGGATTTCCTATTTGAATTTTCTGATGAATCTTAATTCTTAAATTAATGACTTAATAAGCTCATGGCGAGTTCTAGGACAATAAAATATCCATAGAAATTTCCCTATTGCATCGTTAAATATTTGAGCTTAACAACTTTAACGAAATATTGCAATAACAATCATACATATGAATGCTGGTCGTTATTTTAAGAAGTAAGGGGGTACAAACGAAAAGATTTGAAATTGACAACTTTTTCCATTTCACTGAAACAGACGTTAACCACTTCTATCTTCCCTTCTTTCTTTCTTTTTTTTTTTTTTTACTTTCTTACTGAAACCAAGTAGTGTCTTTTCCACGCGATCAAAACAGAATAGTCGATTATTTAAGAGGCAGGGCGTAACGGTCATGTAAACTAACGAAGGAAGAGACAAGTACATAATTATAATTATAATTGAATAATGTAAATATATTACTGTTATTTTTATTTTATCTGTTCATTATCATTGTTATTGCAATAGAAATTATAGCAAACATTATTGATAGAATACAATTATTATATGTATAATACCAATGTATTGTTAATGATTTTATGATATAAAATGTATTGGAATTCAGGAAGAAAAGAATTGCCAGTGCTTATGAATTAACGTAAGAATTTTTTTTACAATGGTAACACTGTACCGGGCCCCAGAGCCACTCGAGGTAGAAGGTTACAGTGTAAGAAGGACATGCTGGCGGCTACATATTTGAACTGTAAGATCTACGCAGCAGAGTATTAGTATTGGCTCTGTGGGTGTTGAAAAAACACAGATGAGCCTGAACAGATGGGTACACTCAGAAACGAGCTGCCATGCTGAAGATTAGAAATCACTCTGATTTGCAGTGTGTCTTCAAGTCGAAACGGTTCTGATGATGATAAGCGACACACATGTGGTTCTCCTGGCGAATGTTGAGAATACCACTAACAGATGTTATACTTAACATCAGAAAAAAAGGCAGTTGCCCGTTCTAAGGCACATAATGAGGAAAGATGTCTTAGAAAATTTGATACACACAGGACAGATTGAAGGCAAATGGGGATAAAGGAAAACAACATATAACCTACCTAGCGAGTTTGAGTAAAAAGATGGCAGAGCTAGGTTAAGAAAAGATGGCAAACAGACAAAATTTATTAAGAGCTACAAAGGACAGGAAATTGTGGAGAGCCATAATCACCTATGTCCTGAAGGAACACGGTACTTAGAAAAAATACAAATAAATATTTACTAACAAAATAATGTGACAACTAAAAACCAGGGGACATATAATGAGAAAAGAAAGCTTAAAGAATTTAACACCTGCAGGTCACACTGAAAGCAAGAGAAACATGGAAAAGTTTCTGAAGTTTGAATAAATTCATGAAAGAATAAATATCACAAAAGCAAAGGGTGATCGGAAAAAAAAGAAAATATTTGCTAATAGCAACAAATAACATGAAGCATCCCGAAAGGACATGACAGACAGATTATGTAACGTCAATCTTAGAAGTGAAGGAAATAAAGATCTTACAGCGGAATTAAATTTGTAACCGATGTCTGCCAACTGGCTCGCCTTCTTCCTTGGTGGTTTTATAAATGAGTGTAAACAATGTCTTAATAATTCTTTCACTTGATTCTAAGTGATGACTTCTTGTCTGAAAATGTGCCTGTCGCTGAATACGTCATTTACGTCAAACAGTCGAAAAGGAGAGAGAAAAAAAAAGTGAATCCACCTGTGGGTGATTACGTTGACGACACTAATATCATCCATCTGGTGACAGACATTTTTTTTTCTTTCTCTCTCTCTCTCTCTCTCTCTCTCTCTCTCTCTCTCACTCTCTCTCTCTTTCTCTCTCTCTCTCACCCACACACGCAGAAACGATGTTCCCAGTGCTATGCTTAGGAGTGCCAAGTATAATGACTTCTTCAAAATTTTTTCATCCATAACAGTAATAGCCACCAAAATAACGCCTGGTCTTGTACAGATAAACACAGACTCGCTAAACATGAACTCGATATTTGAAACTGTGACAGCAAAAACTGATTTCAAGCCAAAGCAAAGAATTTCTTCTTTATTATAATGGTCAGCCAACTTGTTAAATCGCTACGTAAAATCCTTTACTCTGACGCCTTTATAGTTCTTGTTATATACTGTGAATAATTGCAAAAGAACGAACGGAAACAATAAAGTACTGCTGGTGAGGTGGAAAGAAAACGAGACAAGATATGTTAAAATAAAATTCTATGTATTGCAGGTATAAAGGATCAAGGCAGAATGTCTCTTTGTTGGCGAGGGAAGCAACCTGGAGGATGGATGAGTCAGTAGAGACTGACATTAAACCTTGTGTCAAATCAGTTGACCGGAGACCACTGCTGAACTCTATGACTACCTGATTGCTTACTGCCTTGAGTTTTGTGAGCGGGTCCTTTTCAATAGTTAGGATGGATACATGACTCAGCGTTTTTGTTATTTGTTGTTTTAACGGCAATGTTCATCATCGGTTCCATCATTTAGTTTGTATTAGGTGGGGGGGAGGGATTTGTTTTTTGAGTCAGATGGGATGCTCAGAGCCCCTGCACATAGAACTTTTTATTTTTCATTTTGCTTTTTTAGCGTTCACATTTGCCTAACAGGTTTTGATGTGGAGTGAATCAGAAACAGATCTAATTTGAAATCCTCTAGCTTAATCAGTGGGGTTAAAACATAATATAATGTACTTGAGCCCCAGAAGTTTATCCTGAGCCAAGACAATACCTCTGCTCCAGGAGTGAGTTAAGGCCAGTCTCTGGTTCCCTGAGACATTTCATATGGGGAAGTACCAAAATGGGCTTGAGTAATTTTTGTCTCCTGCTTTAAACTCACCCTTGTGCCACATTGTGTGGATTATTTAAAGCTGAAACTATTTGAGATTGTAACAATAATTCCTTCTTTCTTTTTTTTTTTTTTTTTTTTGCAAGTGAATTAACAACTTTTTGGAAATGAAAATGATTTTTCCAGATACCTACTATTTAACCCATATCTGGGAGCATGCAGATAAATAACCTCATTTATAGATAAAAATTTATATTAAATTACTAACCTGGGTTCTGTAGCATACCCAAAATGTTTTCCAGTTTAACTTCAAGTTTACTATTCAAATATGGTTAATTTATTTTTATGTGAATATTTCTGATGTGGTTTTGAATCTTTGAATCTCATTAAATCTTTCAGACTAAAATTTTTATCTTAACTCTAAAACCTAAACTAAAATTTTGTTGAGTTTATCATGATAATATCTAAGCAAGACTGACAAGTGAGGACATCAAAACATTTTACTCTGACTTCTTCATAAATATAAACATATTTTAATTACTAATAACAACCAGGAACCTGTGTCAAATATGAAGCCACAAAATGTTTTCTACTTCCGTTTCTAGTAAAATGTTCAAATATGGCTGCCTTTGTGGGAATCCTGTTTTCAAAATGTACATTGATTTTCTATCACATTTTTGCAATCAAGTTTTGTTAATATTAAGATTTTTTGACTAACATTCTTATCTTAACTGTAAAATCTAAAGGAAAATTCTGTTGAATAGGATCTCTTTTCTTTAACAATATCCAAACAAGATTTCAAAACCTTTCACTCTGATGCTTTTATAAATTGCAAATGTATTTTAATTTTGAATAACAATCCAGGTTCTGTGCCACATGAAAAGATGTGAAAATTTCTCGGCCCAATGAAGTCATATTTGGTCATTTGAAGTAAATAAGACAGCAAATTTTTCAGCACGTCCTCGCAAACTGACTTACATAAAGATTTCTCATAAAATTTATCAAGAATTGACATAAAGCAGTACTCCCAGTTCTTAAGCGTATTGATTAAAATAAATAATAAGAACACACACATTTTACACAGATGAAGCTCTTCGTAATGTCTGAGCTGTACTTGTGAGTACATTTTTTTGTATTTCTTTAAGTCACAGGCTACAAGGAAAC
>OZ010602.1:83742139-83767139 GCA_963932145.1 Acanthosepion lycidas | reverse complement strand
GTTGTCTCGACAAGTATCACTATTCCAATGTCCTTACAATATGCTCTCAATATATCTCTCCTTGTCTTACAATATGCTCATACCTCTTGAGAGGTGCAGTATTTATAATGTCAGGAATAGTCCATTATTATTATGGGTAAGTTCCCATAACAGATACCATAACAGCTGATGTTTTTAATCAAGTAAACTTCATATATATATATATATAATATTGTAGACCACAATGTTGCAGCTTCAGGTTTGTACTAATTGAGTGATTGATTATAATTCATAGCTACAGTTTTGGTGAAATCTTTGATTATCTAGATTTCCAAGCACAAGGAAATGTCAGCAGAATGTCCAATGAAGAATCAGTCATCAGGTTTCATTGAGAACAAATTTACAGATTTGTCAATGTTTATGCTAGAATCCACAGATTAGTTTACATCGGAACAATGAAGACATATTTCAGATCACTTAACTAAATCCTATAGGAACTATGTGACTTTTGGTTGTCAATTCTCAGTATGTTCTAACAACTTCTAAAAAGGAAACTGATTTTAGTCATAAAATAATTTTACATTACAAGAAATTTTATAATATAAAGATCAGTTTCCATAGTATATTTTTCAAGCTATGGGTTAAATAGTTGGACTTGTATCTAGAAAAAAATCATTGTTATTCACAAAAATTGTTAATGCAATATTCACTAACACAAAATAGCTATTCTTACAATCCAAAATAAATTTCACTTTTAAATAACCCACAAACGGTTGATAGACTGTAAAAGAAATCAATCAGTCAATATTTCTTTAATTATAAAATAGATAGTTTATTCTTTTCTTAATTTTGACCAAATTTTTCTTAAAATTTAAGTGGCTAGGTAAATATTTCCATCATAAGAACTTGTAAAATTCTTTTATTTTACCTGATTTAAATCTTAGATTATGAATAACAATTCAAGCAACTGTTCTCAGTGAAGGCTGGAACTATACAGAGTTTTAAAAAGAGAAAACAGATTTAAGCATATTGCTATTGAAAAAAGCATCACAAAGACAACATTGAAAGATAGAAGTTTCAAGTAAAACCCATAGCTTGAAACTTTCATTACCATGTGGAGCCCTACAATCAAAACAGACACTGCCCTACAAAATCAGACTGGAGCAAGACATTCCAGGTACAGATCAAGGGTCTCATGAGATTAATGAATGCTACAAAATAAATAAATAAAATTTGGGGCACATGATAAATCAATATTATTTGCATGGTTCTCATTCTTATATCACTGGTAAAACTAACTTTATTAAATATAATTCTGGATGGCCAATATTTTGAGGATCTGCAGGTAGTGTGAATAAATACTGAAATATAAAAAAAATAACTATAATTTTACTTATTGCTATTGAGCAAGTTCTTAAAAGTTACTTTCATTTTTTGTACTGATGAACTAGATCTATATAATAAATGCTAATGTCAGTGTGTCACACTTTTTCAACTTTATCACTAGAGGCTGTAGCCCAACATATACTATTTTGTAATCAGGATGACTCCAGGAGCAAATTAAAAACATTCCGGGCCAGACAATGTATCCACAATTTTGGCTGTACTTCTACTTATCTGAATATTGGAAAACATACAATAAAAACATACATAATTAAACACACAGGTATTATCAGGTAAATTTGATAAAACTTGTTTAAATTAAGTCTTTTTGCTTATTTAATGCAGTTTTTCCTTTTTATCTATAATATATATAGATATATATATATATATATATATATATATATATATAGTGAATTGGATATTGACTAAATCCAAGAGAATAATAGAATAAGGAACAAATAGGAAATGTTTATAAATTTAACGTTTTGCTTTTATTTAAGCTTCACTGGAAATTTTTTTACAATTAATCATTTCCAAAAATTTCATTGATAGCTTAAATAAAAGCAAAACATGTTAAATTTATAAACATTTCCTATTATTTGTTTCTGATCCTACCATATATATATATATATATATATATATATATATATATATATATATATATATATATGTATGTATGTATGTATGTGAGTGTAATATATAACTATTTAAACTCAGTGGGTGAAAAAGCATAGCTAGCACAACAGGGTGAAAGAAATCATCCAGTGCCTTAAATTTCTGGTACAAAGAAAAAAAAAAACAGCGAGTAATAAGTAAAGTAAAATAAATAAATCCTAATGAGCCAGGTACAACCTACCTAGAGTTTGCCACATGGGATCATCAGGGTAAACTGGCCAGTTCACCCTGATGATCCCATATGGTGAAACCTAGTTAGGTAGTACCTGGTTCATTAGGATTTATTTATTATATATATATATATATGTGTGTGTGTGTGTGTATGTGTGTTCATCATACTGTCCTTTTTTTATCAATGCACTTAATTTATTGGTGAATGTTAATCACATCAAGGGGATATTATAGTGAATGTTTGAAAACAAAATTCAAATGTGTGTGTGTTCATAATTATTTGTATAATATGACGCATGTTTCTATATATAAACACACATATACAGAATAAGATAAGGAGTTCATGCAGATAAGTGATCCTGAAAATATGAAATGTAAAGTTTTGAATACAATGTTAAAGAATGACTTGAAATGTTATATAATCCTAACCACAGAATTTAGGTAGAATTTTGTTAAAAGAACGAAAAATAAATTTATATCATTTTTGTCTTCTGCCAGGAAGTTTAAAGAAAAACAAATGGCTGCGTCAAAAGCCAAATGATGAGAAACCGAAAAAATCCAAGAAAAATGACAAAAAGAAAAAGAAGAAAGATGATCAAGATGAGGTCTCCTCGGCCACTTGCATTAGTGAACCAGATCGGACATCATTGAGACATTCAAGAATTGGTAAGCTAAGTACTTTTCATTTCTTCAATTTCTTTTGGTTATTTCTAATGAAATAGAAATTCCTTATTTTTTTTAAATTTCAATAGAGTATGATTTTAAATTCAAAATGATATTCATAATTTTAAGTTCATATTTTGAATTTAATTTTTATAAGTTTCAAATTCTAAAATCAAAACAGTGAAATGACTCATATAGACAAAATAATACTGATGTTGATCACATCTAAAATCAATAAATTCTATAAATAATTTTGCTGAATTGATGCATGAAGTGTGAAAAACTGGCTACGCAATATGAAGGGTTCTGTTTGACACTCCATGAATGTAACAAACAGCTGTGGAAAGCATAAAATAGCTGAAATCTGATAAAAACAACCAAGTCCAAAAGAATTAATAAAATATTCTTACAAATTTCAGACAGGATCTAACAAAAGACTCATTCATTAGAAATGATCGGCCATCTTGAATTGATCCAAAACTTTTGAATGACTTCTTGTAAAGAATTTCTTTTCTCAAAGTAATGAATTCAATATTTCAATAACGCTCTCTTTTCCATTTTTTTTCCCTCTCAAAGAATTGCACCTGGAAGAATGTCAACCAGCCCCAGATGAAGATGATGCAATTTCTCTATCGTCTTGTGGAGGTAATTATTTCTTTTTCCAATAACTTTATAGATTATCTTATTTCTTTCACAGATTTTAGTTATAAATGACATGAGTCATAAAAATAAGTCTTTCATTATTGTAGATTGGTAACATTTTTATTCACAATTATCTTTTTAATTTTCCATATAGAGATTCGTAATCAGTGGCATAACTAGAGTGGGTCAGGGGGTGCGGTTCACTCTGGACAGCACTTTTATGGGGCCGGCACTTTTGTGTCTGCTGTAGGCTATAAGCCTGTATAAACTGTATCAAAATAAAAGTGATTTTAATGTCAGGACAGTACTCACAGTTGAAGGATATTTTTGATTTTGGATAACTTAAGCTATATGTTTTCTTATGTACTGTCGATAGAGTGACAATTGACAGATTAAATATTTTTTAATGATGTCATTGAAGAATTTGCTAACAAAAAGCAAGAAAAATTACGTTGTAGAAAGTTGTAATTTTCATTTCAGAAATAAGGATGGTCCTAATTTTTTTTTACACTTTTTTACTTATGTTTTTTTTGCCTTTTAATTGTTACTGATAAAGTTTAACATACGTTTGGTGTGTATTTAAAGCACACTATATATGAGTCTGTGAAAGTAATATTACAATGGTACACAAACTAGTTTTATAACTTTAAGAATGAGTCACTGAGCAATATGTGTTTTGTAAGGCTGGAGGAGGAGGGCATCAAACTTAAGGACTGCCATGGGTGGCACACACTCGAGCTATGCTGCTGTTTATAATAATCCTAGACAATCAGTTAATCATAGTACATCCTGCAAGATCCTTAGGTAAATTTTAGATGCTAGGAAAATGGACTCCGCATTAAAGGAAAGGGAAATTTAATCACTTGTCGCTCTTCTTTCTCAAAACAGAAAAAAGATTTATTCCATAAATTCAAAAAAAAAAAAAAAAAAAAAAAGAACTATTGAGGCAAAATTCAGGATAGCCTTTAAGATCTCACTCAGCCCAATGGAATCTGCTAGAAAGAAAAAAAATGTTCTCTTTGTTTGGCGGGATTGTAATGGTAACCTTACTGTTAACAAAAACAAAATGGTACCGACAAAATAACAAATGAAATAAGACATGTTTGAGATAAGTAAAAGAGTTTTTATTTCCCCGTGATTTACAAGTTTTGATCGTTTTCTCATTCTAGGTTATCATATACCTGTCATGGGAGACTGAGAGTTCACTTATAACAAGGCATTTGTTGAGAAAGACATGTGAAGAAAATCAATACACATATGTAGTCAAGTAAGATAGATTCTTGTGAGAAATAAATTCCATAAATTAACGCATTGTAGTATTCGAGTTAGTATCCATTATTACTGCTGGTTTCATCACTGCCCAAAGCCATCAATGTTGATGGGGTCACTTTGGTGTCACTGCTGATGGCCTGGTTACATTTGTCTGCCATGAGGTCTGTTGCTAATGCCAACCAGGTAGGATCTGCCTGCATGGGTGGAATCAGTGTTGACATTATAGTGAGTCAGTGGCTCAGAAATGGCAGCTGCTAATGCTAATGTTTTATGAGCCTGGTATTTTTGGATAGTTTCCAGAAGTTAATGCTCAAAGCCAGGCAAAATTAAGGTCTGTTTTTGCTAGATGAGTTATGGATGCCAAAGTGGGCACTTCTTTTGGGTTAAAGAATTGAAGTTCCAACAAGGTACAACAGGATTGAAGGGGAGTTTTTATTAAAAATTGCTAGAACCTGTATAACTGTTAGAGCAATATTACAATGAGTAATTGGCTCACTTGAATGACACATTAAAAGAAAAAGGTACCTTTTTCTCAGTAAGCAAATTCTCAAGTTGTAAATAAGATGCAAAAAATGTTTATCTACGTGTGTCATATTCTCTGTATCTGTCATTTTTAGATGACCTTGTGTTTTCCTTCATGCAACTCTCATTGTCTGGTCAACAGTTCAAAATGTCAAGATATTGGAAAATGACAAATGTCAAGTTTGAAAGAATGCTTATGGCATTGATAACTGTGTACTATTATGAACTGAGAAAAAGGACGTCATTATTAGCACACAGTTATTAATGACATAAGCACAGTTTTTGACTTGACATTTATAAATAAAAATGAAATACAGGTAACTCTTTAAGAAGTCAGGGATCGACTTGACACTGTATTTATATTATACACAGGACTCCCACTTCTATAATATAACCAGTATTTTCCAATTCTAACAAATGTCACATCTTGAGGAAGGTCTAATAAATATTGTTATATAGGAATAAAGTCTCACTTGAAGTTAAACATAGATCGCCAGTGAGCAAACACAGGTAATCCCATTATTGAATTAAGTAGACCATGTGACCGTAGAGGAAATGCATATACGTAGGAAGTAGCTGACGACTAACGAATACTATTTCTAGTCTATCCTCTATACTATACAGAATGCTATTTCTAGTCTATCCTCTATACTATACGGATCACTATTTCTAATCTATCCTCTATACTATATTAATTGCTATTTTTACTCTATCCACTATTACTATATGGACTGCCATTCTTTACTCTATTCACTATACTATTTCTTCATACTGATCACTATACAGGTTACTTTTCAAGCTTGTATTATCGAGCAAGTACTATTAGGGCGAATGATATTCGAAGGGCATCTTGCACCAGTATTGTTCAATGGTGTACTATAGCTGTATCTGCAATCACAAAGGCTATACTACAATGAGCATTACAAAAGTGACGAGTATTTGGTGAAATACTAATCTACAAAAATTGTTAAAAAAATTATTCCCTATTCTTACAAGCACACAAGTCAATTTATGTAGTGCCAACAGTCTTTGTCAAGAACAACCATGACAATGTTCAGTTTACAGATATTAAAGAAAGTTGTGGACAGCCATGATCCTGAAGGTGAAAAATAAAATCTTTAAATAGTTACGTAGCAGAATATTTATCTCCAGTTTTGTTTGGTATCAGTGTATTAATTTGTCTGTCTAATCCTCATTTGTCAATATATATAAGATATAAAACAAAAAATCCAGTCACAAAAAGAATTCACAGGAAGAAAAGAAACAAGACAATGTTAGCCGTTTCTGTGTAATAGACAAAATGAATAGTGGAAATCTTGGATCTTATAAAAATTTAATTTTTATTATTTTAAAAATGTTATAATTGTCAAAATGTACAATCATCTAGACTGTTTTTATGCATGTTCTTTTGAGAGAAGTGCATTGTTATGAAAGCCAAACAGTTTGTGTAAACATTGTTACAATTGTGTATCTTTTTCGACTCAGCAGTTAAAACCCACCAAAATTTTGAAGGATTCATTTCCAATTTATGAAAGATGATTTTTTTATATATTGACCAAAGAGAGATATGGTCACAAGCTCTAATAACACCCCAAATAGTGTTGCAGAAGTGAGCCAGATTTTTAAAATAAATAGAGGTCAGGTCAGTAGATATGATAGAAGACTTTTGACCAGCTAAGACAAGCTTTGCACCCAATCCCGTGTGGGAGGCTGAATAAATTTTGACCAATGTCTCAAGTGCATGCAGGTCTTCCATGTTAAATAGCTGACCTTGTGTTGTATCCGGACTCAGTGGGGAGTCTTTGGAATCTACTAAAGACTTTTGAACTGCAAGGGAATAAGGCAAGTTGGCAGCATCAAAGAAGCCATTTGTCATCAAGAAGAGAAAACCAAAGAAGGCATCAGTTAACAGCCAGACAGGGAGAGACCAGAAGTGTAAATAAAAATTCTCCTGTGGTTGAACAGCCTAAAACAGAAAAAGTTTGAAGAAATTTTCACAAGCACAAATTATGTGAAGTTAAAAGGGGACTTTTAAAAAAAAATTTCTGTGAAAGTGAAAGTAGGTTTTTCATTTTTTTCTCAAAGGTTGTTGAACCTTTGTTTTTTTACAGCCTTCTTATATTGTTTTCTCTTTTTTGTCATTTATAAAATCCTAGCTGTAATTTTCCACTTTTTGTTGGTAATCCTTGAAATTGTTATCCCACCTTAATAGGCACGCAAATTAAAATTTTTGTGTAAACCTTTTTTCATAATTGTGTAAAAAGTAAATAAGTGTGTTTTTCCTTTTAAAATTATACACAGTGGTTTTCTTATTTTATATTTTTGCACCTATTATGTTTTGCTATTCCTATTAGATTAAATTTTTGCATCTGGCACAAGAACTTGGATTTGGTAGGAAAATTTTTTTTATAATCCCAGTGCTGTTGTGTATCAACAACACTTGGATTTAGTGAAAAATAATTTTTATGCCTCCTGCCATGGAAATTATTAATAGTAATTAGTGTGGTACAAAAATCTCCTATAATTGGTTCATGTATATCAAACATATCACTAACAAAACCAATTTGTGACTTTTTTTCATAACCCCAATTTATTTTTCCTGTGACTTTATTACCAGCCATGGTCAATAAGTCTACAAGGAATAAAAATAGACTATTTCCTATCAGGCTTTGTACAAAGATGTATAAGAATAGACAAATTGAAAAATTGGGGTGGGAAATGAACAAAATAGAAATTCAGGCAATTTGTTATCTAAAATGATGAAGGGATATCTCTCAGTGAACAAAAAATTGTAATTCTTTTAATCTGCTTTTAAGATTACGCTTGATCAACACTTCATGGGGTAGAGTTTCAGGTTAAGGCCCATTACTCCCCATGTTTGATACACTTGGTTAAGTCCTATAGTGGACAAAATATATATATAAGTATAAAACTAATAAATCCCAAGGAAAATGTTTGGTATGAATTTTAATTTTCATGCATTATTTTATTATAAAAGGTATCTTGATAAATTTTTTTCTTTGATGTTTATAGTGAATTTGATTCTGTTATTCCAATTTATATTCCAATTCTTATTTTGAGTCCCACTTGAAGCCCAGTTTCATCTTATTCTAAACTTAATTCTGTTATTCTGAATCATATTCCTATTCTTATTTTGGATTCCACTTGAACCCAATTTTCATCTTGAATGTTTAATCTTTCTGAAATCCAGTTTCTTTAATGAATTCCTGATATAATTTTATTATATACATATTTTAATTTCTTTTTTAATCCACATCTCAGTTTTTTGTTAAATTCACATTTTAATTTTATTTTTATTATATCTGTACTTAAACAGCTTGCTTTGCTTGTATATTCACTGAATATATTTTACGAATTAATCTTTGTTCAGTTTTATTTAAGATTTTCTCAAACAAGTTTAAACATTTCTCCTAGCACTGCTTTGTAGCAAATTTACTGTTTCCAGTTGCATGAAAATTGCTTTGACATTGAAAGGTTGCATAACCTGAATGCTTTTTAGCTGAAATTCACAATTTATCAGCCTTTTACATATTGAATTTATTTCTAAATATTACCAGTATTAAGATAACTCAAACTTAAATACAATTTATCAGTACACAAATTAACCCTTCTATACCATATATATTCTGATAATATTATACTCAGCTTTTATATATTTCAAGAATATCTGGTTTTTGAAATTCAGAACATAATAAAATTATGGAAAAATACAAAATTAATATAATTATAACTGTATCCACAGAACATTCTTGCCTCTTTCACATAGCCTATTGTCAGTGCAAACAGGGTCATCATCAGATTACAAATTAACCAATCTCCACCTCTCCCACTTCCAACTTGTCATCACAATCAAAATCTAGTCATTTGCATAAACTTCCACTTTTGTCATTAATTTTGTTTTGTGATACTGGTCAGTATCTAGATGGCTAACCCCTTGGGAATACCAAATGCTGTAAGAGTGGATGTGTGGATGGTGTAACAGATAACAGCTCAGAACTGGAATTTGGAGAGCCAAGTTCCAATTCCTGTTAAGTTTGTTGCATTCACTTACATGCAAATACCCTTGGGAAAGGCACAAATCCACCTCTTCTCCCTCCAACGTTGGGTTAATTAGGACTTGTATCAGTAAATCATTATCTCCAAAAAATTCTTACAATTTAAAAGTAGTTTCTGGCTTCAAATAACTTGCAGAAGTTTGATAAGCCATAAAAAAAACA
The DNA here is from genome assembly GCA_963932145.1 of Acanthosepion lycidas. Classification (NCBI taxonomy): domain Eukaryota; kingdom Metazoa; phylum Mollusca; class Cephalopoda; order Sepiida; family Sepiidae; genus Acanthosepion; species Acanthosepion lycidas. The sequence continues at coordinate 83,757,594 of OZ010602.1, read as the reverse complement.
TCAAACTAATTTTTAATATATACACATGGGAGAAAATGATATATAATTTTTTATTTACTAGAACAATGTTAACAAAATTAATGACAAAGTGGGAAAAAATTCTTGTGTAACACATTTTGTCCTTTCGGACTTCATCAGACTAAAGTGATGTTTGCATTGATGTAACTACATCATATGTGCATAAAGATAGAAAGTGCTTTAATTGCTAGATCATCCACAGTAAATTTGCATCCAGGTTCTTATACTTCACCTTTCTTGGTCAACCTATTATCACAATATGGGATACTTAAAAGTGATAAAAACACAAAGGAAAAGAAACTAAATGAAATTGGAAAGACTAAACACAAACACATATTTACATGGGTAAATATTCGTAGGCTGACTATGAAGGAGTGATGCTGAAGCTGTTAAATCTTGCATGCATTCATTTCAACTGTTTTTATTAGTAATTGCATTGTTTCTTTCTGATATGTCCTGGAAAGGGATATATTTGTTTGAAGTAGCAAAGTGGTTTTGGACTACTGTAACTGAGTAGGACAATCCAGCAGGTAGCTGAATTGGACTGGTCCTCGTCGTAGTGGTAGGCAATAGGCGTAGGCAATAGGCGAAGACAATAGACATAGTCCTATACCTCCACATCAGTCTGTATTTATGGCTGACACCAGCCTATCATATTACTATGAGGGGGAACCCAGGTGTATGCATATTCATTACATCACTTTCCTATTAAACCGACATCTGACTGTTCAAAGAAGACTATTCACCCTTTTTCTCAAAAAAGTTAACAACAACAAATATGACACCATCATCACTATGATACTGGTTCCCAGCCAAGTGTTTTTTCATATTGAGGGGACAGATGATAGTCAAATCAAGAAAATTGGAGGAGTGGGGTTGTTATCAACCAGTTCAAAGCCACAATCACGCATAGCAGCCATTGAAACCAAGGACTTGTGTGCTGGGGCATTGTCCTTATGAAACAAGACCTCTTTCATCAATTTTCTTAGGTGTTTGGTCTTGATAACACCTTTCATAATCGCCTTAGCAATTTGACATAGTAACTCTCTATTAATGATGTGTCTCTTTTGAAGCTAGTCAATAAACGCAATGCCTTTTGCATCAAAAAAAAAACAAAAAAAAACTGAGGCTATTACCTTCCCTGCGGATGAAACCACCTTGGCCTTCTTTGGAGCAGATGAGGCGGGGTGTTTCCACCTGCATGGGTTGTTGCTTTATCTCTGGTTCAAAGTGATGAACCCAACACTTGTCTTTGGTTAGGAAATATTCAAGGAAACCAGCTGGATCTGCCTTAAACAATGTCAAATTTTCCCGTGATGTGATCAGACATGTGCTCTTTTGACAAAGTGTTAGAAACTCTGGTACCCACTGGGCAGAAACCTTTGTCATGCTAAATTCATTGTGCAGAATATTCTCAACTCTTTCTCTCAGGATATGCTAATAGCATTGGCTATTTGATTTATAGTATATTGCCTATTATCTATCACCATGTGGTGAACACAATCATTTTTTCCTTGGTGTTGGCAATTGCAGGATGTCCAGACTTCCTTTCTCTCCTAAATTCAGCTGCCACTTTTGAAGAGTTGATAAAACTGGAGCATCATCCCATAATGTAGCAACCATGTCAGCATGAATTTCCTTGGGGGTTAAACCCTTTTTCTGCAGGTACATGTAACACCATGATGCCAAATTTTGTCCATTTTCAAGAGATGTCCCTACTTGTTACTTTTGAAGCCTTCTTTGAATAGTCAGATGTCAGTTTGCCTGGAAAGAAACAATGAAGTTATTAATAAGAAGAGTTGAAATTAAGGCATGCGATATTTCACAGTTCTAGCATCACTCTTTCATAACCAGCCTATGATCTTTTCAGTCCACACTCATAAAATAAGAAAAAAAGTTTTAAAAAGTTTAAAAGTTAAGCACCCTCTCCCCTTTCATGTGCATTTATAATTATATCAACATAAATATCACTTCACTCTGATTGAATTCTTAAAGGACAAAACATGTTGCAGAAAAAATTTCCAATCTGTCATTAATTTTCCTAATATATACATATATTTAAATATATTACTTTAAAGGATTATCTATAGAGCTAATCACAACTTAATTGTTCCTTTAATATAATATTGCTTTCTATAAACACATTATGACAATAAAACACCTTGGTATTTAGTTTCTTCTATTTTTAACTTTAAAAATTTTTTAAAAAATTCCAAAATAAAATAACATAAAATTTTATTCTAAATCAAAAGAGTTCAAAACTTAAATTGTTTATTTATTACAAAATAAAAATTATTTCTCGGCTACATTACCAGAACAAACCACTGCAAAGATGTGCAACTCATCAGATTTTATTTTGAATCCCTTCTTGGTTGTGCTGAAAACTTTTCAGCACCTCCTTCTACATATTCTTTCTTATCTTCCAGGGACACCTCTTCCTTCAATTGCTCAATTCTATGCAACATTGAGCTTCTCTTTCTCTCTCTAAAAAAACAAAATGTCTATACTTCCTTCTCAACTCACTGATTCCAGAAATTTTTGTTTAATGTGTAAAAAAATTGACAGCTCCAATTTTATTTCAGAGGATCTTCAGAAAAATCTCAAAGACATTGAAAGTGAAGAACGACCGAGTCTTCTTAATTGTGACTACAGTAGCAGTAGTGTGACTGCTAGTCCAGGGGAAAGTCTGTCCAGTGGGCAGGATAGTGGATTTGCCAGGGGCAATACCATTCATTCAGTGTCAAGTGAGGAGGAACACACTGAAACAAATCATCAAGATAAAAAGAATTCTTCTACTGTTGGCACTAAACTGATAACCCCAACAGTTGAAGTAACTGAAAAGTGCCAGGATTACATTGAAAAATCATACCCATTCAATTCCTGTTCCCCAACAGACACTCCAGCAAATTCAATTGTTGAAAATCAAACCAAAGATAGCAGAGATGACACTCCAACAGTATCAAATCTGAGTCAAGAAAACATCTGCGATGCCATTTCTTCCAGCACTGTCCCTAAACCAAAGCTAGAAACTCAGAGTTCCCTAACAGAAACACCAAAGATAGTTTCGCAGACTGAAGTTATGAAAGACACAGATCTTGTGACGGGAATGGTAAAGGAACTGGTGGATGAGACTTTGGAATCAGCTGTAGAATATTTGACTCATGAATACAAAAGAAGGAATAATAAACCAGAGTTCAATGAAGCAAATGAACAGGAATCCATTTCTGAAGACAATCAAATTGAGGAAAAGACAGATAAAGAACTGTATCTGTCTGAGGTCACCAAGACTTCAGAAACTGAAGAGAAATCCAAAGAGGTTAATGAAACTCATATGACAGTCTCAAACACACTGCCAGAACCATTTCAAGACAAGGTAAGTGGAGAGGGGATTGATAATAAAGAGGCTGTTGCATTAAACTTTATTGAAAATACAGAAGTTAACACCACTACAGAAGAGGATGTAATCGTAACAAACAAAGATGTCACAGATTCTTTAAATCAGGAACTGGTAGCTGAGGACATTTCTTTGGAAATTGCTAGTTCTACAGACCCTGTAAGCGTTAACAATGTTGAAACCATTGAAAAAAGTAGTGGGTTTGAAGAACTTTCTTATTCTCTGAAAGTAACATCAGAGCATCTGGAAGTAAGTGAAACTGAAAAGCCTGAAGACGAATCAGAAAAAGATGCCAGTGAAGTTGAAACTTTACAGAATTGCAACACGACTGATTCCAATTCTTCACAATTGTCAACTCAGTTTGCAAGTAATGAAGAGAATTCCATAAAATTTGAACTATCAGAGAACAAGAGTTCCAAACCTGAGATCCTTGTAGAAACTAATCAGACAGCGGAGACAAAAACCATATGCCCATCAGACACGTTAACAGCCACAAGCTTAGATGCTGAAGACAGTGGAGCAAATAATTCCGATGGAAATCTGCCATCTTTCTCTTCAGATCTTAATGATGCATCCATGACAGAAAACTCCCAAATGTTGAATGAGCCATCATCCTCTGAGCTATCAACACCTGAGATTATAACTGCAAATGAGTTTCACAACAACTGCACAGGTGAGGAACATAATTTTAACTGTTTCTTTCATTTTATTTTTTAATAGTTATTCCATCACATTTTCTTTTTATTCTGTGGTGGGTCTTCTTTTCACTTGGAACAAATATAGATTGTTTTTATCCAGCATAGAAAATATATCATTCATTTCATCCCAAAAATTAGAATATCATGAAAAAATTCATGCTTTTCTATAATTTAATTCAAAAAGGGAAACTTTCATATATTCTAGGATCACTTACACATAAAATGAAATATTCCCACAAACGAGATGTTGCAAGACTCTCACTGCTCCATCGCTATTTCCATAGAAAGTGGTCTGACAAATTACATTCCTTCTTTCCGCCAGTCCTAATCTTCAAAGCTAGGACCTGATATGCTATGCACATTGTAGTGAACCACCCTCACTCCCTCTGTGTTCCATTGGTGAGAAGTAAGTTTCACTTGAGCTGTTTCTTCTCATGGACCACTGCTCTCTGGAACCAACTCCCAAGGGAATGTTTTCTTGGTCATTACAATCTTAACCTGTTCAAGTTTAGGGTTAATTGTTATCTTCCCTACATATTCACATAAACTGTGCCTCTTACTCTGTAACCTTCTACTTCAAGTGGCCTCCAGGCCTTGTACAGGAAAAACTTCAATGTAAAAAAATTTAAAAATTTCTAGCCTTTTTTGTTTCTATTTTGATGGTTACAGCTTATAACTCCTGAAAATCAAAAATCAACTATCTCAAGATATTAGAATATCACACTTTTCCATCCTTCTCTGCCATGCCTCCATGCACTCCTGGGAGGATTCTCTGTAGCTCCATCATCATAGCCTTCCTGATGGCATCCACATCTGGAAACCAAGTCCTCTTGATGATCCCCTTGATCTTGGGAGAAAAAAAAAATAATACAGGGCTAGGTCAGGTGAGTAGAGAGATTGCTCTGGTATGGCATGTTCATAAAGAGAACCTACTTTCCAGAAATGACAGAGCCATGGAGAATCCTTTCAAGAGTACATGGGGGCATAGCAGAGAAGGATGGGAAAGCATGTTAGACTTGAGGGGGATAATTTCAAAAGGGAAATCTTGTAGGCATAAATTTTTTGTTATTTTTGTTTTTCTTTTCTGAGACACCTCATACATATTTATTTATTCAGTTTTTGATTGGGGCTCCTTTTGCAAAAATTATTTCATCAGTGCAGGTGACGAGTAGTCCATGGAACTGCTGAGTTGTTAAGGAAGTCCAAGTTTCTTTGATAACAGCCTTCAGCTCATTTGTGTTGTTAGGTCTGGTGTATCCCAAAGATTTTCTATGGAGTTTAAGTCAGGCAAGTTGGCTGGTCAATTATACACAGTAATACCATGGTCAGCAAACCAGTTTCTGGTAATTTAGGCACTATGGGCAATTGCCAAGTTCTACTGGAAAATTGAAATTAGCATCTTCATAAATCTTGTCAACAGACAGAAGCATGTAGTGCTCTAAAATTTCCTGGTAGATAGCTTTGTTAACTTGATAAAATAAAGTAGACTAAATCAAGACTAGCAAGTGATATGGCCCTCCCAAAACATCACTGACTGTGACAACTTCAAACTGAAGCAATTTGAATTCTGTGCCTCTCCACATTCTTCCAAATGGAATGGAAAATTTACTTTCATCTGAAAAGAGAATTTGGGACCACTGAAAAAGGGTTCATTTTTTTTTCCTTAGCCCAAGTAACATGCCTTCTGATCTTGTCTCTGGTTTAGGGAGTGGCTTGACATTAGGAATGCAGCATTTTTAATCCATTTCCTGCACTGTTTGTGTGTGATGACTCTTGATACACTGACTCCAATTTTAGTTCACCTCTTGTAAGATTTCCTCAAGTTGTTGAATCAACTTTACTTGACCATCCTCTCAAGGCTACAGTCATTCCCCTTGTTTGTGCACCTTTCCCTACCATGCTTTTGTGTTCCAATCAACTTTCTCAACTTTAGATAGATAGATGGATAGCTAGTTAGCTAGCTATTAGGTTGGTGCAAAAATAATGTCGTTTTCTCACATATGTGAGAAAACGACATTATTTTTGCACCAACCTAATAGCTAGATAGATAGATAATGAACAGACATAGATAGATAGATAGATAGATAGATAGATAGATAGATAGATATCCTAGCATGTGACATCATTGCAAAGTGCCTGAAAACCATATCACAGGTTACCCCAAGCCTTGTGGATGAAATTGAGATGACAAAACTGTTCAGAAGCCATCAACGGTTATGTTATCATAAACACGTAAGTCACCATAACTGAATATTTAGGTATACAGGCCTTATTCAACCACTGATCATGCCATATTATGCACACTTTCCTTGAAACTATAACTAAAATACTATTTTTTTATATAATACACCTACATTTACTCTTTTACACACAGGTGTATACATGAATAGATTATGCACCCCCTCCTTGAAACTATAACTAAAAAAGACTATTTTTATATAATGCACCTACATTTGCTCTCTTACACCCACATGTATACATGAATAGATTATATATCCTCTCTCTGAAACTATAACTAAAAAAATAATTTTTTATATAATGCACTTATATTTGCTCTTTTACACACAGGTATATGTATGAATGCATATAACTAAGAAAATTAGCATAATTGCAGGTTTTAATTTGTGTATTTGGGCAATCAGATTTTGTCATCAAATTACAAGCTTTAAATATGACTCAGGTAAATGGTTTTTTACTGCACTCTACTTGCCACCATTGCTTTGCTTGCAAACTCTAGCCTTGCATTGCTTCAACTTTGAAAAATTATTTGTTCACATTGCTTTTTGTATATATATTTTAACAGATCATATTTGATATCATCTTTACATTTTTAACTTTAAATTTTAAACAGAGTTGGAGTTTGGCTAATTACAGAGTAATTTTTTTTATTTGCAAATTTAATAAATTGGACATGACTTGACATTGAGCTTAAGGAACATCTTTGGTATCAATAAAGAATAATTGTTCATAAGTTTGTCACACAAATTACTATGACCGTAATGTATTCAAGTTAAGTAAATATCTATATTGTATGAATTGTTAACAAATTCCCGGAAGATTAGTTGTTGCCTATATACAATTATTTTGCTTTTATTTTCTTTCAGATAGCAGCAGTGGTTCTGCAGCTAGTCCACAACAATCAAAAGATTCAAAGGAAACAGTTGAACAAACTCCTTCCAATTCAACACAACCAATTCCAGACAATACCACTGGTGCCGTCTTTGTATAAACAATGGATATTTCTTCTTTTTTTTGTGACCAGAGCACACCAATATTTATTTCAAAACATAAAAATATTTTTTTTTTGTTTAATCCACTTATCTCCCACACAAAAATTCACTTTCTTTCAACTTCTGTCAAAATTTATTTTGGTCACTCAGAGAGCAATCAATTATTTGGAAATCTTTTGCTTCTTTTTTCTATCCATCACCGTAATACTGAAATGCATGATGATCCAAGGTAATCAAATTCTATGATGGAGTCAAACAAACATCAAAATTTGTTTTATTTTATTGTGTTAGCAAGGTGATTCAGCATTGCTCAGGAGAAAATAACTTTCACTCAGTTATTCATATATCCTCCCAAGTTTAAACTGTGTTTGCATATGCACACCCAGAAATGTTTTATGAAATGTCATTTTGAGCAACTGTAGGATTTTATCACTTCTGGAAATTTCTAATCTTTTGTGGAGCATACAGCCACAACACCATTCTGTACAATAATGTTGCAGTTTCACTAGAAAGTAGATTTTAGGGAATGGAATTGCTACCCCTAGAATTAACCAGTTTGAATTCAGAATTATCCTTCTCCTAGTCTGGTTGCCAACCAAGTCTTGAGAGATATGGATTCATGCCTTTTCCAAGGGCATTAGTGTAAAGTAAGAGCAACAGGCCTGGCCAGAATTTTAACTTGACTTGCTAATCTCATTTTATCTGCATAATATGTCATATATAAATATATTGCAATTTTCTCAAGCAGATAATCCGTAGTGTATAATATTAATTAATTAAGATCATTCGTAGAAAAGGAAATCTAAAGATTGTGATGTTATGATAAAGAATACATCAATGAAACAAATTTTCAACTTAAATAAAATTGTAGAATACAGTCATATAAAAAATATGGCCATAAAATCTCAGATATTGATATATCTTTTATACCTCTACCCAAATATGAGCCAGAAACTATTTTAAGAACCTATCATTTAAAATCTTAAAACAAATACTCAAATATTTATTCAAGTAGTTATTGAATAAATGCCTATTAGCAGAAGCAGACATATGCAAAAACAGACCTGATGCAAAATATAAACATATTAGTTTTTCTGGAAATATGATTTCCAAAGGTTGGGGGTGGTTTTTCTGTAATATTTAGTACAACTATAATTTTGTAACTGTAGATTAGTTATTAAATATTAACAAAACTCACAATACTTGGAAATCAATTTTTTTGAAAACTAATACATGTATTTCATTAAGGTCTTCTATGACTACAATTTCAGATAATTTTAACTGGGCCAACTGGTTTGTTGAACTAAATAAATATCTGATTTTTTTAAGGCTATGAACCTGTTCTTGGTACTCTATAAAAATTTAATTATAGATTTTACTTTTCTAGCTGTATTTTTTTTATGATTATATTCTACAATTTGACTAAAATTTCATATTTAAATACAGAAAGACCAGTTATTTTTTAAAAAATGAATGCTAGTTATGCAAAAAAATCCTTTTTCTTTGTATAACAGTAAGTTAAGAGTACAATGGAAAAAAAAAGAACAATTGGTTTTAGATCCTAAATCCTAATTTTTAAACATATACAATATAAAATTTAGAATTTAGGCCCATTTGAAATTCTTTTAATTATTTTAGTATTGACCAAACTGTAATAAGATGCAGAACTGTTACAATCCCTTTTTTATTGACTTAAAAATTGTAACTTCTTATCAAAGATGCTGGATTTGGCCAGAAATTGAATTCATTATTTAATTTCTATTCTGTCCTGAGCCTTGTGATAATGAAGATTATTATAATCAGCATTTTTGATTATATATGAAACATTTTTGCCTTTTTTGATGAAGGAGTAAATATGATGGGAAAAACATTTTTGTTCAGGGAGATTCTCTTGAGAACAATGATTTCCAAAGTCAAGGAAAATTTTCAGATTAGCAACTCACACCAAATACACACACACACACATATATATAGATGTATACATTTTAAGGTTTGCTAAAAAGACCAAAGTAACTGCTATTAAAAAGTTCATTTCACTTTTGTTTAAACAAAGGGCTACAGTTTTTATTCATTTGGTTTTGAAAATGACATTTTCCAAATAGTGGTTTCTATTTGCCATACACTGTTGTAGATGATTTCTAAAGTTTTCCATCACCCGGAAGTTTGAGCACTTCAAGGTCTTCCAGGTGGCTTTCCTTTAAGTGCTGAACCTGTGACCCTGATATTTTCAAGCCAGAACAGCGATTCCGATGTAACATGAAATGAGCATGAAAAGTCCTTTGTGTTGCAATTACAGATTCACTAGTCTTAAAAACTTTTCAATAGAAAACATATGGTATGAACTGGCTCAAGCTATGATGGCAACTAAAAAAGAAAACTAGTAAGATATACGCTACATGAAGACACCATTGCCATTTGCCTAAGTTGACTTGTACCACACAGATGTCAGTCTAAAAATGTGAGAGGTATTTCTGCCACACCCAATATATATATATATATATATATATATATATATATATATATATATATATATGTTTTTTAATTGTTTCACCCACAAGCAAGGTGTTTACAGGGTGTGAAAGAGAATGAGAAGACTTTAGTGAGACGAATTAAGGAAAAGGTCAATAAAGGAACAGGATTCAGGAAGACAGATGATGGCGATTTAAATTTTTGAAGATTGGAGGTGGCAGGTATACAAGAAATCAAAAGGGAGTTCCACAAGCAAGAAGTGGGAGAAAACAAAATATTGAACATATAGTTGCATCTAGCTATTTCAACAGCAAAATAGACCCAACAAAAACTGATAACTGATAACTTTTATTTCTCCAGTAGAAAGTTTTATATTTGATAGCTTATTCATGAGATCTGCTCATTTTTGGTTTTTCAGTTTCTTGTTTGCACATAAGGACTGTAACTTTTTATGAAGTCTATGTGCAAACAGTAATATCTGATCCAATTTCCTACATTCATGCATAGTAAAATAATACTGTTCAAAAAAATGGAACCTGTGAAAATAATTAAGTTAGTAAAAAACTCCAATTATTTATAACTTATGTATTTTTTTTCATCAGGTAAGACCAAAGACAAATCCTGTTTGTAGTAATTTTCCATTGTTTTTATACAATGGATTTTTGGTCCCGGTATGTGCAAAATTGTCCCTATATATATATATATATATATATATATATATATATATATATATAATAAAAAGGCTTAAACACTAATATGCTTTATTACATTGGAATAAATTATAACCATGGAATATTAGTGTTTAAGCCTTTTTATTATAATCTAACTCTGTCCTGGACATTGAGTTCTACCTGGATTCTATCCTCATGGAATTTTATATATATATATATATATATATATATATATATATATATATATATATGTATGTATGTATGTATGTATATATATGTATGTATGTATGTATGTATATATATTTAATATATATATATATATATATGTGTGTGTGTGTGTGTGTGTGTATTGACCACTAATATTATCTATATATGTGTGTGTGTGTGTGTAATATTAATGATTACTATGTTTAATATATATATATATATATATATGTCCCAATATATATATATATATAAATTTAAGTATGGATATACATGCAATATAATTGATAGCGAGTTGGAAAGAGAATTTGGCATGCCAAGTTCAAATTCTGCCCAAGCTAGTTATGTCCACTTTCGCTCAATTAACCATGGGAAATTTATGAATTCATCTCTGTCCCCCCTTCTATGGGTTAAATAGCAAAGCTGACTGGGCTATCTTATCTTAAGTTGGCAACCAGTCTAGGAGAAGGAAAACTGAATTCACAACCAGCCCGTAGAGGGGTGGGTTCTGTCAGGCTATTATATCCCAGATAGTGATTCATCTGGTGCCCCAACAACCCTAATGGGTTACAGGACATGTGACGATGAGATGTGTATGGACAATTATTAAACAGCCAAAAATCCACGGTCTTTTATGAAAACAAAATTAAATTACTACAAATTCTTAAAACAAATCTGAAATATAAAAACAATCCAATTATCAAGTTTTGTATTACATAATATTGTTGACTTTATATTACTATATCCTGTGCATATATATATATATATATATATATATATATAATAGTGGATACATCGCATTCAAAATAGACACCCCATATTTATTAAACTATGTGTATTAAGTTTATCAGCCTGCACATTCAAGAAATCTTAGTAAAGAAAATGTGCTCTCTGGCAGGGATTGAATCTGCATCACCCATCATAGGGGAAATTCATAATTTGATCCAGTGTGCTTTACTACTCAAATACAAAGAATGACACAGTAAGCAATGCTCTATTTTCTCTTTTTAAGGAAAGCACATCCTCTTTGCTCAGATTAATTTTTTTTTCTCAAATGTACCAGCCAATAGACATAATACACACAGTTTAAAATAAAAAATAACAATGTCTAACTGTTTTCCCCTACAAAGGCAGTGCAGGTTCAATCCCTGCTGGTAAACACATTTTCTTTATTAAGATTTCTTGAATGCACAGACCGATAAACATAATACCCACTGTTTAGTAAATAAAAATGGGGCTTCTATTTAAAATATGAAGTGTCCACTATAAGAATATTTGAAGTAATAAAAATGTTGGATTAAAAATAAATCCATTAATTCTTTAGAAATACATACGTTTTTTTAATTTTTCTCCAAGAATGATGGGATATTACTTTGATAGGAACATTAAAAACAATGATCTTTCAAGGTAAATTTATTTGTACGTATAACTTTATCTTTGTTAGGATTTTATTTCAACAGAATTGTGTATTATAATATATATTCATATGCAAATACATACCATATATACTCGCATAATATAAGCCGGCTTCATGTATAGTGCAACCTCTGAATTATTTTATATGCATTTTAACCCCCACCAGAAAAAATTTACCTGTGTATAATGTCACCAGTCACTGAAAATGCATGATTTTTAACCTCTCCAAAAATTACCTGTGTATAATGCGCCCCCCCCCCTATTTTTTGCATGAAAAACTGATAATAAAAACTCACACTATACTTGAGTATATCAAGTGCATTCAAACAATCTCTAGCGCCATGGCAAATGTATAACTAAAAATTTGAATATCACGTCACGGGTTTTCCTATGAAAAAAAAAACCCTTGATGGACATTTGTTCTCTTTTTCAGTCTCTTTTTTTCCACCCACTCAGAATTGGTTGGGTAAGGGTAATACTTTTTTTCGAGTAACCTGTGCCAAAGTAGAAAAGAAGAGAGGGAGGTAGAGTAAAAACCAGGGAGTAATGTGCTTTGTTAAACCCAGAATCTCCAGAACACATTTCGGTAAAGCAAACAAAAGTTCTTAAAAGACTAAAAGGAAATGTAGGGCGTGTTTCATTTTCTTGGACACATTTTAATCTTCTCATGTTGGGATTCTTCAAGATTTTCCATTTCTTGTTTTTGTTTTTTTTTAAGAAAGATTTTCAGTTTTCTCTTTTGTGGTTGAAAACATCCTGAAGAGTTTCCTATGATTGCTTTCTCAAAAAAGACTGGCATTCACAATTTTTGTATAAAAAAAGGATTTGCTTTAAAAATAAAAAGGGAATTCCCACCCCCTGCCATGTATAAAATCAAGCAGACATTAAACAATTGTTCTTATCATTTTTACAGTATAGCCAAAGAAGACAAATATTTTACAAATATTTCACACCATTTTCTTTTTTCATTTTTTATGCAAAAAAATACAAATTTTAGATTACAAATCATCTGGTAGTGAAATGCATTGTTAATGAATTAATACTAAAATTCACTGAAAGTGATTTTACTGAAAATTTTCATTGTAAATAATATTATATAGAAACGGATTGCAAATGATTTTATTGTATAAATATATTTCAAATAATTCCAGTAGAAAATTCATTACAAAATTTCTCAAAAGAAATTCATTGTAAATGATTTTACTACAAAATGCATCAAAAAATGATTTTACCAAAGAAATGCATTGCAAATAGTTTTATAATAGAAATTCATCACAAATGTTTTTACTATGGAATTGCATTGGAAATGATTTCACTGTTAAAAATGCATTGCAACTTTTATTTTATAAATGCATTACAAGTAATTTTATCAGAAATGTATTAATGATTTAATTACAAATGATTTAATATAGACATTCATTGCAAATGATTTATTATAGATATTTATTGCAAATGAATTACTGTAGACATGTTTTACTTAATAATTTATTACAATTGATCTTAGTATCAAAATGGTTCAATGATTGTATTATAAAAGCTATTTTCCATGATTTTTACTATTTTTCTGACTTCTTTCCTTTATAAAAATATAATATTCAGAACTCTAAAATTCACATAATCATGAAATTTATGCTCACTATACAGTGTTTAATTTTCACCTTGTTACTCTTAACAGGCAGGCATCTTGTTGCCTATCCTAAATTCTTTTGTTAGCTTGTCCTCTGTAAAATAATTATATTTTCAGTTGTCATATTAACATTCAGTTTTGTCTAAAGAATTTTGTTTCTGTCTCAACTGACATTTTTATAGAAAATAAAAGCATTCATAGCATTATTATAATCTTTATTATAATATCAAGTTACTATTCCCATAAAAATTGATGGCATATTTGGTTATGTCCTTATTAGCTTTACATATGACTCTTTAAATATATTTTTTCAATTATTATATTAATATGCAGAAATTATGATGGGGGATTAGTTTACTACTTAACAACAATTGAAAATCGATCCTCTATTTTATATACAGTAGAATCTTATATCAATACTAATTTATGTTACTTACATTTTGTTAAGTACATACTATTATGTTTTTACATGTGAGTCTTTATATTTTATACAATTATTAAATTAATATCTAGTAATTCTGGGGCAGGGGATCACTTTATTGCTTAATAACAATAGAACACTGATCCGCCATTTCGTGTCCAATAGAATCTTATATAAAAACTAGTTTATACATGTCATCAAAAATGATGCTATATTTTGTCAATTGCTTACTATTATTATTAACTTTTCACACGTGAGTCTTTTAATAGAATATACAAATAAATTGAAAGTTAAAGGGAGATAACTCTTACCAAACAGTTACAGACATTACAGTCAAAAAACACTTGGCTTGTAGTAAGAAAACTGATTGCCAGTGCAATAGAGATAAAACTCAAAATTCTACAGGTATTATGGACAAAAACTACTTGGCACATATAATACTTGACCATACTAGTATTATCCTAATAATTAATATTAATAATATATTATTAATTACTGCTAATAATAATCAAAATATGATGATATTGATGTCTGTTTCTTATTAATGATAAATAATAATTTTAACAGATTTTGGCAACTAATTATTACTTTATTGATACTAATCTTCTTTACTATTTATTTTAGCAAAAACTATCAGTAATGATGTCATAAAAAACTGAAATTATTTTAATTATCAAAATTGTAATATTTTTGCTTGACCTCTACATACTTCTAAAATCTAGCCCAGCAATATTACTATCCCCTTCATATATGCACACACACACATGCATGCACACACATATATGTGTGTGTGTATGCAAAATGAAATGACTTTTCATATGCTTATATATATATATATATATATATATATATATATATATATATATATATATAAAGATAAAAAAATGAAAATAAAATAATGACAGTGCTCAATGCACAACAGAGACAGATATGATCATCCCAAGTCCTGTAACCCACCAAGGTCTTAGGGGCTCCATATGTACTGCAACCACAGTAGCAGTAGTGTGTCCAGAGCAAGATAGCCTGATAGAGACCAATGTCACTGCAGGTAGGTTTGAATTCCAAGTTTATCTTTCTCCTAAACTAGTTGCCACACAAGACTATAGGACCCAGTCTGTCCTGCAATTTACCCATAGCTGGAGAGAGAAGAGATGGATTCATACCTTTCCCAAGAGTGAATGTAATGAACTTGACTGGAATTTGGACTCAGCTCTCCAATTCCTCAATCTGAACAGCTATCCATTACTCCACAGTGCATCCTAAAATAAGATCATTAAAAGGGAATATTTTGGTGAATATTTCTAAGA
>OZ010602.1:83472139-83739639 GCA_963932145.1 Acanthosepion lycidas | reverse complement strand
ACCCTCAAAATAATATGGTGGAAAGATTTTTTATGATTTTAAATAAAAATACAAATTAACCTTTTTTTTTATATTCAACTGGAATCCTATAAATCATGTGAATGATTACTTTCTGCTGTTGGCATGATGCAACCTAGTACAATCTCATACATATTACTTGGTAAGAAGATGAGCATTACACATAATTATTATTGCTTCTAGAATTCCATAAAAAATGAGTACAGTTTTCCAATGATCTACAACAATGATTCTCAACCTTTTTTTTACTTATAGACCATTTTTACTCTTAATTTCTTTTGGTGAAACCCCATAACCATTTGATAAAATAAAAGCTTATTTTATTTTTTACTAAATAGATAAGTTTAACAATTGTATAATAGAAATAGTAAATGCATATACTTTATTTTGAAGTAAAACTAATTTAATGAAAATAAACTTGTATTTAATAAGTAAATTCTATGCAACATTTATGTACACTAGTAAAATAACTATTTTTTGTGTGGACCCCAGTAATGTTACATGGCCCACCTGGATGAATATGGATGCAAGTTGAGAACTATTGATCTACAAGAGCATCTAGAGGAGATGAGTACCACCAAGAAATCCCTGTTACCCTGAGAAATACCATGGTAGACACAGCATGATACCCAGATGGTCAACGAGATGAATAGATAGCTTGATTTTTGGAACAAAAATCAAATTATTCTACAGAAAGATTGTCAAACACCAATTTAAGCATATACTTTAATTATTTTGAACTGTTGTTCTTTTTTTTTAAATCATTTCACCCCCAAGCAAGGAAATTTGAAAACTTTATTAAAGAGAATGGATAATAAAAGAAACAGGATTCAGGAAAACATTCAGGTCATTTTTTTTTTTTTTTTAGCTAATTTTAGTAATGTGTTACCATCAGGAAAAGAATTCCATGGTCTGGAAAAAAAGGATACAGTTTTGGTGTTTCTTTTATCTGTTATTCCCACAGAAAATCACTGCCATATGCTTCAACTTTCTTATAATAATCAAATTTTCTATAAACTTCAACATATATAAATACAATATATAAATATATCTAACATCAATTTTATATTTGTATTAATCCTATATATATATATATATATATATATATATATATATATATATATATATATATATATACAGGGTGCAATGGCTAAATTATCACCAATTCATATTTTTAATTTCACACATGAATGTTGTTTGTTTTTTATTTTGTTGACTGCACAGTATAGTAGGGATAGCTGGGCACCATCTGTGAGAAAATGATCACCATGACACAATTCGCTCTGTCAGAAATTTGGAATCAGCATACTGTACTGCTTTGGCATTTGCAGTGGATGCTCCAATACAAATATTTCAGAGTGTTTGTGTGTCAATCTGAGGACACTGCAGAGGATCCAGAAAGAGTTGGATAAGTCTAATGGTGATTATGAAGGTAAAGCAGCTCAGAAAACACACTCTGATCATTCTGATAAGAAAAGAACTCCCGAATTTGTTGATAAGAGCCTCAGACTCATCATGGAGGCCTACATCAAGTGCCTTGAGGAGGTATTTCTGCCCTGGGTCAAGGGGGTGGCTGCTGGAAGACCCTATGTGTGGCAACAGGTCTCTGCACCATGCCACACAAGCTGTTTGACAATTTCTGCGACCACATCACTCCTTGAATCTGGCCACCTAACTCCGCAGACTGCAAATCCCTTAATTATTATATGTGGGGCACAGTTGAGCAAGAAATTAACAAAACTCCACCAAAGATGAACTGAAGGCAAGGATTATGGCAGAATTCACCAACTTAAACAAGGAGACCATCTAGAAGAGTTGCAGGGGATTCCAAACTCGTCTGGAAGCCATGGTGGAAGTCAATGGCAATTTTATTGAATAAATCACTCTTTAGTATTTAAAGATATTTTTGTGTAATATATCTGTTAAAACAAGAAGTCAGTGTTATTTTCATCAATTTACAGCTGAGCTGGCTAGATGTAACTACGAATTCTATGCTAAGAGTTTCTTTTCTCGCATTTCTTGCTTGTGGAACCCCCTTCCATCTCCATGCTTTCAATTCAACTTTAATCTGCAAAAATTTTAATGCAGTGTCAATCACTATCTACTGTCCACCTGATTACTCTTTCCTCTTCCCACTAAATTATTAATGTTTCTGTTCCTAATTCTTCCACACCCTGTAACTCCTTATATTTTAGTGGTTTTACTACCTTGCATGGGGTGATACCAATTAAAAAAAGTATTACAATTGTTTTTATTGCAACATGATTTTTTTTCTTTTTCATTGACATGCATGAATGTTTTGTTTCACGGCCCTTCTCTTTTCAAAGCTTAGCCTTCACAAATATTGTTGTTCAAATCAGTGACAAATTACTAATCTTTCCACACTCTGGCAATAATGCAAAATGAAAAAATAAAAATTCATCTTTCAGAGTGCACCTATCAATTCCACTGAAACAGATAAGGTTAAAGGTATAATTTGATGCCTGCATGGAAGACCAAAGAATTTTTGAGGGCTAGTTTTTTGCTAAAAACCTACTTATGCAAAATAAATATTAAAATATTGATCAGCAGTGCTACTACCAAAAATATTTTACTCAAAACTGACTTTATCTGCAAATAACACTGTAGTATCATGTGCAAATTAGATAGACAAGTATGGATAGAGAACAACTGGCGAACACAGAGTGGCTATGACTAGCAAACCTGGTTGCTATTCAGGACATGGAGAACTGTACTATGACTACTACTACGCATAGAAATAAGCAAAACATAACAATATTTTATTTAACTTTTTGTAATGAGGATTATTTATGGGTCATGTCATAACAGACACATGGAAAGTGTGATATAGAAAATTGAAGACGCATTAGCATCAGCATAAGAATAGCAAAAACTACTTATCATAAACTGAATAATACTTTTACTAGTCCATCCTTCCTTAGTTGTCATGCATGATGTACACTTAGGTGATCATAGCATATAGTCAAAAGCTTGTTCTAAGGTTTTTGAAAGTAGGTGAAAGCAAAATTAACTTTTTCCTATGAAATGGAAATGAGTTGAAAATGAAATATTCAGAATCTACTCAAAATTTTGCTTCCAACGGTATATAACATGATGGGGTTATTTTTACTCAAAAGGGTTGAAATATGTACATTTAGGCTCCTAAAATCAATGAAACACAGGCAATCAAAAAAGTAAAATACACTTTATTTTCTCATATTTTGATAAGTTAAATAACATCAGATATACATATAATTTCAAGAAACTAGCCCCAAAATTGCACACACATATCTAAAAGTAAAAATTTCAGCCATGTTTTTCAAAAATTGCCTATGAAACATTTTAGCCAAAAAATGATGAACCAAGTTTGGTAGGACCTCTACAATGTTATTTTAGCTTCTGGAACCCATTCTAATCATTTAATGGTGCTGGGTACTGCAATTTAACATACCAAAACAAGAGCCACCTTTTACGAGTTTTGTTTTCCAGAAAAACTTGGAGTTACTTGTGTTAGTCTGAATTTTCCCTCTTGGTGCAACACAAAGTGAATATTGCCCCTGAAGTTTTTCTGAATACATTCTTTTAAATATCTTTGGTGTTTATCATTGGTGCCTATAGGCTTGTACTTTAAACCAAAAATTGCATCAAACCCTTCAACCTTTCCTATATTTTTTGACCTTTAAAATTTTCCAGCATCAAAAATTCAAATCTACTGAGATTACTCCAAAATGGCTCCTATCACTCCAAATCATGGTATTACATAATAAAATGTTGTGAAACATAAAAATATGAAACTTTGAGTCTCATTGGTCTTTATCATACATTCTTTCCATTAGACCATTTGTCATGGTGCAACAAAAACTCAAGATTGCTTCAATATGGTTCTAATCATTCAGAATCATAGTATTACTGAATAAAATGTTTTTAAACAAGAAAATAGAAATATTAGAGGGTATCTATTGACCAATACCAGTCATTTCAACCACTTTTTTCTTATACTTTCAGTGTCATGGCACAACAAAATTAATTTGGTCCTTCATAAATTGCTGCAAACAGTAAAATTGAAAAAAAGACATCTATTGACTGATAATGATCATTTTATACCTTCTTTTCCTCACAATGCACAAAACCCTTTTTCCATAGAATTAGTAGTATTTGAAATAATTAATAAAGATATTGACGTTATCATGAAAATTGTTTAAAACTAATAGGAAGTGCGAAGCTCTGTTTTGAACTCACTGTATGGGGGTTTGCAACCTCTTCCAGGACAATAAACTTAGTTATTCAATGATATTTTATCTAAACTGAGCAAAATTAAAGAAAGTGGCTGTAAGTGAGACTTTCTCTCATAATAACTGATCAAAAATTATGAACAAAGTGATTTGAAAGCATAACAAAATGTAAATGTTTTGGAACAAAGATTTGTAATTTATCTATTCAGATCTGACAGTGCTTGATGGAATATCATCATCCATAAGAACATTTCAATGTCTTTACCATGCTCCCTTTGAATGAATGTTAGAAATTCAAGACAGTTCATTTCAATGTCTTTACCATGCTCCCTTTGAATGACTGTTAGAAATTCAAGACAGTTCATTTCAATCTCTTTACCATGCTCCCTTTGAATGACTGTTAGAAATTCAAGACAGTTCATTTCAATCTCTTTACCATGCTCCCTTTGAATGACTGTTAGAAATTCAAGACAGTTTCCTACAACACAGAAAGTGGATATCAATGCTTTTCTCTTTAAAATCAACATAATGAATGGTACCATTATTTGACTCTCTGTGAATTTCAAGGTAATGATCTTCATTCAACAACTCGATGTGCAGGAGAAAATATATGCCAATAGTCGTCAGTAACTTCATCTTCAGTATGAAATACAGATGATGTTAGTTTTAGTAAGTAGTATGCGTGGTCATCACCAGTTTTAATGACTGCAATATCACCTTCCTGAATATACTTTGAAGCTTCTGTTTCTACAATCACCCCATTCCTTCTCTTCATCGAGATCACAATCATCCTCTTCTTCAAATGAAATTTTCTTTTTCTGCTTTTGTCGTTTGTCTGTGAATGTGTGAGTGTAGTCATCTTAATGAACTTCGAGTACTCTTTGAACTGATCAAGGCTTTCACATTCCTTGAAAGAACTTCTCAAACAAGAACATCCACAGGAACCATTTCTATAATAAATTGCCTTATTATTACCAGAAATGTTCACAACTTGATGAATCAACAAAGTTCTAGGGATAAAATTATATTTCAGAGATGGAAAGGCATTTCTGTAATTATTCATGTCATCAGATGAAACATAGAAGAACAGCCTGTTCAGCATTGGTTTGTGACTCTCATAAGATGACTTCACCACATTAAAAAGTCTGTCAACTCCTTTGCATCATATACTGCTGAACAAAAATATTTCATACCCGAGTTAAATAAGTTGATTTAAATGTTTATACCAAAGTTATCTAGCTTAATAATAAGATTTTCTATGATGTTTCATCTAAACTGAGCAAAATTAAAGAAAGTGAATTTTTGTTGCACCATATAGTGAATACTTAATGGACCACAGAATCAAAACTATGGCTCCCTCAACTAAATATTCATAGGAAAGCCATGGGATAAGTTGAATTTGATAACTAACTAGCATACATTATGGTATACTAAAAAGTCTGTAGAAACATCTGGAAGTTATTTTTTTAGTAAAATTTAAACAAAAAGCCCTTTAAAATGGTAAAAAATTGTGATAAATCTGAAAAAAATATGTTGAGGTGAGATTTTATTTCTCTGATATGCTCGATTCAATACCCAATACTGAATTTGAACCATCAAGTAGGTTAGTTCTTCCCTCTATCAACATTAAAAAGTAGTGGTATCAAAACAGCAAACTTCAAAGAATTTTAAGAATTCTTTTCAATCAGAAATATTTTCATACTAAAGTGAGCTTATGCTCTAAATTTTTCACTATAGTGACCTGGAAATATGACAACTTGCCTACCATGTTTATTTCTCTATTTTAAGAACTTCAATTTTTGACACTTGATACAACTTTTGGGACAAGATTTTGACTATAATGCTTCATGTCTCTTTATGATTCATGATCGAATTAGCAAAATAATTCCTGCAAAAGGCTGCAGTTATTTGGTAGACTGGTTGCCAAACAAGGCTCTAGTTCCCAGGCTGTCCTGCTATTTAACCCATAGCTGTAGGAGAAGAGATGGATTCATACCTTTCCCAAGGATATTTGCATGTAAGTGAATATAACAAACTCTACTGCAATTCGAACTTGGCTCTCAGATTTCTCATTCCAAGCAGTTATACATCACACCACCTGCACATCCAAACTTATAGCACCTGCTATGCCCAAACACTTATTCATTGAGTTACTAACCAGGTTCTATATTGCTTGACTCTGATTCTAATAGCCTACTACAATTAGTGGTCAAAAAATAACATTGTACTGTCTACCCTTATGGTAATAAATACTGAACAATTTCATTTAAATGAAGAAAAGACATCTTTTTCATCCAATACTAGGCCTAAGAGCCACTCAAGGTAGAGTGTTACCAAACGAGCTTGTTGTAAGAGCATAAAGAGAGAAAGTGCATATTATGAGTAGATTTAAGATAGATAACAGTTAACCCTTGATTTGTTCGTAGTAATGGGGAAGCATCCTTTACAGAATCTGTTCTACAAAGTAACAGTTCTGAAAATTTCCTCCACACCAATGAAGGAAATGAGGATAAATTGATTCTGTGTACATGGTATGACAGGTTTTAACTGTGAAAGTCTGAACTAGTAAGATTAAGGAATGTAGCATATATGAACATTTGCCATGAAAATAGCAATATAGTACCAAGAGGCTAGCAACATTTCGTCTATGAGGAAAGGGGTTGTAAGATGGAAGATAATTCATCACTTGAAGTGTCTGAGGTTTTTCTACTGAAAATATGGCATATATTAAGTTGTTATATAAATCTGCTCATTTTTTATTATTTATTTTAATACTTATTATTTATTAATAGTTCTGATGAATCTTTAAACAATGTATTCCCCTTTATTGTTCACAACCCTCCTGCCAATGATCCACTAGCTGTTCAATGCCTCGACAACAGAAATCACTAAGTTTTGACTCCAAAGATTCATCAAATTGTGTTTTAAGCTCTACACTGTTGTTGAATGAAACAACTTGTTAGGAAATTATCAAAAGAGGTGGTAGATTCTGAAGAGGCTAAATCAGAAGAATATGGTGGATGTGGCAGAAATTTCCAACGAAACTCTTTAGTTGCATGTTGGTTATGTTAGTGACATGGGGGTAAGCATTGTCGTTGAATAATCACACTGTGTCGCCAGTCAGGACTTTTCAGTTGAATTGCCACTTTGAGCCTGTTCATTTGTTCAACATACAGTTTAGCATTGACAGTTTGGTTGTTCTAACCCTTACCTATTGAGTGAAGATGAGAAGTGATAGTAACATGAGAGCTTGCCATCTTCTGAGCCAATTCCCTAGGGGTCTGACGCAATTCTTCTTTAATCAGCAATTAGTTCTCATCAAACTGAACAGGTCGGCTAGAACATGAAACTGAAGAGTCTGTGAATCCAAACTTCCTCTTCTTGAAATGGGTAAACCATTTCTGTGCAATTCTGTTGGTAACGAAGTAATCTCTATACACAGTATAAATCTCCCAAGTAGCTTTGTGACTTTAAAGTAAAGAGAAAGTATCAAACATGCTCATTCTTGAATACTTGTTATTGCGGGATTCCATCCAAAAGGGGTGTCTTATTCCACTTACTAAGAAGCAAAAAATGTTACGAAATATTATTCTTCAAGTTTATTTGCAGAGCAGCAGAAAAAACAAATGAATATATGTAACACCTTAATAAGTTGCACCAACATATAGGATGCACTCTCTCAGAATATTGATAATGCATAATATTCAATCTAAATTTATTTGGATCGTTGTGTAAATTACTCTCTCTCTCTCTCTCTTGTGGTTTGTAACACCCTGTTTATCATTTCGAAGTTGCGTCTCTGCCCTTAGACAGAGTGCACTCAGGAGTGATAGAGTCACAATTGAGGAAAATTCTACTGAGAGGTGCTGGCCCTGGGGAACAGCTGCCTGAGGCTGCACCCTCTCATTGCACTAGAGAGAGAGGGATTGGTGCACGCACTGAGGCCAGCGCAACTGACGGTTGCGAGAGTTCAGGGAATTTTTGTTCCTTGCTCAGATATACACGCTCGGGCTCCCCACATTAAACCGACCTTGTGTCACAACCTGATCACGTGAGCGTTGAGTAAATACAAATTTACTTAGATCGTTGATAAATTGTTGTTCAATGACCCTCTGCCTGACTTTTTAGTTTTTAGTGTGTCGGCGGACGTGAGGTGATTGCAATATAATTGAAAATACAGTACCTACAAAAAGAAGTATCCTATACGTTGAAGAAAAAAAAAAATTAATACTTTCAAAGCAGAGAAAAAATTGTTGCATATGATTTTTTTTAGGTAAAAACGAAACAAAACTTATTTACTGGATGTACGATCTTCCATAGTTTAAATTTCCCAGCGTTCCATTCTGTGCTCGTGCACGAAAGAAGCGGTTCATTACTGACTTTAAAATAATCCTTCATTTCATTTTCTAAAAAGAAATCATTGTAAAAGATATTCAACCAATGGATAAACGTAGAACTAAGGAACAAATAATGAGGGATATATGTTTGTTTATGTATAATCCCCAAACTAATAAAATTATGGGTCGAACTCCCTTCAGTTGGGGTAAGTAAAATAAAAATTGATTCTAAAAAAAAAAAAAAAATTTTTTTAATGTTTGTTTCTCTTGAATAAAACGTTAATTTTAATTTGTTTTATATTTCTTTCTTTTTTATTTTCTCTGAATAAAATAACTAATATTTGAATTCATTCTCTCAGGTTTTCAATTATTTTTTCTTTTATTAATTTAAAATACAAAATAAAAAATAATATCTACAGGAAAAAAATAGGAATATTTGAAATTTGAATAGTTTAAGTTGTTTCTACCTTTTATTTTTTTAATGTCGAATTTGGTAATTTCTTTCTAGAATTCAACTATAAACTAAAATTTATTTCTGGAAAATGAAACTTTCAAAATTTTTTTTTTTTTTTTCATTAAAAATTAAAATATTTTTTCAACCTGGAAAAGATTTGCGTATCCAGGAAGATTTTAAACCGAATAAAATGATTTTAATTTTTAAAGTTGGCTTGTTTTTGTTTCTTTACCTTTTTTTATTTTTTATTCAGAATTTTTAGTTTCATTAAATTCGAACGAAATGCCGACGAAAGTTTTCTTTTTTTTTTATTTTAATAGTAAACAAAGTACCAATTTTTTTCCCATTTTGTTATTAAAAATTACCACTTCATTAAAATTCAACAAGTCTAAACATTTTTTTTAATAAACTTGGGGGAAAATATACATGGCCCGCAAATAAATATGTTCCTGTGTTTGTTTTCCTTGAGAGAAAAAAAAGTAATAATTTTTCAATTTTTTCTTTGTTAACTTATTTATTTTTAACGACAAATGTATTTAGAGGTTGTCTTTTTTTCAGATAGAGAAAATAAAATCGGATAAAAATTACAATATTGCCGAAAAAAAAAAAGAATTTGAAGTGTTTTCATTTGGTTTTGGTTTTTGACGCCTACAACCATTTTTAAGTCATTCATTTTTATAATAAAAATTTTATTTTAAAAAAAAAAGAACAATGAAAAAAAAGGTCTATAAAATCTTTAGATTTAAATTTGCAGATGATTGAATTCAAGAAGATTTCATTGAATTTCCTTAAAAATTACAATTATATAAAATTTTATATAAGAAAATATTTTTTTCTATTAAGAAAAATCGTTCTGTTGTTTTGGTCGAAGGAGAAACCTGATCGTTTATTGTTCATGAAATCAAGAAGCGTCTTCCTTCAATGGCTATATATAAAGTAAAGACTTTTTTTTAACTAAACTCTTTAATGCTTTATTAACCACTAATTTTTATAAGCATACAAACTATAACGACCAAATATGTCAAAAAGATGAATATTTAGACTATAGAGAGTATCATGGGGAATAGCATTAACATTTTTTTTTTTTTTCGTGTGTCTGTCTGTCTTTTTAGTTCCGTTGGGTGGGATCTTATGGACACGTTGACACCCCGTGGAAAATATGATCGACAAAAATACCAAAATAATTGTACATTAAAAAGAAATACGACATTGTGTGCCAGGAACTCTTTTATGAAATTATTTAGTAAAAATATTTGAAATAAGTTTTCGATTGTGCAAGTGAATCACAGAGGCTGTTCGCTTGAGAGAGTTTTATATTTTTAAAACAAATTTCGACAAGTTATATTAACTGAAAATCATAATAATAAAGAAAAAAAATTAACTTTATATAACAAGGAAGTTAAGATGTCCAAACTTTTTTTTTTTTTTTTTTTCTATTATTTTTTATGTTTTTTAGTTTTGTACTTGATCTTGTTCTCTGATACATGCGCTTGAAGTTGAACTTACAAGCAGACGAAAAATGATAAATTATTTACCTGGCCTCCTCACTAAGGTAGGATGTGATGGCACAAGGTCATTTTTAGGTAGGATGCCTATGATTTAATGAGAACAGGTACTACGCTTTTATCTCGGCTTGAAAGCAGAGAAACGATAAGCAGGCTCAATGATTGATTTTTACAATTTTTTTTTTTTTTTTTTTTAATAAGAGGCCTTCAAATAAGGTCTCTTTCTTTTCTTTTTTTTAATACCCCATCCAACTCTGCCACAAGTTTCGGTTAAGAAGAACGGACCCAGAAACTAATGAAGTACCTAACAGAAACAGATCTTGTACATTGGATATTATATAATTAAATGGGTGCCGCTTTTTGTATCTTACATTAAGGAATTGTCCCGACTTTTTTCTCCATAAAACTAAAACTAAAAGACATTGAGAATGTTTTTAAAAGATTCGGATATCTTGTTTTTTTTTAATCAAATTTCTTATTCTATATATTTTTTTTTTTATTTTAAATTTTATGTACAACAATGTAATACATTTTGGGGGTATGTAATCCCGAAAAAGATATTGACATTTGGAAAAACATTCATGAACGATTTTTACCAAATGTCAATACAACAATTTAAAATGGCATCCCTCCTTCCGTTTTTGCTTTTCCCCTTATGTTTTTTTAGCTAATAATGTAGGATACAAATGTGGTGTCAGTGATCGGTAGGACACACGCTTAAAAAGAGGCACCAATTAATGTCTCAGTTGAATTTTTTTTAGAAGTTCCTTGAATTGTCAATGCTAAATTTGCTTCTTTTTATTATTTATAAATTTTAGTACGGTATCGTCATATATGAGACTTTTATTTTTATTATGAGACTTTTTCGTATTTCGAACGCGGATTAACCTCTCTCCCTTTTTAGTTTTTACTAGTGACTAAAGTTTATTAGTTGAGTCTTTGTTTAGCTTACTTCAGCGTTCGGCATTGTTTTTCTTCGACTTGAACATTGACCACTGGTACTAATGGAAAATATGCAACTATCTCAGCCACAAGGATTATCCTTCTTTGAGAGTTTCATTTGTTTCTCGTACTGTAGGTTGAAAAATATTAATTTAGTAACTTGGTGTACACTGTACAAGAAGACTATTTAATTAATTGCTTCATATTTTCTGGTTTGGTGCTGTTATATTGGATTGTTTTCAAAGTTTATAAAAATATGGGCAGCAAGTACTATTTGCCGTAAAAACCTTTGTTAATCAGCTTTTTGGTCAAGCGTCCAGCGTTTCTTTCGAAACGAAATTTCGGAAGTTTTCATTTCAGGGAGTTAACTTAAATTTTAAAGTGAAAATAATTCCTCCTAATAAAAATGCAAAGTTTGTATTTTTTTTTTTTTTAATTTATATTTCATTTCCACCGACGCCTGGTAAAATTTTATTTTTAAGCTAAAAAACTTATTTTTTTGGTACCACCAAAAATTCGCTAAAAAAGAGCGTACCATAATGATAAAACTTTTATCATAAAAGGGCCCAAAGTTGATGAAAAAAAAGTTTTATCATCAAAATATTTATTATTAAAAAAAAAAAAAAAAAACCAATGTATATATTATTAAATTATTTTATTCAATTTTTATAATCCTTTCTAGCACGTTCGAAATTGTCTTTCTCGGGTCAACGGGTGGGGCAAATTAATATCGGAAATTTTGACGTTAAAAACGCATTGTTTTGGAAATTCTTGTAAATATCAAATAATAGTCGCATTTTAATAAAATTTTCAGGACTTCTTCACAAATGAATGAATTTATTTTTGACATTTTTGGGTTTTTTTTAGAAAATCTTGGTAATTTCTTTTTTTTTTTTTTTTTTTTTTTTTTTTACATCTCCCCTCCGCAGACACACACTTAATTTTATGAAATTTTGAGAAATTAAGATTCCACCCTCTTCATATTTATTAGTTAAAATGCAAGACTCCTTGGAGAATTTTAAAATCATAAATTTGTTTTTATCAACTAGAAACATTTACTAAAAATCTGCTCTAAATTCTAAAAAAAAAAAAAAAATACAATAAAAGAAAAACTGACATTATTTAATTAGCTTTTAATGAATAAGATATATTAAGGACACTGTTGTCATAATCATTTTTTTTTTTTTTTTTTAATAGAACTGTTTATATTTTTTTTTTAAATTTTAATTAGAATAATTAAAGTTTTTAAATCTTAAAATTTTGTATCAATTCCACCCTTTTAGGTGATATTATCAAGTGAAAACTATATTTACTAATCACAGACAGAAAAACTTAGTACAAATCATTAAATACAAATATTTTTTTAAAATTTAAAATTTTTTTTTATCAATATCATCTCAAGCAAGGCTGCAGCTACTAACATGCAAGGGGTTACAGTAGATGGAGGAATTAGGAACAGAAACATTAGTAATGAGGAGAAAGAAAAACAGTAGTCAGGACAGTAGAAAGCAATTGACATTTCATTTAAATTTTTGCAGCTTAAAGTTGGTTGGAAAGCATGGAGACAGGAGAGAGTTCCACAAGTAAGAAGTACAGGATAAGAAATCTTTAGCATAGAAGTTATGGCTAAATCTAACTAGCTCAACTGTAAATTGATGAGAGCTTGACACCAGTCTAGTGTTGAGCTTAAATTCATACAGTCTATTAGCGAAGAGCTCATCCAAACAATTACATTGAAAGTATTTATAGAAAATTCACAGAGAGGCAACCTTACAGTGGTAGGCAAGTGACTGAAGCCAAGCTGACAGATCAAGACCAATAATATTGCTGATTCTTCTTTGGATCTTATCAAGGAGCTCCAGGAAAATAGCATAGGTGAATGATAGACTTATAGATATTCAAGATCAATTCCGCAGAGAAAAATAGTCTTGCCCAACACAGTGAACGAACTTTCTTAGCAGCTGATCTAGCAATGGATTTATTGTAGTCTTTCCACTTCATGTTAAC
This sequence comes from Acanthosepion lycidas, assembly GCA_963932145.1. NCBI lineage: Eukaryota > Metazoa > Mollusca > Cephalopoda > Sepiida > Sepiidae > Acanthosepion > Acanthosepion lycidas. The sequence continues at coordinate 83,726,144 of OZ010602.1, read as the reverse complement.
TGAAAACGTTAGCCTGAGAAGGTGCAATGAGTAACTTTCTTGGAGGATAGTATCAGCCATGCTGATGGAAGGCAGTGAGGGGTCTCTCAGATGATTAACAGAGAGGTTTAGTTTTGGAGGCATTAAAATTGACAAGCTATCTTTTGCCCAGTTAATGACTGTCTTGAGGTAATTTTGTACATCAGCTGCCATTCTGACATTGTTTGACTGATCAGCCTTACTATCAAGGCAAGAGTAAATGATAATATCATCAGTGTAGATGCCAAGTTGAGAGCTGATATCATCAGGAAGGTCATTAATGAAGATTAAAAACAGCATAGGAGCTCTGGGGCACACCCGCATTAGTACAAAAGGATGTAGATGAGTGGCCATTCAGGACAACTTTCATTTCATGATTTGATAAGAATGACTGGATCAGCTCAAAAACATGCCTGGAGATACAGTAGCTTTTCAGCTTGTGGAAAAGACCTGAATGCCAAACCCTTTCAAAGGCTTTCAAGATGTCCAAAGTTACAGCCCAGGCTTAACAGTTTGTATTTAGAGCATGATAAACTCTTTCTGCAATTATTGTTAGCACATCAGCAGTTGATCTGGAGAAACAAAAGCTATATTGCTTGTCTGAGAAAAGGCTCTGTGATGAGAGATGATGAACCAACTCTGCATTGAATAGGGATTCTAGGAGTTTCCTAAAGAGGCAGAAGGTTAATAGGCTGATAGTTGGATGGGTCAGATACCAGAATCCTCAAAAAATGGAACAGTAATCAATGACTTCTAGCAAACAGGTGGCATTTATTATACAGTTTAAAGAGAACAGGAGCTAGTTAATGACTATTACGGGGATGCCATCACATCCACATGCTTTGTGGGAATCAAGGTCAGAGATGATAGCATAAACCATGGAAGGAGTAATATGCATATTACTCAACAGAGTTAAGCAGGGATACTCTAGATGAGTCAGAAGTGGAGTTTGAGGAGAATTTACATGCAACAGAGGATGATAACACTTCAAACCAATTGAAGAGGGAGAATAGAGACCTTGCACTTATTTAGTACCCTATTACAGTCACACTAATAGTCACAAGAGCCAAAGATTTTAAAGGCTATGTGGTGCCTCATTGTCTCACCAAACAGGGATTTAGCTTTTTCAAGGACTAGCTTACATCTGTTATGAGCAGTAGCAGACACCTGTTATGATGAGAGCTATCACACTGATAAGCTGGAAAAAGTGGTTCCTGTTTGCTATGGCTGCTGAGCAAGCTGGTGTGAACCATGGAGACTATTGCAGTTTCACCTGGTATTTCCATGAAGGGATGTAAGAGTCCATGCCAACTTTGACCCAAGAAGAAACCTCAGTGGCCCAATTTTCAATTGGGAGGTTGAAGATATCAATCCAAGGGGTGTCATGAAGAAAATCCCAGAATAAGTCCCAATCAGCATGCTAGTACTGGAAAGTGGTCTTATTGATAGGGGGTCCTGTTTAATGGAATCTTGGAAGGAGATATCAATAGCTACCACAGTAGTCCAAGTTATCAAGAGAACAGTATTGTGAAGCTTGTCAAGAGAAGGTAAGAAGTAAATCCAATAGAGAAGCATGTTGCTCGATTTTGCTTGGAAAATGAGTAGGGAAGTCTATGATTTGAGTGAGAGATTGGGCAATGGAAAAATTTAATGTCTGTATACCAGCAACATCAGTACCTTTTAGAATGTTTCAGCTATGTGTTGTGGTGAGCATTTAAGTCACTGAAGGCAAAGATGTTTGTAGATGGATGGAGAAAAAGTGCCTTTTCTAAACTGTCAGCTATTGCATCTAATATACTGCAGTCTTGGTAAGAGAGGGAGAGATAAAGGAAAAAGATAGCTGTCAGAGTTTAGTAGCAAAAAAGGGAAGCACATGAAAGAGTAGTCAGTGACCTTGAGAGACAATTCCCTGACCATCGGAAGATTATCCCAGTTGTAAACACCAAGGCCATGTATGTGAACACTGGGATCTTTTTGGCAAAGAGGAAGATACCCTGAAACCAAGAATTCATTGGTAGCACTAGAAGAAATTGGTTTCACAGAGGGCAGAGATATCTGGGAAATTTTCCAGGAGAAAAGATCCTACAATGCAGAAGTTGGAATGGATACCACAAATATTCGAGAAAGAAAGATTGAGAGGCCAGATGGTTTTTTTATAAGCTGGTTTAGTTTTATTTCTTATAGTTGTGATTTCCATGAGAGATATTTTGAGAAGAGAAAAGAAAGACCACTATAATTGTCCCTATTTATTGTCAATGGCAATACAAACCAGCCAGTGTGTAGCTGAGAGCAGAGCATAATGTGGCCTCAGAGTTGCCCATCAGAAATACATGTATGGACAACTACCCATGCATGACATGGCACTACTGATACCCTCATATTATGCGACTGTTGATCGGAGCAACCTCTAAGCACAACCAAATAGTTTGGGCTCCTAACGACCAGTCAGAAGTAGCAAACTGCCAACTTGATACCCTCATAATGGAAAGTCACAACCACTGGTTAGTCTGATCACCAACGTGTTAAGTTAAATCATTGTGGCCCTGGTAGAAGAACTGGTAAACTAGATCTTGAACAGAGAACAATGGATGAACCACTACTCCTGTTCAACAGACATGAAAAGAGTGTGAATTTGACAATAGGTGAACCTATGTGATCCTATTAACCTATAAAAGAAAAAAAAATGGGAAAGAATTCATATTACATAATAACTTAGTATAAGTTCTGATGTCTACTACCAACTAAAAAATCAGGATGGTAAAACTTAATTTTTCAATATTGATAAATAATAGTGGGTAAACATATTCTAAATTGAACAGGTTGTGGGGAGGGCTGAATTAATAAGTCTCGTAAGCATATATATATATATATATATATATATATATATATATATACACCTGCTGAGGCGAGTACTAAGAGAAAATTAAAACAATGAAGAAAAAAATAGAAAATAACATTCAGAAATAGGATGGCCTAGAAAAGTGAAAAGGGCAAAAAAAAAATTTTTTTAAGTTAAATACAAGAAAATTACAGTAAGTAATAATCAAAATTGTATGCATAAATGTGCTGATATTTTTAGCTACGGGCACCCATACACAACATTATCAGAAAATAAGAACTATAAGTTATTGCTCCTATTTTGGCTAAAAATTTAGTTATCACGGATTTTTTTAATAATGTAAATTACACTGTGATGAAAGATGACTAAAAAAGAGGGGCACTAATCTGCTATTTTAGAAAAAAAAAACTCCTTCCAGCCAATTTAAATTAGTTTTTGAAATACAGCTAAGTATTTTGCTTATTGGAAATATTAAATTTAATCTATTAGCTTGAAATTAAAACTAAAATAAAAGCTTCAAGAATTTTCATTTTTAAAAATTCATTTGAAACCTTAGATATCGCATTTTCTATGGTCATGCCTAACCCAAAAAAAAATTTTAAAAAAAAGGGCATTAACCAATTTAAACAATTTTCAGTACTTATTCATTAATGAATAAATTAAATACTGAATAGAACATTTTAAAAAACTTTGTACAAACATTTTTTGGGATGGGTATTTGAATTTTTTTTTTTTTTTCCAGATATATAAATAAAAATCCCTGAAGATGTTAGATAAATAAAGACCTGTTTGAAGAATCAAAAAAATGTAAAGTTTAATATCATTTTCAAGTGTGAACCTTTTTTTTTTTTCATTTTTGCAAGTGTTAGATTATTTTTTTGTATGGAAATTCAAGAAGGAAATAATTCTGAAGTCATGCTCATGTCACTAACTGCTAATTATGATCTCTTGAAGATAGCAAGATGCTTGAAAGTAGCCAGGTGAAGAAGAGAAACTATAAATGGCTTTATATGAATCCCATGGGAGGTACTCATGTCCATGAAGACCATACCATATTACTCCACTGCTTCTTGCAGGGTTTAAGGGCAATTCTAGCACCTGCATCAAGATACTGGATTCTGTGGTTAATCCCTGGATTTAAGAAGTAGCTGTATATGTTCCAGCAGAACACTGCTCTATCCTATATGACTTATGTGAACCAAGAGTGGCTGGCCAAGAATTCCCATAATCATGTCAATATTAATATGTAACCTCATAGTTGTACTGATTTGAATTGCTTGAACTAGTACGTCTTGATTATCGTAAAGAAAGGGAAAACCAACTAACAGCCCGACAATGCCAAAGACTCAAGGCCGCCATCATGGACATAATGATCAACATAAATAGGAAATAATGGATCTGAGCATTTAGCCACTTTCAAGGCTGAGGGCATTTTTATAAAATGAAATTTTTTTTTTAAGTTGAACATGTGTAAAATTTTTTTTTAAAATTACTGATGTTTTTTTCTATTGAATATCTTTCTTCCTATTATAATTTGTTCTCAGTTACCTGGTACACTCTATACAAATTAATAATTCAATAATTATGATCTTAATATAATATTTGCCAATACAAGTAGTTTATATGCAAGAGTAATCCACAAATAGAAAAAATAAAAATCAAGCATTTAACAAAATTCTCTTTAGCAGCAATGCATAGATTATGTAAAATGCAGATATTTAAGAACATTCCAAGAATTTTTTCATAAGCACAGAAAGCGTTGCTTGTAGCACAGTTAAATTATAACATTCAAAGTTACAAACCATGCATATGAATATTACAAAAACTTAACATATGCAGTGACTGCAGAAACAAGAAATCTTTAAATATAATTTGAAATAGTCTGCAAAAGTAGCTTCTAAAAATGAATGCCTTGAATAACCTATCTCCTTGACAAACAGAAGTGACTAAGCAGAGTGACGAGTTCAGACAGATGTAGTAGTAGTCATTACTTGGCGCAATTTTTTTATAAGCAAGATAAAAAATGTGTTTCTTTTAAAATTTTAAATAAGTGTACATTATTTACAACCTACGTACTTGAAATTTGATAAGAAATTGTCATCAAGAACACTCAAATTCTTAGATTGATGAGAACAAAAGGTTCTCCTCAGTCTAAGCATTTGAACATTCTTGATTTTGTGGTTAAAACATTATATAAAAATATACAAAAATTTTGACTAAAAATACAGGTCACAAGTGCATTGTTATTGTTGGTGATGATTTTTATTGCATCAGCCAACTGTCCCATAACATTAGGGCTTATTTCAGTACAACATATCAGCACTTAGTTTTTATTCCTTTCAAAGACATTTGAGCAACTCTGTGGTTAATTTAGTTCACCAGTCGTTTGCGATAACTGAAATTGATTAAGGTGCTTGCTTTCAAGCAATAAACCTCTTCCTTCTCTCATTCTCATTCATCTGTATGATGTCATGCCAACCAAAGTTTTTTTCTTCCATCCCCCTCACAGATTTCCTATTTATGCTTGCATCGGGAGGGCTAATATTTGCATATAAGACTCAATTCTCGTTCACATGAGACTTACTATTTTATAAATTCAAACTGGTTTGAATTCTTAGTTTTTTTTAATTGTACATCTGCACGCGAGATAGAAATTTTGGTCAGCAATCCATTTCACTTTTAATGGCAGTCACAATCTTTCAACAAGACCTGACATGCCAAGCAAATTTGCTTTGCGGGAGGTGAGTCTTCTCATTCCTCACAAACTCTTTTAAAATAGGATATTTTTAGTGCACTATTTTTTTCTAATTCATCAACTATTGAATTGACTTTTGGTAAATTTATGTTCTTAATTAGAAAAAAATCAGAACAATCCTGTTTATTGATGAAGACAGTTACTATGAAAGAACAGAATCCAAGCATTAGCCGAATGTAGATTAAGTGCTGCTTCTGAAGAATTAAGAACTTTTTAATGATTCATCAAATATTTGACTCAATGGTAGACCAGCTGAAAGGACAAAAGCACATGCATATTACAACTGAATGATGTTAGAGAAAATATTTTTTCTAAAAATAACTTTAAAAATATAAATTTTTTTTTTTTTAAATGTTTTTCTTCATCATGCAACTATTTCTTATAAATTTGATATTTGAAAATTTCATTTATTATGTAACCCCACTAGTCAATCCTTGTCAACAGCCACCAATAATGTAGCCCTATGCCCTACATTGGTCTTCAAATTCCATCAAACTATTGTGGTTACATTTTGGCTGACTCCTCATTCATTAACACATGGCTTGTTTGTTGCTAGTATCATGGTGTTGGGCACACAGTGGGCCCAGATAGGCTAACATTGGAAATAGAAGTATGATGTATAACTTGACCCAATCTATTTCTTATGAGTGATTAAGGTCATTTTGGAAGTATATGGCCAAGCTGAATTTATAAAAGGTGAAATTTCTCAAAAACTGGGGGTTTGGAGTGGGATTTCCTCATTTAGTCATTGTCATCCCAAGGTACAAAAGTCACTCTAATTTGGATAAAGATTAGAGGTTGGTTGAGGGCTTGTTGGAAGCGTATGCTTATGGTCAATTTAATGGTATGATAAAAATTTCAATTGTATAACAAGTTGAAGATTAGGGCTGTATAATCATCAAAAAAGACAGACATTGGTTCAGACAGAGCAGGATAGTCATATTAAATAAAATCCAAACTTTCTTCAAAACAAAGATCCAAGAAACTGCTATTCAGCAAAACACCTCTAAAAATCTTTATAGTATGAAGTCATGCTAAAGTTTCAAAATGACAATTTGGTGTACATACTGTTATTAATCAAGGAATATATCTTCAACAAGGCTGGCATACCGTTTCTTTGGCAAATTGAACAGCCGAGAATGTGAGCGTATGGTATGATCTCTGGCACCACAGTACAGTACTTTTTGGGCTGACACTAAGTTATAAGATTGGTTAAGACAGGGTCAGAACATTCAAGGTGTCTTGAAAAAAGTGAGCTGATTAACGGGAGAGATTTTCCTTGATAAGAATTGCAAGTAATTTCTAATGTCCTTTTGTTTGCCTCTAAACATTCTTTGGACAGCTTCCCAAGACTGTAACCATCATTCAAACCAATCAGTTCTACAGAGTGGTGTAGAGGTCCATGCAAAGTATGATTAATTCTTACCCATGGAAAGTTATCACACAAATTAAAAGCAGTTGAGTCACAGAGAGCTTTGAATTTTTTCAACTCAACTTTACACAATGAAGATACAACTGAAATGATTGTAGATAATTGACAATGGAGAAGAAGGTTATCTTTGTGTTTCTGATCAGCTAACTTTTCTATGGCTTCAATCACCTCCTCCTCCTCAGAGAAAAATTGCCTTCCTTGTGGTCCATTAGTTAAATCCTGCCTTTCCCATCAGCTCTATTGACTGTCAAGATAAAGTCCTGTTTCCTGATGAATGGTCTCAAACTTGATCCTTGGATTTATGAATGTGGGGTCCCCAAGTTGTCCAATTTTTTTCTATCCGTTGCCAAAAGAACATTAACATTACAATGGCTTACTAGGGAAATTCCCAAAGAACATTAGTATTACAATTACTTTGCAGGGAAATTCCAAAAGAAATTAACATGAATGATTAACTTGAAGAAAATTCTGAAAGGGTTTAATCAATACACCTTTGATATTGGTAACTTGTGGTGTATGGATCTTAGCCATTTTTAGTCTATCTGATGAATTAGAGCAATTAGAAAATGGCTGCATTTTGAGTAAAATCAGACCAATTTTTGCTGAGAATCAGCAAAGATAATGAAAATTTTTATGTTTTCATCTATTTTGATGGTATTCTGAGGCAATTCATAGCTAATATCTTGTCTGTAACCCCAAGATAGTAATATTACAACCATTTTCATCCATTTGGAGCCTACATTTTAATTCTAGCATACACACAAAATTTACCAATTAGACAAATTTACGGTCTCTGAAATAAACTTTGGTCCTGCATTAAAGAAGGAAGGGCTAAGAATTATATGGCAAACTGAAAAGATTCTAAATGGACACTTTTTTTTAATTTTTCAATAAGTATATACTTTGGTATGTGAATCTTAGTCATTTTTGATATATTTGACGTTTTTGATAAAATATGTCAGGCCGGCTACTGTCTCTGTGGGGACACTTCTCTTTTGGGTGGCTGATTCAAACCAAATGTTTTTTTTCTGGCTTTTTTTGCTCAGAGTGATCTTTAAGTGTTATTTCAGTGAAAAGAAGAACTCTTTATTGACAATGTTTATTTTTCTATTTGTCATCTTCACAGATACATTAATGGTCTCCTTCTCATCAAAGGGAAGGACAAGTAGTATTGGTTTTGCTCAATCTTACCAAATTCTGTTTAGTTAAATTTGCATTCAATTCTCCTCAGAATTATTTTAAAACCTGATTTTTCAATGCATTTCATTTTTAATTTTCTCCAACTTTTCTATCCATCTTCCTGCAAATTCAACACTTATCCAGTTAGTAAACACTCTCCTCTTTTTTTTTTTTTTTTGTTTGATCAATCCCTGGAGATCCCAAGTCACAATTAACCAATGACAAACCATATCATATATGGTAGCTGTAGAATATGAACATTAACTTTTCATGCTTAGAAATTAACTTTTATGGTTATCTAGTTTTAATTGGACCTTTAGGTTAATGGTCATCAATTTGTTGTAACAAAATATATTAGTGGTAACTGAAGCAAGAATACACTGTTTCAGGAGTGTGTATCTATAAGTATTGATAAAGTGTATGCCTTAGTATCAATAGCAGCAAGACTGAATAGGTTATATAGTTGAATATGTTAATGGAAAGCATTAAAACCAGGTTTAGTGAACATTTCTTCTTTGAATATGATTCACAGTAGAATACTGTGTTGGATTATGTTTCTAGAGGTTTTTTTTCTCTGATGTCCCAAAAGATACTGATATCATATTTCTTAACTCACTGCCATTAGATATTGAGATTGAGGAGTATGTCTATATTGTCTCTCTTCCCAAAAGATATTCTGATGATGATTGAAGTTTCTTGCATGGAAGAAATGAAACCCCAATTGAAAACTTTAAATTACTCTTTTAATCGGTTGTATTTCTTTGATTGACAAGATGTATTCTTGATTTTCTTTTTCTCTGATATGTATAGACCATTATTAACTTTTATGTTATTTTATCACAAAAGTTGGAGAATATTGACCACCAGAATATTGATAAGTAAATTTTCACTGGAGACTATAATGATGGAATAAAGCATAAAAATATACTGGAAAACATCCCTCATCGTGTGTGTGTGTGTGTGTGTAAAATAATTGGAGGAGTTTGAAAGCATTTTCAGTGTCTTTTTCTTCATCATATAAATATTTAGGGCTTCAAATTCTAAGTGCTCTTAAGTAGACCTATAATTATTCCATGCAAAGAAATTGACTCAAGTTATTTAAAAATCATAAAGTCTATTAATATTCAAGTAACATCTCAGTCACTTAATCATATAAAAAAATTGAATCGCATACTGATTGAAACTCTTACTAAATAGCTATCAAGGCTTGAACTGTCAATATTATAGGTCACACTTTTATTTGACCTTGTCTCTCTCTGCCAGTCAGCCATCATTGTATATTTTTAGATCTGAAGAAGTCTCTTAGCAGGGTTGGTAAAAACATCCATCCACTTGAGTGTACTTGTCATAAAGAAAAGAAAAACTTGTGATTTCGGAATGACAGAAAACCACCTGTTTAAAAATATTAAAACAAAAAAACAAATACTGTATTTATTCAGTGAGTTATAAATGTCAAAGAAGCCCTGTTTTATTAAACTACTGTCAGTCATACTAAAAGTCATACTGCTAGTTTTCTTAAACTACTGTCGGTCATTTCATTTTCTCTGGTACTATTCTTTACAAGAATGAAGAACTTGAAGTGAAAGAAGGCAGAGTTGTGTAAGCATGAAGCCATAGTGTTTGGCCTGCAAACTTAAAATTTGATTAAAAATTAAATTTTCTAGTTATCTACATTTCTTCAGCAGATAAATTCACTTTGCTTGGGAAATGGTCATCAAGCAGTATGTCAGTAGCATTTACTGCACTCTCTGGTTTCAACTGGTTCAGGGATCTAAACTTGAGAGGTTTACATTATGAAATCTTAAGAGGGTCCCTAGAGTCTCAGATCCTCAGGGTTTCTGATTAATAATTTTTATATCTCAATCAGTCACTTACCAGACTATGCCAAATATGGCTGGACACTCATGTCTTCATAGTTTATTTGACTCACTTCTTTCTAACAAATTATGTTTGTAATAGCCAAACATCTAACCTTGGTCAATCAAGAAATTCCAGCTAAAAAGATTCTTATAAAATTTAGAATTTAAAAACAAAATCTTTTATTGTCAACAAAATTTAATTTTTGAATTTCATTAATCCATCATTTGAAACAAAGAAGACTTTGCTCCAAAGCTAAAACTTGGTAAAAAATCTTTAAAAAATTATCCTCTGATAGATTCAGAAGTCTTTTAATGTTCCTAGCAAGGAGATTTCCTGAGTAATTTTGGGTCAGCTATTTTGATAAGGAAAAATAGGTGAAAGTTCATAATCATTTGTCAAAATGAATTCCCTTCCTCTGCCATTCTTGGTTCAATCAAACTGGAACCAAATTCAAAAGCACTTTTAACAAAGGGTTTCTCTTCAGAAAATATTTTGGAACCAGCATAATCAATCAAATGTCACATTTATTCATAATCAGCCCCTGTGAGTAAAGATCTTGGGTTTTATCAAAATAATCCATATTTCATGTTTCAGTTTTTAATTTTGCAAATGTTTTAATTTTTTTTTTTAATTTCAGTCTTAAATTAAATAACACAGGAAAATCCTTTTTGTCATTTCAATCTAGATAGATCTAACATTTGTAAAAACCCAAATTTACTTCAATTAAATGTTAATCCTGTTACAACCATAATTGTAGGTTTAACTGTAAAATTCCCACCAATCATCATGTTTTGATATCACTGAATCTGAATCAATTTTAGGTTAATAAATATTTAATTTTTTTTATCGCTATGAAATTATTACTATTTGTAGTGTTATGTTGGTTCAAAGATAATATAATTTTTTGACGTATTTTTTAACATCAAAAAACAATATTATTTTTGCACCAACCTAATAGTTGCAGAAGATGTTTGAATCCACTTGTATAATCTTTTTGAAAAGAAAGAAGGAAAATGTACTGATTTGAAATTCTTTCAATTAAGAATACTAAAACTTGAAACGAGTGGATATAATACCACTGTTTGCTCTTTTTGTATGACACAAGCTTGACAAATGATGTTTGAAATAAATTTACAATCAGTCTGCTTGCTTCAAAGAAACCTCAATTATCAGTTTTATTGCCTAGAATTCATGGCTATATTCAACATTTTTTTTTTTTCAGTCTTGTTAGAAAAATGAAAGTGAAAATACATTAAACAAGCCTAAAATAATTGTAGATAATTTTATTTTTATTGATTGTTTTTCTTTTTTTTATAGCTTTCTACTTGCCAGAGATAAATTGTTCATGTTTTATATTTAAAGTCAACTGATTCAATTATAAAAAGCAGTTTAAAGTAATCTTTATTTTTCTCAGTGGATTTTCCATTAATTTCTGGCAATGTAGAATACAAAATTAATACTATTTTTAACAAAAGTAAGAATGACTTAGTTCATTTTAGAAATTTATGAGTTATTGAGCTACCAGTCAGCTTGTAAAATTAATATTACATGCTGTGTAAAATTATTTACATTTAATCAATACCACAACAGAAATCTTTTCTGTAATAAAAGCAATCTTGAATGTTTTCTGGTCTACTGGATAATATTCTCCTGTTTGATCTATAAATACTTTTGACTCAGATCTTTATCAATTTTTTTCTTTATTTTTGCAACCTATTTGTTGGTTTGTTTAAAAACAAACATAGAGGTAATTGTTTTTGAATTGGTTATATTTTTTATTTGTTTATCAACTTTTTTATGTATTATCTTCAAATGAGTGGGAGTTAATGTCAAGTAAGTAACATTCTACACTAGGTACCTCCACTTTTTCACTGAAAAAATATCATAGCATGATGAAAAAAGGCCCTAACTTAATAAAAACAGTTTTATCATCAAAATGTTTGTTATTATTCAGAGGAAAGACTAAAGTATTTTTTTATTATTTTAAGTTTTTTAATCCTTTCTAGCATGTTAAAAATCTTTTCACTTTTTGCATTAACAGTCAACGTAATATTTACGATTAGTATTTTAGCTCCTTTTTCTCTAGTGAAAAACACATTGATTTGGAAGTTCTTGCAAAAATTAAATAATTGTCAGATTTTAATGAAACTTTCAGGATTTATTCATAAGTGAATTAAATTATTTTTGAAATATTTTTTTTGTTAGAAAATCTTGGTAAATATTTTTTTTACATGTTCTCCCACACCACCACCACCACCACCACTTACTTAATTTCATGAAATTTCAAGAAATTAAATTTTCATTCCATTTGGAGAATGTAAATCATCAATTTTTTCTTTTTTCAAATTGCTACTCCTTTCCTGAAAATCTGCTTCGAATCATAAAATAAAAAATATTATTTTCAAATTTGATTAATTAATTATACTTTAAATCAGCTAATATTTCTAAAATAAAGTTTCAGAAAAGTAGATTTTATTTTTGGAAAATTTTTTAATATAGAGAATTACATTGTGATGAAATCAACTAAAAAGGTGTGCTAATCAGCTATTTTAGGAAAAAATAAAAAATAAAATCGATTCCAATCGATATAATTTCTGTTTGGAATACACCAGAGTATTTTGCTTACTGGAAATAGTAAATTTAATCCTTTAGCTTTCAATTAAATCTAAAATGAAAGCTTCAAGAAAACTTCTTTTTTTTATTTTCATTTATAAAAAAATCATTTTAAACCTTAGGTATTGCAAATTGGTGGAGATACCTATCCTACAACCAGTAATTCCCTTTTTTTGTTTTTTTTATAAAATTTGATGCTTTTGTATATTTGTTAAAGATTAATAAATTATTCAAAGGTTTATGAAAATAAATGGTTTTCTTTTAAAATCTAACAGAACTTTTGCTTATTTTCCAATTTTCTGCATATTGCAAAAATTACTATAAATATCTTATTTGTCTTTCAGAATTTATATTCCATCAAGTTAATTTCTAAAACTGGGATTAAAATATGGCTGTTTTTGATAATTAACCTACTTCTTTTAGCTAGCTAACATCTACATTTTCTTCTATCAACTTGTAAAATCTGTGACATCCAAGAACCTTCATAACATGGAAAGAAAGGACAAAATATTTCAACTGAAAGCTATTGCTAACAATATGCATTTACCCATTTTGATGGAACTATTTTTGATTAGACTTCCATAACATGAAACTCCCATCACTCACTGAGTCATATCATAAAAATTCTTTCTTATTAATCATGTTTAAAACTAGAATTTCTTATTGACCCATTGATTATTAAAGTGTTCATTAAGTTAACTAATTATCAATATGTAAGTGCACCTTTCAAAACGGCCGTTGTTTAATTGTTAAACCATTTTGTTAGATTTTCCCTGTGGCTCATGCTGTGAGTTAAAAATATATTCTTTTAACTTGTGTATTTATACACTTAAGTGCCCCCAAGTCAAATACAACTACCTAATAATAAGAAATTCTGCTTGAATAACAACAGTAACATGATGTAGCATGGTGTCATTATGTATATTATCTATCCAATCACATTCAGAGGCTGTCCATAACTGAATTGTATTTGATGAGTATGGCTGCAGAGTTAAGGATTTGATGAAGTCTGCAACATATTCCATACATGCTCAATGGAAATTAAATCTGATGAGTTCTGGAGCCAATGTGATACTATAGACTCCCACATAGAGAAGGAAGATGTTTTCTAAATGGCATGGGGAAGTGAAGGAGTGGTTTTGGGAGATCAGAGAACAGAAAAAAAGGAAATATGGTGTATCTGAGTGCTGGTCTATATTAACAGTCATGCTTATGATTGGAATCTGTTTTTTTTGTTTTTTTTTGTGGGAGATGGTTTTGTTTTTTTGCATGGTTCTGATGCAATCCATTCATACACATTGCCATCCACTACATCAGGATTAGATGGATGAGAAGTTGGTAGGGGAAGAAATCCATATAACAGATGTTATTCAGTGTCACCCAGGTGAGCAAGCAAAGCCCAGAATAAAACATTTATATATAATATGGGAAGCAGGGTTTGCATTCTTATTTCCTGATGTGGTGTTGGTCTTTCATCTTGTTACCTTGTGAGCATGCAACAAGCCTTTTTCCAGCTTTCAGTACACACGAACAAGAATCAAAATGCAAGGGAGTAGTCATTGGGACTGGCCAGTGGAAAGCTTGGGAGAGGTTTGCATTCTATTTTTACACCAATGGAAGAGCTGAAAATCAACCAAGTGTTCGTGAGACACCCCCCCACAACATTACAGAGCTATCATCATTTAAACAACACATAGCTTCATGTTGTCCATTTCACACAAGAAAGTGACTGTCTGGTTAGTTGACCTGGCACCAGTCTTCCACAGTGCAATGACAATGTTCACTGGCACATTAATCACTGCAGCAGTCTCAATAGTAGTATGTTTATTGGTCTATAATGACAAAACTCTATGTAATGCCATGTACACTAAACAGTGCATTTATTGGTGGGTTGTGCATCACTGGCATTGAATTAGGTTGCAATTTGATTCAGTATTCCTCTTCATTGGGTGGTTAATATCCTTGTTAGTCACTGGTGTTTCCATTTTTGCATTGCCTGTAGGTATCTGCAGTTTTTACATGTCACTGATATGTGTCAAGAAATTACATAGTCATATATTTTAGTTATACCCTTGCTACAGTTGGACAAGAAAAATTAGAGCAGTTATCTTTCTGGTCCCAATAATCATTCTGTGGTCAGTATTATAACACTCAGTTTTAAGCAATTATTTCATTTTGAAATAAAAACAATTTCTACTTATCAAACTGTCTTCTGACATTTTCTTTTTCAAGTCTCCATTTCAAATATTTGTTTTCTCCTGCCTCATAAGTGTTAATAGTCTTAAAAATGAATCTATAGTTGTTCAGGTCTGGTTTTAAAATAATTAAAATTTTAAGTGCTAACTATAAAAATAGTATTCATATAAGATAGCTATCTACAAAGAATACAAAAGAGCATTATAGGTAGAGTTCTTCATTCTTCCTTTCATGTCTTGGATGGATGGAGAAGACATATTAGAGTAAATAACTGTAACAATGTTTCATTTCCAGAAACAAGCATCAAAATTAGCACACATACTCCTTGGGAATTGCTCTTTTGATAAAATCTGTTAGCGACCTAAAATTCAAGATGGATGCCATTGAATATACCGAAATATTGCATTTCACAAAATCGCAAAGACTTGTCCTATTTAAATGATCTTGGTATTAAATCAAACCTTTTTCACTACATACATACTTACTAGCTTTCTTGTACTATAATATCAGTCCCAGAATCATAATTAAGGTAAAAAGTTCCTACGTCACTGGCACCATCAGTTCAATATATTACTGGATGTACATATAGGCAATAGGCCTATACTTGTTTGCCACATATTGTATTGCTGTCTTGATGAGTATACTACATTTCTAAACCTCACATCTGATGCTGCACAGTGCCATGCAGGTCAGACCAAAGCAATAGCATTTGCATCGACCACAGCATTACAAGTTGCATTCCACACTTGGTCAGCTGCTAGCAACTCTCTGCAATGGGTGGGAGCTCTGTCCAAACAATCTCCTACAGATCTTCTTTCCTGGTCCAGCCCCAGTTAGCAGGAGTCTGCATTTCTGGTTGACATACTGTTGACTGACTCCAGATGCAGCCCACCTCATAGGCAGCATGCTTCAGCACTGCTTGGATTGGAAGGATGGTTTCATATGGCCTCTGCTTCTGAGCAAATATGTCCAACCTCACATCATCAACATCTTCAGCTGTGCTGGATCTGTCATACATCATGACCACAAACTTCTCCAGATCTTCTTCATCTGTTACTGGCTGAGTTTGCTGAAGACACCGGAAACCTCACCACAAATATCCTAGGTTTGCCAGGCAGAAAACTTCTTCCTTTTGCCACAAAATGCTGAAATGACATCACAGCTAGTGAAGGCGTGGAAGAAGAGCATCCCTTTGTTCTTTTCTGTAAGAGTGCAACACAAGTCATGTACAGGAACCTATCTCAGGTTCTGTCCTTGGCCAAAAGCAATCCACAACTGCTGCAGACCTACCTTCTGAAGTGCCTGCAGAATACTGACTGCAATGACAACGCATCTGGGTGACTGGCTTTGATCATGATGACTTTGCTGCTTGCTTCTGTTGCATGTCTGGCATGCACAAAGTTCCACATGTCAGCTTTTCATGACCGCATAGTGCTACCCCATCCAGATTGATAGTGCAGTTGCTGACAGCATCTTCTTCCTTGGTTACAATGACCACATTTGGTGAGGCCACACATGCAATTTTATCAGCCAGAAAGTTGAACAGCTTGGTTTTGTTGTAATTTTCTCTCGGGATTTTTTGACAGTCTAATGGAATTTTGCCCTCCCTTGTCACCTTGCATCTTACCCTGAGTCCTCACTTTGATCTAGTTTCAGCACTCAAACTAGATGGCTGGTGAACATCAAACACAATGTCTGTTCTCTTGTATTATGTAGAGTATGCTTATGTTGTAGGAAGGACATTGAGCATTGCATACTTTTTAAACATCTTTGAACTATGTGGGGGCAGACTGTTCATCAACGCTGCACCATTAACGATGATGGTGTCAGTGTCTGGCTGTCTCTGGGGTTGTAATTTGGTTCTCAAGAATGGTTGTGAGGTGAGATTTCTGACAGATGTGGAACTTTCCACCATCAAAGAGGGCAGCAGGATGTGACTGATTCCCATGACAGAACTTCAAGTTACACTCTCTGTTCTGGCATGATATGAACAGCTTGGAGAACAGTCTGCCTGCAACACTTTTTGTGTTTAAGAGCCAACAGATGATGGTACCTGTCAGAAAAAGTCAACCCTGTTCTTGATTGATTCATAGAAGGTAGATTTTTCTTCCCCTTCATAAACTCCTGGAAACAGACGTTGCCTTTCTCAAGGTGTGTGCTAATCAGCTTAGTGGCAGTTTAGTGAGTAATATCCTTTGCATCAAGCAAAACAGGTCCCAACTCTCATGCTGGTAAGGATTACCCATATCTTGCATGGCTTGTACTTTCTCAAAGAACACTCTTTGTGCTCATTCTGTCTCCTCATGATGGCTGGTGTGTTCAGTACCCTCTTTGGTCCCACATGCTGCCTCATACTGTGCAACAAAGTAGCTGACTTCAGGACCAGATCCATCATCTCAGTGCTGATGGGTTTTCAGTCATGCTGATCGCACCCATGTCTGCCTTGATGAGAGCATTGACCAGCTCGTGAACTTGATCAATAGCCACTGAAAACTATCAGTTCGATTTTCCACTCGGGAATTTCTGAGGATGTTTTCTGTTTGAGGGGCACCATGTCTCTGTAGTGGATCAGAAGCCACCATGCATAGTTTACATTGTTGTTGTCAAAGAAGTGCAGTATCAGCTCAGCCAGTGACTGACAACACAGGAAGAAGTTGGCTTCCCTGAATGATCAGATCAACAAGAGGCTCACCAGTTCCATTGACAGCACCATATACCAGAAATGAAACTGAGGACTTTGCAGTTTGTGATGCTCACACCAAGCTTCAAAGCTAGGCACCTCTTCAGGTTGTTCATCTGTCTGTTTCAAGTAGTCTTTCAGAATCTTGTACAGAGTGCATGCTGTTATCTAGTGCATCTGTCATGTCCTAGGGATGCACAAAGCTGTCAGAAATGAATCTGCTATCCCAGGAAATGCTATCCCTGCCTCCACATGGGCTCCTGTCCAACCACTGTCTTGGAATAGAGTTCCAGTAGACTTCAGTGCTACCATCTCAATATGCAAGCCTTCAACATTATGACAAACTTGTCCTCACCATGGATTTCAGACCAATTCCATGGACCTGCTTGGCTACTACATATATTGGCTAGTCAGCAGCCGTGACTGGCACCTGACTAGGGTTCAGCAATACCACTATCTCCTGTGAAGCATGGTGGGCTGAACATCCACCAGCCCATCTGTCATAGTGACCTTCTCCAGCCACTTATACTCCATTGCCAGTTGAGTTGACAGCAGGTGCATCAATACCCAGCTGTTCCAGGTGCTGGGTATACAGGTGAACTATGTCAGCAAGTCAGAAAACTGCAGGACTCTCATCAGATCTGGTGGTTTTCACTAAATATGTGACTAACTCTCGGAATGCTTATGGGTGGGCATCCTCTTTGGGGGTACATTCTTGTTTCAGTCTCTTGGTGGCTTTCTTTATTGCAAAATGGTGTTTGAGCTCCTGTACAATAGCATTTTCACTGCTAAGCCTTGCAAGAAATTTTCCGTCATTTAAAGTTTGAGCACTTTCATGAAGTCTTTTATTGAGGTTCATTATCATAACCTGTCTGAGTTCAGGGGATGGGGCTTCTTTGTCATATATGAAACCTGTTTTGCCTTCAAGGATGGTTCTACACAGTGTGACATTTTACTGGTACACTCTGCTCTTCTTTTTCTGGCTCTCTCTAGTTTCATGTTGTTGAACATAAGCCAACAAATTTGTTCCTCCTCAGTTTCTTCAGTGCTACCATCATCATCAAGTCTGGCTGGATCCAGAACAATAGGCATCTCATTGTGTGAAAGAGGGGAATATTAGTTGCAATTATAGTGTAACCATCGTTTTCTTGTTGTTTTTGTGCACATGGTAACTTGAGCTCTTCACTCTCTTCTTCTGGGAAAGACTCCAGTCAGTCCAGAATTTAGACAGTCCTGGATCTGTACTTGCCATCTTGGTGAATGATATTCAAAGTATCACAGTATGATAATTATCTGTATTCAGTGAATCAAGGCTGAGAGTTTATCACAAGTTACAACTAAAGAATACATAGATAATAGTATACTAATTTTATACCAAGTAAATATACTAAATCTATACTAAGAATCCATCCATGAGAGTTAAAGAAACATATATTCACCCACTCTTGCATTCTCACTTACACTGATTTTTTTTTTTTTTTCAGGTAAATTGGGTCTTTGTTATCTTACAGTATATACATTCCTTTTTGCATTATCAGCAGGCATGTTCTCTGTGTTCTACTATGAATTAATCAATAAAGATGTTCCAAAACTAACAGGAATACATAGTGTATTGGATGGCTTTCCAGGTAATTGATTTTGTTTTTTTATGTCCTATATATTGAAAGCATTACCAGTTTTGATATAATTTCAAGTCTCAATATCTTTTGATTGTTACCTTTTGTATACCACTTACTATGAAGTAAAATACCTCATGGTAGTTGTCAACTGTTACTAACTTTTTTGCAAGTGTTGAAAATAATCTTTTCTTGTTTGTTTATTTTATGCAAAATATTTTTTTAATGAATCATTTTTCTTTTTCATTTTATATATATATATATATATATATATATATATAGGGGAAAATATATGACAAAGTGGAAAAAGTTTTTAAAAATGTGGAAAAAAATTAAAATTCCAGGCATCCCTCATTTATGTGTATATGTAGTCATACAAACATATTAAATTTACTCTGAGGAAGTTCTAAAGTAGGAAATGCAAAATGCATCCCAAAACTTTTTTACATTATCATACATTTTCCCCCACAATATTGTCCTTGATTTATATATATATATATATATATATATATATATATATATGCAATTTTTATATTATTTATATATTATATATGTGCAGTACTTATTGAAAGTGATCAATATCAGTAGGCATTTCTTTGTAGGCAGGTGCGTTTTTCAAATGCCTACTTTGCCTACACAAAAAGGTAGCAATAATTTCTCACAACCCAACAGAAGAAATTACTAAACATAAGATCAGAAATAATTTTTAAATGCAGACATGAAAACAAATACTTATTGTCACAATTTATACCAAATGGATAAAAAAAAAAAATACCAACCAACACTGCTACATAAACCACCACTGACCCTATGAACATGCAAAGAGAAACCACTAACGCCATAACACCATCAATTATTTTCTAGTTCAAACTATCATAATAATAATTAAAATTATTATTATTACCATTCCATCACCATTACTACAATCACTTCTATCATTTTACCATAAATATTTGCTGCTACAATTGTTATTATCATCACCCGCTCCCCCACCCATTACTACCACATCAAAATTACCTTTGCCGCATTAGTCCACATTTACTACTGTCATATCAATCCACAATTATACTTCCTTCCCTCACCCCAGCAAAATTAATACCAATGCATAAATACTAATAAGTATTATATTATAAATTGGAGTTTCTACCATTTACATAAGCACAATCACCAAAAACAAGCAAATAACTGGCTTTAAAATAATAATAAAACAGCATTAAAAAAAATTAAAAATAACAATTTTACCTACCATAGTCTTACACAGACCCCATCTTAGGATAATAAAAAAAAAACAGACGGATAGAAGATGTGTGAATGCGCATGCATACGTATATATATATATATATATATATATATGTGTGTGTGTGTGTGAGAAAACATTATTCCGCGAACAAGAGACGAACAGTTGACACTGCAACTTACAAAAGAAGTTCGCTACACAATCCAACATTGAATACACCGACCAATTGCATACATATGTATGCAAAAACACATGGATGTTCATATATGTTTATGCTTGCATGAGCTGCAATGTGTGAACATGCGTGTATATATATCTGCGTACATATGAATGACATTCCGATGACAATTTTTCCTCGCATTACCATAAAAGCACTGATATATGCAACCATATATAAATCTAAAATTTACAAATTAATCAGTTTGAAACCTAGGATCACAATCTCACATCAATCCTACTAAATATATATATAAAAAAAGTGAAAATTGAAGTCAACACTCAGAGGTGACAGACTGTTTCATGCTAAATGCAATCATCAGGCCACACACACACACACACACACATATATATATATATATATATATATATATATATATATATATATATAACCATGGAAGATTATTACTTTTAAAAGTTTCCCACTTTGCTATTATCAATGAATTGTTAATAAATAAAGGTTTCTGAATTGAGTTGACCAAAATTTCTTTCCTCTTAAATTATCTAATACTGTTGAATAAACAAATGAACAACTTTCTAGAATATTTTCAAGAATATATTATGCTCTTATCCCGTTGATTTCTTGTGTTTCTCTTAGGATCCTGACTTTGATTTATTGCAGTAAAATCTGTCTCTTCTGTCTGATTCAAATGCTTTAAGGTCTTTTGCATTTTTATTTTGGGATTGGTTTAGTCACTATGAAATTTTCATCCCATTGTGATTAGTCTGCTTGAATTCATTTAGATGCCACATGGCTTTAAAAATGGAGTTCTTTTGGTAAGGAAGGTAAATTTGGTTAATTCTCAGTGAATGTACATTACAATGTGTTATATGGAAAGATAGTAACTTATGTTTGGGTTTTTTTAAGTCATATGCCGAAATGTTCTGTTTAGAATTGTACAATATTTTTTTGAGCAATTTTGATGTTAGCTCTTTATTTGATTAAAGTATTTAGAAAAACATTATTTGTTACTTACTTTGATGTTATTTGTAAACTTACTGTGCTCTGTAACATTCATCTAGAATATTCTCTAAATCATATTGAATGTCTCCATGCTATGCTAATAAATGTAATTCCTCTTCATAAAATTCCTTAAAGATAAGTGTTTATGAAGTAGTAATACCTCAAAGCTCTTAAAAAAATATCTTATTTTTTATATTGGTTATAATTTCTTATCCATATTCCAATTCCCAAGTTGATTTAATATACTTAGCTGGATTCTTGTTATGATAACATTAATTACATTTAAGGCAATAAAAGTCTTAATCTTTTGAAATCACTGTTGCAACAAATAATATAACTCTTTTGGATTAGATTAAAGCATTTTGCAGTTGATTTGAAACCCATTCCTTTTTTTAATTTTTCGCTGAGTATGCCAGTCTGATGAGTTAACCTTTTGTATTTCATTACTAATATACCGTCCTTTTTATTTGTATATATGTAGTTATATCAGTAAGTCTCTGAGGAAAACAAAAGGCATTCATTTTACACAATTCTTTTCAACATAATCTCATTTCTTGTCAATGCTTTGCCATAGTTAATATAGATAAAAAAAAATGTAGTGAAAATTTAATTTAAAAACTCTGTCATGCTTTCTTGTTGACTTTTAGAGGCAACTGCTGCTACTGGCTGTAATTTTTACTTCAGACTGCATTCAGGTACCTGATCCATAAAAGAATTATTTGATTTTCAGTAAAATGAAAAATAGTGTTGACTGAACAGAAACCATTTGGATATTTCAGGATATAATTATTTGAACCCTCAGCCAGTAAAGAAATTGAAATATGTTAATTTTTCTTTGAAAAAATGGTGTTATGCAAATGTTGACCTAAGTGGATAAAGAAGAAACAGTAGCTAGTGTAAATTTGACATTCCCTTTAAGAAGCATATACAGTTCATATAAGCGTCTTATCTGATAATGTATTTTGATTTCATCCTATCATTGCAGAAATGTCATATGCCATGTAATTTTTACCAAGTGTCCACACCATCTTGCGGGTGTTGAATTTCTTCCCCACTGACAAAATATTACAAGCCTCTCACTATTCTATTGTTATCTCCATGGAAAATGTTCTGACAACCTACATTCCTTAGCTCTACCAGCTCTAACCCTCACAGCTAAAACCTGCCATGCTATGTACACTGAGGTGAACCACCTTCGTTGCCTTCATATTCCATTAATAAGAAGAAAGTTCCACTTGAACCATTACTTAGTGGAATCAACTCCCAAGACAATGCTTTCCCAGTCTCTATAAATTTAACCTCTTCAAGTGTGTCTTATAATAATAATAACCTTACAATAGGAAGTTATAATAGTTGGCAACAAGGACACACAAACATAAGCGTGTAATAAATTTATAATATTATAACTAGGGTTAATAGCTGGCGAGGAACATATGTTATCTGATATGCCATATCTTGCAAACAGTTCATGCAAGAAATTCAGTCACTGAGGATGTAAGTGTTCCAGGGTATGAGGTTAGTACTGGAGAGTCTTCATACTAACTATACAGGTGTTACGGCAATAGCCTAAGCATTACGTATACTTAATGAATTATGTTATACCAAGTATGAGTGTGTGCTATGACAATAACCTTACAATAGGAAGTTATAATAAAAATAGAACAAAAATTAAGAGAAGAACTAGAGTATATGCAAGGAAGTGTTTCAAAGATCAAAGCCCTACTAAAAACCCTCCCAAAAGAAAATCCTCTTTTAGGCTTTGATAAGCTTTGCTAAAATATTGTTGACTTGCCTTCATAAGAATCCTCAGCTCTTGTGAAGGTTAGAAAGAATAACATCTCAGAATTACATGGTATTTTTCTTTATCTTCTATACTGTAATAAATGGTACTAAGCATTTCTGATGTTGAATTCATTTGTGACGCCATTTTTGATTTCCATAACTGCAGGCATGGGCACTACTTTGAATGATCAATAGTCACTTTTTACCTGGTCATTGACACATGAGGAAGCAGTGAATTTTAGAAGAAATGTTGAGACAGTGATTCTTTGGGAGGAATCAATTGCTACAAGCTATTTTGGCACTTATGGATGGCCGCTTTGACATAAAATTAATTCCTGAGTTTGGCTCCGTCATAGAATGAATGGAAAAGGCCCAGATGGTGTTTGACTTGTGCAAAGTGAAGCAAGTTGGATGGGTTCTCCCACTTCAACTTACTGGTGGTGCCTTTGCTGTGTATTTACAGCTGAGCCAGGAGAATAAAACAGCTATAACACGAATTAAGAAGGCCCTATGCACAGCTTTTATGACAGACGCCTTCACTGCATATGAACAGTTCGCTTCAAGGAGTTTATGACGGTTGACATCTATTTGGCTGAGCTGAAGGAATTGGAGACACTCTTCAAAGGGGAACCTGACAGACATTTATTATATGCCTTTGTCACTAACCTGCTTAAATATGTGAAACATCTCTTGTACGCATCAATCAGAATAGATGATCTTCCTTTGGAACAGTTGCTGGCCTGAGCACAGGCGATAATGAAAGATGAGGAGTCCATAAATAAACAAGTTGTAGTAGCTGCAGATCTGAAGACTCATTCAATCACGTCTCCCACATCTAACCCACAAAACATGACTACTTGCCACAACTGTGGAGGCCCCAAACATCTAGCCAAGCAAACACTGAGGAGTTTGG
This sequence comes from Acanthosepion lycidas, assembly GCA_963932145.1. Classification (NCBI taxonomy): domain Eukaryota; kingdom Metazoa; phylum Mollusca; class Cephalopoda; order Sepiida; family Sepiidae; genus Acanthosepion; species Acanthosepion lycidas. The sequence continues at coordinate 83,701,844 of OZ010602.1, read as the reverse complement.
GGTGACCACAGAGACATACATTGCTATCAGTTTGGAGGTCTTGGGCATATATTGTGGAATTGTCTAGAAAATGGCTCAGGGAATTAGAAATAAGCACCGGCTTTTCTCCCCACCCAAATATGAATATGACACTGCCTGTGATTAATGTTCAAATTGATAGAGAGTGGTGTTCATCTCTTGTTGATTCAGGTTGCTCACTTATAATAGTTGGTGCAGAATGCTGTTGCAAGTGGACCGAAGCTTGTATCAATGTGCAGACACTCAGAGACAAGATACAAACAGAAGAGGGACTATCAGCATTTGCAGTGAGAATGGTAATTCTGCTGAAATCGATGTGTTAGTCATGCTTGAAAGACAACTTGGATATGATCTTTTAGTCAGTATCAACACCATTAAGGCACATTTGAGTGGTAAAGCTTGCTGGTGTAGGAAACCCAGTCCGTATGGTAATCCAAATTGATGAGCCCGATTTCTCTGTGGGGTTTGATGATAGACACAAGGTTCTTAGATGTATGATAATAAAGACTATTGACAGGGTAAAGCAGGATGACCTGGCCCACAGTCTGGTGCATAGAGGAGTAAGACATGAACGTTTGAATTGATGCAAGTTCCCAGGCAACAGGCGTGGTCCTGGAGAAGAATATGGACATTTTGGAAGGCACATGTTGGCTTAGATTTGTATGCTGGGCATCATTCGTTGATCTATCTGGGCTGGATGCAGCATTAAAAGGCCTCAACCTTGCACTCCAGTAGCAAACCAAAAAGTTACATATGAAGACACTCTTTGCACGCAAAATGTTCCGCACTGAATGTAGTTAAAGGCCAGTAATGGCCAACGGCTGAATGCGACTGAGTTCGAACTTTTATTGTCAATAACTCCAAAACAGTATGTTTTATCAAAATTTAATTGTTATTTTGAGTTCAGCATGTACATTTACATCAAAATATGATTTGGGAAAATTTTAATAGATATTTAGCGCAGGGCTTAAAAAGCAAATTTACCTTAATAATATTGTTAAAATCAAAAGCACTAAAAGGAAACATTTTTAAATATCTATTTATTTAAATATTTTTTTTTACACTGATGCTTGCAAAACTCAGTCAGTTATGTGCCATGCGGGATAAACGCTTATGCAATCATGTATCTTTCGATAGCTGGGGGGGGGGAGAAGAGGATTCATACCTTTCCCAAGGGTATTAACATGAAAGTGAATGTAATGGATTTGACTGGAATTCGAACTTGGCTCTCCAATTCCTCGATCTGAGCCGCTATCCATTACTCTACCATTACAAAAGTTATTTCTTAAGCTAGCATTTCTCAAAATACACAAAGTATTTATTGATCAGATATTTTGTATACCAGGTAACAAATGTAACAGTTTACCTTCTATTTTAATCAACAAGTTTAGGAAGAAAAGACATTCAAGAAACCTTCCAACCTTGCAACAGTTCTTTTAGTATGTTTCAGATGTATGACAAGCAATAGGGTAGGCATATACTGTGATACAAAAACATTTTTATTACCATTAGATATTAATAAATGTTTAATTGGGATGCCATTTCCCTCACCTTTCTCCAATGTAGATATTGGTTACATTGACACAATTCCATATTTTTTCTATAAGATTGCCAACCACAGAAAATCAGAGGGATTCCAAAACTTGCAAGACGAAAAAATCAATAATTTTGATCCATGAAAAATGTTGAGTGGCAAAAATAGTTATTTGTAATTTCACTTTTATAATATTAATTTATTAGTGCTATTGATTCCAAATAGTTTCAGTACATTTTTAAAATATAATTTATAGATGTATGAATATTATTAGTTAAAAACTTTGGTTTCATGAAAGGTTTATATACAAATAAAAAGATGACTTGCTAGTATTAATTCATGTGATAAAAAAAAGAACAGACTGATGCAAGTCTAATTAGACACAAATCCAAATAGTTTCAAATCCAAGTAATGCTGTTCTAACTGAGAGTGCGAATGAAAAAGCCACCACAGCATTGATAAGCCTTACTCTTGCATAGCTGTAGCAACTACCACAGATCAGCTATGATTCATTGACAACCAAGCATCATCATTCTCATGTGAAGTAACACAACTGCCATGCAGATTTAGCAATGATGTCATTGATGTTGAGATACTGTCTTTTCAAACAGCCAATTATTTAGGAGAATACAACTGTTACCTACACCAGACACAGCCTAGTGAAGGTCTTTTTACATGTTGGTCTGCTCTTCTTCTACACTACCGGATCTCTTGATCACAATGCCAACAACTTGAGTCTCATTCACAATTGTATCAGCTGCCTATGGTTGGTCATCTCATTCACTCATATCCATCTCTTTCCTACTCTCACTTGTGTTGGACACGTCATTAATATCATCTTCTACCAGGCTTGGACACACAGCTTTGATATGGCATGATATTCTGCCAGCTATGATCACTTAAGTGCTAATAATGCTGGTGATCTTTTCATTTCAGAATTTTGAGGTGCATCTGCTTGATAGCATTTTCACCTAGACTATATACCTTCTCAGCTTACATGATCTCAGCGAAGGCATTGTGTTGATATATTTCAGCCAAAACTCATATGTGCGTATTCCATTGGTAGTGTATTCAAAGTCCCCTTCTTCAGGGTTACCATATACCAGTACACATCTTCCTGGATGGAACACCATTTCCTGACAGGGCATATGCACAGCAAAAGTGCAGACAGCTTCCTTCTTCCTCCAGAAAAAAAAAGTGAAGTCTCTACTTTAGAATGCTGTCATTGTCAAAAGGAATTTCAGCTGAAAGACCGTGCTCATAAACTAATGGCCATTACTTGGAGAAATGAGTCAGACCACAGTACACAAGTGTTAGGAAAAATGGGTGTTTCATAGTGGGTGATGTCCATCCCCAACCTGTACCACTTAGCAGCTACTTCCAACTTACCTTTTCACCAATGACCAGGTGCAAAATATAGACTTCCATTCATCACAGATTTTTATTACTGATTTTATAGCTGCCTTCAATGTTGATGAGCTGATTTTCCTGAGAAAGTAAGCCATTTATTTGATTCCAGAGTACCCACTGTATGAGTGAATGTCCATTATCCCACTTTTGTCCAAGGCAGGAGTGTACATCTATGTTAGTTTAGTATCTTTTCTTATTGTATCAAACCTACCTTTGTGGTATTGTTGCCAGTCCATTGGCTCTGTTCTGGCTTGATTTGACCAGAGTCACATCGACTAACTATATTCCTTAATTAGTTCCATCACTGTGTGGAGCCTTCTTTTAACCAGCATTTCTCATTTTTAGCTTTGTGTGTACCTTCACCTTACCAGTCAGGGTATTGGAGAGCCAGTGATTTGTAGACAAGGAGTCTGTCTTCGGGCAAATCACTCTTGCCAGCCAGTAAATAGCCAGTTTGATACTATTCAACATAGCAACAAGCTATGCCAAATTTGTTGTGCATCATTCAACTCTCATCCCAGCTACATGAGACCATGCTTGCTCTGCACTTAATGACTTTGTCACATGGAGCTATCTATACACCAAAAGATGACCTATAAGTTTTCCACAAAGAGAAAATACACTGTGTCAGGTAACTGTGCCACTACTCCAGAGCAGAATACCTTTCTTTTCACAGATTTTCAAGTCTAACATTTTGGTACCATCCTGCAAGTGTCCGGGGTCTTTGCTTACCAGTCCAAAGCATACCAGGTGCTCTCTAACATGAGTCCTGATGTAATGTCCTTGTTAATGTAAATGTCATTGATATATGCTGATGACACCATTTTTAAGCACACCTCTTAAGATAACATAGTTTCAGCAATAGCTCTGATTATCATAGGTTCTATTTTAAGACTGAATCACAAGTGTGTTGGTCAATATTTTCTTCCTCAAACCATCACTCTCTGGAATGGCCACAATGACCCATGAATGCAAATCTGCATGTATGCTCTCCTGATATCAACTAGGGATACATCAGAACCTTGCTCGTGCCAATCTCTTAATTTGGCAGCACATACATCTACAATAGCCATAAATGCATCCATATACCTAGTAAGCTTTTGGTAGTCCATTGCAGGTCAGAAGTTTTTTCTTCAGATAAGCTAGTCGTTATTAATCATGATTTGGATCTCAGTCATAGCTTTCCCTGATGTCTTTAGACATAGAATATGCAATTTTTAAGAGTTTGACCTCTCCTCATTACCATGTTTACAGTCCAGCAGTTACATGCCTGGTGAACTTAGCACTGAAATCGGGCTTGATGATTTGAATGGTTGCATACTTCAGTGTTTCATCAGCAAGAAATTTCATAGCTCCCAGTTGTGCAATATGCACTCTTCTTAGGGCCTTTATTGTACAAGCAACACACCAATCTTGAAAGGCTTTTCATACACTATAAGCTTGTCAACTTCCACAGGGCTCCCATTATTCATGCTGAGACCACTGCTGCAAAACATATACAAGCCACCACTTAGTTATCACTTCAAACTCCTCCTCAATCCAAGTGTGGACAACTATTTTATTCATGATTGACTGAGAGCAGCCTGAATCAAGAAGCACTGTACATTTCTTAACAATCAGTCTGACCTCAATCACAGGCAGCAGAAATTAATTGAACTCTATTTTTCCTGGCATTTTAGTATTTTAATTTACAAACTGATTATTGGCTAAATGTCTATACCAGTACTTAGAACCCCACATTCATCTAGTTTGAGAAGAAGACTGATGCTGATGTCTGGTTCCCTGGCTCATTTCCCTATCAATCCTTCTCAGCTCAAGCAATCTTTAGTCATGTGATTTAGGCTGTTGCATTTGCTTTTGTTTGCAGTTTTGCACTTGCATAAAGTTGGCCTGCAGTTACTACCACAAACTTGGTCCCTGCTGTCTTGTCCTTCATTATTGCCCTGTTCTGGTCCAGCAGCTGATCAATAAATTGCATATGCTTTGGTAATCCTACAACACACACAACATGCCAGACTGCATGGCAGGTTTTAAACAATTTTAATACATACTGTAGATGATCCATGACTTATTGTACCAATAATTTCCCCACGCTAACAGCTATGATTTAAATGATTGATATCTTTGTATCTTGGAGTCTTAAATTTTCTTCCTCTTAAGTAATGCACAACAAACTTTACCAATCCAGCGTTCTACCCATGAAGTTTAGGTCTGGTATTTTCCACTGTGCTAAGAATTAATATTCACTGATGTAATTTCATCTTTAGTGAACTAAAATCAAAATGAAGCAACTCTAATGTCTATGTAATTGCTAAAAAAAAAAAAATCAAGAAAAAGTTTTAGAAATGAATACAAGAGTGATTATGTAATAATTTGATAGCACTTGTGTGTGTGTGTGTATTTTCTGTTTATATATTATTTTTATCGATACAATTTATTTAAGTAAATGTTCTGTTTTTAATTAAACCATATTAATTACATTAACCAACCTGAATGTTTGAGAAATTTTGTAGAAGATATACATTCTCCAACAGGAATCAAACCTGTATTCCTATATGGAAAACGTCATTTAATTTGACATGTTGTGCCATTCAGCTACAGAGAAGCATCTGGTTAGCAAAGTCCAAATTACTGTTTATAAATACACAATCTTCGATGATTTTTCTCAATCATTTCTGCTCATGAATTGTATCTTAATGTAAACAAAGATAACATATTATGAAATGGATTAAGTCTGACAATTATTTAAAATATACTAGCAGTATAACCCATCTTCGACCGGGTGTTTCATTACTGGGAATTTTAATGAAAATCAAGATTAGTGACTACAATTGGGTGCAACTGAGGCATATGCCCAAATGGGGGTGGGGGTTAACAATTTGAATAGGGGTGGGGTTGAAAAGGGCCATTTTTGCCTTCTCAATCTTGTAAGGAAGGAACCTCTTCCTGTTACAGCAGAAGGAGAGAATTGGATGGGGAGAATGTTTCATAGATGCATTTTCTATTGTTATTCAATGTGCTGGAAATGATGCCATTTCAAGGAGGAGGCAATGCAGATGAAGGTGGCCTGTGGAAGGTGAGATAGAGGCATTGATTAGCATAAGGAAGATGAATGTTTAAATGAAAGCATGGATACTCGCTCTATGCAGCAACCTGTGTAGAGTTCACTAATCCTGTAGCACTTTGTGTTTTCACACTGGGATCGTGCATGATCAGGTTTGTGCTGCTGCCAACTCTAGAGCAGCCAACGTAGAGTAGACCATAGAAACAACATTGTTCTCCCAGATGCAGGCCTGCTGTGGATAATGTCTGTCCTTGTGATTTGTTAATGGACAACTTCATCGGGATCTGTGAAAGAGTCAAAAGATTTGTATGTTATGAGATGTCCTAGAAGGAAGTGCAAGAGGTTGTTGTTGATTGTGGAGGTTGTGTATTTTGTGGAGCCAAATTTGCCCTTTCAGAAAGCCAAGGGAGGTTTGTGAAGTTGGTGGGTAAATCCGGGAAAACAGCAGACATTAGGGTGCCAACATTGGTGACAATAGTGCAAATGGAAGAAATGGAAATGTCTCCATCTGTGTCAGTTTCCATTGTGCTGTCTCCAACTGTGAGAAGGGCTTTTGAGAACTCAGATGATAATTGGTCACCATGTATGTGTGCTCTCATGTTTGTTTGGAATTTCAATGTTTGGATGTGTTGCCACAGGGAAGTAGACTTGATGCAAACTCTAACTGCATCAGCCCTGCTGTCTTTTGGTATGACTGGAAGGATTTGTCTGAAGTTACCTGAAAGGAGAACAGACGCCCCTCCCATTGGACAGCTACAGCCCCTTATATCCTTAAGGGTTTGATGTAGTTCCTCAAGGGATCCCTTATGCACCATTGTTCATTCATCTCAGGCAATGAGTTGGCATCTTCGTAAAACCTTGTCTTTGTCAGAATCCTTGCTGATGTTGCAGGTTGTCGAGTCAGATGAAGTTGCATTGAATGAGAGCTTAAATGCTGAATGGGCCATTCTTCTGTCTGACAATAGTGTTGCAGCAATACCCAAAGAAGCCACAGCTAAAGCAATGCCTTTGTGCTGGCGCACTTTAGTGGGGAGAAGCTTGATGACAAAGGTCTTTTCTGTACCACCTGGTGCATCCAAGAAGAAAATGCCTCCACTGTGCTCGCAGAGATGTAGACAGCTTTGGTTCATTTTTGTTGATGTATTCTTGTAGAGCATTGACATTGTAGACTTTTTCCTGAATAACACAAAAAGGAATTGCATGTCTGCCTGTTCTGTCGGTGGAAGGAAGGCCATAAGCAGAGTTAATCACCACTCGTAGATAGAAGTTTGTCCTCAATGTCTATTATTGCTCTGTTGTAGAATTCATTGCATGACCAATGTCTATGTTCAGAAGTAGCAGCTGGCCTTGGTGCTGGTAGTCTTATGAGAGATCTTCCTTGAATTTTGGTTGGATATTTTGCATAATTGAAGTAAAATAGCAATGAGATCACAGTCTTCTTGCGGAATGCATGGAAGCAGCTTCGGTCATCACAGAATCCCATTGGACATCATCCTCCAATAACCCACGGTGTAAGCAAGTCTCACAGTATGTTGCGTGGGTATGTTCATTGACAGTTTTGAATGATGTAGGTCCTTGTATCTCATGCAGTAGTAGGTGGAGGTAGAAGCATTCCTGTTGGTGAGGGTTGATTGTGTAGACTCTACCAAGGCCATGTAATAACTTGATGCTGGGATGTCTCTGAACATGTTGGCCTTGTTTTTGCTTTCTCCAAACACTGTGTTCTTTGTCCCATTGGAAATATGATGGTACTTCGGAGTACAGGATTTTCTGGGCAAAGGGCTCATTTTTGCACAGTTAAAAAAAGAAGGGAGTAAGTATGGTGTCCTTTTGTCTGCTCTGCTATTTGTGCGGTGGTTTCAGTTGAAAAATAAACACATTGTTCATTTCAAGATGCACCGTCAGTGGCATGATCATAGGATAGCTTTTATGAATGGGGAAGCCAAAAAATCTCCAAAAAGCCTCATTTGTGCTCAGACAGTGCCTGACCACAGAGTGGGAGACTTTGTCACATTTATTCTCTGCTCAGGGATTGAAAGAGGCGGCATTGAACCCTTTGTGGACGTACTTACAAACATATTTAATTGATTTCACTGAACTGCAAAATTTGACATTGTTGTGAGCATTGAAGTTTTTAGGAGGAGTGGACAGTAAGTCACAATCCATTGGTTGTGCACTTGATGTCCACTGACCTGTGCAGTAAATCCCCCCTCCCTCTCAGTAAAGAGGGTAGCCATCACCACCTGTCTGGGTATTTTGAAGGAATTGTCAGGGAAACCTTTTTGTTATAAAATAAAATAAGACTTATCTCGGCTGATTTGCAGGCAAATAAACTAACATACTTAAGAGCGAGAGCCAGATGTGAACATGACAAGGCCCCATCACAAAATGACCATTATCTTCGTTTACGCATGTTCCCAACGCACGAGTTCCGGTTGAAAAATAAAATAATATTTTAAAGTGTTCCTATCTCTCGACCAATAAAAATGCTTCCCTCCTAATTATACTCGCGTCGTTTTTCAAGCCTGTTAAGCCATAAAAAAATGCCATAAAAGGGGGTCACACGGAAGTACACCAGGCAGTCAACAGGAGGCCAGGGAAGAGACCTGTCACGGTCAGCCAGCAGCAGTCAACAGGAGGCCAGGGAAGAGACCTGTCATGGTCAGGCGGAGCGGTCAGCAGCAGCCAGCAGCAGTAGCGCCACACCAACTACTATGAGAGATCAACCCAGATCTTCAGCCAGCCTATGAACTATACCACAAGGTAGCTGTCCCAAAACCACACATTCCTATTGAAATAAATCAGGTAAATCTATTTCTGCTGTTGTCGTATTTCTTTCTTGCAACCATACGCTTGTCTATAACACTTTCTATCTTTGAGGAAGGTTGAAGTCAAATTGGTATCACATGGGCCATGTACCATGTGTGCAGCAACAATGTCATAAAGTTCCTTATTGGCATGGAGGAATCCTCTCTTCTGCCACTTGACAGAGTAGGTGTGTGCCAGCACTTCATAAAGCGGTCACAATCCTGTAACACACCACTTTGGCCCTTACCTGGGCTAGACGGGCGGTCGGAGGGGCCCGATCCGATCAATCGGCTGGTCATGTCAAGCCCCATCATATATAATCCATCCCAAACCTATAACTGACACTCCTCTTCCCAACCAAAACTAACACTTAACCCTAAATATGTGATGGAAGGCGGTGGCTGAGGGTCAATCAATTTGGGAGAAAAAAAGGATCTGACACACTTGCTAAACCTTCACAGCCGTAATACTTGGAAAACGGAAACAAAGGAACACGCGTGCTCATAGACTCCTCCCAAAGAGAGTATACCATTCACGTAGCCCCGACATGGCAAGGCGAATGGGTTTCCCCCTTGTCATGTCCCAATACTGGACTCCGCGGTGGGTAGGGAGCGAGAATGATGAAAAAAAAATAAAAACAATCAATGGAAAAAAAGAAATCTTCCAAGAGACCACATGTGGATAACGACTCTGAAACAGAAAATGACAGCGAAAACTTTCCACGATTTATTGTACTTGAAGCAATAAGCAAAAAAGCATTAACAGAAATTTCACCATTTAAAATACAAAAAGCAATATCAAATATCATTATACCAAAAAATGTAAAAAAATTGCAAAATGGAACACTACTAGTAGAAGTAGAAAAAAAGATATATGCGGACACATTAATAAGACAAAAAAAACTACAAGAAATAGAAATAAAAGCCTACCCACACCAAACCCTAAATTTCTCAAAGGGAGTAGTAAAAAGCAAGGAGCTCTCCCTGTGCACTCTAGAGGAGATAAAAACAGAACTCCAAACTCAAGGAGTTACAAATGTCAAACGAATAACAATAAAGAAAAATGAAGTAGAGATACAAACTAATACCTACATTATAACTTTCAACTCCCCCCAAATTCCAACAACAATTAAAATTGGATATGAAAGTATAAAAGTAGAACAATACGTACCAAACCCTCTTCAATGCTATAGATGCCACAAATTTGGGCATCACAGAGATTCCTGTAGAAATAAAAGAATATGTGGAAAATGTAATGAAAAAGAACCTGAACATAAAGAAGAGAACTGCCCAAATGAGAGCCTATGCTCAAACTGTTTGGGAAACCACTCTGCTCTTTCAAAACAATGCAGTATATATAAACAGGAGAAAGAAATAATTAGAATAAAATACAAAAAAAATATATCTTTCATAGAAGCACGAAAGGAAGTTAAAAATAACATAAAAGAAAACACCTATGCTTCCATGGCACAAAAAGCAAATAAAATAAACAATGAAGATAAAATAAAAGGTTCAGTTGAAATAACAAATTTATGCAAAGAATTAAAAGCTTTCCTCGAAGAATTAAAAACCTTTTTAATTGAACTTAAATTGGATCAAAATAAAACTCAACAATCCAGATCAAATGGAATAAACCCAGAAGAAGGCAAAAAACTTTGGAAAGAAAACATAGAACAAAACTCCAGCGAACCCTCTTCTTCCCAAACTAAGAAAATGAAAAATAAACAAAAAGAAAAAAAAATGACAACAGAGCAAGAAAGCACCCGATCAAGATCTAATTCAAAATCAAGAATCAATATATCAAATGAAAATAAATTTGAGCCTATGGAATATATGGAAATAGAAGAGAAAGAAAACAAACAAAATTCAAAACAAAACCAAAAATCTGACCGAAGGATACCACAAGCAGTTGAAGACAAAGCTTCTAAAAACTCAAGAGATGGAAAAAAACTAGAGAGGACAAATGATATAAACCTAGCAGGTAACTTTACCCCCAAAAAATGAAAGTATAATCATGGCACATAAGATCCTGCAATGGAACTGTCGTGGAATAAAATCTAATTACAATGACCTACTCATACTTATGTCACTACTGTATCCAGCTGTCATCTGCTTACAGGAAACTTTTTTACAAGAAAATGCCAACTTAAAAATTAAAAATTATAAACAATACCACTATAACCACAATACAGGACATAGAGCTAATGGAGGAGTGTCAATATTGATTAGAAATGACATACCGCAAAGTAAAGTACACATTAAAACTAAATTACAAGCAATAGCAACACAAGTGACACTAGATAAAACCATCACAATTCTTTCCATCTATATACCCCCACAGGAACCAATAAATACAACAGAAATAAACAACTTGATGGAGCAACTCCCTAAACCCAGAATCTTACTAGGAGACTTTAACAGTCATAATCCTATATGGAATAGCAAAAAAATAGATACTAAAGGTAAAATAATGGAAGAAATAATTAACACCCATAACTTATGTCTATTAAATCATAAATCCTCAACCTACCTTAATCCCTCCAATGGAACAGAATCGTCAATAGACTTAAGTATATGCGATCCAGAAATTTGTATGGATTATACATGGAAAACACATAGCGACACATGTGGCAGTGATCATTACCCGATCATTCTAGAAAATCAAAAGCCTGCCAAGGAAGAAAAGATAGGCCCCGTCAGATGGAAACTGAAAAGAGCCAACTGGGAGGGTTTCAAAAACAAATGTAAACAATTACTGATACAGTCAAAAGACACAGACAACTCGATAGAATATTTTACCAAAACATTAATAACCATTGCCTCAGAAAATATACCAAAAAAGCAAAATAATTATAAAAAAACTAAACCCTGGTTTGACAAAAACTGCCAAAAAGCAGTCAGAAACCGGGAAGCAGCATTGCGAAAATTCAAAAAGGAACCCACAACCCAAAATTTGATTGAAATGAAAAAACTCAAAGCAGTAGCACGGAAAACTGTTAAAGAAGCAAAAAGGGAATGTTGGAAAAAATATGTAAATAGCCTAAATACACATTCCAAAACCAAGACAATATGGGAAATGATGAGAAAAATAGCTGGGAAAAATCAAATATACCCAATAATACATCTTAAAAAGGACAACACTAAAGTAACTAGCAAAAAAGAGATAGCAAATCTACTAGCAGAGACATTTGCAGAAAACTCTAAAATGAGCAAAAATCAAAACCTACAAAAGTGTAAACAAAAAGATATAAATAACCAACTAAATTTTACATCTAAAAATACAGAAGCCTACAACAATCTATTCACCGAAGCAGAACTAATAGAAGCCTTAAAAAAATCCCATGATACAGCAGTAGGCCCAGACCAAATCCACTATGAATTTATTAAACAACTACCACAAGAATCGCTGAAATACCTTTTGAATATTTTTAACAATATTTGGACTACTGGGAAATTTCCCAAAATATGGAGAGAATCAGTAATTATTCCCATACTCAAAGAAGGAAGAGAGGGAAACAACCCACAAAGTTACCGACCAATAGCATTAACAAGCTGTCTATGTAAGACAATGGAGCGAATGGTCAACGCCAGATTGAGTTGGTTTCTAGAAGAAGGAAAACACATATCAAAATATCAATGCGGATATAATAAAGGAAGAAGTACAATAGATCACATAATAAGACTAGAAACAGCCATAAGAGAGGCCAATTTAAACAAACAACATCTAATAGCTATATTCTTTGATATAGAAAAAGCATTTGATCAAACCTGGAAACATGGTATAATGAAAGATCTGCATAAACTAGGATTAAGAGGTCGACTACCAAACTTTGTAAAAGGATTTTTAACAGATAGACTCTTCCAAGTACAAATAGATGCTACACGTTCTGATTATCAAAAGCAAGAAGAGGGAGTACCACAGGGAAGTGTACTCTCCCCTACACTTTTCAAAGTAAAAATAAATGACATAATAAAAAACATCAAATCAGGAATACACTGTAGCCTTTATGTTGATGATTTTACAATATATTACAGATCGAGAAACCTCAACACAGCAGAAAGACAACTTCAACAATGCTTACATCAAATAAACAAATGGACACTCGAAAACGGTTTTAAAATATCAAAAACAAAAACAAAATCTGTACACTTCTGTCAAATGAAAAAATTACACAATAACCCAACTCTAAAACTAGGAAATGAAGAAATACCTGTAGTTCAGCAATATAAATTTCTAGGAATGATCTTTGACAGCAAACTGACCTTCAGACCACATATCAATTATCTAAAAATAAAATGTTTTAAAGCTCTCCAACTACTGCGAACAGTAGCCCATACAGAATGGGGAGCTAGCAAAGAAACCCTTCTTAAACTTTATAGAACATTGATCCGCTCCAAACTGGACTATGGCAGCATGGTCTACCAATCAACTAGAAAGTCTTATCTGAAAACAATAAACACAATACACCATGAAGGCCTTCGGATAGCTCTAGGAGCCTATCCCACCTCACCTATAGAGAGTCTACATGTAGAGGCAAACGAACCCCCATTACAACTAAGAATGGAGAAACTAGCAACTCAATACTATCTAAAACTCTCTTCCTGTCCTTCTAACCCCACACACGATTGTGTACTTACACCAAATCACAAAGAGAAATTTAATCTTAACACAAATAAAATCAAAACATTAGGATTCCGAATAGAAGGAATCATCCAAGAAAATAATATACAATCTAATCAAATACTTAAAACCAACCAATCAAACATACCACCATGGATAATCAAAAATCCAAACATAATATTAAGTTTAAACAAATTATCAAAATCAAAAACACACCCCACAATATACATTGAAAAATTCTCAAAAATAAAAGAAAAATATCAAAACTACGAAAGTATTTACACGGACGGCTCAAAAGACGAAGAAAAAACAGGCAGCGCAGCAATAATTAAAAAAACAATTATCAAAAAACGGTTGCCAAATGAAGCATCTATTTTCAGTGCAGAAGCCTACGCAATAAAACTAGCACTAAATTTCATATCAAAAAACAAAGGAGAAAACTACATTATTTTCTCAGATTCATTATCTGTATTAACATCCCTAAAAGGGAAAAGACTGGAAAATCCATTAATACAAAGTCTTCTATATAAACTACATTCAATGGAAAAAAGCAAAAATATCATCTTCTGCTGGATTCCTAGCCATGTCGGCATCCGAGGAGGAGATAGGGCAGATATTGCTGCTAAATCATCTTTAAAAATGACAATAGACGAAAATCTTCAAATTCCATATACAGACTTAAAATCTAAAATAAATAAATACATAAGAAACAAGTGGCAAAATTCATGGAAAAACCAAACCGGAAATAAACTATTTCAAATTAAACCTAAAATAGGAAAATGGGGAAATAATATTGGAAATACTCGGAAAAAACAAGTCGTCATAACCAGAATACATATAGGACACACATACTTAACCCATTCTTATATATTAAAAAAGACAAATCCACCAAAATGTAGATGTGGAAGCTTAATCACAATTAAACATATTCTATTGGAATGCAAAATCATAACCGGAACAAGACAAAAATATCTCAATGGAAAAGGGTTAAAAGAAATATTCAAAAATACAGACACAGAAAATATATACAGTTTTCTCAGGGAAATAAAGATCCTCAATAAAATATAATCCTTTCAAATAATGTATATGTATGTGCTTATAGACATATATATGCATGTACGAATGTAAATATTAAAATACACAATCAGAAATAGTCACAAGAAAAAGTAATCCCAAAAAACACAGATTATGAAACCCAACAGCCTCTCAACCTTTTATACAAAATAACCAACTTAAATTCATAAATTAATAAGGCTTCGGCATAAATTGACCCAAATAGGAGTTGACATGCCGTTAAATCCAACAACCAAACCAAACCAGCACTTCACTGAACACTTTACTCTTGAATATCAGGTCCACCAATTTCTTCAATTTCAGTCAGAAAACTCTGGCACAAAAGTTATGTCTGTCAGCCACGCATTGACCAGGCAGAACCTTGTGGATGATTTCTAGCTATTTGAAGTTGCATGTGAAAGTGATGAAGAGGTCCGGTCGACCAAAGTGTCAAACATAGGCCATAGCGTCCCATGCACGTTCATGCATGTATCAAGGACTTCCAGTGTAAGAAGATGGGAGGATGCAAGCTTTTCTGGGGAAATGTCATTTTTAATCCATCTCTGAGATGGATGTAGTTGTCTGATTGAAGGCGAGTTTGATTGGTTTTGATGAAACAGACATTCTGCTTCCATCTTTGCACAGGCATTGACAGCAAACTGGTGGAACAAGCCTCACATGTGATACAGTAGATTAAAGGAGGTATCTCGAACCGTGAAGTGGTAGACATAGAATTGCTTACAGGAAATAGACATAGCACTGCCGCAAAGGGGAATACCGAAATGGTATCCATCCTCTCCATGTGAAAATAGTAGGGGATAGTGCAAGGTGTCATAAGATCTGTGGGTCTCGCTAATCTGCTTAAGGTAGGAATCTCTATATTGGAGAATGATATTGTGATTACTATGCTGTTCACCATGAATAACAACAGCAATGTCATTGCATGTGGGAGCATTGAATTGGCTTGGATGGAAGCCTGCTGGTCTTTTGTTAGTGTCAATTTTAATCAAGTACTTATCCAAGTTGTTTAGTTCCATGGCATAGGGGAAACTACAAATGTAGTTGTTGTGTTCCTGGCACATCCTCTGAAGATCAAAGATTAATCAAGGTTGTGTTGCTTCCAATATTGATGTGCAGCACGGCACTTGATCCATGTCATCACTAACAAAGTACAGTTGCAGAAACTGCAAATCCTGGCCTGCAGTTGGCAGAAGTAAACCAATTCTAGTATATATCTGATCATGAACTTTAAAAATTGGCATGTAGACATTTTCACGAACAATGTTGCCTCCGAACAAAGTCATCACAAAGGATGAGTTGTAACTTCATGTGTAACTGAGAAAATGCTCCAACTCGGATGTGCCACTAGTCATTAATGTTTTTAACGGTTCTGGTGGATCCTGAAGTAGAGGTAGCTGGACCTTTTCATTTGAACAGTATAGTCCCGGAGGCTCTCCAGGCCACTTTTTGGCTCCACATGAAGTGCAGGTAACAGACATAGAGCCTATTTGGACGTCCAGAAAAAGGCCGTATTGAGTGTTGGTGTTGTAATGGAAGGCCTGGTTTAACCGAAAGCCACTGCTTATCATTGTTACGTCATGCTGAGCATCCCTCCATGTGCTATTGCCGTTCAGTCTATTTTGACAGGTAGCAGACAACTCTGCTGATTGCGCAGTAGAAGTAGCATTCGATTGCAAATGATTTCCATGATGCTTCTCAGTTTCATTAGCATGTGCAGCAGCAGTAGAAGTGGCATTTCTCCTCAGCCGTTGAGTCCTTTGATTATTATTTTCAGCCTTGCATGCAGGAGTGTTCAGGTATGCTCTTCTGGAAAGCCGATGGCTACATTGATCTTCGGACTCAGTGGCTCTAAGTGAATCACTCCAAGAGGCATTTTGAGACAGGAGGAGAACTAAACATTCTAAAGATGATTCATTATTCCTTATTTGCATGGCAGACCTGGCAGCAGCAGTTTTGCGACCTAGGCAAGTTCTTTTCTTTGGTGGCATGTCTTAGGCAAGTATGAATTGTTAAATGGAATGCATGGGCAAATACCAGAAGAGAATTCTGAAAAGCTACAGAGATCACTAAGCTTGAATAACTTTAGGAAAGTTTGGAAAAATAAATGTTGAGTAATAAAAAAGTAAGCTTACTGCAGTGAATGCAATGCAAAAACTGGCAGGACAATAAAAAAATTTAATTTGGGAATGGCTATAAACAACAATGAAAGCAACGCCTTAAAACTGTAGTAGTAGGCTTTATGCAACGGAAAAGGTAACCTCACTTGAGAGAGATTGAATGCTTGGCCAAGAGTAGGGGTATCTGTAAGCAGGGCGGGACGTACAGAAGTAGAAGCAGAATTAAGTAGTAGCAATGAGCTTAGGTCTGCATAGACATCAGTATGACACGGTGACATTTGATTGGACATGTAAAGTGGCTTTGTGCAGTCAATGGGCAACTCGAATAGGTGTTGCATTCCACAGGTCATGTGTATGCACGTGACAGTGCATGTGTCAGCTCATGACACAGTGCATGTTGCAGGGCCACACATACATGCGTTGCTGCACGCGCTACTTATCAAGGTCAACAGAAACCATTAGGTAATGTATGGAGGTGTGAGTCACATCCACACAGCATGAGCTAGGATTGGAAAGTTATGTGTAAAAAAAAGTAATATTAGGAAATGTATTAAGTGAATGAAACTGAGAGAACATGAACAAACAAAACTTGGTAAATGGACACATAGAGTTGCAGAATGAGTGGGTTTAATTGGATGCAGGCAGAATGGTGCCTAAATGTTGAGGTAATGGGGCACACCACTGATGTCTTGCACCTGTAAAATTTATTTTAGGTTCACTACAATTGAGCAGTTGTTTAACAGGATAAATGATGAAAATAGGATGTCTCTGACAAAAGTTACCTTGCATGAGGCATGATCGCCTACCCCCTCAAAAAAAATGTTATTTTGCATGCCTGGTGCCTCATACAGCCGCACAGTGAACACCCCTGCAAATTCTACATGACCGTCTCTTCATTGCGCATCTTTTGTGTTAGATTACAAATCTCTAAATTGATTGTACACTGTTTTTTTTACAAACATTAAATTTTGCCTTTGATTTTTGTGCAAATAATAAAAGATTAGTTTTTTCGATTTTTCACCTTCAAGGTTGTAATTTTTCCCAGCCAATTTGGACTCAAAACTGGCACTGAAGAATTATCTATCAAACAAAAGAAAAATTCCATCAAAATTGGATGAAAACTGTAGAAAGGCATAAACAACATCCAATCACACACACACACACACACACACACACATTTTGAGAATTATCGAGATATATATATATATATGTGTGTGTGTGTTAAGAAATATTTTTTGAGATTGATATAATAACTGCATATTATTTAAGCCCCACCACACACACACACACACACACACACAAAAAAAAATTTCATCTATTCTGCAAATCTGTCTGGTTCACAAAAAAAGTTCAGTTTATGAATCTTGCTTTTATTTTCAGGTGTCTCAAGGCAACCTAACCTTGATGATCCTATCTACAGTTCTTCTAATGCATCATTTATTGCAAGAGTAAGACCATATGTTAACAACTTGCAGGATTATCTGAAGAGTAAGTCTACTAAAATTGTTACTGAAAATTTAATCTTTTAATCCTCATTAAATACTTTTTTCTTTAATGTAAAAATATTGTGAGGAACTGAGAGCTACTATTCATCTGTATAATCTTTGAATTATTCTTGGTCAGTGTAGTTTTCAAAAAAAAAATACATACATCAGGATATTTCTCTGTAGTAATATGAATACACCAACTTTTAACCAATATATCTCCTTGTCTCATGTTTCTGATAAATCCTGGCAGAATGCAAATACACATAATTTAAAAGAATTTCCCTCCAACTAATTGCCACTCTGTTTTAAAGTTTGAATGATCATAAGTTCAATCCCTGTCAATTCTGCCAAAGCAGAATTATTGATTTAGTACATTTTGTTTTTAGCTGTCACAAATTAATTGTACTGTATTATTTCTGGCATTTTAGTTTTCAGCTCACTTTCTGATTATTGACTATTATCAGCTATACCAGCACATAGAAACCCACACTCTGACAAGGTTTAGATGATTGGCTAACCTGGTTGTCAATTCAAGTTTTTATAAACTATTTGCATATTATTAAGAAATACAAGTTATGGGAATGGTTCATTTACTTTCTTTTAGGTACAAGAAAAATAAGTTTTTAACTCAATATTACTATAAACTTTTAAAAATATTAGGATGATATCTCTTAGGATTATGCTGTTTGAATAAAATTATATTTTCATTCATTCTAAAATATCAAAGAATTAGTAACATAAATGATGAGTTTGTAAAACTAGATAAATCCTAGTAAGATTTATGTTTTGAATGAACATAGATTAATATCTTCAATCAAGTAAATATAGTGACTATGAAGAACTTTTTTTTTCTATCTCTATTTCAAGAACATTATAAGAATCAAGGTGGACAAGAGACTATCCAGTGTAATGACTCAACTGTATTGAAGAAAGGCCAGTTGTGTAAGCTGAATATGAGTGAATTTTTCCCTTTGAACTCTCCATGTACAGGTGCAAATGGTTATGGCTACTTATCTGGTAGGCCTTGTGTGTTGGTCAAATTAAACAAGGTAAGTAGTGAAGGGAAAACTGAAGTGCAGAACATTTTTAATGATTAATGATATTTCTGAAGTTCAGATCTGACATCAGCATTAAGCATAACAATTTAGTTTAATCTGTCTTCTGCAGAATGGAAATTTCTTTTTTCTCTTTTGGAACATGTTACAAAAGGACTGTCAATTTTGTTTAATATCCCCCACTCCCCACTCTCAAAAGAAAAGCAAGATTGGCATAAAATGTTCTAGCTGGGAAACCTTAATCATTCAGTTAAGTTTATATTTTCTAAAAAGTTTTCAAAAATGGTGCTTTTAATTAGGATGTCTTAGAATTGGACTGGAATCCACAAGATCTACAAAATGTGACAATTCCTGAAATGTCCTTGGGAAATAAAAATTTGTTTCTCTTGTAAATAATGGCTGCTGTCACCTTCAAAGTCCTCCCCTTGTGAAGTTATTCATTTTGTGAGATGATTATACCTTTGCTGGACACATTCTTGGAACTCGTTTTCCAGAATACCTTTCAGTAATGTAGTTACGTGTTGCTGGATATCAGGGATATCAGCGAGTATTTTGTCCTTTCGGCATTTTTCAGTTTGGGAAATAACAGAAGCTACAGGGTGTGTCTGAATATAGTGCATAATGTGGATGGCCTAGTTTTTTTTAATCGATTTCTTAGCCAGAATCTTGGCAAATTTATAGAACATTATGTGCAGGACCATTGTCATAGTGGATAAGCCAGGTCAGACTTTGTGTGTTTTCCTCCAGATGACACTGCTAGCTAAACATTTTCATTTGTTTTTGGCTGTCCACTTTTTGTGTCATCTTACACATCTTTCCCTTTCTTTAACTGCCTGTGCCTCTCAAAAACATTTGATTTCTTCATAACATGTTCATTATAAGCCATTTTTAACAGGGCTAATGTTTCACTACCAATCTTCACCGAAAAACTTGATGCTAATCCTACTGTTCCAGGTTCCTTTCACTCAGTTTCTGCTAACAATGTAACATGAACACATAGAACTATTACTCAGCAACGAATGATTCATCTAGCCTGTTTTTCAAGAAAGTGAAAGTTGGAACATGCTTGGATGTGCTCACATACAAATGTTTTAGCTTATTACACCAATAACATGCCGCAGTCTTTCCAGGAATTAAATAGTGACACTTTGTATATACCAATGAATTATATTTGAGTTGAAATTTATTTTGTAACTTTCACTAAATGTGTAATATCAAATAGAAATTCAACTTAAATCTTTTTATAAAGAAAAAAAACAAACAGAAAAACTTATGTGGAGCAATACAAAATAATGACACTTTGTACAGGTATATGTCTGATCTCCTAAAAAATTTTATCTTCTGAATATACATTGAATCAGATTTAGACTATTTTAGTATATTTTAAGAGATCACATTAAACATTTAGTAGTTCAAATGTCATAAGGTTTTTTAGCTGAATGAAAAATATTTGTGAGAAATTTAAGAAACTGTTATATATTGATTCTAAATAACTTATGAAGCTGTAAACGTTGTGCTAAAAAAAAATATGTGTAAACACCTGGCACATGGGACTATAATCTTTGTATTTCGTTTTTTTAAGTGAAGATTTCACAAGATACATTACCAAAACAACACATCCTCCTTATTCAGCACGGAGAGACCTGAATCATCTCCCTTGAGTGACTACATGTCTTGACAGTTCTCTCCCTTTTTTCTCTTTTGATGATTTATTGGTGCACAGTAATTATGGACCAACACTAACGCATTAAGTTTATATTCGCCCCACTTCCCCAAAGAAAATGACGACTGCATCTTGATCAACTACACAAGATTCCTTGTGTTGTTATATATCCAAGGATTTTAACAGATCACACTCAGTTTTGCATCCCTCACAAGTTGCTAACTGTTGTTGGAGCAATTACTTCCTACTTATATGTAAAATAAGGGTAAAGTTACAAAAATTAATGAAGCCTGAAGCAATGCCTCAACTGCAAAATGATAAACATTACACTGGTCCAATTTGAAAACATATGCAGTCACAGTTAAAAACAAATATGGAAAAGGTCATTCCAATGAAAAAAAGACAAGGAAAAAAACAAGAAATGAATGACAGGTAAAAATCTTGATCTAATGAGACACAGCAAATAATGCCCAGAATTTGTATAGAATATATAATGTTAAACAAAACATTAGTAATGCAAACATGCAAAAGATAAATGGATCCATGAGAAATGTGCAAATATAAAAAAAAACTGTAGAAAACAGATGTAACAGGCAGGCATAAAATGATAAAAGAAATAGCAACCACAAAAGATAATATGACCTTGTCGTAATCTTTATCTCAGATTAACAAAAGATGCATCACTATATGTAACTAGTTGCAAACAAAGATTTCTTAATTTTAGCATAATTATTTGAGACTATTTTTATGTTTTATTGACTTGGTAAATATAGTCTGCATTTTCCAACTTCAAAACAGTTCAACTCCTTATCACAACACATAATTTCTGTCAACTTTGTGTCTAACCAATTCAACCAATCAGTCAGCTGCTTAATTTCTGTGATTTCTGTTAGTAATTTGTTTCTTTTGTTTTTCACTGGCATTGTTTCAGTTTTCTCATCTATTCATTCAATCTAAGTCTAATATTCTGTCCCATTGTTTTTTGTTTTAATATATTGGAAATCTGCTACTTTTTCAGACCCAACTTTAAATAGTTTATGAAGCGTGTCTATAACATTAGCTTGAAAAATCTTTGACCCTGCAAAACAAAAATCAACACAGTAGCAATCATTCCATACAGCTTGTTTCTGTAATTTAAAATGTTGGAAACCATGACTTTACACAGATTCCTTTTCTTTATTATTTGTGAATTACCATGTTTTCTTAGAAAAGATAATGGTGTAGCTCCACACTGCTTTCTCTTTGGTTTGGAATTGAGTTTTCCTTCTCTTATACTAGTTGCCTTCCCAGGCAAGAGGGATTTGTCTACCCTGATATTTACTCTGTAGCTGTAGGGAGAAGGCAGATTCATGCCTTTCCCAAAGTGTGAAAGTAAATGCAACAGACTAGCCTAGAATTTAAACTTGGCTCATTGATTCCACTTTCTGCACCAGTATCCATGACATGACTAGCACACCCATTTCCATAAAACCATGCAAACATTACTTGATCACATTTTGAGAGTTTCCAAGTTTAAACCAAAGTTAACAAGGAAGATGTTAATAAGCCAGTGTGTCAAATTGATTTCTTCATAAATCTGCAACCTTTATATCAACTGATTTGTATTTCCAATCATCTCATGCCATAATCTCCAATCTTGTATAAAAACATAGTTTAGAACATATTTTTCTATTACCAACATCTGTATCTTGCCACAAGTCTAGCTTTAATACTTTTCTTGCCATTTGGCTATTTATTCATACAAATCTATCTTGTAAATATCTTAAGTTGGCTCTTTGGCAAGCATTTGTGCATAAACAACCCAGGTTTAAAAGTTCCTTTTCTTGTCATGTCTAACTCCTAATTTGAGGAAGAAATCCTTGCCTTCTTTAACTTCAGAAGTGTTCTTAACTTATTTGCTCAAACTCATCTGTTTAATATTTATACATTCCTTGCTAAAACTAACCAAAATGATTCACTCTGCTTCATTGTCTTATTTCATTAAAGATTTGTTTTTATCTAATTTATGTCAGGACATTTGAGATGAGGAATTATCGTTAGTAATTCACTGACAGCAAAATGATCAAATTTCAAATCTGGATGGCTTGTCCATTTAAAATACTATATTTAGTAGAAAATAAATTCACTTTAAATGCAAAAGGAGTCCTAAAAAGGACTTCAAAGAGCTGCCATCTTTCCCTGTTACCCAGTAGTTACCTCTCTTCACACAGATGTTCATTTTCAATTTCATTCCAATTCTGCATGAGCATGCATGTTTATGTGTGCCTGTGTATATTTTAATTCAATTACAGACCAAAAAATATTTCTAAAAATGAAAATGATTTAAAAAGTAATTTTACTTATTTTTTAATAATTTCCAAAAGCTTTCTAAAATATCTTATAATTATCTGATGTTTTAGGGTTTAAAAAATGCATGGGTTTTTCACTGATAAATTTGTCATGCCATTTTTGCCTCTTATTCCACTTGAGCCTTTTTTACCTGAATCCACTTTTTGTAGCCATTATTTTTTTATTTTTGAATCTAACTTAAATTCAATTTTTCATCATAAATAATAAACTGGATATGTAGCCCACTCTATGCTGTCAGGTTCTAGGTAACAGTAAATATGCACAAATAGACATCAATAGATAGAAACAGAGTGAAATAATTATTGATAAGATAAAGCTTTCACCCTGTAGGTCATAACTAAAAGTTGATTTTTATTTATTTTTTTTATTTTATTTCACAACCATACTACACATGTAGCAAATGACAGTTTGACAGACAGTTAAGCTAAGTTTTTCTTTACTTTCTTTTTTCTTTCTCTAAATTTGATTTTATTGCCAGACTGAGTGAAAGAGGTATGTTTTATTTTAAACTCAGTCAAACTGTGTATGCATCTGTGCCTGTGTGTATATTAAATAACACAAACATTTTGTAAGTCATTCACACAACACAGACATATGCATATACATTAGATAAAAACCGTGCATGATGGACAGAGAATTGGCTCTTTTTTTATAATATAGATTATATGCCTTATTATTCAGACCAGCCTGTTCATTTGGTGGTTATACTCACAACATTTCAGCAATTGTAACCTCTGGCCTTTTTCAGATGTCTATTGTCATATAAATGGCTTAGTTGGTTAAAACATAACTAGTTCTCTGGCAGTTGTGACTTCATTCCCTGGGATTGGTAGTTCCTGAAAAGTCATATATATTCTATTTCAGTGGAAGAAATGGACAAGTGGCACAGACGTAGATAAAACTAGTGAGTATGAACTATTATGAAACCTTCCTCAAACATGGAAAGTGGAATGACAACAATTTATGGGATTTGTGGATTGAATAAAAGATTGGGTTCAAAATTCCAAGAATAAAGGCCAGGGTGTACAACAGCCAAATATTGTGAGTAACAACCAAGATGAGAATGCTGCTCCAAATAATAAGGCACACGATGATGTTTTAACCTGTCCTGCTTATAATATTCAATCTTCTCCATTTGCAAATTTACATTTAATTATTCTGGCTTGAGAAGCCCAATTCTCTTTGGAATTGATTTTTGTTCAGGTTGTTTACCTCTAGCTCTTACTTTCAGAGTTTGGTGCTGCTCTACAAATTCTGCAAGATTTGTCTTTCATCTTGTGCTACTGGTTCAATTTCTTCCTTATCAGACACTTAAAGTTTCATCACTAGCAAAACAAGCTTAATAGTTTTTCACTGAAGAACTTTCATATGCTTTGGGAGTGGGTATGTACAGGACTCTCTGTTTAGCAATTACTTGTTTAAAATTCTAGCCTCTGACAGTCCTTAGACAAACACATATATCAAGCCCATTAATTTTAAATATAAAGAATCTTTATTATAAAACTATACCATACTTGTCTGACTTGATGGGAAAATACTGGTCTTAATATTTCTGAAGACTCGTACACAATGAACCCTTTCCTGATATCTTGCAAAGTATTGAGATTACTTGCTACTACTTCACTAGTGCGGAAACCATCAAATGCAGGAAGTTTCATCATTTCAAAATGAAGGCAAGATGGGATTTCTTCCCACAACAAATTGATTTGGACTATTCCTATGAGCCCTGTCAAGTATGTTTTTCCTACTTATGACTCATGCTAGATCCAGAGTTTTCTTCACTAATTCTCCAAAATACCATTATACTTTTCATTCATGCCATTAGTTTATGCCTTCAATTTCTTTAATGTCCATAAGGCAAAGCTCTTTGCCACAATCTTTGCCTCTAACTCCACATTAGATGACAAAGATCATCTTCCTGACTTTCCTCGTATCACAGAGCACAATCTGAACTTGCTGGTTATGTTCAATGCCTTGAAAGCCAAACTGGTGATATCATCATCAAGCAGATCCTGAATTACCACCAGTCACAATGTTCTCTCAGGGTGGTCCCATGCTTTGAGCACCTAATTAGAAATTGAACTCAACCCAGAGCTCAAACTTCATATAAAATCCATTGTTAAAGATACTGGGAAAATATAAATGACCTACTGAAGAGTATATTCTGATCATTTATGGATATCTGTGCTGATGATACAACAATATACAGGTGCACCTCCAAAACTCTAGATGACCAGAGTCTGGCAGCTGATCTCTCCTCTGACATAGTTTTAACAGCTTAGTGGGAATAAAACTTGCTGGTTATGTTCAGTGCCTTGAAATCCAAACTCGTGACATTCAATCATCATCAAGCAGTTCCTGAATTTTTGCTGATCACAATGAACAAGTGTTCTTTCAGGAAGGCCCCATGCTTTGATCATCTATTGGGACTTAAGCTCAACCTAGACCTCAGGTGGAACTCCATCACTAAAGATGCCGGAAAAATGGTTATTTCCCTGTACTGCTCCAATAAGTACCAGACTTCTGCTATGCTCTATGTTTACAAGAGCCAGATTAAGCTGAAAATGGTTGTGGATGGTGAATTATTTTCTAATCTAAAACTCCTTTCCCACAGATAAAATATTGCAAAGTTCTTGCTGCTTTATTGCTATTTTCATGGAAAGTGTTCAGATGAATTACATTCCTTAGTTCCACCAATTCTAACTTTCATGGCTAAGACCTGTCATGTTATGCACATTGTAGTGAACCACCTTCACTTCCTTTCTATTCCATTAGTGAGATGTAAGTTCCATTCAAGCAACTTCTTCCCATGAACCACTCCTAAGAAGATGCTTCCTCGATCACTACAATCTTAACCTATTCAAGCCTAGGGTTAACTATTATCTTCCCCACATATCTCCATAAACTGTGCCTCTTACTCTGTAACCTTCTACTTTTAGTGGCTCTTTGGCTCTGTACATTATTGTAAAACAAAATCTACTGCTTCATTAAAATAAGATCCTAATGAAAATATTACATCTCTAGGTTGATTTGTTTTTTTTTATATCTGATACATATTTCACAAGAAATAGAAAGCTCCTGCAATATTGTTAAGTTACTTCTCTTTTATTCCAGCATCTTTGACACAATCACAACTTTTTGCTAATAGGATCCTTGAATTGTCTGTGGAATTTTGATAACATTTTTATCTTCTCTAATGTGCGTTTGTTTGTCATTTCTTAATCAATAATATTCACTTAACTCTATTACCTTTTTCTGGTAAAGGTCTAGTCATGGGAACAAAGTGATGACAAAACTAAGTACATTTCAATTGAAGTCCCCTCCCCACCCAGCATCACTACAGTATTGTCTACAATGTTCCAATGTCTCTTGGTTCTTTTCATAATGATTTTACTAAGTGAACAGTTCATTATCAGTTTTAAAGTCATCAATGTGACATCAAGTAGAATAATATTATACTATGATTACAACATTTTCCCAATTACCAAATTTGTACTTTCTTTCCCCTTGGTTTTCTCTCTAATTTAGTCAAGTAATGTCTCAAAAAAAATTCTTGTACTATTTTACTCTGCAGTTTCAGAAGCACCTGTATCCAAGACTACAGAACCTGTTCCTAATCTTTGAAGCCTCATCATCCAAACATTATGTTGAGTGGTTAGATTCAGTAATCATAATGTTTTTCAGCTGCAATCCAAGTGAACTTCATACAATTAGTAGTTGCAAATTCTTCTAAAATTTGCAGTGTCTCATTTTTAGAGATGGTATTTCCTTGCCATTGACTGTGACATTCCTCAGATGTTATACATGAAACAAAACAATAGTCTGTCATTTGTAGACACCACCATCTTTTACAACTTACCTGCATTTCCAACATGGAATATTTTGTTGGAATTTGTTACCCATTACTTATAGTACATGATGTTCTCAAATAGTCCCCAATTTAAATACTGAACAGACTTGACATTGCTTAACTTCAGTAACCAAATGAGAATGGGAGCTTTCTATGTGATTTAATCATAATCAGAATGTCATCTTGCTCAAACATATAGAACCATAATGCTCTTTTTATTTTATTTTTTAATTTATTAATGCAACATTAGATACAGGCACATAAACATTAGTTTGATTTCCCTTGTGTAGAAAAGACCCAGACTAACACAAACAAAAAGACCTCTGTCTGGTGTAAGTAAGAGTTGTGATAATTTGCATGTATGATGATGCTTGGTTATCAGTGTATCATAGCTGATCTAAATCTGTGGCAATAGGCATATAAGACTAACATATTTTTTTTCCTGATGAGAGGCTGATTGGTGCTAATAGTTGGAAGAACACATATTTGTGACTGTTTGCTTTTCTATACTCAGTTACTTTGGATGTTATTATTAAAATGTTGATATTTATCCAAGTAGAATGTGCAGACACAGACTCTCAGATTTTGTCAGATTCAACATTTAGTCAGAAGAATGTTGCCCAGTACCTATTATTCAATCCTTCAGAATCTGAAAATAAAAATGAGAACAATAGTTCACATGTAAATAGTATAAATGATATTAGGTTGGTGCAAAAATAATGACGTTTTTGACGTTAAAAAATACGTCAAAAAACGTCATTATTTTTGCACCAACCTAATAATTCCTCATCCCAGAAATTTTGACAAAAAATATCTATTAACTTTTAGTATTTTTTAAATGACTCCTTCAACATTCTTTAAAGTGTGTTTTTTAACTTTTCATATGTTGATAATTTAATGAAAATAATTTGTATTATTTTCATAATTCATACTATCATCTGCATTCAAAGTCTTATGGTCTATATCAAGTAGAGCTTCTTCAGTAAATGCTCTTTTCTTGAGATTTATACTGGCCTTTTTTTAAATTATAGTCAGTTGAATTCTGCTTATCTATGTGAGTGAAAAATTAAGTTTGGTTTATTTGTGTAGTAGTGGTTGGTTAGTGCTACCACTTATTAGCATTTGTGTATGAGTAGACATGTATAAGCTTGCTACATAGTCTGTAGAACCAATACTGACTGCATACAACTGCAATACCTATTTGGAATATCATAACAATATGGCATCACTGATAGGATCTTTGTTGCATGTAGGAGACTCAGACTTAGTTGAAATTTGGATAAGGTGCTTCACAGCTCTTGCTTAGAACAAAGAAACTATGGGACAACAAAATAAATAGAAGTGAAAACAATGACAGATTATTTCTGTCAACAACTGGTTGTAAAGCTATTAGGAAGATTTTAACAAATTATCCAACAGAAGTGGAATAATTGAGATTTAACCAAATCAAAGTGATTATTCTAAGGAATATTTGACCCATGAAAAGATTAGTCATTGCCGAGAAACCAAGAAAGCCATTAAAACAAGAATGTGATGAACCCGTTATGAAATTTCTGCACCAGTTACAAGACACCAGCAGATATTGTGAATTTCAATATTTAAGACAAGAAGAAATGCCTGTTGAAGAGGAATTAATTCAATTGATAGAAGGTATGTACAATACTTCACATAGATTTAAAATGTTAGAACAGTTGCAATTAAACCAAATATCGTTAGAGGCATGTATCCAATTTATACAACAGGAAGCATTGACTGAAAAATTCAATAAGGGGAAAAATCAAAGCGAAACTATGGACCCATACATGATAAAGAAAACAACAGTAAAAAGCCAATATTGTAACTATGCACATGAACCATCAGAAAAATGTCCGGCATAAGGAAAGATTAGGTAGAAGTTGTAAAAAGAGAAATCATTTTCAATCCATATGTAAAAAAGCAAATTATAAAGAGTGTCATAAAAAAAAAATAGAAGGTACTTTAAAAAGTGAAATTGATGTTTTCTCAATACAGAAAAATAAGAATGAAAATACCTTCATGGAAATAAAATTGAATGGGGTAAATTTAAAAATGCAAATTAATACCAGCAACAATATCAATGTAATACTAATTCCGAAGAACTTTTGAGAATGAATAGGTAAACTAAAACAATGTAAAAGTTATTTTAGAATTAAGGCAGTTTAAAAAGTCATGCATAAAAACATTAGGATACTTTGAAGGAACAGTTGAAATGAACACCATGATCGAAATTGTTACTATTGTAGTTGTAGACTGTAATAAAAGGAACAGACATACTTATGGTTAATAGCACTTGTCTAATTCATGTTACAGGTAACCCTGAAAATGGAATGTTGATAGATTATAAAGCAAGTATTAAATTGAAAAAAAATTGTAACCCTCCCCCTCATATTTTGAATGTCACAAACTTCAAATTCACTTATTACCCCTAATAGTTGCAAAATATATATATATATATAATGGTTGAACAAGGTATTTTGGAACATGCTGTAAGTAAATAGCATCACCTATAGCAGTTACGAGAAAGCCAAATGCTCATTTTAGAATCTCTGGTGACTATGAAGTAGGCATAGACCATAAGATTTGTTTGGATTCTTATCCTATCCCAAACATTGAAAATACATTACATTCATTAGCAAGAATGAAATGCTTTAAGAAAATTGAAAAAAAAGCACATAGCATCAAATTCAAATTGATGATAAATTTTAGGAAATCACAACTATCAACTCCCCAATTGAACTGCTTAGATAGACTTGTATGCCTTATAGGATGAAAACAGCAAGTGCCATATTTTAGAAAGCAATAGAAATGATTCTAAGAAGGGACATCAAAAATATGATGATATATCAAGATGATATGTTTGCGTGCAACTAATGAAGAAGAGTTGAAACAAAAAAAAAAAAAAACAATCTGGTATTAAGAATATCTGGAATTGTGAAAAAAAAAAAAAACATCTTGGGTACCAAATTTCAAAAGATGGAACTTTGCCAAAACCAAGTTTGACACAGAAAATATTAGGGGTGTCTCTGCTTACCAATAAAAAATAATTAGAATCTTTCTTGGGTTTAACAAATTTTTATTGTAAATACTTCAAGTATTCAGAACTAATTGAAGCATTTTCCAAGTTGAGTAAAAAGAACAATGGATTTAAATTGACTAATACAACAAATGACATTTGTTAATTCGAAAAATCCTTTTGCAAAAAAGAAAAAAAGCCTGTTATGAAGATTTTTGATCCCACAAAAAGATATTACATTAACTAAGGATGCAAGTAAAAAAAATTATCAGTTAATGTATCTTTCTAAAAAAAAGTAAAAGCAATTCTATAGCCTTAATATTGACTTAATCTAATTACTCAAATATAGAAAATGAGGCTCTATCTATAGTTTGGAGCACTAATAGGGGTTGTTAATTTTTACTGAGCAGGAAATTGTTGAAGCCTGACCATAAGCCCCTAAAATTCATTTTTAGCCCAAAGAAGGAAATACTGAAAGTTACATCTTCCAGAATATTAAGATGTGCTATAAAGCTAATGGGTTTTGATTTTGATATTGAATATTTCAAAGGAAATGCTATTACCCATGTAAATGCATTATCCAGATTACATTTAGAAAATATGGAAGATGAATTTCCATAATTGTTCAAAAGCTGAAAGACCATACAAAAAAATTAGACATAAGTTAACTGTTGAAAATTATGTTGCATGTAATGGAGATTTAGCAGTACCACCTGAAAAATGTAGAAAAAGATGTAATAAAAAGATTACATGACAATGTACATTGTGGAATTACAGTTACACAGAAGTGTTTGAAATTAGAAGCATGGTGACCTGATATGTACATGATGTTGAAAATACACAAATGTCTGAAATGTGCTGAAATAAAAAGATTTTAGAAAGAATAAAGTACACACATGCCTAAGGAGACAGAACCTTGAATTCAAATTTACATGGACCATGCACACATTAATAGTATGAGGTTGTGTTTTAATTTGGTTGACTCTTTTTCTGGCTAGACTGAAGTTTTTCATGTTCATGGCAGGAAAACTAGTATAATAAGGCAAGTATATTTGCTAGAAAGAGAGTACTTGAAAACATTCATGTCAGATAATTCTCCAGAATTTTGTAATGAAACTCTGTGTATCCCATATAAAACCCTGCCACATCATAAATAGAATTGTAGGAAGAATGGTACAGACTATAAAAATGGGATTGAGAGCATTTTCTCCTCAGTGAGATAAGATTGATAGTTTCTTACCAAGACTATTACATCGTTACAGAACTATACCACATGCTGACAGATTAGAAAGTCTGTCTGCACTAATGAGGAAACAGATTAGAACCCCATTAACTATATCATATTTTATTAATGAAAAACTGTGGTACAAGAAAAATAGAGAAATTGCACCCGAAAGGGTGAATTTTATAATGCAGAAGAGACAAAATACAGTATTAATTTTTAAAAAGGGCAATAATGCTCTTGCCTATACAGATCAAATAAGATCCAGACAAGAATACAAAGGGGAAATGGAAAATGTGCCAGGAAGCAAGCTTAAACCCTATAAACCAACAGGAAATGAGTGATGAGTAGTCAATGGAAGACCAAGACAGTTTGTATGAGTCAAACAGCAATTGCAAAGAAGTGGACTTCACCAACAAATGAAATAGGTTTAGATCTCCCATAGAGAAAAATACACAGATCTCTAAAGAGTGGGAGAGAAGGAAGTCAAAATGAAAATACAAATGAACAAAGAAGCTTGAGATCAATAAAGAGCATAAAGCCTATTCGCTTCAGGGAGATGTGGTTGTAGTTAAGGTAGTGGCAATACCATATACCGACTGCATAGAACTGTAATCGTTACTTGGAACATCACCATTTGTTTTGATGCTATTGCATAAGCCATATGTTAATGCTTTTTAATCGTCCTTGAGACTACTCAAGTTGTACAGTATCAGTGACAGTAGATAGATTCTACAAGATAGATAACCAAATCAAAATCTGTCTCTGATTCAACATGGTTGACCACTCAACGTCTTTGCCTTGCCTGTCTTTTCTGCTCAAGGGAACTAATTAAGAGATACCTGGGTTATCGCCCTTGATATGCCACTTGTATTAACATTTTGTTTTAAGCTATATTACAGTAAGCATTTAAAGAAAAGAGCTTGAATTGCCATGATAAACAAGAGTACAAAAACAAAATAGCATTTTATTCTATTGAAAATTCAGAATTGAAATGTTTGGTATTGCCTGAAAATCTATTTAATCTCTTATTAGGTGTCATTTGAAAATATTTATCATTTTATCATACATTATTTCACTAACAAACCTTATATATTTCTATTATATCTATAGAGTAGGTAATAAAGGACTTAAGCAAATAGCATAAGTTTTAAATTATGATCAGTAACAATCAGTAAGCAAATTGTTCATTTTACATTTGCAACGAGCATTGATAGAAAACCGTTTTTGTTCCCACAAATCTCTCAGTGCAAAAGGTGCATGAACAATATAATTCTTCATAAACTGAAGTGAATTGCTTTTCTATTTTTCCACTGAAAACAAAACCAATTTCAATGGTTATGCATTTGAAAAAAGATTTTAACTTCCTTCTTTAGTTTGCTGTATAAATTTTTTCATCCTCCTGTCAGTAAAGCCAAAGGTAACAAATTCTTCAGTCAATACCTATTTGTTCACATTAATGTCTCGATAGTGGAACCATTACATGATGTCATTTATGGTTTTTGTTGTGGTTACTATTAGAAACAAATATATAAGACTACTTATGCTATATGTTGAAATGAAGTTAAACTATAAAGTATAAGACTCATGTGTTGTCGGTATCAAGTGTTTTTTCTCCAAAGTGTTATGTGATACATTAGTGTGTTATGGACAATTTTTACCAAAGTAAAGATACCTCTACAAATCAAAGTAAAAGAAATAATACTGAGGCTGAGAATGTTTTTATTGTTATTTGGAGAAATAATTACAAATAGGCAAATCTTTGTGAGAAACAGCATCTGAAATGTTAACATTAAGGGATGATCCCTGTGTAAGTAAATAGCGTTGTCTTTTCTTTAAAACCTGACAACATCATTATTGTTTGTTCCCTTTAACAACTGAGTCAGTAAATAGACTTCTTGTAGCATCTCTCATGTAACGAGCATGCGCGGAAACGTCCTCGAACTATGTGTGTGTGTTGTCGCCGGGCACACCTTGGTGTACCATAATGGACTCGACCGAGGACTACAAGAAGAAGAAGATGCGCGAGTTGTTTGGCATCTTTTCTTGGGCGACAAAAGCCGTTGCGGTCAGTCGTCCATCGGCAGCAGTCTTGGGTGCCATTTTGCTCGTTTGCTGTTCTAGAGTGTTGTGTTGCAAGTAGGCGTTCATTTTTGTGTCGCATTTGTTTCTGATTAGCAAGAAGGCGTTCGTTTTTGTGTTGCGAGAAGGCGTTCGTTTTTGTGTCATCAGAAGTTGTTTTTTTTTTTCTTTTTGTTTTTTTCTTTTTTCCCCCCATTTTCTCGCACAAGCTATTTCAGCGTTATGGCTTTCTACCCGAAGCTGATACCACTGTTCGACAGAAGCTATTCTGGACAGTCGGTAGTGGAATGGTTGGAGAAGGTGGAACTAATATGTCAGTTGAGCGGTGTGAAGCGAATTGAGTGTGTTATCCCGATACGTTTGGCAGGTGGCGCATATGCTGTGTACCAGCAATTGAGTGAGGAGAAGCGCGCAGACTTCAATTGCGTTAAGAAAGCGTTATACACAGCTTTCGCCTTAGATCCCTTCTCCACATGGAAGCAGTTTGTAGCACGTCACCTTCAGCCAGGGGAGACGGTTGACATCTTTTTGGCAGAACTATGCAGACTCGCGGTTCTGTTTGGTGGCGTATCAGAAAAGTGTTTGCAGTGTACATTCGTTGCTGGACTGCCTGAGCACGCAGAGGAGCTTTTAAGAGCGTCATCCCAGATGGAAGACCTGGATTTGTCACATTTGTTGGCACGAGCTCACGCTATTTTGAAGTGCACTGGTCCTACGGAGCAGGCCGCAGTGGCTGCACAGTTGAAGGAAACAGATGTGCACACGAGGTGCTATAAATGTGATGGACCCAATCATAGGGCGAGCAATTGTCTCCTGTGTCGTGAACCATCCAAAGGTGCTGGTACCAAGCATCGACGGACCATCACTTGCTATTGATGTCATCGGCAAGGGCACATTACTCAGTGTTGTCCGGGAAACGGGCAAGGGGGCAAGAATTCAGCGCCAATCTCCTCCCCAAAACCCTTGTAAATGGCGCATTGCCTGTAGTGACAGTTCATATCAATGGAATACCACGTATAGCTCTGGTGGATACAGGATGCACACAGTCAATAGTCTGCAAGTCATGGTGTCATGCATGGACAAGAAAATCAACACGCATGCTTACAGTAGACGGAGGCGTACTTAACTGCTGTGGAATTGGAGTGGTACAAGTTAGCGTTGGTGCAAAGCCGTCCATCGCTATGGAAGCCCTAGTTGTGGATGGAGACCTGCTTGGATTTGACTTGCTGCTCGGACTAGATGCCATCAAACAGTTGGGAGGAATATCTGTAACTGGCACTGGTGAGGTGAAGTTTCCGCAGTGTGTCGAACCAGTCTTTTCTGCCATCACCATTACCAAGCCCGACTTTAAAGTAGAATTCGATGAGACCACTCAGAGATGGACTGCATCTTGGAAATGGGCTGGCAACCAACCTCCGGGTACATTAAGAAATAGACTGGCAGAATATCCAACTCCCGCACAAATTCGGGAGGCGTATGATCGGGAACTCCAGATTTGGATAGATAACAGCTGGCTGCTTCCTTACCCGGAGGAGGAACTCTGACCCCTAAAAGGTTTAATCCCCCTCATGGCCATTCTGCAGGAAAACAAATAGAAGGTTCAACCCGTTATGGACTGTTGGGAACTCAATGAGTACGTTGACGTGTACGCGGCCAACGCAGATGTTTGTTCGCAAATATTACGGGAATGGCGTCAGCAAAGACCAAATGCTACAGTGCTGGACCTACGCCGGGCCTATCTGCAGGTACACATCGACAAGTCCCTTTGGCCATTCCAAACAGTGGAGATTAAAGGACAAAGGTATTGTCTAACCCACTTAGCATTTGGGCTCAATGTTACCCCAAAGGACAATAAAACAGCTTCAACTGCACCGGCGAATGCAACCTACACTTACAGGGTCCACATTAAGGGTATCAACGCAGCTTTGTTGCATGACGACACAGTTGCCAATCCTTATACGGTAGGAGAGACTGTCTGGGTGAAAAATTCGCACGGAAGGTGTACGACACAGTTCAACAAGGGTACGGTGACACAAATTAATAGCACACACTTCATCTCTATTGATGGAATACCGCGCCACATAAAAGATGTGCGACCAGCTTGTGGGAAGGATTATTCCGTCAGCAACCATGTTAGTTCTGATTATGATGAAGCCCCGATGGTTTATATAAAATCACAGGAAGAGCACGCGTCAGAGAGTAGCGTGCTTGATGAACCTATGCGGGATGAACTCGGCGAGACGTCTGAAGAGAGCACCACTGAGGAAGTGCTTGAGACCATACCACTGAGTTGGAGCACCAGGCAGAAAAGGCCTGCCCCACATTGCCATTTGTGTGATCTAGAGATCAGCGAGGAGTGTAACGAGTATGCGTGGAAACATCCTCGAACTGCATGTGTGTGTTGTCGCCCGGCACACCTTGGAGTACCATAATGGACTCGACCAAGGACTACAAGAAGACGCGCGAGTCGTTTGCCGTCTTTTCTTGGGCGACAAAAGCCATTGCGGTCGGTCGTCCATCAGCAGCAGTCTTGGGTGCTGTTTTGCTTGTTTGCTGTCATAAAGTGTTGTGTCACAAGTAGGCGTTCGTTTTTGCATCACATTCGTTTCTGGTTCGCAAGAAGGCGTTCGTTGTTGTGTCGCAAGAAGTTATTTTTTTTTTGTTTCCCTGCCTACTGCAATCTGGTTGGAATACTGATATTTTCTTTCTCCTTTTCCTAGCCTGGTACTTGTGACAAGGACAGTCTATAGATTTATTTAACAGATATTAATTATCTGTATATAATGAAATGTCCTTTGTTTTTATTTGCTTTTCTCTGGTTTAATATAACATTTTTGCAATTAATTTTTCCACCAGTGTTATCAAAACACCTTAACCCCCCCTCCCCCGCTCTTGCTAAAAAAGTGTTTTCAAGATCATACTAGAGTGTTCAGTTGATAAAGTTTTATTCCATACTTATCATTTTTTTTTATGTACTGCCTAAATGCAAAACAATCTCTTTCCAAAAACCTAGACTTATCAAGTGAAAGTTCTTTGAAAGGTAGTACAGGTCCATTGCTGAAATCTAATCAAAATAATAATTTGTATAATCTTTTTTCTACAGACATATCTCCTGGATTTTCTGTAAAAATACAAGCATCTTATGAGAAGAAAACTTTCTACTCGGTGAATTGAGATCAAACCAAGTTGAACAAATTGTTTTACAACACTATGACAAAAGCAACAATTGAATATGACTCGTACATATTAAAGTACCTATAAAGATTTTAATTACCAGAATACTAATTTTAGTAATTCTAATAGAATTTTTTGAAATGACAAGAAAATTCACAAGATAAAGAAAGTGAAAGAAAAATATTTAGAAATGGGAAGAATGTTTGATATTGAATTTTCTAATCCTGACAAAACCAAAAATAATTGGTGTTTGTTGAATTATTGTTAATTGAATAAGATAGCAGTTCTTTGCTTAGATGATAAAGATTGACTTATGTTAGTATTTATAGAAACAAGCAAACTCATTTACTAAATGGATGCTGCTACTGCTTCTTGTAAATTTTGTTTTCATTTAATGCATGAAATGTCTTAAGCAAATGTAACAACTATTATAGGATAGAGGTTGTATTTAAAACTTGGATTCATGGGATGAATCCTTCAAACTTGTTTATAGACATAAAAAAAAAGCAGTGAAACAATCTTCTTCACTAAACTTCTTACTTGATGAATGTATTTCTGATTAATATGAATCTAACCAAGTCTGGTACAAGATCAAATTCTTGAAATTTTCTCTGAATAAATTTGCTTTCTCCTTCCTTTACTTTTATGATTGCTATTTATTGTTTAGCTGAATGTCAATACAACAAAACAATATTCAAGTTGATATATTGCTTTTATCGAGATATATGAATTAGTTCAACAAGTTTAATTTTCTCCTCTTGCCCACTTCCAAATGTTTGAGACTCCTTCATACAGAATATTAGTTTCTGACCTTGAAGAGTTAAGTCTTCTCACTTATCATAAGGTATATACTAAAAATAGGTTGGAAAGAGAGTCCTGTCCCTTTTTTGATAAGACATATAATTGATTTAAAAGTCAGTGATAGATTCCATCAAGTTAATAGTTTCATTATTTTCCATCAGGTAAATTATTATAGCCTCAGAAATAAAACTTTTGGTATTTTGAGGCAAACAAAATACTTTTTTCAGAATTGCTGCACTGTTTCTCCATGCAGGAAAAGCTAAAAATATCTGAAAAGGTGATAATCTAACAAAGGATTATCACAAGTGTTGTGTGACAGATAAAACGTCCATATTTAGAGCTGAAATCTTTGCCTGTGAAATATTTTATAATGTGTGGTCTTGCATGTTCATGCAATAGTAATGCACCCTTTCAAATGATCAGTGAAGCTTACTTTTTCAAGCAAAAGACTTGTGTGGTGCTTCCTTTTGATAATTGAGAATTTGACAGTCAATAAAACCCTTCAAATATAAAAAAAAAAATCAAAAGGCATAATTCTTCATAGAGTATAATATTCACCTTTTGGTAAAGGCACAAGTCATTCCCTGATCATAGTTATTGTCTCTTTTGCTAAGCATAATTATAAAGAACCCACTTGTCATCACTGTTGATTAACTTTTTTTAGAAATGATTTGGAAACATGTTGTATCCTTAATGATGAACAGATGCTGAGAACTGGTCAGATAATGGGTAACCTGTTGGCCAACTTTTGAAACTGAACAAAGTTCATGAAGGTCAAGGTATGATTGTTGTATTGGGTTGTACTACTATTTCTTGTGCTGTCAGCATAGGATTCTCTCTTCTGTTACAGTTAAGAGAATTATCAATTGAAATCAGTCAACTAAAAATAAATAATTGCTGATATTTGTTGACACAACTTTATTAGCAAGTACTATGCCAAATATTCCTCACCACTTTTTGGACTCATAAAGCATGTAGTGCCTCAAATGGGTCACATTAATTCACAAATTATTCAACCTTGCAAAAAATGCTCCTAAGAGGAAAGACAGTTTTTCACTATTTTTCAATATAGTCCACCTTGACATCAATGCACTTGGTCCAATGATGCTTACACCAGTATGCTTCCATTGTTTGCTTTGAATCTTTGATTCAGATTCAAAGTGGTAAACCCAGGTTTCATCTTGAGTTACTAATCTGTGGTGGAAATTCTCAAAGTTAGTCTGGAAGCAAGTCAGAAGTGTCATGAAAATATCTTGTGCTCTGAAGTCAGCATACTTGAGAACCATCTTGCAGACAGCTTGCTCATCTCCAAAATCTCAGTTAAGACAGTATGGATCGAACCAGAACTAATGCCTATGGACTTAGCTATTTACTGAACAGTAAGACATCTGTCATCCAAAACCATACAGTGAATGGCATCAACTTTTTCATCAGTGGTGGAGGTTTTTAGACAGCCTGACAAAGAGTCATCTTCTGCCCTGTCCCTGCCCCATTTGAATTCCGCAGCCCATTTCTTCACAGTTATATAGGAAGGGGAGTCCTCAGCAAGTGTCTATACCATATCCTCATAGATTTTCTTGGGTATCGTACCTTTCTTTTGCAGATACTTTCACTGCTTGGGCCTCTGTTTTGTCCATTTTTAGATTTATCACACACCTCTCACCTTTGTATGGGCCTCACCTGCACAGAAATTAAGACAGAAATCTGAAATAGTTTTTCTAGTTTTACAAGAAGTATTAGTGTATTGCCACAACAAAAATGTTCACCCATGGCTCTTTTTTTATGGATGAAGCTTAGAACATTCTGAATGATCCTCATATAATCAAATAACATGTTTAAAACTATCATAGCAGACTTACTTCCAACATTTGTGTGCATGTCTAGAAAGTCATAAAGCACCCTATGGTCCACATTACTGTTTTTTTTATTATAAGATTGTATAACTTTTGGGAATTGAATTACCTCAAGAATATTTAGCAACTGCAGGAATAAACTAGTTGCTTAGAAAATGTTACCAGTTAAAGTTAGCGTCATGTGACAAATATGTGTTATATTTTCCACCATGAAGGTCACAAGAAAGAAAGGCCAGAAAAGAGACAAGCATAAAGCATCAAATAGGACTCTATTGTAATACCCAGTGAAACCATGTGTACATAGGAGAAAGCTGAAAAATAAACTAAAATAAGTTATGAGCTGCCTTCTGGATCAGTGGCATTCAATTTCTCACCAGTGATTTGGAAGCTGGTCAGATGTTTAAAGAGAGGACAGAATACCACAGTAGCTCCAGAGTAACAATCAAGGATTGTAATTCACAGGATTGGATAAGGTGGCCAAAATCCAGTGAAGAAGAAATGGGAGTTGATAAGGATTTAAGCATTAGCTTGAAAGGAATATGAAGGTTGCTAGAAGATCATCTGTATAATATTATGGGTGTGAACTAAAGGAAAATAAGTTTAAGGATTATTCTTACAAATGAAAAAAAAATAGATTTATTTTGTAACTGGTTGGGAAAAAAAGAAGAAAATCTAACTAGCAGTCTCTAAAAGTTGCTTGAAATCATATTTCTAAAATATGAACTATAAATATCTGATGCTTTGGGATTCAGAAGATTCCCCAATATTCAAAATCCTTACCAGAAGAAAGAAAAAAACAAATAAATGCTAGAGAGTTGAAGACAGCTGTCACAGGTATATGAGGTAGAGGTGAAACAAGTTTGAGTGTTTTAATAGTGTCAGCAGATGGTCACACTTGAGTATCATATTGCAATAAAGTTGTAAGTCCTGTCGTAAGCCCCCACTCCAAAAAAAAATGGAAAGGTAAATTGAAGAAAACATTCTTGTTTCAAAGTAGCTCTGTAACGGGATTGACTAACTTTTCATTTATCTGTAAATTAATGAACATAACAAATTATCAGTTATGGAGAAGGCAAGGAGTTTCCTTATAAAAGGAGTTTAAAACCTTTTCATTAGAATTTTTATCTCTTAGCGAATATGTGCATGAAACTGCTAGGAATGAGCAAGCAAGAAAATTGGAAGTACTCACCTTTCTCACTATCTTTTACTGACAAGTAGTTAGGAGAATTACATTACTAATGATAATTAAGACAGTGTTTAACACCACAAGAAAAAACTATTCTCCCAGTGAGATGATATCTAATTAAGTTTTCCTAAAAAAGAAGAAATGGGCCAACTCTTAATATACTGGTCCTAAGGAAATAGTAGAAGAGAATGTAATGTTGCAACTGATTCTTCAGGACAATAACAAGATTTACCAACCAGTTGCTAATCTGGTAATCACCAGATGTATAAAGAAGTTGGTGGAAGAACCATGGACCTATAGGCATATACCCAACTATATATAGTGACATCAGAAGTAATTATTTTCAAGGATTTTCTGAACTTTGAAACAGATTCTAGTAGGCGAGGAAGAGAGTTGAAAAAGTGCAATTAGTGGATGTTCATTTTGCTTGCATTCTCTGTTGTTGTAAATTATCTCCTATCACAAATTGTTAAAAAAAAAATTAACTTTTTTATTGATGCTTAACTTTTAACAAATCTCACAGGGAAGTAGGGTTCAGTAGTCTTTTTTTTTTTTTTTTCCTTTTCATTTAACTTCTGTAGAAACACCCACATCAAAACCAGTAAGAAGATAAAACTGGTAGAAATGATTTTCAGCATTTATGTATTTTGAATATCTTGGTCTTCTACTATGTTGTATAATATTCATTATTTTCATGTAACATCTTCATTTGATTGCTATTAATCTTAGTTGATCTACCCAACTACAAGTTCAGCAAGAATTTCTAGCATGGGACTTTGCAAACAATGCATTTTTGATGTAACCAATCATTTTCAGTGGCCTCTCTATACATAAAGTGCACAATTACTCTTTTTGCCTGTAATTTGCAATTTTGTTTTTCTTAATATATTGAAATCTATAATATGACAAAAATGTTATTCCATCTTCAGTAATAAATTAAAATAGAACCAAACTGCAGCTGCTTTGACAATGTTTATAACAGCATGCTCATATGGCAGCTATCACATTACAGTCAAAAGCAACCTTTTTTGAATGGTGTAAGTTCAAACTATTAGGTTGGTGCAAAAATAATGACGGTTTTTGATGTCAAAAAATACGTCAAAAACCGTCATTATTTTTGCACAAACCTAATAAGTGATCCTAATGCCATCTAATGACAAAAGCAAGAAAAACATTTGGACTTAATAATTACCATTTCCATCTGACTTTGCCATCATGAGTTTTTTTTTTATCTCTCAAAGACATGAATGATGTTCCATGCATTTGTAATTATTCTTCCATGATTTACTGGTAAATAAGAGAGATTAATTAAAGGAAGCCAAAAACAGCCATTTTATATTGACCATCACAAGATTTCATTAATTGATTTGTTTTTTGGCTACTTTCCAGCAAAAAAGGTATTTTTTAATTTGACTGGAATATGGAAATTACTATTGTTTCAGATGTTTGATTGGATACCAGAAATTTATAAGAAAAGTGAGCTTCCTGATGGCTTTCCTACAAACCGTTTTTACGAGAAAAGACTCGCTATGTCTTGTTATGGAGTTGTAAGTTGAATTCTTTTATTGTAATAATTATTTTGTTGTTTTTTTCACCAACTTATATACATAATCTGTTCATGCCTCTTTTGTCTGCCGTGAGCTAAGAACTGTAATTCTTTTAATTATGATGATGATTATTGAAGGTATGCTAACTAGAAAAAATAAACCTATTTTTCAGTAACAAGTCTTTATGGGATTATCCAAATTATATTTTATTATATTTCTCCAGTTCAGAAGGAAAAAAGAAGTAGATGTAGTAATTAACATGTGTGCACAATTTTTTAAAAGCTTTCTCTTAAATACTTGCTTTAGTAAATCCATTTTCATAGCACTGCCTAATGAGCCAAGTGCAAATGAATTCAAACTACATCAGACTCTCAACCTAATGAGCTACATAATAAAACATCTGAATTTTGATGGATAGAGTGCATAACAGAATTATATTGGAAATAGGACAATGCAGTTACTATAAAGACACTGAAACAAGTAATGCTATATTTATGCTCAGAATGATATCACAAAGAGTAATGCAAATGCAGAAGTAGTTGTACTTGTGTTTAATAGATTATGCAAAAGCATTATAAGGTACAACACAAAAGACTGTTTGAACTGCTATATAAGCTTGATTCATTTAGGAAAAATATTAGATAATCCTGAACATATACTGGGAGCAAACTGCCTGCATATAGACAGAAAAGGAATTCAGTAAATGCACAAAAATAGAAAGGAGCATAAGACATTGATGTGACTTATTCAACATTTACAGTTAAGCAATCCTAAGCGAAATATATGTCCTACCAGGATTTATTATTGGTGGACACAATCTTAACAACATAACAGATGCAGATGACACAGCATTGACAGCAAACACAAAAAGGAAACTATAAATACTCAAAAGGTAGTAAAGGAAATTCAGAAGAAAGGACTAAACATCAATTTTCAGAAGATGGAATGTATACTTTTCAGCAAGCTAAAAGGCTCAAGATGCAAATTACAAATTGGAAACACCAATTTGAAAATTTAAATATCTAGGGAGTGTTTTAATTGAGGATAGAAAATAGGACACTACAATCTGAAAGTGTGTTGGAATAGTGAATAATGCCTTCCAAAAGCGAAGCTACATATTAAGAAACAGGAAAATTTCATT
This sequence comes from Acanthosepion lycidas, assembly GCA_963932145.1. Lineage (NCBI taxonomy): Eukaryota > Metazoa > Mollusca > Cephalopoda > Sepiida > Sepiidae > Acanthosepion > Acanthosepion lycidas. The sequence goes on along the minus strand of OZ010602.1, from coordinate 83,658,758 downwards.
AGAAACAAAGAAAAGAGTACTGAACTGTTATGCAATATCAGTCCTTCTATATGGCAGTAAATACTGCATAATCTCATCACAGATGAAGAGACTAAAGATAACAGAAATTTGCTTCTACAGAAGGATGCTGAGAATGCTATGGACTGAACATGTTAGTAATGACGAAGTTTAAGGAAAATGATAACAAAAAGGACACTTAGACTTAGAATCAAAAAGAGAGAGTTGAAATTTCTAGGGTACATAATGAGGAAAGAGGGCTTAGAGAATTTGACACTTTGAGATATATTGAAGAGAAAGAGGAAAGTATGGAAGAACCTACCTTATGAGAATATTTAAATGGTTGGCAGAACAAGGATTAGGAGATACAGCAAAAAGACAAACCTTACAATGGTCAGGAAGTTATGGAAAGCCACAATCACCCACATACTGAAGGGACACATCATATAGAAGAAGCTTTTTGTAGTTTCTACCAAATTGTGAATTAAGGCTTGTTTTAAGGTATCTGTGCCAAGGAATTTCTCGAGAATATATTCAAGGTGAGCCCACAAACAAACCAAATATATAGCATGTGTAAATTTAATCCACACATTTTTGTCTTTATATTTAAAAAACAAAAATTTAATGAGCTCAGATAATTTGTACCAAGATGAATAAAAAGGATGAAAATTTCCTAAGCAGAGCAGTTTGTATCTTTTCAATATATGCTTTAAAATAGTATAAACATTTTGTTCCAATTCTATATAATTGGTCTGAGTGTGGCATAAGCCTTGGCTTTCAGCTGTTATGAATTTTTCCTTTCCGATTTTTATCGGTTTATGCTAAACTGCTTATAATTTGGTTAGTTTATTGTTCTAAGTAAATTGCTAAATCACTTGGTTTGACTGACCTTTCCAAATTATGTGAACCATTCTTAGATGTCACTTTCAAATGTGTTCGCTCTTTTATTCAAGCAATAATTCTTTCTATGTACATTTAAACTAAAACAGTTTTTCTCTCTATGCAAAAAAAGTAAAAACAAAATAACTGATGGCATGTTTCTACATCTCTCATAACACACTCTGTATTTATTATAATGCAAAATTCTCTCATTTCACTGATGTCAACTGCTTTTCTTTTGACAATGAGTCTACATGTTTTGGCAGTCTTGCATTGAATCTCTAAGAGAATTGTTATTTGTATACTAAGTACTGGTTCCTTGTTCAGTGCAAATCGCAAGAAATTACAATTGTGATGGGAGACCTGAATGCCAAAGTAGGCAAGGATGGAGATGACAAAATAGTTGGCAAATTCAAATTAGGCACATCCAAAGGCACACTGGAAGAGTGAAAGATGCCTTCAAAAAGCTGAGCAAGGTATTAAGAAACAAAAATATCGTTAGAAACAAAAAAGTACAGAAAAGTGGTTCTACAGAATACTGAGATACTGAGAATACCATAGACTGAGTATGTGAATAATGATGAAGTTCAAGAAACAATGGCAACAAAAAGGACACTTTTCTGGGGCACATAATGAAGGAAGAGGGCTTGAAGATTTTGATACTCACAGGACAGAACTGAAGGTAAAAGAGCCAGTGGAAAGCAAGGCACAACCTACTTGGTGAGCTTCAGTTAAATGGATGGCGGGACATGGTTTGGGAAAGATGGCAAAAGACAAATGTTATTAAGACCTACAAAGAACAGGAAATTGTGAAGAGTCATGATCACCAACGTCCTGAAGAGACACAGCACATAGTGGAAGACTCATTCCTCTCAAGAGAATCTTATGTAAAAGGGAGTGCCAAACAATCTCATGCTGACCGGAAGGGATTACAAAAAAAAAATTCTTGTATTTGTTCATTTGCTAAAATTTTGGGAAGTGCATCAAGCTGATAACTTTTAATTATCTCCCTTGTCTATATTTACAAGAGGCCTATCTCCATCTCTCTCTCTATCTCTCTCTCTATCTCTCTCTATCTCTAAGCAAATGCATTTGATTTACATATCAACTAGTTTTTCTGAATTAATATTTTGAACCAATAAACATTAACCTAATGTTCCTTGCATGAAAGATTCTTTGAAAAAAAAACAATGTAGATAATTTTCTTGGTCACTCATAATTTTATAGCAAATGTCAAAGAAAATGGGAGACTGTATGCAGTTGTCAAATACTGTCAAATGATTCTTGGTTTGTATTACACACTATATTGTTTAACTTCCAAGAATGTGTTTCTAAATTATTCATTGCTGTTTGACTGGTGATGGCATATATGAACATGTAGTCATATAAATGCTGATGTCAAAATAAAATAAAAAACATATCAGTTTATTTTTACATTAACTCTCCCTTTTGTTAATTCTCTGATTTTGATTTATAAATGTTGAGGATCTTCTCGAAGATATCTTCTTTTTTTTTTTCTTTTTTATTTGCCATAAAAGAGTAGAATATTTGGAATATGTTTGAGCATCAGAACAGGCCCTTTGACAGTAACAAGTCTTTATAAGAAATCAGTCCAGAAATTTTCCAGCCATTTTTTCATATGAACAAAAAAAGTAGTCTAGATAGTGCTGTAACCAGGTAAGGTCCTCATTTGTGTACAAGGACACCTTTTGAAAGGCTTGGCATATTAAAACCAAGCAGATGAGAAAAATCACTAAGTTTTCAATCATGCAGATATCAATGACAGAACTAATTAGAAATTTCAATTAGAACCCATAAATGAATGCTAATAAGAACTGGAAAGCATTGAATGCTCCTCCTGCCCACTTAGCCTGGAGTTGACATGATCTTATTCAGTTAAATCTATATTGAATTATAGGAAGGATCAAATTCTATGTTTTGAGCCACATGTCAGTATTACGAGCATTTGGTTTTCAGACAATGAAAGAATCTTGGGAACTTATTTATTATACATTATTGTCAGGATAAAGACAAATTGTTTTAGGAGTACATATTGGATGATAAGGAGAGTTGGCAATCTACCATGAGTCAAACTATGAATGAATGAACACACAGACACGATTACCCCAGTGCAGTATTATATCTGTATAGGAAAATGCAACAAGTCTGAATATATCTTTTTTTACTAACCATGTCAGTATAACAAGTTATTGAACACTAAGCTGGTGTTGAATAAATAATGACTGTAAACAGAAATCAAAGATATTCCATTTCAATCGAAGAATCCTTTTACCTCATGTCACAAATCCACAAAATGCATGATATTTATTGCTTACACAGTTGGAATTTATTTGCAACCATATCAACCAGATATGTTTATAAAAGTGTTAACTATGAAAAATATCTTTATCTTTGCTTTCAATCTTGAATAAATTTTTAATGTTAAAAAATGGAATTTTTTTAATCATCTGTATATTAAAAAAAATATTGTTCAGTTATACCTCTCACATCTTCACAGACTGAAATTTATTCATCCAATTTTAGAACAATTATTAAAAATGAAAATTCTTTGTTTTTTTTTTTTTTTGTTAGTGACTCAAGACACATTTTCTTTACTAAATCTTGCATCTATACCTTCAATACAAATGCTTTCTAATTCCAACCATTTGTTCGTTGTTTCCTGTTCTTGTTATTATTAGAAAGCCAAGTTTGACAGACTTTTGAATTAATGCAAATTTGAACCATTTTTACTGATTCTTTCCTATTTCTTTCTTTTAGCATCCACCTGACCGAGAGAACATTGGTAACATTAATTACATTCCAATACAAGGAATTGATATCAAGTATTATCCATATGATGGTCAACAAAATTATCTTACCCCTTTTATCTGGGCCCAATTTATGAATATCACTCGTCATATGGTTGTCAACGTTAGGTGTAAATTTTTTGCAAAGAATATTGGTATTCATCGTAGATTGGATATCAGCTATGTCAAATTTCAAATTTTGGTTGACTGATGGAAGAGTAAGTTAAGGAAATCCATACAAAAGTATTTTGTCAATTTTTTCCTAAGGAAATGTTTCTCTGTTTTTCTTGGAAATATAATTAATATATTTATTCTGTTACTAAAATAAGATTTTCCTCCATATTTTTTTTTTTAAGTGGATATCAGTTGTGTGATCAAAGCATGTTTTGAAAGTTATCGAAATAACTTTCCTTTTGTTTTGTCTTTGAAGTGTCCAAGTTTGGGGCTATCTCATATCTTAGAGACATGTGTTACTCAGAAAATTAAATACAGACAAATATTTACAAAAAAAACCTTTCTCCTCCCTAATTATGGGCACATACACATACTGTGTGTACATTTTGATGTTATTCTATGAAATAGAAGCAATGTCTTTGATAAATACTGTGTAGCTTCTATTCATGGTATAGACCAGATTTTCATAATTGGGGAAACAAAGCAGTTGAAACATTTAAAAGATGGACATTGATTTGGATAAAGTAATTAAAGATTATTTTGAAACTAACAAAATCTGTTCCTCACTTTGTGTAGACAACAAAATATTTGTTTGAAAAATGTCTGAAAGATTGGAAGAAAGAAAAATAAAAGAATAAAAAAAAAAAGATTTTTTTAAATGAGAGAGTAGTTGGAAAAAGCTTGGGGGGGTATTTTCTTTGTTTTAGCTGAAAATAAACCATTTTTCTCTCCCAAATTTCTCTCCATATCAAAAACTGTTAGCATCTGATTTTAAAACTTTTATTAAATTTGACTAAGGTCCGTCTTTATAGTTCTTCATTCGTTCCTTTTCTGTTATTTCAAAATGTTTGAACTGAATATTATGCTAAAATTGTTACTTGGCTGATTTTAATCTGGCCTAATAAATAATTCTATAATGTCAACATTGTCTTTATTTTTGCTTGTGTATTTAATCACATACTATAATTGTCTTGGGATTGAAAATAATTTGGGTTGCCAAATGAACATATGTTGCTCATTCTTGAACTACTCTTGGACAAAAGGTATTTAAAGGTTTTTATTTTCAAAATGCACATATGGAACTTTGAATTTTTTTTTTTTTTAATCATAATTCACAGCCTCATTTCCTAAATAGAAATTTAGTGTGCGTCAACCTCTGATTCTTACTTACACTTTTGGCAGAGTTACAGTGATCTTTTAGCTCATTTAAGACTTCAAAATAAATTTTCAAAGATAATGATGAACCATTTCAAAGTCTTTGTTAGACTGAACTACTGAACAGTAATTTGTTTTATAAAAATAACTTGAACTCTAACAAAACCAGATTGTTCACTTTGACTTCATAAGCTAACATGAAGTAAAAATATTTCTTCTTAGTTCTCCAAGGAAAAAAAAAAAGATTTACATAATGGGGCAAGCATATAAACTAATAAACAGGTTTACAATAAAAATGTGTTTCAACAGAGTTCATAACCAGATCATAGAAGTTGTATTTAATCTCCAAAACTTTTCTAAGTAATGAAAATATTGCTTGTGATTTTGCTATGTAGTGAATGAAGTGCTACAGGATTGTAATGGACAAGATTGGTGTTGGTGAAGAGTTTGTAGCAAGAGGATTTATAGCATGTCACGGAGGATGTTTTCAAAAGAAATTAATTTCAACTCTTTCAGGTATTTTATACATATAAAGAACAACAGAAGGTAAAGAGAAAATTATATATAAAGCATTTTAGGCTTAGCTAGTGTGTGTTTGTGAGTCCATGTGTGAAATGTGCCACATGCCTGGGTTGAAATGTAGCAGTAGACAACTACAGGAAAGAAATCATCCCTGTCAGAGACAAGATCTGTTGTTGCTACTACATCTCAAAGCAAAGAAGAGAGAGCTGTTTATGTTCTTCCTTTTATAGTTCTGAAAATGGCGACAGTTAGGTGGAAGTTAAAAAACTTGAAAAAGGAGTCTTTTCTTTAGTTTGATAATTCATTCATCATCTGAAATAGGATTACATTGATGTTTTATCACATAAAATCCAGTTTATTTCAGGAAAAGTTCAGTGATTTTCTTTTCTTTTTTTCCCTTCCTGATTATAATTAGTGCACAACCAATTTATAACTGTGAGCCAGAATGACTAAATTTTGATTTGCTTTTAAAACCTCTTCTTTATCTCTTGGACTTGCTTCTTTCTAGGATCATTCACATTGATTTTTATGATATTTTGCTGGTTGAAAAAGATTTTCTTCCTCATTTAAAACCAGTTTTCTTTCAACTGAGGAATCTTTGGTAACAGTTATCTCTGCAAGTCTGTACATGCAAGTATAAGGCTTAAAACCTGAATTTTTATCAAATTCAAATGTAGGTGACTGTTATATGGGCCAATGTTGGGGCTGCCATGAAACTTGAATGAGAATAGATGGTTGGACTCTGGAAAATGGAGTCCTGTATGGTAATCGATAAAAGGGGGGTAGTTTGTGTTCAAGTGGGGAATCTCATTCTTGTCAGTTGAAAAGGAACAGTTGACAGTAACAATTTTGATATATTTTAGTGGATGTTGTGTTGAGAAGATCAGAAATCAGGTAGGCTAGGAAACTGAATTGTTGCAAAGAAAACTGTTGAAGCTATGGAAAGGTGAACCTGATTGGAACTGATTTTTCTTCCCCTAAATGCTGAAGAGTAATATTCATTTTACTTTCCTTTTTTTTTTTTTCTTTTTTAAATGTATCTTAGTGCTGCCTCTCTATGTCCCTACTGCTGTTAGGCTCATCTGTGTTAATAGAACCAATGGTCTGATACTCATCTAGAAATTAACAGAATGGATATTAGTGATTTCTAAACCATCTCAAAGCATCTATTAGAGAATAGATCTAAAAGCAAGTGGTTAATCTTTATTGTAATCATTTCACCCCAAACAAGGCAATAAATCTACTATGGTGCAAGTGGTTACTGAAAGTGAAGGAAACTGAGAAAACATTATTGAAGAAAAAGGACAATAAAAAGAACAGGATTAAAAAAGGTGGAAGATGAAAATTGATGTTGCATTTAAATTTTTGATTATCATATTTGACAGGAAAGCAAGAAGCTGGAGGAATGTTCCACAGGCAAGAATTGCAAGAAAAGAAACTATTTGTATAGAACTTATGGTTACATTTAGCAATTTCAACAGTAACATGATGAAACCTTGCCAACAATCTAGTAACACGCTTACATTTGTAGTCGCCCTGTTGGCAGGGCATCAGAATATGCCAACTGCCCCCCTGCAGGGGATAAAAGTCTCTCGATGGGAGACACCTGTTGGCCGTGGGTGGCAACCCGTGATGCCTGGGGACGGGATCCTGGTGGTTGAGCAGGTCATGACCCAGGTATAAAGTGGTCACAACCCTGCAACACACCACTTCGGCCCTTACCTGGGCTAGACAGGCAGTCAGAGAGGCCCGATCCGATCAATCGGCTGGTCATGTCATGTTTCATCACATCTAACCCATCCCAAAACAACTACAACTTACAATTAACTTTCCCAGTCCCTACACTAACTATACTAACACCTTACCCCTAAAATGTGATGGAAAGCAGTGGCTTAGGGTCAATCAGTGTGGGAACAAAAGATCACGACATGGCTGTAGACTACCTGAAGTGCCTCTGGACTTGGTCAGTGAAACTAAAGACATACAGGTGCTCGAGACCTTTCCCATATATGAGTATACTATCCATGTAGCCCTGTAGTGCCAGGGCGAATGGGTTTCCCTCCTGGATGCTACCCAACACAACTCCAAGGTGGGTGGGGAGCATGGATAATGAAGAAAATTAAGACAATAAATGGCTACCAAAAAAAAACTCCAAGAGACTACATAAGGATTTAGACTCCGAGGATGAAAACTATTATAAGGAAACATTTCCCCGAATTATTGTATTAGAATCAATTGAGAAAACTTCCCTAAGTTCACTGTCACCTTTCCTGATTCAAAAAGTAATAACTAAAAACATCACTGCCAAAACGGTTAAAAAACTGAGAAATGGAACATTACTTGTTGAAATAGAAAACCAAAAATATGCAAATTTTCTATTAAAAATGAATCAGTTTCATAACCTGAAAGTTAAAGCCTACCCTCATGAAAGGTTAAATTTTTCTAAAGGTGTGATACGCAGTAGAGAATTAACTTTATGCTCAATAGAAGAAATAAAAAAAGAATTAAAAAAACCATGGAGTAACAAAAGTGAAGAGAATCACAACTAAAATGGAAGGAAAAATAAAAGAAACAAATATCTACATCATGACCTTCAATACACCAAAGGAACTAAAAATTGGCTATAATCTAGAAAAAATAGAGCAGTACATCCCAAACCCCTTGAAATGTTTTAAATGCCAAAGATATGGACACCACCAGGACCGTTGTACATATCTACTGGTATGTGGGAGATGTGGAGAACAAGACATACATATAGACTGCCAAAAAAAATAACTATAAGTGCATCAATTGCCAGGGAAACCATCATGCCAATTCCAGAAACTGTGAAACATGGAAGAAAGAAAAAGAAATAATTTGTTTGAAATATACAAAAAAATGTAACCTTCCTGGAGGCAAGACAAATGGTAGAAACCACAAAATATGCAGAAGTAGCAAAAAAAAAAAAAATACCCTCAAAAATAATAAACAAAACTGTGAAAATAACATTAAAATGGAAGACCTCACAAAATTACTCAAAGAGATGAGGGAACTGATGAAAGAATTAAAAAACATAAATAAAACAAAACCTGAAACCAACCCACAAATATCCGAAAATAATAACTCGGCTACTTTAAAACTCCAAACACAACCTCAAAATGCAAACCCTTCAGAAACAACACAAAAAACGACCGGAAAAACTTCAAATCCAGCACATGAAGAAAAAGAAGAAAAAAAATTCCCTCCAGATAAACCAAAACAAAAACCCAAGATGGACAGATCATGCTCTACTCCAAAAACAAGAAATTCAACTGAAAACAGATTTGAATCTCTGGAAACAATGGATACAGATGACTGGGCATTGAAGAACAAATCACCAAAAATCTAGAAATACAGCAAACAAAATAATCCAATGGAACATAAGAGATATAAAAGTTAATGTGGATGAACTAATACTCCTCATTTCAAATCCATATTTAAAGAAAATAGGACTATACAACAAAATCTAATTAAAATAAAAAATATGTACAACCAATCTAACGCATACAACCATTCTAACATGTGTACCAACTTCAAAACAAAAAAACTACATTAAAAAAGTGTGATCCCAAAATTCAAAAACTGACTCTTAAATGACCATAATGGTTGAGGGGTCGTTAAACCTAAGCCAAACAAAACATTTGTAGTGACAGCAACAAATAAATCAGTAAATAACCTCAAACATTTAGTACTTGACTATGTAGGTGTAGGAAACCAAACCAACAAATAATTAATAATAATAAAATTACTTTAAAATATAGATAAGAATGATAATTAATAATAAAGAAAAAGGGAAATTATAAAATAAATAGTTAAATAAATATGAAAACTCCCATCATGCATTGGAACAGGTGTTTTTGCTGTCAATTGAAACAGAAATCAAATTCTCTCTATTCATCTTTGATGGCCAAATGAAGCAGATGACCATGAACAACCCTCTGACAGATAATGTGACAACTGCCAGATAAGTTGAAACTAGAAACTTTTTAAATCTGTATACATATATATTCTTTAAAACATACACTACTTTCCCTGGAATGTATACAAAAGCCTTTTATCGTTTTTGTTTGTTTATTGTGCTGCATCTTGTATATGATTTGCTTGTAATTTATATATTTCCGTTGTGAGTTTGATAATATTTTTTTAAGCCCCAAACAAAATATATATATATATATATATATATATATATAAGTACATTCAGACAAGGCCAATGTATCATCAGCCAAAGCATGCAGTCAAAGGTACCAAAGGTGAAAGTTCATTAGAACAATTGCTATGAAAATATTTATAGAAAAGGCACAGGGAAGATATGTTACAGCAGTGGGAGAGTGATTGAAGCCGAGATAACATTGCAGATTCTTTTGGGGATTTTGTCAAGAATCACTAGACACATAGCAGAAGCCCCAGAACAAAATGTGGGAAAGCATAGACAAATGGTAGACTGATTCGGGTGAGAAAAAATACCTAGCTTGACACAGTGCACCAACTTTCTTAGCAGTACACTTAAATCAATTGATCCTTAAACATAATAGATAAAATTAATATTGTTAGTTTTACCACAAGTTGACAACAAAGTGACGTCATATCTAATAATTGCTAGAATGAAACCCCATTTGAGAATAATAGTGATTTCCTCACTTTTCTTTTTTTTTTTTTCTTATTAAAAGAAAAAAGTTACCTTTTGAAAACATCAGTAAAGAGTAATGGGAAATGTTATTTATTTTTTCTCCTCAAACAAATCCACTCTTTGTAGTTATGCTTCATTGAATAAGCATTGCTACATTTTGCAAACAAGCACATCATATATATATATATATATATATATATATATATATATATATAAACACACACACACACACACATATATATATATATATACACACACACACACAGATTGTCAAAAAATGTATACACACTTTAGGAATGGAAAAAACTTGTATAGATATTGTAATACTAAATTTATTCAGACATTACCACGAGATTAATACAAGTTACCTCTGAACTCTACAATCACAAGAGATGCTCAAAATGGTGGCCTTTAGCTTCCAGACATTTATTAGTACGGTGAACTACTGCTTGGGCAATGTTGGCCAAAGTGTCTGGTGGGATTGCTGCTCCTGCATTTTCAATTTCTTATCTAAGGGCTGACAATATAGTCATTATTCTGCAATACACAGCATTTTTTAGGACTTGTTGATGCTACAGCCATGAAGGTATTGCCATCTGTCGAGAAAATACTACAGTAAACTATGTTATAGCAATTTAATAAAACTACTGAAGTAAGTATACATTGTTTTTGGCGGACCCTCTCTCTTGGGATCAAATATGGATTAGCATCCGACAAAATGATAGGATAAGGAACAAATAAGAAATGTTTAACATGTTTCACTTTCATTTAAGCTTCATCAGAAATATGGAAGAAAAAGTTCTGGTATTTTTCTTAGTTTTGTGTTTTTTCTTTCTAGTTGGTCTATACAAGATTTGGTTGAGAATGTGTGTGTGTGGGCATTTTACTTCTGTCTTGTATCATCTACATGTTGTTTATACTTAAAAGGAATCCTGATAAATGTTTTGCCATCGATAAACACATGCCAAACACACTTTATTATATCACCAACTTTCATTGAATCCATACTTAAAGAATCTAAGATCAGTTTAGCTACAAACCACAACCAGTGCAACCTAAATTCTTTCACTCCCACAAAAAACATCCCCACTAGATGCATACAAACATAGATTACCAACCAAATCCCACATAGACCAACTAGAATTATATTACACAAGTACACTTGAATTATACACGTAAATTCTACCATACAAAACAAATCAACATGTCGTCTACTTAACCAATGAAAAGCAAACAACACAAAACTAAAAAATAACAGAACTTCCATATTTCATTTCTGATGAAACTTAAATAAAAGTGAAACATGTTAAGTTTATAAATGTTTCCTATTTGTTCTTCATCCTATCATATATTATACACAATAATGACACTAACTATTAATACTAGCAATTAATATATGTAAAATTATATAGTTTAATACATAAATGTCTGTAATGTTATCAGTCCTGACAAGGTATCTAGCTTTACTTCAGTCACTTTCCAACTGCTATGATGTGGCTTTCCGGTTTTTTCTATAAATATTTCCATGTCAAATGTTCTAATGAACTTTCCGACTTAGTACCTGAAGTAAATAAATTTAAGAATACGACTAGATTGGCAACTAGATCCTGTCATTTTACTGTTGAAATAGCTAGATGTAACCGTAAATTCAATTCTAAGTTTTTTTTTTTCTAACACTTCTCACCTGTGGAATTCTCTTCCAGTTTCTTTCTTCCCTGTCACGTACAATGTTTTAAAATTTAAATGTAGCATCAGTCACCATTTTGTGTCTTCCAGAATCCTGTTCATTTATTGTCCGTTCACTTCACTAATGTCATCTCATTTTCTTTGATCATCAATAACCCTTTGTGTCTTAGTGGCATTATCACTTTGCTTAGGGTGAAGTGATTAAAAAAAATGAAATTTAACAGAATTTCTGCTAATTAAATGCTCACTATTAGACTAGACTGATAATTATTAAATTAGATATAATAATGTTCAATACTTATCAAAAGCCAACTCAGAGTTTTGTCATTTTTCAATCACTCATCAGGACTCTTGACAAGAAAATGAATCTTGTCAAGTGTTCTAATGTGTAATTGAAAAATGATGAAACTCTGCTTAAATAATTTTCTACAATAATTAGCCAATTTTGTGTAGCCATCATCACTAATTTCTGTTCTATTGAATCATCCCATAAGAACATCAAAGTTTTTATTTGCATCTCCTCTCTTTTACCATACTTCATTATTGTGTCAATAATGATTTCCTACAATTTCCTTGATAATATTTACTTATTCATTTGGTATATCAGTGAACTCTTTGGCAAAATCAATTGCCAGATCAAATATTTTTTTCAGTCCATTCAATCACAAACTTGCTACTTTAAATATCTGTTTTAAATGTTATAAGCAGCCCTAAGACTCGACCTTGAATAAGTAAACATGATTTCTATATTAAAGAAAAAATGTATTATTTACATCAATATGGACTCATCCTGACAGTTCACTGGAGTAAGTAATATTTAAAGAAATGTGAAAGTTTACTAGCAAATATTTTTGGTTAATTTTTTTTTTTCTTTTTAAGAAGAAAAAGGTTTCTTCCTTTTTTTTCTTTTTTTTTCTTTTCCAAACTTCATTGTCCTAGCAGTTGACTCCAGATTTTGTCACATTCGGTCTTCTCTACTATTAATAAGTTGTAGTAGTTTATTTCTTTCCCATAAAAAATGAAATATCCACACAAGAAACACAGTCTCCTTGCTATGAAATTGTTTGTTCCAATAAATGCAATCATTTCAAATCAGGTGTTGATCATATTTCAGTTCCCAAGACAAACAGATCAAATAACAAGACATTAAGCAATATCCAATTGTAAGTAAATAGTGAGCTGCTGATAAAAATGAAATAACACACACACACACAACTAGGGCTTTAGAACAAGTGCTTTGAATGCTCTCATTTGGAGAGTTGAAAGTGACATCACTCTCCTCATTACAGGTATATTGACTCCAAAGATAATAACAATGCAGCATTGGAGGCAGTGAGGATAAATATTGATTTTACCAAAAATACTTTTTTTTTTATGATTTCTCTTATTTTTTAACAGTTCTGGTTCAAAAATGAAAATAAAAATACAGCTATACCCCAGTTAGAACTTTAAGTACTATCCTAAAAATGACAATGCTCAATAAAACAGCACTATACAGGATTGTTTTAACATGGCCTCCCAAGTTCAGATCTTGACTTTTAACAGTGATATGGGCATAAATAAACATGATAAAAATTGACAAAAAATACCTGGATAAAAAAGATTGTAGGACCCTGTGGATAAACAGCAAATTTTGCAAGAAATTTAGGTACACATTTGCACATATATGTTTTACATGTTAGCATTAGTGCTATGCCACTGAAAATATTGTGCTAACAATCATTTTCAAATATATGGTGTGGTTGTTGAGCTTTGATGAGTGCTAGGGATCTTGTAACTACTGAAATATCATGATAAATTGTTTTTATTCTCATATGTACAGCATTTTAACCAAAGTAGACCCATGTATGGTTAACTTTTGTAGGTTATTCATGTTACTGCCTTTTATCATTATTTATTTCAGAAACTTAATCTAAGTTTATTAAAGATATTTGAGAAAGAGGCTTTAGCAAACAGTACTGAACTAAGGCTGTGGAATCAGACACAAAACATCCAACTCCAAGATCACAGCCCTGGTCAGAATGGGATAATTTCTGCTTGAATTTTGGAAATGAGGAATTACACCAATTTTCCTCATTTTGAGTGTACCTTCTGCCCTTTCCCCGGGTTCTTTTTATATATTGAATAGTGTTCTTGGAATTTCAAACTAAAACCTTTATTCAAGTCATAGGGTAGACTTTTTCTCATTCTGTGGTTCCTGCTTGGGAACATCTTGTATTAGTTAATTTGTCTATTATTTCTTCATTTGTTCTTGCAATATCACTTTCACACCTTGATTGAACTCACAATGACCAGATAAAATAGTAAAAACTATATAATTTGGCACAAGGTTACATTCATGAAGCATCCATCCAATGAAGAACAAACAATTTTATGGACAATGAACTGATAATCAATTTATGGACATTTTCCACTAACAGAAAAGGCTAAATAATGCTTTTCTCTTTAAGAATTTCTCTAAATTAGTGCTGTCCAATACATGGTCCCCGTGGAGTACATGAAGTAATTTTGTAACCAAGGCCAACTCAAAATTACGTCCTTTGCTTCTCATGAAGACCAGACATTCTAAATTGTTGTCACTGATTAAAATTAATTTCCCTACATTTTTAATTTGCTTTTTATCACCAATTGCATTGGATCTAATGTCATTGATTTCTTTAAAACCAAAACTGCTATTTCATCTATGAAAATGGATTATTCAGTCATGGCAAAACAAATCTAAAAAAGACAAAGCCATTTGACTGATGAACATTTATTTGATGAGAGCAGCAACAATTCAACATCAGCCAGAAATTAAGAGAGATTGCTGTGTCAATTCAAAGCCAACTATCTTATTAATTGAATTACTCAGACAAAATAATTCCCCCCTGAAGATGATCTCAGATGGGACTGAAAGTATTTGGGAAAATAAAAAGAAATAAAAAAATATGGTGCCTTCCTTAATTTAATATCAATATTAAGAAGTTGATAAGAGAATGTGAGAGTATCAAAATACAAATAAATAGACATAATATATCCAGATTATTCAACTAAACATACTTGAATGGAGATATGCTGCCTATAATATGCATAGGATAAAAATGTATTATTTACATTTGTTTGAACTGTTGCCCTCATCTTTATTGCCATATTTATGATGTTTTGGCCTTCTTCAGGTGATTTGAATTTTGAACTGAACATTTTATTTCATCCACCAGAGTAAATTGTCTAGTTTCACATGCCATGCCTCTTCTGGATGTCTCGGTTATCTCCCTTTAACTCAACTCTCCAAGTTTGTTTTTTGTTTTTGTTTTTTCATCACTGCTGTAGCCAGGTATTGAACTCACAGCTATTTGGATCCAACCAATGCTTTTATGAATTTTGGGGACTTATAAACTTAATAACTCAGTAAACATACTTTTACCAGACCTCATATCGCAATTTTGTTGTTATTATTGCTTTTCTCTAGCACTCCATATTACTGGTTCCCATATTCATTTCTATACTTGGCTGGCTTAAGAGACTTTTGTGGCATAGCATATATGATTCCTTGAATTTTCCAGTGATGGTCTATGTCTATCATTTCAACTTCATCCCACAGGGGGCGGTAATCTCCCTTTTCCCTTCATATATGGTCAGCTATACCTGATTTTTATATTTCCCCTTGTGTTACAGCTTTACGATGTTCTTGCAGTTTTACCTTAAGGGGATGGCCTGTTTCTCCTTTATATTTCTTACTACAGCTGCACAAGATAGCGTACACACAGTCTTTAGTCATGTTCTCCTCTATGGGAGGTGGGGGTCTTACTTGGAAGAGGTGTCTGTGAAGTGTCGAACCACTTTTGAAGGTCATCCTGATGTTATATGGACCACAGATCTTTGGTATTTTCTCTGATAATCCCTTCACGTAAGGGCAGGCAGGACCAAAGCTGTTTCCTGGGTGTTGTTATCCTCTTGTACCCTTCTATCCCAGTTTGTCAGAGTTGCCATTATGTACCCAGGGTAGTTGTTATGTTGTAGGGTACAGCTTATACTGACTATTTTTTGTTCATATGTCTCTGAATTGCCACTTATGACTTTTGCTCGATGATGTAAGCAGCAGGCGATCACTTTCTTTACAATGTATGGGTGGTGAGAGGTGAAGTTGAAGTATTGTCCAATGAGTATTGATGTGATGTCTTGAACCTATGCTATGTTCAAGATATTAGTACATCCAAGAAGGCAAGTATTGTTGTCATTTTCTCTCTCCATTCTGAACTGTATCAATGATTTTATTTGAGTTCACATGATCCAATATAAGCTGGACCTCCTCGTGGTGTGGCCAGAGTATGAAGGTGTCATCTACATATCTCCATAGGGTTGGCTTTAGTGATGTGGATTCTAATGCCTTTTCTTTAAAGTATTATATAGTCCCCAAAATTCATTCACTGATGTCCTCAAAGACACATGGCCCAGTGGATAAAAACGTTGGTTGGAGATCCAGTGAGTGGCAAGTTCAATAGCTGGCAGTGGTGAACAAAATCTTGGAGTTGAGTTAATGGTAGTTACCAATTAAAGATTTTTTTAAATTTAAAAATGGTTATTTTGTTTTTCAAGTATTACATTATCTAATTAATTACAGATTTTCAAAAAAAAAAAAGTATTTGTCTCTATTAAAATTTTTTGAATGTTTTGATTTTTATTTCATGTTTATTTTGAAAGTTTTAAAAGGAAATTTCTGATGTTTTTTTTAAAAAAAATGGAGAATTTAATTAGATACAGAAATTTACATTTATTAAGAAATATAAAAGATGTACACATTTACTATGGAAAGATTATCAATAAAATTTTCAGGTTAAAATGTTAATGATTATTATATGTTTGGAGAATTTGAAAGGGCATTTTCTCAGTCCCGCCAATTATATGAAGAACACAAGAATACCATGCAGCAAACCACTCTAAATATGTTTTTCATAAAAAATCAGATAAATAAACATTAATTCATAGCATTTTTATTGGATCTTATACAGTGCTGTTCAATAAAAGTGACTCACCTGATTTTTTTTACCAATATTTGTACACAAATTTTTAATTTTTATTTCCAACTAATGAATAAACATACTTTTCATATAATTAACTCTACACAGATGCATAATAACAAAATATGCATAGAAAAAACAAAAATATTTTGATTTAATAGAAATAAATCCCATTTATCCATTTTGATGGTCAAAAAAAGTATTCATACAATTCAAAAAAAAGAATACGTAATCTTCATTCAATACTTTGTAGAATAGCCATTTTCACTTCTACAGCAACCAACCTATTCTTGTAATTCTCAATTACTGATTTGCAAATTTTAGTTGTATTGTTGGAGCTCTCGATTAGATTTGAATTTTCAAATAACGCCACAGATTCTCGATTGGGAACTGACTTGGCCATTTCAGGATATTTACATTATTTTCAGCAAGCCATTTCTTCGTAGATTCTGCAGTGTGCTTAGGATGCTTATCTTGTAAAATTCACTCAGGAAGAAATTCAAGATTTTCAACCAAAATCATTAAATTTGCATCCAAAATATTTTGATATGCTGCGGCATTCATTCTACCATCGATTACTTATATGTTGCCAGTACCTTTTGCAGAAAAATATCCCCAAACCATGATGCTGCCACCACCAAATTTTGTTGTTGAAACTGTGTCCTTATGTTTGAAGGCATTGCCATCTTTCCTCCATACATGATTTTTAGAATTACATCCAAACAACTTCAATTCGGTTTCATCTGTGTCCATAAAACTCTTTCCCAATACGATTTTTCCTTATCCTTATATTGATGAATAAATTTCAACCTGGCATCTTTGTGTCTTTTCAATAGCTGTGGAGTTTTCCAAGGGGAGTGTGACTTTAGATTGTTTCTATGAAGTTCATTGCTTATTGTCTGTTTAGTGACACAGATTCCTGAGGAAAGCAGATCATCCTGCAACTCTTGACGAGTAACCATTGCATTTTGTTTAATTTGACAAATTAATTTCCTCGAAGATCTTGCAAAAATTTTCATTGGAGCACCTGTTCTTTTTTGGTTTTCAACAGTTTTAAGTTTTTTTATACCTTGCAATGAATGAACTAATGGTAATAAATGGAATATTCAAGTTGACTGATATTTTCTTGTAACTTTTACCTTCTTTCCAGAGCTTAACAATCAGTTCTTTTTACAAATTTCTCAGTTCTTTACCTCTTGCTATGATGATAGCCTTCTTGCACAAATATCAATTACAGAATGATCTGTTTGTATTTTTTTAGGCTAAAAATAATTACTGATAACATTATTGAAACATTCTAGAATATTCCACTTGAATAATCTAGAGTATTAAAACAATTTAAAAGTTTTAAAATCTGAAATTTATATTGTACGAATACTTTGTCACCCATGGGATTTATTCTGTTATCTATGCATATTTAGTTATTATGCATCTGTGTACAGTTAATTATATGAAAAGTATGTTTATTCATTAGTTGGAAATACAATAAATTAAAAATTTGTAGGTGTATGAATATTTGTACCCCCCTCTATATATATATATATATATATATATATATATATATATATATATATAAATATATTAGGCATGTCCACTGTTTTCGCGGAAAAACAGCATAGCGTAAATGAAAAATACCACAAACTTAAAGAAAATAAAATATTATCGTCAAAATGCTTATGTTATTATTAAGATGAAAGAAAAAAGTATTTTTTAATTATTTTTTGATATTTTTTATTATTTTCTAACACGTTCGAAATTTTGGTTAAAGTCTTCTTTTGTTTACGTCATCGCGGTGACGTAAAAATAACATAGTTTTTTTTTGCGCTTTTTTCCCGTTGAAAACACATTGATTTGGAAATTCTTGTAAAAATCAAATAATTGTCCGATCTTAATGAAATTTTTAGGACTTACTCACAAATGAATGAAATTATTTTTGCAATATTTTGTTTTTAGAAAATTTTGGTAAAAATTTTTTTTTTTTAAATATGTTACCCCCCACTTATTTAATTTCATGAAATTTCACCCAAAACCTTTTTGGCTCCTCAATTTTTTTTTTTTGTTAAAAGAAGGAGTCTTTGGAGATGGTAAATAACCTACTTTTTTTTTTCAAATTTGAGCTATTTAACTGAAAATCTTGTCTGAATTGAAAAATAATGAATCCAATAAAACTATGATATTACTTAATTAGAAAAGCTTTTAATTGCTTTTGTAAATAAGTAATATTAAGGACATTATTGTCTGAAGAAATAATTTTTTTCTGATGAATAATTAATTTTTACAAGAATTTTTTCGTTTTTTAAGAAATTTTAATTATAATAATGTATAATAGTTTAACATCGTGTAAAGCTCTGTATTAGGAGGGCTCCTCGATATTATGTAGTAATTAAGTAGAAAAAAAATTGACGAATCCAAAATTGCTAAGTTTAATAAATTTAGTTGAGCTACTTTTTTTAAAAATAATTTTTTATGTTGTATTTTTTTACTTAATACATTCCTTATTTCCGTGTATGATATACTGAAATTGCCAGTATTATTACAAGGTCACGTGATTTAAGGGTTTTGTCCCTTTACGCGGCCTTTTCAACATTTCTTATTTTCCGTTCAATTTTAATAGTGTAAACTTTAAATTTTAAAGTAATTTTTCTTTTTTTCATTTACTATTTCATTAAATAATTTTATTTTATGTATTGTATTTCGATTAGTGTGGGTCATACTCAAATAGAATAATTTTTTTTTTTAACTCCGACTTTTAAAAATTATGTCATTTATGGTAATCCGTAGTAGCTGTCATCGCCTCGTCATTCAACAATCCATCAATAGTTGGGTCAGATTAACAGGATCAATCGTTAATAATTGGTTGTATATTATTTTTTTATGCTATAAGTAAGAAAAATTTCTTTCAAATCAGATTACTTTAACTTTAAATTTTTTAATTTTACTAAAATAACGTGTCAGAAATTTTTTTAAATATTTTAAAAATCGATAAATTTATGTTTGTTTACAAATTTCTTAAAATTAAGAAAATGGCCGTTTTTAAGAAAATTTAAAATTAAATTTGACAATCAAATGTATATAGTTTCTATCTGAAATACACCAGAATTGTTTAATTAATAGAAATCGTAAATTTAATTAAACTTTCAATTAAAGCTAAAATGAAATCTTCAAGAATGTTTTTTCGTTGTAAAAAATTCATTTTAAACTTTAATATAGAAAATTTATGCCGAAATAGTGGACATACCTAATATATATATATTATATTATATTAGTCTATGCATTATTTTTATAGATACAAATATTTAAGTAAATGCTCTGTTTATAATAAACTGTATTAACAACATTTAACCTGCCTGAATGTCTGAGAGATTTCATAGAAAATATGTATCTTCTGACAGGAATTGAACCTGTATCCTACATGGAACCATCATATAGCCTGATGTGCTATACCATTTAGCTGCAGAGGAAGTGTCTGGTTAGCAAGGTTGAATTGCTGCTTTTAAACCACAAATTTCCCATGATTTCTCTCGAATGCTCATATCTGTTCAAAGCATATCTTTATGAAATGGACTAAGTGCAACAATTATTTTAATTTGTTCACTTAAATAAATATTTAATATGTATGTTATTGCCTAACATAAACACTTTTCAAATGTTTTTTCTTTTTAGAAATTCATCCAAACAGTGGACCAAAAAAAAAAAAACAAAAAAAAAACAAAAACAAAATAATTGTCACAGTTTCAGTCATTCAATTGTAAATTTATTCAGTTTAAAAATAAACAAACTAAGGATGTCATTTTGGCAACAAATGACAGTCATACATAAATTTATAAACATTTAAATCTTAAGACAGTTTCTTTTTTCTTGTTAATTAAAATTGTAATTATAAGCAAGGTTTTTTTTTTTCCTTTCCTTTTTTTTGTTTCGTTTTTTTATTTTTTTTAACAAGACCCAGCGACTGTTGCTTGTCCTGTTTTCAAAGTCTTATTTTTACAATTTTTTTTAAATTTAGCAGCCAAGCCCAAACTAAAGCTGCTACAAATGCATTCAACATGCACACAATCAAAACACATGCACACGCACACACATACGTTGAACAGTACCTCCTGACCTTAAGAATTATTAGTAAACAAAATATTAGTTACCATGATTCCTGGATGTAGCAGCGCTATCATAAATAGGGTTTGAAAAAAACGTTGTTGTTGCTGTTCAGAAGAAAAAAAGAAAAAAAATATTTGCATGTTAAACAAAAATTAAGTCCAAGTAATAGTTGCATGTTTTGTTTTTTTCCCCTTTGCTGAAAAAGAAATGGTCAATGCTCAGGTTGTGTCATATTGCAAAATAGATTCTCTTTTTCTTCCTCACATTCTTAAGAATTGAAACAGACATTGATGGAAACAAACAAAATCTAGTATCTGCTGCATTTAGGGATCAAATCAAGTCTGAATGAAATATGTTATGCAGAGACAAAATTTAAACTCACCCCCTATTCAGAGTTAGGACTCCAGTTAATGGCTTAAAAAAAAAAACCTAGGTAGGGAAAAAACGATATAAAGTTTTTATATCCAATCCCTAAGATTAAAACTGAATTTAGTCTAAAAACTTGAGTATAAAATTGTCTATTGTTTCTTGTATTAAGAACTCTTTGATGTGCTCTTGTAAATCTTTAATCATCTCTTTGAAAACTGACAATGTGCACTGAAGACAATAAACTGAGTTAAATTAACGTTATAGTCTCTAAAAAGCTTAAATTTTCAGCATTACTGTTGACCAGTGTTGCTACCTTTGAAATGAAAAAAAAAAAAAAAAAAATGTCCAAAGTATTATCTTGCAATATGACAGAAGCTGAACAATGGCCAAAGAAATGAATCCCGCTTGCAGTGTAGCAGGATTTTGGATAGAAATTGCTATCTCCACAAACATGGAGAGGTTAGTATTTTTGTTGCACACACTACAACAGGACGACAACAGAGGTGGCTTAGTTTTGCCTATTTGATATGAGTCCTTTTTTTTTTCTTTTAATTTTTTTCCCAGATTTTGTCTTAAAAATTCTATTTGAAAGAAAAGATGGAAATTCTGGTTTCAATATCAAGAAAACATCTTTTATGCTGACAAATACAAAATTGTCAGAATATCAAACGCCAATTTGAAATTTGCTGCAGTTTCTGTTGCTAAACCAGAAAAAATACCAAAAAAACACCGAGATGCAATTGACAGAACAATAAATCGTATCAGGTTGATATTGAGTTGAAATTTGTGGTGGACTGAACTGAAATGGGGTGGGGAGAAAAAGGAAATCCAAAAATATTGAACTCAAATCATAAAATAGTTTGGTAAAAAAAAAAAAAAAAAAAAAGTATATGGATAATTTTATGTTTTGTTTTTAAAAGAAAAATATTGGATTGAATCAAATAAAAAACTGGCAAATGACCACTGGGAGTTTTTGAACGGATCTTGGAGGCAGGTTTTTCAAGCCACTTTCTGTTGCATAAACACTCGGATAATACATTCAGAAAGATTTTGTTTCTTCAAACATCATTCATTTCTGTAAGAGGAGGAGACAGTTGGCCTGAAAGCTGGGAATTTAAGGAGGGCTGGGTGGGGTTACAATTGACACCCATGCAACGAGGGTACACAGAGCATTGGTTACAAAGATTGCCTTTAATTCAGGCTTGTTTTTTTTTTTTTTTTAACACACCAAGTTTCCAACTTTTAAAAAAGGGTTGGTTTTTTTTGTTGTTTTTGTGTATATATATATATATATATATATATATATATATATATATATATATAAATGATCTCATAAATGTTTTAAAAAAAATCCCTATTTTGCACTTAAAAAATTTTTTTTAATTTATCAGTCAGTTTTTGTTTTGTTTTTGTTTTTTCCAGACAATTCAGAAGCAGAGAAAAATGCAAATAAAAAGAATACTGTTTTTGATAGGGCATGGGGAAGAGAAATATTTGTAATGGGATGTCAATATGAATAAAAAGCAAATGGATTTTATTTCCATTTAAAGGAATGAGGGTTTCTTTTTTAGTTTTAGCATTTTTGGACTGTAAAAAAATGATATCACAGCTACTTCAATAATTTACAGGCCATTTTTTTTCCTTTTTTCTTAGTTTCTTCTTGGTGGATGTTAGAGAAATATCTGCTCTTCTGAAGGTCAAGGGAGGTAACTCTCATTGCTCAGAATTGCAGTCAGAGCCAGTTTGAAAATTGATCAAGTGAAGCCATCGCTGAGAAGAGAAGTGTTTGTTTTTTTAAGAGCAATATTTAGAGTCTAAATTACAGATTCTGATTTTTTTGATTTTTTTTTTTTAAATCCAGGACCAGCGGATCATCTCATTATTAAGATTGTCTTGAAATTAATGGGTCTTTTAAAAAAGAAAAAAATTAATGGGATTTATTACTTAAAAAAAGATTTGATGCAAATGAAAAATTGATAAAGGATCTTGATTATTTTTTTTTTATTTTTTATAGCATAAAAATGTTTTTAGATTAAAGAGCACCAAATTGGATATTTTTTTTTTTTTTTCCTTTGGGTTAGAGTATTAAGCAAGCACCGCTCTATTATTTTTCCCCAGGATGTATAACCATGAAGACAAAAAAAAAAAAAAAAAAAAGCCATTGGAAAGAAAGGCTGAGGGATTTCAGCAAACAGCAATGATTTCACATCACACAAGAATTAAATTTTGTAGTGAAAAAAAATAAATGAAAGCAGAAAAAAATTAATTTTTTTTGTTTGTGTGTGTGTGTATGTGTATATATTTATTTAGTTTGTTTTTTTTTTAATAAACAAAATCAAAAATCTGGAGACAGAAAAAAAAGAGAGAATCCACTAGGATTCTGAACCAGTTTACAAAATGTTCACTTAAAAAAAAAAAAAAAAAAATCAAACGTTCACTTAAAATAAGATGAAAACTAAAAAGTATTGATAACACTGACCAAAAAAAAAAAAAAAAAAAAAACTGTTGTGGCATCCAATGAAGGGGGAGGAGCAGTTGGACACATATTTCGAGACTACAACAATGGAAGCTTGGTGTGTTTATGGTAGAAAACAAACTACAAATGATTTTCTTTTTCTAAAACACAGCCATAAAAAAAGTCACAATCTACATGAAAACATGAATACTTTCCCCCTCCTTTCTTTTGTAATGATTCATTTTCCCCATGGAATTAGCCCCTTTGTTCCCCACCCCCATAAGTTGCTGGTAGCTTTTATTGAGCATGAGTTGCTCTCTGAATGGAGTGAGAAATACAGTTTAAAAAATGTTGGAGGGAAGAGGGGAAAAAAAAAAAAAAAAATCAAAATGATGAAAAAGTCCAATGGAATGAAGAAGATATTTTCTTTTTATAATTTTTTTTGTTTTTTTTTTTTTATGCCACTCCAAAGCAATGAAATTAAATTCTTGTCAATCAAGTGCTATTTTCCGATTTTATATGGAAAGTGACTACAGTAAGAAATTGAAGGAAGCAATTATTTAGAAAGAAAAAAAAAATAAAACCAACTTCAAAAAGTATTTTTTTTTTTTTTTTTTCAGCCAGATCAAATAAAATACTGAAAAATTGATTGATGGAAAATTTCTAGATAAGTCTGCATCCCCCCCACCCCCACCAAAAAAAACAAACCCTCACAAATCAGTCAGGTGAGAATGTTGACTGGTTTTCACCTAATTTCAGCCCTTTTGAACTTTCTACAAATACCTCAACAGAAAAAAAATACTTTATCAGCTGAGATGTGAAAAATATTCGGAAATGGTTACTTTAGTTCAAAGCACTAAACAATTCCTCTAAGAATAAGTCATGTTTTTCTATCCAGACCATAGAAAGTCATTTATGCTTTGTTTATTTCAATTACAGAACCCAACACTCATCAGGTTTGCAGTTTTGGGTCCAGGGACTTGGCATTATTTATCTCCTACTCTGTTGAGTAAAGCACAAGCCCAATTTTTTATTTTGGAAAGTATCAAAAGAAATTTTAGAACTAAAAACCTAATCACTATAAATTAACCCTAAAAGAAAAAAAAATTTTTCTTTTAAAATATGTCTTCCATTTTATAGTTTATACATATTTTATTTATTTGATAAATTCTTTTTTTCTTTTGTCAATTCCCAAGCTAATAATGTCCAATTTATATGGAAGTGTAAAATGGTTACATCTAAAGCTCCCAAATTCCTCACCAAGACATTGATCACAGTGTTCCCCCCACCACACACATTTTGGCCTGTGAATATAGAGGAGCAAGCATTCTTTATCCAATCTTTCTAGCTTCAAAGTCAATCTAAATTATTTCAATTTCTATTAATGATCGATCAGAATTAATCATTATTGAAAGAAATGATCAAAGTTAATTTGTAGATACTTATATCCAGAGGAGTTTTACACTTCTTTTTATTTTATTGCTTTTATGTGTATGTATGTATGTATGTATGTATGTGTATATATATATATAATATACATACACAAACAAACACAGGTACAGATCAAGTGAGCAGAGTTCAGCAGCTCTTTTCAGGTAAAACACAATTAGAAATTTTATTTTTTTAATATCTAATGAAGAAATTAAAAATTCTAAAGAAATTAGAAATATTTGTAATAACGGCTCAGTTTGTTGCAGATTCTAAAGAAAACTGTGGAGAGCTACAATTACCCTTTGTCCTGAAGGAATTTACCTGGAGGCAAATATGTCTATTTATAAAATTATTGAATCATTTTTTTTCTGATATTGTTGAGATAAAAAAGAAAAGAAAATTCCTTCCTAAAAATCTGATTCATTTCACCTTTTTGTCATTCTATTTATTGACCTAATGTTTGTCAAGGAGAAAATATTTTATTCAATGTCTAAATAAAGAAACTTACAATTAATGAAAAAAAAAAAAATGAACCTTTTTTTTTTCTTTTTGGTAGGGGGAGAAAAGTAAGAATTGTGTTAAGTTTTTTTAGAGAACAGAGTGTGTTTTTGGAAAGTGTTTTTATAGTTGTAGGCATCCTCTAAAGACTACAGTATCTACTAGGATGGCTAGCTAATCCCTGATGCAGACAGCTGTTCAGGCACATTTGTTTCTTAAACACCCACAGAGCCTACCTCTACTTTATCCTATAACTATGCTGATCAGATCTTAGTTACAGTTTCTAGGAAAGAGTAAATAATCTGGCACAATCAATAGTTTGAACCAAAACCAGTACAAATCTTCGGTTACAATGACTTGTGACTTTGTGCTAGTGCAACCATTAACAGCTTTTGTACAGTTTTATCTACCTGATATCATTCACAAGGTTTGGGTCAACTTGTCCTAATGGTTTTCAGGTGCCATATGCTGGAACTGCTTTTCTTTTACTTTTTTTTTTTTTTTTGTACAACTTCAAATATAGCCTTTGGAATTATGCAAAATGATCACCTAATAAGGAGGCCAACTCAAAGTGCTTTAACCATCTCGGCCACATTTTTTAAGTACATAAATTTATTGTTATTCTGCCATTTATTTTGCAACAGTTGAGCTAAGTTTGATCATAGAAACGATCCTATCAAGGAAAGCCTCTTTACGTATATTAGTCGTACTTAATTCAATGTCGAACGTTTAGATATGTCAATGTAAAACCTACAGAATTGTCAGAGGGATGAAAAAGAAACTTAAGGATTTTTTGTTGAGGGAGAGGTGCAGACTTTTTTGTATTCTAAGCAGCAAATACGGGTGGAAAGCCTCGAGTGCAAAAAAGCCAAACTTCAAAACACAGCATGATTGTCAGGTCGTTCTCTATTTTTTTTTTCCCCCCCAAGCAGGTTTTCTTTTTGTCTACAGAAGGAAAGAGAAAGAATCACAGCATTGTCAGAAATTCATCTGAATGCTGGAATGTTCAAGAACTAATACCAAAATTAAAAAGGTCTTCTTTTTTCTTTTCTTTGCAAAAGTCGATTGCTTTCCATTGGGATCAAATACATTTGCTGTGCCCATTTAGGGATATCCTTCACAAAAACTAGGATCCATTTTCTTCCTTTTTATTTTTTTCTTTAGCTTTGAAAAAAGAGGCAGTCTTCATAAAGCTTTTTGCCAATCGTTCTTCTTTTTGTGGGCATGGAGAATACAGATAACAAAATGAATTGATGAAATATTAGGATTTCACACCGGTTTAAAAGTTTTGTAATTATTGTTATCATCATCATCATCATTATTGTTATTACAATTAAAATTATTGTGTTCAAATAGAGATAAAAAAAAAATTTCATTGCTTGGAGTGTCAGATCCAGGTGTGAATGTTTATTAAAAGGTCAGTCGGATAGTCATTCGGTCATGTACTTGGTCACTTACAGCAGGGGAGGACAGGGTTGACAATTGCACAGACACAGAAACAACAACAACAACTAATAATAATAATAATAACATACTGATTCTCTTGAAGAAGAGGAAAAAGGAGTTCGGGGAGGGGGCAGGACAATAGCTTTTATTTATTTTTCCCAGATTTCCACAAAGAACAAAAGATAAAAAAGGCCAGGCAAAGTAAATATGAAGAAATGATTTTTTTTTTTTTTCTAATTAAAAGTTCTTGAAAATTTATGTCAATGCCATTTTATCAAAAAGTCTTTAATTACATTGATCATAAATATTAAAATGCTGTTCCTGTTGTGATTTGAAAAATTTATAAAATGTAAGTTTTCGTTTTGTGATTATTTTAATTATCTTGCCAGACTAATTAAAGTCGATTTTAGAAGTCGTTAATTACAATGTAAGTATTAAAATTCACTTCCTGTTGTGGTTATAAAAAAATGCTTCAGTTGCAATTCACAAGTTCATTTTTTCATTTTATTCTGCCTTTCCAAAAAACTTACTGAATTGTTATTTCAATCATTGATGTTCGACAAGTCAATTCCAAATTGAAAATACATAGAATTCATGGCTGCAATGACTGACACGTGATAAAAATCAGCAGTTTAAAAATTCATAAAACTAAAGATCCAGAAACTTTCTGACTTGCAAAACCCCCAAATTTGAATGAATCATTATTGTTATTTAGAATATTGTTTTTATTTATTTCTCATTATCTTTAGTTTTCAAGCTGGTGTTGGGATTCATGGTCAAATACAGACATTTCTTCTTCACCAGGTTAAGCCAATGAGGCTTGTAAATCTTGAACCATTTTTCTACTTGCCAAAACCATTGAAGTCAGAATTGTGCTGATAAAATATACAAGACTTTGTATTCTATTTGAAATGTGGTTGCATTGTGAATTGTTTCTTTACTTTTAATCAAAGCAAGCATTCTAAAGATAAAATTAAAAAAAAAATTGTATTGCCTACAATGGACAGTTTTGTTAGAAAGCTTTTTTTTTTAAAATTCTGTTCATGACATAAATTCAGATGTAAATGCACAGACTTTTCACATTTTTTTTAAATACTCCATTTATCATCGGCTTTGTCTTGTACTCAACTTATTTGAGGTAGTTATTGAGCTTATCTGGTAGACATTGGATTTTTTTAAACCCTTATATTTGAAAAGCACCTCAAAATATGATCATTAATGTTTTCTTAATATTAGAAATTAATTATCTAATAATTTCCTTGGACACCACATGAACATAAATGGGCTTTAAAGAATGCAAAGCCCTTTTTTAGCAACTTTTATCTTAGTTTTTTTCATACATAATCAGCCAGTTGCTTGCCCTTGATCTTTCCACAACTCATTTCACATTAAAACTCAAAAGACTTCCAATTGAGGTAATTATGTTTACATTTCCTGAATTCAACTCTGACAGAGTGAGTCACTGAAATTACACCTTGTGTACACATTCAAAATTCATTTTGAATAATGAAATGTTCAGTCTAATTAAAACCTAAAACATCTCGTAAAAATTTTCAGTATTTAAAGTGTATTTCATAGTTTGTGGTAATGGCTACCGATAGATTAAAATATAAATATTTCATCTAAAATATATATATATATATATATATATATATCTGGTCACTCGAGGTAAGCAACCTTTAGTTTGGTTATCACTCAGGGTGGGTGATCAAGTAATGTTAGAAAAAATAAAAGTAAATAAATAAACAAGACTGCTTCTCCTCAAAATAAATAAAACCTGATTCCAAACTGGAGGGAAGGGGAAGAGAATGATCAATTTGGGTCAAGCAGGTCATAGTGGAATAATTAAAAAGGAAATTTTGTACTCTTTTCAAAGTAGGGGAATTTTTAGTAGTTAATGCTTCAGTTTTAACTGACAGGTAAAATGAAGTGGTGGCTTTAAATTCAGTAAAAGAATAAAGTCAAATAATGAAATGTATATAGCATCATTTACCATTCTTAAAAAAAAAAAAAAAGGTGGGGAGTCTGTAAGTATCGAGTCTCTACTGGAAAACATCTATAGAGCCTCTCGAGGACAACTTCTTTTTTTCTTTTAAACAGGACATTATTAGTAGGTGGGATGAATAGGTAAGAAAAATTCAAAAGAAAAATAAACCCACCTGATTTCTGATGAGTTTAAATAATTAATTTCACTAATTGTCTTTTGTATGCTGCTTGTTTTGAACTAATATCCAATGAAAACTTCCCATTTTTGGTTGTTTATAAAATTAAATTTGTGCCCAATTCCCTAAAATCTATGACTAGGTTTTCCTTCTGTTACAGCAAGGAAGCTGCCAAAAACAAAAAAAAAAAAAAAAAAGTTAAAAGAATTTGCAAGGAAGGTGCTGTTAAATTCACATTCAAAAATGAAATCTGTCTTGGATTCTTTCAAAAGATTTTCTATAACACCAACACCAGCCGGAAAATTCTGGAGTTAATCTGGGTAAGTTCTTTTTGTTTTCTTTTTACTTAGATTAAAAATGAAAAAACATTTTTATATTTAATACAAAGAAATTTATGTCATGGTTGTTGGACTTAACGTATAGAACAAGAGTTACATGTTGAAAAAAAAAAAAAAAAAATCCCAGCCAGCCTTTCTAATGAATGCACAGAATTTGTGATAATGTCAGTCCCAAAAACTGGAGAGGCTTTTTGTTTTTCTTTAAAGAACTTGAAGAGAAAAATTAAGAGATCAGGAATTGTTTGAGGAGGACATTTTGGCCAATTTTTGTCTTAAGTGGAAATATTCAGAAAAAAAAATCTAGTCACAAAAAAAAAAAAAAAAAAAAAAAATGAAAATAAAAAAACTTCAAGACTAAATTTGATAGCCAAGTAAACAGTTGACAAAAAGCATCCACTGCTATTACAGTGAAGAATTACTGAAGTTTTGTAATCGATACAAAGTTTGGAGAGGGGGAGGGTCAGGAAGAGAATAGGTGGGGGTGAGAAGTGGAGAGAAAAGTTGTTTTTTTTTGTTTTGTTTTTCTTTTAAATTTATAAACAAAAAATGACATTGATTTTAAAAAAGGATATTTGTTCCTTCTAAACATTCTTTCAATCCTCTGTTGAATATATACAATACGAGGCTGCCATGTATGCAAAAAAAAAAAAAAAAAAAAAATAATAATAATAATAATTTCATTCAACAAAGGCTGAAACCAGTAAATACTTTGCACATGAAGATTCTTCATTCTCAATAGTCAAATGAAAAAAAAAAAAAAAAAAAAAAGAAAGAAAAAAAAATTTTAAATTCAAAAGAAAAGTTTCAGGAAAAAAAAAAAAAAAGTTCCATGATGAAACCTCAAGAATTAAAAAAAAAAAAAAAAAAAAAAAAAAGAGAGATTCTGAATTGTCAAATTTGTTTACAGCAAACATTAATACAGCAGCCATTTATCCGTTTCTTTTGGCATTCCTTGCTCTGAGAACTGAGCTGAGTCCAACAACGCTCGGATCGTTGTTTATAACAGTTTGGACGTGGGTTTATGTTTTTTTTTTTCTTATTTATTTTATGTATCTTTTTTTTCTTTTTTCTTAAAGCATGCACATGCATACTCACATACATGCCCCCTGGTGTGGCTATTAATTCACACACTTGCATATTTGAAAGACAGACATACATACTAAACAAATGTTCACATAGAGAGAATCGTTCACGTTGATCTTCCAGTTGAAAGGAACAATGTCAAACAGGTGAAAGAGAGAGAGAGAGATATCATAGGTGATATATTCAGGTGATCAACAAAACTGGGAGGATCACCTGTTGAGGGGAGGGCAGGGCTTTGAGGGGGTTAGCCCTAGGTGATCAAGTCAAAAGTTTCTGCATATAGATCATGTTGAAAGCGAATCTGTCCTTTGAGTGACTCGAGCATTTTGCGATGCTCAACGCCTAATTCTCTCAAGCTAGAGATACTCATTAGCAAGCGAGGGAAAAGTCCCACTTCTTCTGGGTGGGCTGCATGGATCTCTTGCTGCAGAGCTTGAATCAGTAGCTCCTGCAATCGATTTATCTTATCACTACGTTCAAGGCCATGGCGATCTGAAAAAACAATTGAAACACAACACAAAATTGTTAGGAAAATAAAGAATGAAAAATGTTCACAATAGAGAATAAAGTAGAGTTTTGTTGTTAATTCATTTGGAAAAATATTTCTAAATTTTAAAAAAAGAAAAGAAACTTCTCTGCTCATTAAACTGATAAAAAAAGAAATAACAAATTGTATTGATGGGAAAAGCATATAGTTGTTAGCGACTGAGGATTTGATAAAGAAATAAGATTTTTATTCTATGCTTTGCTATTTAAACCAAAATGCTTATCTTTGTTTTTTACACTCACAATGTTTCACCATTTAATCCACTAAGGCATTAAAGCATTGATTAAAACATATTGGGTTCCCTGGAAGTTAAGAGTTCGATCCTTGGGTCTGGTAGTACTGAAGGCTTGTTCAGAGAAGGGGGAGGGAGGGGGGGGTAAAACGAACAAGGGAGACAAAACTGAATATGACAGATGAGTATTAATTGATACGAGTTATCTCCCCTGTGTATAGAAACCAGAATGCAAACAATCTACTCTAATGGATTGAAATAAGGGGTTTTCAAAAAAGATTAACAAATATGAAGACAGACATCTGAAGAACACAAGTATAACAACCAAGATAATCATGCTGGTCTGATCAGTAAAGCATTTATATATAAATTTATAACCAATTATATGATGGCTAATTAAGTCTTTTCTTTATTTATTTATGTTGTTCTGTATATAAATCTATACATTGTGCTCTCATCATGGAATTAATTTTTTAATATTTTGTATATATTAAAAACCTTATTGGAATAATCCCTACCACGTACAGATTTGATATTACATTTATATATATATATATATATATATATATATATATATATACACACACACAATCTCCAGATAAGATGAGGATAAATAGATTGCAATTCCAACGTTTGTAAGATTTAATTTAAAAAAGGGCCCAATACAAAGTAGAGCAATATTATTTATTTTAGGACATTACACCAAAACCATGTCAAAATCACTACACAATTGCAGTCGTGTTTCAATGCACATCAATGCATCTCATCGGGCTATTGTAAATTATTGGCGAGTGAACAATTACATCGTTGTACAAACTAAACAATGTTGTTTCCTAAAAAATAAAAATGGGATGGAGTAATTTAACAAAATGCCAAACATTATACACTTTGTGAATTGCGTACATAAATTTTTTATAGTTCATAAATAAATAGCTTCTTTAAAGAACTAGTAAATAATTTAAACATATAGAATTATTTGGTAAATTAATATGCAACTGTTGAATAAAGATTATTCATATAAAATGTTAAGAACACTAACCAATCAATGTAAAATGTCAAAAATACCAACCAAATGCCAATACATCCGTACAAGATATTACTAATACTACCAGGAAATTAATACAAAAATATATTAAATCCTAATTAATCTTACAAATTGAAAGCTATATATGGTGCAATGCAGTATAACTAAAATATAAGAAAAAGCATAATCAAATTCCAAAGTTTAACTAAATTATAAGGTAAATGTTTACAATTTACAGTTAATTCATTCCTTTGATTTAAGAAGGAACTTATTGAATTTGATAATTTCCCATTTTTCATGTAAGCACAGAAAAGTGTGTTCAGATAAAGATCTGCATGTCCTTGCCATTTTTAAAATTTTCCATTTCACCGTAAGAGTTTTATCATCATCTTTTAAACTCCAAAAATATTTAGAAAGTGGTGTATTATTTTTGTGAGTACTATTGGTGAAGGATAAGGTATGTTGATACCACCTACTCTTGAAAGAATTCTTATTACTACCAATATAGAATTTTTCAACCATCAGATTCTCTATTGTAGAGATAGTACTAAGATAAACAAGAAATTTAGTTAAACACTTGTTTAGCAATGGGCATTGGTCCGAATTCCTACAATTATATTGGTCAGTATCATTAATATTTTCCTTGAAAGGTGTATTATGATCCAGGTTATTAAATTGGTTTAAAATTTTGTTGTGTAAATTTATAATCTTCTCAAGATTATTGGTGCAGCTAAAACTTAGTTTTAATGTGTTTCTGTTAAATATTTTACTAAGAAGGTTTATATATATATATATATATATATATATATATATATATATATATATATATATATATATATATATATATAGTGCTAAATAGGGTGAGGGGAAGGGATATTTCATTTCTCAAGAAACATTAAAAGAGCAGGTTCTTAATAAAAGGGGAAATTGGAAAATCATTTGAAGAGTCAAAAATTTCAAACTAAATTAAAGAAATGTTTTAAATAAGAAAACATTAAGTTAATGAAAGACTGGAACTTGGTAATTGTAAAAAGAATTAAAAAAAGAACAATGGAGCACTATTTTTTTTATTTTTTTTGGACAATACAATCATAAAAGTTCAAACCTTGAACCAACTATAATAATTATAGTTACTAGTTTAAGTTCTGATGGGAGGGGGGATTGTAAAATTGATAAATGCGTAAGGCATAATAAGCTTGGGTGGGGGTGACAGAAAATTTCTTGTAAAAAAAAAAAAAAAAAAAAAAAAAAAAAAAAGTCACCACTCTCAGCCCTGAAGAGTAATGATAATTACTAGTCTTAAAACTTCAGATCAAAGAAAATTTTTATAGCTGATTTTTAGAGATAAAAGAAAATTAATAAATTTTGTCACCTGAGTTAATGGCAGTAATAGTAACAATTAGCTGAACAACCACATTTCTATTAAGTTGGTGAAAAAAATAATGTCGTTTTCTCACATAGTAACATTATTTTTGCACCAACCTAATATATTATCCTTTCACAATAATGTAGGGAGGATACCTCCATTCCTCTACACTTGGACCTGTGTGTATTGTTTCTCATCTTCATCAACAACCTTTTCTTAATGTGATCAGTTCCCTACAAGGTATTCATGCTTGTGGCTCCCTGTCTAAATAGTAAGTGTGATAAGTCAGACAAAGCTGTTCTTAAAAATGACCTCCAATCAGTTGTTAACTGGGGCAAGAAATGGTTTGTAAATTTTAACACCTCCAAAACGAAATTACTGTCTTCTAGTCATCTTAGAGAACTATTCTTGCATGGCTGATGCTAGCCTCCAGAAGAGTAACACATTGCTCCTTCCTGGTCTCACATTTTCCACTGACATGAAGTGGGATAGTTATATTGAATCAAATACTATGTCTATTACTAGGAAAGTTGTCTTTGTCATGCCAGACAGTTTTTCTTGCATGTATATAAATCTACTATTTATCTGTGCATTGAATATTGTTGCTATATCTGGTCTGGCACTCCAGATATAAAATCTCAAGATTCACAACAAAATCTAAAGAAGGGTCTGTAATGTTATTGGTCCTGACTTGGCATCTCAACTTCAGTCACTTTCCTGCCACCATAATATGGCTTCCCTGTCTTTTCTGTAAATATCATCGCTGGCAATTCTAATAAGCTTTCTTCTTTGGTCCCTTGACTACATTTAAGCATATTATTAGATTGGCTACTAGGTCTCACTGTTGAAATAGTTTGATATAACCTAAGCACTATTGTAATCATTTCTTCTGTCTTATTTCTTGCCTGTAGAATTCACGTACAATCTTCAAAAACTAAAAAGCAATGGCAATTGCTATCTTCTCGCTTCCTGAATCCTTTCTCCTCACTAAAGTCTTCTTATTCTCTTCCACTCCCAGTAACCACTTGTGTCTTAGTGGCATTATTGCTTTGCTTCAGATGAAATGATTAAAAATAAAATTAAAAAAAAAACAAAGTTATATTAATAAAGGCACAGTGTACACTAGGCTTAGTAATAAATATTTATGCTCTTTAAAATCATTCCCAACTTTCTGAATTAAATTATTTCTCTTTACTATAAATGGAATTGGAAGTCACTCTATTTTATAGGGTACAATTTTTGTTCAAAACTTATAAAATCAATAAACTTTGTTAGATGTGCGCAAAACAGCATGCGTTTTATTTTCCAGGGAAGTAACTTTTGACTTCGGTTCAAAGCAAGCAGGAGTTGTTTCCCTTTATTTTTATTTTTTTTTTCAATTATTGTATTTAAATCCGTCCATTTTCCTCTGTAAGAATTCTCGAAAAATATATACCTTAAGTCATGCACGCCAACGGTTACTTTATCCCGAACTTAACCCATCGTTAGTGCCGTTGGATATTGTCACAGAATTAGTACAGTTGGAGTTTTTAAAAAGCCCATTTAAAATATGATCACCATTTAGTTCTTAATTTCATTGTTATATATTGAGTGTTCTTTTGGGTTTTTATACGATAAATAGTTTTATTTAGAAAAATCAAATTAAAAGGCCATTATTAAAAAATAAATTCGTAATTTTCAAATGTTCAAATAAATAAAAAAAGGTTTCATTTTATTTTCAGTAAACAAATGAAACCGTTTGTAATTTACATAAATATTATGACTAAAATTAGAAACTCCTTGTAAGTTACTTGAACAGAACAAGTTTTCAGAAAACTACTTGAGTAATTATGAAAATTTTATTACATTCTAAATATTAAGGAAAAATAAATAGTTGGGTATTCAAACATAGTATAACACTAAACAATATATAAAATTTATTCAAATATGTTATAAAATCACTGCAAAAATAGCCATTTTGTTTTAATACTTCTGGTGTCTTATAAGTGATGGTGTTGAATGTGAAAGTAAATGAATGCAAACAGACTAGTGTATGTGTCTATGTCTTTATTAATGTAAATGTACAAGATCGCGTTATATGCCTTTCATTATATGTATATGTTGTCTGATTCTTTTTTTTTGGAGGGGGGGTCGTGGACATCAATTTCCTGTTTTGTTCATATTTTTGCATGTTTATATATTTAAATATGTCTATGTGTTTGT
Organism: Acanthosepion lycidas; assembly: GCA_963932145.1. Lineage (NCBI taxonomy): Eukaryota > Metazoa > Mollusca > Cephalopoda > Sepiida > Sepiidae > Acanthosepion > Acanthosepion lycidas. Next base: position 83,622,648 of record OZ010602.1, on the reverse strand, counting down.
GTATTATAATTCTATTGTGTATGTATTGTCATTTGCAATATATCATCACTTCAAATGTATCTAAGTTGTAACGATGTTTTACATCCCCATTAGATTAACGTTTTATCTGAGATTTTGGCTTTTCAATTAAAACAAAATAAATAATAAAATATATGTATTTTTTCCTCAGTTTCTTCTTTAAGTTATTTTATATTTTAAACTTAATACAGAATAAATTTAAAATTGATAATTTTTGATTTTATAGTAAAATTTAATATTAATTAGTTAGAATGATTTCTATTTTAGTCTAATCCTAACATTAAAACATTAATAATTATAACTAAGGTTCGTTTTTTGAATTTTCATATACTTGTATTTTGATTCTTCATTGCAGCTTATGTAACAACATTTCCCCTATCGAAGGGTGTTTGTTTGATTTGAACCTTTTAAAACACCATCACTTAATGAGACACCAGAAGTGTTGAAACAAAATGGCTATTTTTATAGGGATTTTTATAACATATTTATGTTATAATTTTCAAATAAATTATATTTGGTCTACTCTGTACTGAGCACTCTTTTAAGAATAGTATTGCTTGATTATTGGAATTTATTCCATATACACCAATCCTATACTTGGGTATATATATATATATATATATATGTGTGTGTGTGTGTGTGTGTGTGTGTGTGTGTGTAAATAAATATAGATATTATCCCTCACCGCTAACATGACTGAGTTTCATGCACAACGCAATCTTCAGGTGGTGAGTATAAACTGACCGTTATGCAATTTGAATTATAATATATCTGGTTATCACAATGTTGGCATAGTTATATATTTTGCTGGGATTACAGTTTTTTTAATTTTAAAATTATATTTGGCAATCAAAATAAGTGGGATTTATTATGTATGTAAAAAAAAGAGAAATTTTAAAAATTATATTTTTGAGTGGTGATATTCATATTTTAATTTTTTTTAGAATTTTTAATTAAAGGGAGATTACTTGTTCTTATTTAAACAAAAAATAAATTTACATTCAAAATAAATAATTAGCAATTTACATTAAAAATTAATCTGGATCAACATATTTAAGCAAATATTTATTTTTATGCTGACATGTAACCATCATTTCTCTTGTTTAATAAGCTAGGGTTATTTAGATGTTCTAAGATAACCAATTTTTCAACAAGACATAAATTGCATTTATTTTCTTTGTTATAAGCCTTAGCTCTAGATATAATTTCCCAGTTGATTGATGGTGAGATGCCATCATTCTTTAATTGCCAGAAATATTTGGAGAGAGAGCAGTGCTGTTTTTGTATTTTAAATTACTTAAGTGCATTTAATAATGGTAAAAATGAAATTTCCAAGCACTGTTTTATTAACACCAGCCACGGACTACTAATATATACAGCCCCATATGTCACATTTCAGGCTAATTTCTAACAGGCCTATTTGGTTTATAATCAATTTATGTCTGTTTTATCTAAAACATGTTAAAACCGTCCCAAAATAGACAAACAGGTTTTTTTTTCTCTTTTTAAACAGGAAGGTAATAATAAAAGATTGTAAACAAACAAAAAAGTTATTAAAGAATTAAGCAGTAATACAAACAAATACAAGTAAAAAAAACTTACCAACAGTTTCTCTATAAATCAATTTTCTTTTGATTGTTGCCTTTTTAAAACATTCTACAATATTTTTTATGATGAAAAATTTCATTTGTTGTTGCAAAATATATTCATAACAATTTTTGCTGCAAAGTGAATTTCTTTTTCAGTTTGTTGTTCACAAATAAAAACACATTTTGGAGAATAAGTTTCCAAAATTCTTTCAGCAGACTCACTTGTAGTGGATTCAATTTATCTGCATAGTCAAATATAGCAAAACAAGCACAAACTCTGCCATTTGGCTAGATGAAATTGTAAGACCTCCTTGAGAAAGTATGTCAGAGTACTGCTTCTCTGTAGCATCATCACTATCATTATCTACCATGACCAGGGAAACACATTTCACATTGAAAACGTTTCTTTTGAACTTTCTCTAACAAAGAAAAAGATAGTAATGAAAATTTCTCCAGTAGTAATTTGTACACATATAGAGCAGTAGTAAGGCATAATGTATTAGTTCTGCAGAAAATGAAGGATGGTAATGTTGTCTTTTTTGTAATTCTAAAAGAATTGGGTATGATTGTTCTTCTACCATGTTTTGTATGTAGTTTGGAAAATCTTCTAACATGCTAAATCTTATGAGTTTAAACCACTGTGTTAATACTATAGGGATTCAATCACATTGGAGCTGGATGTGAAGGTTTTGATCAATGCAAATACATTCCTTTATAGATGGAAAATAGTTCAGGGTCAAACACTATTCTATAAAATAGAATATAATCTTTCTTTTTTTTTATTTGAATTCAAGACCATTAGGACAAAACACTCATTTGCTTCTTCCAACTGAGTAAGATCCTTTATTGTATCAGCTGACATAAAATCATGTAATTCATCTGTTTGTACAAGTCGTTGTTTTCGACGCTTTCTAAATTCCCTTGTATTTGGCAAAAAGACAGTTTTCTTTATTTTTTTAATGTATTACAGGTATTGGATGTAATTCAGTTTGTTTTGTTTTCCTTTCAAAATAGATTTCTCATCAAAATGTTCCATACAGAGAACTGAATTTTTCATAGGAAACCAATCAATACAAATAATGAATTTTATCCATTTATCTACGAGGTCAAATTTTCCAAGAGGAAAGGAAAATGTCAATACTTTTTCACCGTTAGTAACATATCCACTAGAACAGCCAACTGCAACACATTTGTTGACCATTTTTGTTAAACAAAATATCACAACAAACTTTATAATTGAATCTTTAAATGCAATGGACTATGATGTAGAAAAAAGGTGTAAATATGCATTTTAGTGTTAATGTCTAGGGAATTGGAATGTCCAATAAATTCAACATAATTGTACGTTGTTAATTTACATTCTAAGAAACCAATTTTTAAAGTTACCTCCCTTTTAGATTAGCAATTTTTTAAACAGCCATTCACATTTTTTTTTTAGAATTTAGCTTGTTAACGTGACGTGGGACTGTATAATAACAGTGGGCTGTGCATCAGCACTATATATGTGATATATTAAAATTTTATATATTTCTCATCTTGTGAAAATCGCTATGAATTTTCCTAAAATATGTGGAAATATTTATTTCATAAACTAATTTCAAATTTGTCACCAACAACAACTGAAGTGCTTTTTTTTTTCTATTTAAGCAACAAAATTTTTAAAAAAATACAATCTTTCTTTGGTTGTCTATTTTGTTTCTCACCCTCCCTCTTTCACTTCTTCACTTCTAACATTCTAAATATTCTTGTGAGTAGGTATTAAAACTTCAATTTTAGCCTCCTTATTTTGAAATCTGTCAGTTTTACATTAAGTAATGATTCTTTATTGAAAAAAGTATCAAATATTTTGTTTTAAGTAATCCATAAAAGATTTTTTTTTTTTCCCTTTTTAAATTAAAAATTGTATCAGTTTCCTTAATATCATTTGCTAAAACAGAAAAATTACTATGTCTCATCATTGTTACATTTGCCTGGACTAAATGTAACACCTATTATGGGACAGAAGCATTTTATTGTATATTGAATAAAGAAAAAAAAATGAGTCAAATCATTGCTTATGAATTTCAACAACCCCTAGCAAAAATTTTGGAATTGGTACACTTAAAGAATGTCATCCAACTTTTTTTGCTTCACAGCAAATAATTAATGGCAATTTATTTTTCCTGACCAAGTAGAGGAGAAAATATATGATCACTTGATGATATCACATTTAATATCACATCTTATATCTCTTAGGGTTTAGATGAGAGTTTGAATCCTTTGAGGCACAAACTTTATTTATACAATAACAGCATTCTCTATGAAGCTGAGGCTTTCTCAAATCACAAGTTCCATAGCCCCATTAGGGCCACTCACATACTGTAGCCATAGCAGCAGTGAGTGTGTTTATGGCAAGACACCTGGATAGAGCCCGTTCCTTGTCAGGCTGGTTTTAAAATCAGTTTTCCTTCTCCTAGGTTGGTTGTTCTACAAAGTCTAAAGAACCCAGTTGGTCTTGCTATTTAACCTGCAACATGAGGATTATGGATTAATACCTTCTTTTCAAGGGTATTAGGGTTTAGTGAATGAAACAGACTTGGTTAGTATTTGAACCAGGCACGCTGGGTCCACTTTCTGTAGTGATAACCATTATCTTACCCACATTTGCATGATGTACCTTTGTTAGAGACGTCTTTATTTTTTATTTCCACCTAAAATAGTGTGATTGAAATCCAGACTTTTTGCTGGTTGTGTCATTCAGTTAATATGTATTTCTTAAAGAAAGAAAAATAAACATTTTTCTTTCATTTGTGGCAAGATACATTATCATTTTGAAAAAGATGACTTCTTCATCACCAAAATGTGTGTGTCCAGTATTTCAATGTACATCTGTTAAGATAATAATTTCCATTTCTCCTTGTCCTTTGCCTGACGTGCAACTCTATATCACAAATGAGAAAGTAAATTTGCTTGTTCTCTTCAAGCAGACATCTTTGTTTCATTGGAACGATAACAGACTAAAATTCCAGCATCATTACCTCGACTAATGTAGATTCATAATTAATCACCAAATATGTCTCTCATCTAATCATCAACCATTGTCATAACAAAGACACTGCCACCTGGCATCACCAGTGTAAGGGAGGTTATAGATGAAAAACATGTACAATTGTTTTATCTCACTCACCTGGGGATATAAGCACCAGAGAACTAAATAATGCAGTTTCTATGTCACGTAAGTTGAAGGCATTAAAACGGGTACAAAAGTTGAAGAGGAGGTCAACAAAATGCTCCCCGAGAGGGAATCCAGCCTTCATCTCATCACGGCTGACCAGAAGTCCAGCGTCTGAAGCAATCATCGTGTTGGAATCCCCATCCACCAGGTTGGAATGCACGACACAAGCAATCTGAAAAACAATTCACAAAAATTTAATTTTTCAAAACAAAACAAAATGGCCCTGTCAACTCCATTTTCTTTTCAAATAGGAAATTCATTTTTCAAAAATGTCAATCTATTGACCCTTACCTTCCAAATAGTCAAGGCCAGTGCATACTACCCACAAAACCCCCTGACCAAGAAGCAAGCCTAGTTGGGGCTCAAGACTGTGCTTTGTGACTTTAGCTATCTTATAAACATTTGCTTTTTTCTACCTACATTTACATACATTACTGTTATATAGAAATAAAGTGTTGCTGCCAGCACTGGAGTTTGAACACAGATCACCAGAGAGCAAACACAGGCGATCCCATTTTGAATAATTAGATCACATGATGGTAAAGGAAATGTATATATGGGAATTAGTGTGGTATCTAAGTGATCACTATATGGATTACTATTTGGATCACTATTCGGTGGCTACTTTTTGAGCAAGTATTATTGAGCAAGTACTATTAGTGTGAATGTTATTTGAAGGCATCCACACCAGAATTGTTCAACAGCGTTACTACAGTTGTATCTGCAATTACAAAGTCTCTACTACAACGAGCATTATGAAAATGACTATGAGTGTTCATTGACATCACAAAAGTGGCAACAAGGATTTGTTCAATTTACACAAGGAAAAATGAATTTGCAAAATATTCAGCAGAGTACAGTGGAATGGAAGAATTAAAAGCTGCCATGGTTCAGATGTTGCAGCAACAAAAACTACAATAAGAACAACAATTGCAGTAATAAAAACAATATGAACAGCAATTACAACTACAACATTTGAGTTGTTTACCAAAACAATGGAGGGAAAAACTTCAGATTCATTCACTCCCGATGCTGTTGCTAATTCAATCAGGGAATTTGTGTACAATCCAAATGAAGGGATAACTTTTGCAGTTTTATTATAGAAGATTCAAAAGGACCTTCAAAAGGGATTGTTTGCATTGGAACAATGAAAAGAAACTTTGCTTATTATTAAGGAAATTGTCCCCTGATGAATATGAAAAATATGTAAATTATATCTTACCAAAAAAACCAGGAGAGATAAATTTTGATGAGACTGTTCTAATACTATCAAAGATTTTTGGGGATAGGAGTTCATTATTTAATACATGATTGCAATGTCTTATTAAAGCCTGATGATGAAGATTTTGTCACTGATGCAGGAGTCGTGAATCAAGAATGTAAAATGTTCAAATTAAATGAATTAACTCCTGATTTATTTAAATGACATATTCAAACAGGGTTTAACTTCTAATAAGGACGTGGAGATAAGATCCAGGATACATGCTGAATTAGAAATGGATCCCAAAGTAACACTCGAGAAAATAGCAGAAGAGTGTCAACATATTGTGAATTTGAAACTCGATACCACAAGAATTGAGGAAAAAGACAATTCACTGTTACATAGTATCTGACCAAGCAAGTGAAAAAACTACAAACATTTTTCAATTCTTAACAGAACAGTAAAAAAAAGAGGACTATAAACCTCCCTCAATACCTAATACTTGCCACAGTTGTGGAGGTAAGCATTTGAAAAGTGATTTCTTTCTTCAAGAACAAAAAAAATGTTATGAATGTGAGAAAATTTTGAAAATAATGCATTTTCATTATGAAATGATGTACTTATGTATGCAGAGAGAATGGTGATACCAGCATCATTGCAAAGAAGTATGTTAAAAGAATTTCACGGAGGACATCCAGGAATTTCTAGAATTAAATACTTAATGAGGTGTTATACTTACTGGCCAAAAATGGATAAGGGTATCAAAAATTTAATGTAATCATGCAGAGGTTGTGCTCTGGCAGCGAAAAAAAATACAGATTGGCAAAAGGACATACATGGTGCAAAGACAATGGTGGGAACATAAGCAACACCTTAATCAGTTAAAACATAGATTCACCGATTTAAAAAGTTCCCAAAAAGAGGTACCAATGGAAATTCTGTATCTATGCCATCAGAAATTGTTGAACCAAGGGTTTATGGCAAAAGAAAAAGAACGCCAACAGAATTTCTAACTATTGAACTGAAACTGAAGTAGTATAGCCTCCAGGGGAAGTCATCTCAAACCATTTTGAATAAGTAGATCATGTGATTGTAAAGGAAATGGATATATGGGAATTAGTGTGATATCTAAGTGATCACTATACAGATTACTATTCGGTGGTTACTTTTCAAGCAAGAATTATCAAGCAAGTACTATTAGTGCAAGTGTTATTCGAAGCTGTCTGACATCAGTATTGTTCAACAGCATTACTATAGTTGTATCTGCAATTACAAAGTCTCTACTACAACAAGCATTACAAAAGTGATGAGTTTTCATTGACATCACAAAAATTACAAATTAAACTAAGCACAACTATTAAAAGGATGAAAAATTTTCACGGATTTTGACATCATTCTGGAGGGTTTTTTTCCACCTAAATCTGTGCATTTGTATTGCTCATATGAAGTTTAAAAAGAAAATATATATATATAAAATTCACTATATTTTATCCATTATGTTGGATGTGTTAAAAATCTCAAATTGATGTTAAAAATTGCTACAAAACATTCTTGATTTATTTAAGATGGAACAGTCTATTATGGTATATCTCTCATTTGTATTTAGATACATTGTATTTATTTTCAATATTTCTAGTTGAATTGTTCACCTATATTACAGATGATCCATTATTGTACATAATTAGGTTACAATAAAATTTGTATCTTATATGAATACTAGCTTATGAAAATCAAGATGTAGTTGAGTAGGGAGTCATGAGACCCTTGCATCAGCCCTACAAATAGTTAAGATTCTTTAAATTCTTGTGCATCATCATTGTGCATCACTTCTGGCCAGAACCACAGTTTATTATTGAAGTATTTGTTTGTTTATGAAATATTGAGAAATAACCATCAAAGCCTCTTCTTCTAGCTACGAGTAAATATTAGGTTGGTGCAAAAATAATGTCGTTTTCTCGCATATGTTACTATGTGATAAAACGACATTACTTTTGCACCAACCTAATAGCAGGACAGATCTGGTTCTATAGCCTTGGATGGCAACCAACAGCGGGGGAAAAAATCTGCTTTGTCAGTCATCAAAAGATACATGACTGCCTAAGCGTGTATCACGCATGGTACATAACTAACTGAATATTCACCTGGGGGAGAGTTGGGGGTACATTGCCAATCAGATAATTTTAAAACCCAACAGATAAAACTGAATTTCTGGGATGAGGAGTTATCATTATTGTTATGGTGTGGTTTCACAGTGGAGGCTTGTATTTGTACTAAGTCGGTCCTAAAATAGGTTCGACGTACAAAACGTTAGGAACTTGATATGATAGGTAATGATGCAGAGAAATCTAGTTGTGGTCGCTGATACTTTAGTATCCGACTAAACGGTCGTCCGGCATCGACTGACTGACCAACCCACTGAGCCGACTCCCATTACTCATACTCCACCTACTTATTATAGGTGGGAGAGTCTATTAACTATAGAATAGGTGTGTTCCACTATAACAATTATTTACACTCAGACTATCATCCTCATCTTTATTGTTACTATGACAACATTTCAGCAATTGTGTCGTCTTCCCTCCCTACAGGTAATCTGTCAATCCAGGGAATTTTGAACTGAATCTTTTATTTAATCTACACGGATATAGACTGTTCTCATTTTATGTCTTGTTCTTTTCTTAGATAAGGAGGAGTATTGTTCATTCTGCTTCTAACGAGTTTAAGTCTGTGCTACCCAACCCAGGGACTGAACTCACAATTACTATGTTACCAAATTCATGAACCAATGCTTCCAGTGAATTGAAGCCGTGAATCAATTCAAAACAGAAAAATTAAAAAAGAGAAAGACAGAAAGATTTCCATTTCTGTTGACGAAAAAAAAAAAAAACCTAGAATGTTTATCTAATTTTATGAAGACTTTGCAATAAATATTTCAGACTGGGTTATCTATGTTTTTTTCTGTTGGTAGAAAAGAAAGTATTTGAGATGGTTTGGCAGAGTGGAGTGTATGAAAGAAAACTATTTTCATTTTAAAAAAGAGGAAAATGTTATTTGTTGTGTGGAAGAAAGAAAGACCAATCATTTTGATTGATTATTTAAAAACATAGAAAAGCAAATTACTAAAAAAAAAAAAAAAGTAATTGGGTCAGGGTAAATATGGTGGAAAGATTTTTTCAATGTATTGTTTTTATTTTTTAACAAACAAAATAAAGTGAAGGTGTAAGAGAAATAATAAATGTTAGTCTTACAGAAGGAAACAATGAAGAAAGCAACACAGATTTTACTTAGAAGCAAATAGTACATTTAGTAACACAAAACTAGGATGTGGTGAAAGGTGTTTGCCATGAAATTCAATATTTGAAACCTATCTATTAGTTAACTCAAAATTGTCAAAAAACCAAAGATGAACTTGCTATTTTCAGAATTAGAAAAGCCTCCAGTTTTTATTTACATAGCTTAAACTAATAAATCTGGCACAAGGTGACATTCTTGGAATATCTGGTAAAAATAGAATTTTCACTAATTATTTTTCCTATATAAGCTTCATTTTTTCCATGGCAAAAGTTAATGCAGAGAGAAAATCCAAAGTAGTGTTCTTAATGCAGTTGGCTGTCAACACTGGCTACAGGATTTCCAAAAGGCTGTCACTGTCTTGAATTCCTTTCTCTCTGTGGTCTGAGCAGCTCAAGCTTCCATCTACCATTATACAATCCAGTATCCATTATCACTCAATAAGGGTGAAAATAAATGAACACAAGTTTTAAAACCATTATAATGCTAAGTGAGCAATTGTGAAAACAAGAACATATATTTTGAAACAAATGGGTATGAAACAGATTTTATGAAATTACAACAAATTTTCGATTCTTCCTCCATTTTGTTGTATAACCAAGGTTGCATATTTGATCAAATTATTGACAGATTATCCATAACTTGAGGTGTGTGTACAATGAAAAGCTACTTCCTCCAAGAGCAATAAAGTTCATGGGATTGGAATAAATGAAGACATTTTTTCAAGGTAATTTTTTTAAGATTTAGGTTTTGTTTTATCAATAATATCAGTAGGTCATCTGTGCGGGGGTGGGGGGAATGGGTATTTGTAGAAGTTCTGGGTAAGTTGATAATTTATAAACACATTTTTTTTTTACCTCAAAACAGCCACCTTTAATCAGTTTGATTTGGCTGTCTTGTTCTAAAGATGTGAATCCTGGGATTTTTTTGGCAAACACTATCACATCCTGAATTGTTTTATTTAAACGGTGTTGAAAACTTTGCCAGCAAAGCTCCCCTAATTTGTCAGATCGAGACGACAGTGGTGGACCATTCTGAAAAAGGCAAGAAAAAAAAAGTCAGTATACTAAGAATGGAAACATAAATGTAGTAGAAAACAAAAGTCAGTATTATGGTCACTAAAATAAATAAAACTGCTTGTTTTCAATATTTCAATGTTGCTTGACATGAAAAAAAAAAATCAAATAATAAAAAGTATGTTTGTTTTTTGTGCAGATTTTTAATTCAATTTTTGAAATATTTTAGAAAAAAAAAATCAAAAAAAAAATCATGCAGTGAACATTGATGTGAATTTTCTCAAATATCTCAACACTTCAATTTTTATACATCAAAGATTTAATAATACTTGCAGATGACTTGGAAATTTAAGATCCAAAATGTAAAATAGGGAATTTCGTCAAAATTGTCAGGGAAATAAACTGAAAAAAAAAAAAATTATTTTCTAAGAATATATATATTTTTTGCTTCACAAAATTTCTGGTTGATTAAACACCGGCCTGCCAAATAGCAACATAATAGATTAGAAGTCAGATTGTTTTTGCCTGACAATAAATAGACAATTATAATTTTCTGTTCACATGACATAAATAGAGAACATTAAAAAAAAAAAAAAATGGAAAAAATCTGCACCTTTGAAAGAAACAAAATAATAATAATAAAAAGTGTTTCTTTTTATAATGAATGGTTGCCTCATTTGGTTCAGTCCCAATGGCACAATCATTGTTGAATCCATCATGAACCAGGCAATCAATATCTATCTCATAGCCAAGACCAATTTTGACAGCTACAAACTATAACTTAAAACAGCTATACTAATGAAACTGTCATGTCCAGTGGGTAGTGTGTTTGTAGGACAATTAAATTTAGAATGACTGAATGGATATTTGGGATTCTAATCACAAAAGTAAAGGAACTAAAAGTTTCAGTTTACATTGACCATATTCGATAGAATGTAAGACCTGACCCCCTCCCCTATTTAGATTTAATATTAAAGTATTATGGAGTGTGGCTGATAGTCTATGGTATCTGGATAAATATTACTCCCCAAGATACCTCAAATGTCATTATAAGACCCAAAAGATATTTTGCAAGGCATTTATTTTGAAAAAAAAAAAAAAAAAAGTAAAAAGGGGGTGGGCATATCTTATAGGCCATCAAATTTGGCACTTTCAATAATCACACACACACACACACTGGATTCTCATATTACTATTCTTTCTCTATTCATATGAATGATTTTCAAAATCTTTTGATCAGGAACAATCAAGTGATAGGAATTAAACAATGAACTCCAGAATTCACATATTTGAATATGGATATGTGTTGAAAAGCCCTCAGCCTGACCAAGAGTGGATTCCCCAAAAATTCTGATATTTGGTTATATTTTGAGAAGAGTGTGTGTGTGTGTGTGTTGGGGGGGGGGTTAAGTCAGAGATTTACTTACTTACTCTTGAGTGGTTTGTAACACATTATTTATCATTTCTCAGTTGCATCTCTCACTTTGGGCGGATTGCACTCAGGAGCGGCTTCGTCAAAGGACAGACTTACAAGTGAGCAAAATTATTCTGAGAGGTGCCCAGCCCGAGGCATTGCACCAGAGAGAGGGATTGGTGCTCAACCCAAGGCCAGCACAACAAATGGTTGTGGGAGCTGTGAGCAATTTTTGTTCCTAGTCTGGGTGTATGCGCTTGGGTCCGCTCATAAAAACTGACCTTGTGTCACAACTCGTCTTAGTGGGGAGACAGAGTAAATACCTAGTATGTAAACTGCTCTCTTGAGTAGTTTATAACACATTGATATTTAGGGAGTCATTGCTGTGCTGGTAGTATCACAGCTATGACTAGCTTCGACCAACTAGCTTCTGACCAACTATGACTAGCTTAGACAAGCTAAGACCAGTATTCCAAGTGATGAACTTGGATCCCCACGTTAAAAACTGACCTTGTGTAACAACCTGACTGGGGAGGGGGTGGCTTGGGTCAAGTAAATCTCTGCTCTCTCAAGTAGTTTGTAACACATTCATACTTACCGGGTGCAGGGATCCATCCCTGCGCTGGTAGCATCACAGCTATCACTAGCTATGACCAACCAAGACCGGCTCTGATGAGCTATGACCAGATTTGACCAGTGACCCGAATGAAGACACTCGGTTATCCACATTAAAAACCGACCTTGTGTCACAACCTGTTTGGGTCAAGTAAATACAAACTGCTCCCTCGAGATAGCTCATCATAGCTTGTTACAAACTAAGACACTCAGGTCCCCACATTAAAAACCGACTCAATTTGTTGGGTCCAAGTAAATCTCAAGTAGTTTGTAACACATTGTTTATCATCTCTCAGTTGTGTCTCTGTCTTTGGGCAGAGTGCACTCAGGGGTGGCTCCGTCAAAGGACAGAGTCTCAACAGTGTTTAGGAGAAATAACAAAGATAAAATTTATTAAGAGCTACAAAAGACAGGAAGTTGTGGAGAGCCAGGATTACCTATGTCCTGAGGAGACACAGCACATAAAGAAGGCTGAGCTTCTTTGGGTGCCCCAAATTTGTGACCTTGTGTCAATCTATTTTATACTAAGTAAATATCTATACAATGTTTTATTATAGATTGCAACAATTATTGGCTAAAACAATGCATCCTTGTATCACAATGGCATTTTTGAAACTGCTACTCACCTCAGGACACATCCTGATTCCTTATTTTGGTCAAAGGTTGACAGACTGGGATGTAGGGGTCTACTTTTTGAAGACCAAGTATAACTAAATTTTAAATTTCTCTACTTGTGACTTTTGGGAGTTACTATTCAAATAAGCTAGGCTAAATTGGGCTACTCATAAGACAATTTAGAATTTAATAGTAGTGAGCTTTCAAAAAGCCTCCCAATTTGCTACTTGTAGGCCATTCCATCAATCCTGTATATCTGTTCAAATTGTGATTATTCAGTATTTGGCTGATGATTTATGATAGCAGCACATTTGACATAAGTCATTTGGTTGTGCTTTTTTCCTTTTTTTCTTGTCTTATTGATTGTCAAATTTATCTTTTAGTATGGACATCCTTGTGATAATATGTGTATCTTTTTATCTTCCCTTGATAAGTAAGTATAAAATTATTAAACTAGACAATGTCTGGCACAAGGTCACATAGTGGAGCAACCTCACTAGATTTTCTAAATTATAATAAACAATGATCAACTGGTAATGACTAAACAGCAAATTTTGTTTTTGTTAAAAAAACAATCACCAGTTTTAAGCAGAGCACTACTTTTATGATCAGAATGCAAACTGCAAATAAAGTCTGGTACAAGACTATATGTGTAGGAAATAGAAGGAATAAAAAGATTATGCAGCTCCTTCTAAATGGAGAGGCATGCCTACCTTTAAAATAAACATTTGAAATCATACTTTTTGTGGCTCTTGTTCCTTCACTTATTTGCATGTGTTTTTCTTTTGCCTTCAGCATGTCCTGTGAGTGTTTAATTCTTCAAGTCTTCTTTTTTCATTATAGGCTCTCAAATTTTCAGCAGTTTATTTATAGTTCCTATTCACTATAGAACATCGTCATACTCTTTCTGTGGTATTCTCAAACATTTGGTAGAACCACAAATCAGTTACTTTACACCTAGCCTTCATCTGTGAGGGACATTTGTTCAGCTTTCCATTTTGGATAGTAGATGACATATAAGATGTCACTCGTTATTATCTTTTAAAATAGTTTTCCATCTCATACAAAAGTCAGCAATTATTTTGCCCATAAACAAATTTGTTCACTTGCACTTCTGTGATCCTCTGACAAGTGAAAAATCTTTTTATCTATCATCATAAGGGTTTTCCACTATTATTAATTTTTTTGTTGTTTTCTTTTGTTTTGTTTTTTTTTGGGGGGGGGGGTCTAAGAAGAAAGATTATTCATTTTCTTGCTTCTTTTAAATTAAAAACTATTTTTATTGCTTTTATACTTGATTATTTCTCTGTTATGGAAAGACGCATTTAAATGTTTGCTCAATCATCTGTTCATACACACCTCATTTATTGTTTGTTTTTCTTATATATCTAAACAGCTATAATTATAAACTATCATTTTATAAATGGTTACAATATATGGGAGGGGGGAGGATCATATATTTCAGCGTATAAAGCAACCTTTAGATAAGACAAGCTCAAAAAATATAGCAAATTTTCATGAATTTATCCTATACCTATAGTATAAGACGACTGCTTATTGATTATATAAAGATGATGTTATTGGAAATGTTGTTACTTACTGTATCCTTAAAAATTCGAGATAAACGAAATAACAAAACCAATTCTATATTGCGTTTTTTCTACATGTCCCCTAAAAGGGAAACCATTGTTTTGTTTGTGTTTCATCAAGTGATCTCTTGCAAATACTGATGCTTCTTCTTCTTTCTCCTCCTCTTTTCCTACATCTAAACAGTTACAAACAGCTTGGTGTACTAATAGCCATTTACTTATACTTCATTGACAATCACAAAATACCGCTATTAACAGGTCAATAATGTATGATAATAGTACATTCCATTGCTGTGAATGCAATCATAACTCAATGTTTGCATTTTCTCAGCTGAGTTTGCCTGGATACAAGTTGATTTCATGGATATGGAATTATTCTTTGAATAGGCAATTTATTATGAAGTTATGTCAGTAATATACAAGGTAGAAATGGTTTTATTACTTTTATTATCAGTTTATTTGATAATGTGAATCTTTTCATGTACGCTATCATTTATCACACTGAAGCCAAGGTTAGCCTACTGACAAACAACATTCAGAATTTAAGGTTTCTTTTTTAGAATTGTAGTATCAGACATCCCCCAATTTTTAAGGGTGATTTTGGGGATTTAAAGGTTGTCTTATACATGCAAATATATGGTAATTTTTTTATTTCTTGAATATATATAATATTTCAAACATTTTATATCTTGATGATATCAGAATTACTTACTAAACATAGCTTTGGCACAAGGCCACATATTTGGAGTACTCAAAGATATCAGAATTATAATACCATTTAAGAAGCAAAATCAATTGTTGATTTTATTAAAAGACTGATCATTAAAGCAAAATGGAGTTATCTATTTAAATGTTGGCTTTCATTAGGAGAGTAAAGTTTTTAAATCTTTCTCAAACAGAAGGACTTGCAGTTAGATACAATATTTTGAATTGACTTGTAAAATTTCATACTGTTTAACACATATGCCCCCCCCCCCATAAAACATTTAAAAGTAAAACTGATTTTAGGGGAGGAAAAAGTCACAAAATGCATGCTAAACTATTGACTACGTTGCTTAAAATGTAGAAAAAAAATCAAGTCTTAAATCCTTGTAGAAATGGGCAGAATATATTTCTTGTTTTAAGTAATATTTTCATAAATTAGTTGATGAAAATATGGCTTTAATTACTATAAATTGAATAAAACTGATTATCAACATTTATTAAAATGTTTATTATAAATGAAACTAAATACAACTTCATTAAAATATTAACAATATAATTAAAATAGTAATTATTTCATTGCTATAAATTAAAGAAGAGGTTTGCTTCATTAAACAAGTATAACCTATTTTAAATGAAAATATTATCTTCTTTATAACTTTTTTCTACACTAACAAAGTTTATTTTTTATGACTTTTCTTCTTATAATTAGTGCTCTTGTTAGGCTTTGATTGGCTTCCAGGAGTCATTCATTCGGCTTCATTTACAATAAATGAACAGTTTTGTTGTAGAGTTTGAAGAGTTTAGATTTTGAAAATTTACTTTTCAAATTGTATTTTATTTATATATATATATATATATATATATATATATCCCCAGATTAGATTATAGTTTTAAATCTCCTCCTTCACAATCTGGTTAGAAAGTAATTTTTCTTTAACATGTCTTGTTAAAAATCTGATAAATCCTACACTGACAATAATTCAAGTTTTAATGACTCAAGGAAAAAAAATGTACATTAAAACTCTCACAAACATGTACATTCCTGACATATTCAAGCAGAAATGGAATTAGCTTCAAATAATTTTCTTTAAGTGCTCTATATAACATGACCTTGTACCAAATTTGATTTAGTCACTGGGCGAAGACAAACTAAATGAAAAATCTGTGAACGAAAAAAATCAAAAAAAAATAATTTGTTAAACCTTAAAAATGAAATAAAGCTGGCAGGGGGGATATTGTTATATTTAAGGAGGGGGCTAAATATTTATGAATGTGTTTTATCTTTTCTTTTCTTTTTTTTTTTTCCTTTACAACAGCGAATCGTTAATCGCACTCATAGCAGCAAGTGAGTTCAACTGCAAAAATTATGTCTCGTGGAGGGACGGGGGCGGAAACATGCCGCCATTGGTGACATACTTTCCCCAACAGCCGGCTTTTTTACTCATGTCACCCTGACTGACAACGATTCTTGTCAACTTGGCCGCTTTTCAACTTAGACAAAAATCCGATATTACATTGCCAATAATACAGACCTACTTTTCGCTATAGCTTCTGCTTCCTCTTCCTCCTACTCCCACCAACTACCGGATCGGTGACACTCATTAAGTAATAATTACTTTTTCCATCATCAGAAATTAAAAACTAGGTTAAGAAAAGTTGATGTGGTCACTTTTAAGAGCGGGCATCTAGGTTATGGCCACTCATCTCATGCTTACACTGGTCAGTGCCAGAGTAAAAAAAAATGTCGAGTCGTAATATGTATCTTAAAATTAAAAAAAACAACAACTAAAAAAAGTAAAAAAAACATAAATAAGCATCTATTTTTAAGGCCTTAAACGAAGAAAAAAAACTTCTTAAAACTTTGAACAGAATTTTTTTTTTGTATATAAACAGTACTGTTTATACAAAAATAAAACTGCTGTTCAAAGTTTTAAGAAGTTTTTTTTTCTTCGTTTAAAAGACTAAGAGAGAAGTCCAATTTCTCTCCCATTGTTTTTTTTAGTCGAGAAAATAAATGTACGCAAATGGAATTTGTGGGGTAGAGATATTAACTTTTCTATTTATTTATTTTTTTATAGTTAAAAAAATTGTCACGAATCCACCAGGAGAAACATTTTAAAATAAATCTAAATAAAATAGTCTTTTTTTTAAAAAAAAAAAAAAAAATTGTAAAAATTCACGTGATCACAATTACCAAAAAGGAAAAAACTAAAAGTGTTTCTGTACAAAAACACTAAATTAGTTAAAAAAAAAAAAAAAAAAAAAAAAAAAGTCATATCGCCAATCCAAACGAATATTAACTTTTTACAAAGAATCTTTCTTGTTTTGCAAATAGATAGAAACTACTTTCAAAATTAAATGTTCCCGACCTATTTTGGTGCAATGTTAAAAATAAAATTTTATTTAATTAGGATTTATTTTAAAACCATAAAAAGCATCTTTAGCCTTCTTCTAAGTCTTCTTAAAGTTACTCTGGTGTCCATAAACGAACATTTGTTAAAATAAAAAGTTTATTTTTTTTAAAAGGTTAATTCAAATGCAATAATTTTAATTCAAAGGATGTTTTTTTTGTTTTTTGTTTTTTTTTGCAGTATGATGAACGATTCTTCTTAAAGTAAAGTTTGTAATAAGACTGAATAAAAACGGACAGGTAATTTTCTTGGAAATAAAGCATTAAAAGAGTTACATTTTTATAACTATCACCGTTAAAAATACGAAGTGAAATCTATTAGGTTGGTGCAAAAATGACGTAATAATGACGTTTTTTGACGTATTTTTAACGTCAAAAAACGACATTATTACGTCATTATTTTTGCACCAACCTAGTTTCTTGTTCAAATTCAACAAAGGCTGGAAATTTGCTTTTATAATTATCGTCCCCTTTTTTAAGGTGTCGCTTAAAGACACTTTTTTTTACTTTCTTTATTTGAAACTTGAGAATTGTAAAGAAAAAAGAGCTGTTGGTCGTATGCCTTGCTTAACGCAACCAGGAAAAAACGATAATGAATTGCCCCACCCCTCTCAACACATGCTCCTGGGGAGGGGGAGTCACTTGATTTGGCGTTGTTAAAATGAAAATCTTGGTAGAAGGTGCGACCTACATTTTGTCTGGTCAGCCATCTGCAACCCAACAAAGTGGGTCAAATTCTCTACTCAAAAAATAATGGCTTGTTTTTCGTTATTACATAATAAAATGCAGTTAGACAGACACCCCATGGCTAGAAAATCACTCAATGATTTGCATTTTGTGAAAAAAATGGCAAATATTGTCATGTAGTTAATAAAATCTTTAAAAAGAGAAAAAAAATTAAAAACAAAAAATGATTTTCTCCAGTTTGTTGTCCAATGTCGAGCTGCAAAAAAGTTGTTTGTTTTTCTTTTCCTTTTTTTTTTTAAGAGTAAATTCACGGTTTGTTCAATCAATCCCTTTTATACTACGGAGACCTAAAAAGCCCCCAAGTTACAAATAGTGTATAAAATTAAAAATACAAAAATAAATTTAACAGTAATTCCGTATCTTGTTTAAAATTCTGAATGTGTGTTTTGTCACCTGATTTTTTTTTTTTTTTTTTTTTTCTGATTTTTGTATGTAACTGAAATTTGGCATTTTTAGAGCATTTAAACTCATATCTTTTTTTTTAATTTAATAATAAATTTAAATCTATGCATTTTAGGAACTTTTAGTAGAACATCATTTTGCAAAAGTAGACATTTTTTTAATTAAAACGAAAACCGTCTCTCAGCTCATAAATTGGTGTACGCATAATAATGCCATAATTTAATGATGTCATAGGAAAAGCAAATTCTTTTTAAGAATATATTTATAAAAACCATTTTTGCATTTACAGTATACGATTTTTTCAGTACCAAAAATGAATATATATATATATATATATATATATATATATATATATTCAGGTCAAGTATTGTATTATTCAGTTATCACTCAAAATAAAGCAAATGTTGTAGTGTAAGTTTCATCATAGAGGCAATTAGTTAGAAACAATTTTCATCCAACTGCCAAAATGTTCTCAAAGATTTTAGAAAATAAGTTTAACAATTCAGAAGAATTGTGTATTTTTCCCCAGAAATCTTGAAAACTTTCATATTTTTCTAACAACCAAATAATTATATTTTAGATAAATATTTTAAAATGTAAACTAAACAGGTACCTTCAAAGAAAATCGATACCTAAGGTTTAAAATGAATTTTTAAAAATGAAAAATCTTTCTTGAAGCTTTTTTAAGCTAATAGAATAAATTTAATATTTCCAATAAACTGAATTTAAATTGATTAGAATGAGTTTTGGGTTTTTTTTTTTTATCAGTAGAAATGCTAAAATCGTCCATATTGACAAATCTGACAACACAATATAATTCCCTTTATTGAAAAATTCTTTAAAAATAAAATATACTTTTCTGAAACTTTATTTGAGGAACATTAGCTGATTTAAAGTTTAATCTGATTTCAAACAAATATTACTTACTTTTAGTTTAAAATATTGTAGAAAAGTTTGTTTAGTTTTTTAAAACACTGAGTTGGGTGTTTTTATGAAGTGTTGACAACTCAACAGACTTTGGGGATTTTTTTCGAAGAAGGACAATTACTTGATAAATATAATGTGAACGCTTTTCTTATATAATTTTTTTTTTAACTACCCAAAAATTTTAAAAGTTTAAAAAAATATTCTAAGCCATCTAATGTTTTATTGAATTTTAGGTACTTTGGTCTTATCATCTAATTTATGAAAACACATGTTTATGAAATGTTAAAAATTTACCAATAAATTTTAACTTTACTATAGTCACTGCTCTTATTTTCTGCTAATTTGGACATCTGTATTTAAATAAAATCAACACATTTATTCACACATAAAATAGATTCAAAATTCTTTTAAAATATTGAGGGTCATTGAATTGTAGTGAGCTTTTCCATTTATGATCAGTAAATATTTAATAACAATATCTCTTGACCACTACAAATTAATACAAAATTTTTAAAGATTTAAAAGTTTATACATTATTTTAATTAAAATTTTAAAAAAATGAAAACAATTCTTGTAAAAATTCATTAATCATTGAAAACATATTAAGACAGTACCGTTTATAATATATTTTATAGATGGAAGTAATTAAAAGCTTTTCTAATTAAATAATGTCTTAGTTTTATTGCATTTTTCATTTTATGATTCAGAGCAGATTTTCTGTAGTTGGGACTAAATAAATTTCATGATTTAAATTCTCCAAGGAGTTGTCCTTATAACTAAAAGAATGTCTAGAAATTTCATAAAATTAAACAAGTGTGGATTAATATACAAAAAAATAAAGATTTTTACAAAGATTTTCTAAAAAAGCAACATTTCAAAAATAATTTAATTCATTTGTAAATAAGTTCTGAAAGTTTCATTAAAATCTGACATTTGATTTTTGCAAGAATTTCCAAATCAGTGTGTTTTACAAAAAGATGCTAAAATTCACCATACTAATTTATGATTACCTGATGATGCAAGAAAAACAAAATTTCTATCCAAAATTTTGTAGGTTCTAAAAAGGATCAAAAAACATAATTTAGCAATGAAAAAATCCTTTGATATTGCCTCTTAATAATAACAAAGATTTTAATGATAAAAGTATTTTTATTATAATTGGGTCATTTTTTCATAATGTATGTTCATTTTTTAGCAAATCTTTGGAGGAACCTAGTTATAATAGAAAAAAAACATTTGAAAGAAAAAGTGTTGCATAGAAGAGGACTCAAAAATGTTTTGGGTTTGGTTTATTTTCCCAAATCTGAACATCAAATTTTTTTTTTTTTTTTTTTTTTTTTGAATAGCTTCTTATTTGGGCCAAGAATTTTTCAGCATGCCTTTATATATCATTAATCTCTTAATTAATCATTATTTGTCAGTATTCTTTTTATTTCTTTTAGTTTTACAAATAATATTTAAATTTATTAAACATATCTTGATAAAAGTTTTACTTAATATTCTAATAAACTCAACGTTGACAATAAGCTTTTACTTATTGTATATACTTGTTTATAAGCCAATTATAGTGTGACACTTGAAATTATTGCATGAATTTTAACCCCTGTGTATAGTGCAACCGGTCACCAAAAATGCATAATTTTTAACCTCTTCAAAAACAATCACCTGTGTATAGTGCCGCCCCTTATTTTTTACGTTAAAAAAAAAAACAAAAAAAAAACACAATCATATAAACTTGCACTATACTCTAGTATATAAGGTAATTTATAGTAATATTACTTTATTAAAAAATATTATTTATTTTAAATTGAAATATTTTCTAATTTTTTTCCAATTCTCAAGCCAAAGTTATCGATTTTATTTCCTATAATCTTTTTCATTATAACATTTTCTATCTCAAAACCTGACATGAATCTTTATCAGATTGGGTTTTATCAAAAATCTGTTTTTAGTTATGAATTCTTAAACAGGAATCCAAGTTATAAAAGAAAACCCACCAAGAATATTAATTTGAACAACTCCTAAAATAAGACTACTAAATATTTGTAATACACTCCTGGTCAAAATCTAAAGACCAGATACAAAAGGATTAAAAAAATATAAAATACTGTTACTTTAATCAAAATATATTTGTGAAACATTTACATTTAATTAGAAAATGTAGTTTATCAACAAGCAAGTGAAAATTTAAAGCTTTTAATTGATTAATTTAAACAAACATTGAAAAAAGGATTTTTTTGGTTGGTCATAAAGATAAGACCATGTAAATAAAAATAGCAAATACAGAACAAATAAGTCACAACAACAATTTAATTCTCAGTATATCCTCCATTTTTGCGAATTACTTCAAAAATTTGCTTTGATATACTCATTATTAACTTCTGCATGTGGGTGCTTGGGATGCTTGCCCAGGATGCATAAACTGCAGCATGAAGAGCATCCACAGTTTCAAATTGTGATCCATTTTTTTAAAAAAATCCTTTACCATCCATCCCCAAATATTCTTGATTGGGTTTCGATCTGGAGAGCATTGTGGATTGCAGCATTGTCCTGCTGGAAAATCCAGTTTTCTCCACATAGATGAGTTCCTTCAGTAATTAGTGATGCCTTTCTTAACATGTCAATGTAACTAGCAGCTGTTTGACACACTTTTACCTCCTGTAACTCAAGAGTTCTGTTGTACAAAAATGAACCCCAGACCATAATTGATTCACCTCCACTGTGTCATGTTGAGAAAATTTCTTTTGGGACATCTTTTCCATGCCAGTAATGCTGAAAACTGCCTGGGCCATCAAGATTGAATTTTTTTCTAGTCTGAAAACAAAACTTTCTTCCATTTATCCACATCTCAAGTTTGATAATTGGAAACAAATTGTGAACAGGAGGTTTTATGGCAAAGAAGAAGGCGAGGCCTCTGCAGCCATTTCAAATTCTTAAATCCTTTCTCATTTAAATGCCGTTGAATTGTTCGAGAGCTGCATTCAGCATCTGTATTCACTTTCATCTGATTTGATGTTAGATTTGAATCTCTCTTAACTTCTTGCCTAATGCATCTGTCTAGAGATGGTGAGATTTTATTGGGGGTGACCAATTGTTTTTTTTTTTTGTTTTTGTTTTTTGTTTTTTAGAAGCATACGTATCCGGATTTTTAATGAAGTTAGCAATGACAGTTCTGCTACAGCCAATTTCATTTGCAATTGCTAGTTGCGAAACACCACGTCTTTGAAGTTTAACAATCTTGCCCTGTTCAAACTTTGTTAAAATTTTACCCATGGCTATTTTTAAATCTGAAATTTAATACTGAAAATGAGCTATGTAGATGTCTACACACCCGAAGCTATGAGCACACTGATTAGTTCTAAAAGTTTTGTCCAGTAATTTTTTTTCAAACATGGTATTATCTTAATGACCAACCAAAAAAATCCTTTTTTCAATGTTTGTTTAAATTAATCAATTAAAAGCATATTTTCACTTGTCTGTTGATAAACTATATCTTCTAATTAAATGTAAATGTTTTGCAAATATATTTTGATTAAGGTAACAGTATTTTATATTTTTTTTAACCCTTTTTGTATCTGGTCTTAAGATTTTGACCAGGTGTGTATAATGCCACATTTAAAAAAAAGGAAAAGTTAATCCATCTATGAAGCAGCAATAAATTAAGTTAGAGAAACAGACAATATCATTCAAAGTTGGAGAAAATGACAAGTTTTTATTTCCTCTTTTTTTTTTTTTTTTTTTGTTGTTGTTCAGTGTTAAAAAAAGAAAGAAAAACTGTTCAATTATTTCTGAGCATCAAAGCAATTTTGCATTACACGTATTATTTATTTAAATGTCTGTTAAATAAAGCAGTCTCTCTCTCTCTCTCTCTCTGCTCATGCAAGATACATTCAATCTGTTTGACTTGCACATAAATTTAAAAAGAACAAAAACATGTCTACAGACACAAAACTTTTCACACCTATAATTTTTTTAGATTAAATTTACTTAATCTCCACTTTGTAGCATATGAAAAAATATTTCAATTTAATCAAGCAATTTTTAAACATAAAAAAATCATTTACAAAAACAAAATAAAAAACATCTTTCTAAATAATCAATATTTTAATGATCCAATTTCTGTGGTTATTGTTGAAACGAAGCAAAAAAATGGCACATTGTAGCACAATGTTTGTTAGTACAATATCGTTTAAATACTTGGAGAAGTAATTTTCTGTACAATCAGGCCAACAGTTTCCAAATAATTTTTAATTTGTTATAAATGAACAAAACAAAATGTCTAAGAGAGGTAATTCTAAGACTATTGATTGCTAATTACAGAGTTGTTTCCCTTATTTAAGAAAATAAGTAGGAATAAATTTTGACTTGTTTATACAAGTCAGCTATAACATACCTTTGCAGATACTTTGATATTAACAATTAAGCTAAGTGTTAATTAATATTTGCAAATAATTATATAAAATCTATAAATAGGATCAGACTTGACATTTAGTTTAATGGGGTCGCCAAAAGTAGTATTTTAGGCAAATTGTTTTTTTGTTAATATTTAACACATTTGAGAAGGCACGATGGAGTAATGGATAGTGGCTCAGATTGAGCCATTGGAGAGCCGAGTATGAATTCCAGTCAAATCCATTTAATTCACTTATGCGCTAATACCCTTGGGAAAGGTATGAATCCTCTTCTTCTCTCTCCAGCTCTGGGTAAATAGCAGGACAGACTGGGTTCTATAGCCATGGATGGCAAATAGTCTACTGCAGAAAGAAATGGCAACCTTCTGGGGGAGTGGAATCTGCCTCATCAGTCATGTATCAAAAGATACATGATCACCTAAGCATGGCGCATAACTGACTGACTGATGATTTGACCCCCCCTCCCCTTTTTTTATACAAATATTTTGAAACGGATGAAAGAAATAGAAAATATGGATGAAGTTCCAGTGACAATTTGATATACTATCCATCACCCAGCTGAAATGTGGTGGGGGGTCCACTATATTATCAAGTATGGTATATCAGTTTCAGATCTACTTTGCTCAACAACTTGCCCAAACCACCTGTCGACATTTTACATTTCTCGGTTTACTTGACGGATGCAGTGACATGGTGGGGCGTGGCGTTGTGGTGGTTTGAGATAAAAATGAAGGAGGATATCCTGTTCAAATTCAAATGATTTCTAAATATATTTTATAATATAACAAGGTTTTTCACATGATGTTGCATTATTTACAAATGTGTCTATGCAAATGAATTTCCTTTTTTTCTTTTCTTTTTATTTCAATCTGTAAGGCAAAAATGAAATAAGAGACATATTGAGAATAGGTGAAATAATTATCTCCACACTTACTTTCTTGTTTTAGGTGGGTGGACAAAGCTAGCAGATCAAATGTCTTCAGAATAAACCACATCCCACCTAATATGCCATATTTCCCTTTGGCTTAAAGCCACCCACCCCCACGCTGACATGATGTAACATAGTATTTCATTGTGCATATATGGAGGCTTACAAACAGGCAGGATTTTATCATGGTGTTACTCTGATTCCGGCATTTGACTCGAGATCTGGGTGGTAACCACCACAGTCTCCCAAGATGAACCATGTCAGGAGATTAAAACTAAAGTTTATCAGAGAATGGAAACTGCCCAATATAGTCTGTGGAGTGGAATTGTGTCTGACGCAACAGAAGGTGTAAGCTATAGACAAGTGGGTGGCATTATTTATAGAGAAAGGTATTTGGACATTCTGGTAGTTGAGGCTCAGTGGTTATAGTGTTAAACTGAAGGCTATAAAATAAGGGTGGATAACTTTTACAAACTCATAATAATAATAATACATATTTAATTCTTGTGCAAAAGAGCATTGTAAAGGTTAAATTTAAAATGTACAACATTTTCAATCATTGTAATTTCAAGTTTAAATATTTTACATCCATTTCATGTCAATGAATATCCACTTGATGTTATATTAATAGGAACACAAATATGTTAAGTGTTCAAGACTGACTGCAGTGGTCACATCCATTCCTTTACTCTCAACATCTTTATCCTGTGTTAGTCACACTGTAACAATTGAATTTAAGAAATCAGAATGCTCTTGTTTGACTGTAATTTCATCTAAAAGTTCTCATTTAAATTAGTCATCTGACTTTAAAAAGAAATATTGTTTTATTTTAATTATATATTTATAATGCTAACTCCACATTAAGACAAGAGCAGAGTCTGAGCATTCTTGTAAAATACCAGGGAAAAAACACAGGACAATACACTAAAATATGGAAATAAAAAGTCCCTAAAATAAGATTAGGTCAACAAAGATAAGATAAATTGAGGTCGAAGGGAAGTAAATCAGTAAGGATTATCTAAATTTTCAAAAATATTGATTTATTAGTTTGATTACTTAATTTTTTTTTTTTTTGTTTTTTTCAAAATAACGTTGACCCTGTACAAGGCCAGGGGGCCACTAGAGGTAGAGATTTTGTTAAGAGGCAATTTATACGGATAGGAGGGGAAGATAACGGTTAGCCCTAGACTTGACCAGGTTTCAAATTGTAGTGATTGGGGAAATATCCTCTTGGGAGTTGGTTCCACACATCAGTGGTTTGCAGGAAGAAGCTGTTCAAGTGGAACTTGCTTCTCAACGATGGAATATGGAGGGAATGTAGGTGGTTTGATATAATGTAAGTGGCATGGTAGGTTTTAGCCATGACAGAACTGGCGGAACCAAAGAATGTATTTAGTTTGTCTGAGCACTTTCCATGGAAGTAGCGATAGAGCAGTGAGAGACTTGCCACATCCCACCTGTAGGAGAGAGGTTGGAGGGTGGGGAATAATTTGTCACTCACAAGGACTCTGAGACACTTTTGAACTCTATCAAGACTGGAATACTCATCACTACATACCCCTAATATTTTTTTTCTTCTGATTTGTATAGAAACCAGAAGAAATGATTTACCATTGACTTCTGATGCATTTAAACAATTATTTTTGTGGTTGTAATCTTGCCTTTCATAGCCATGTATTGGAATTTTGAGAGACATGCCTACTAACCAAAAATTGCAATGTCTAGTTATAAACAAACATTCTTAAACATGTTCTTAATTGAAATCACAATGAATTTATATATACAAGACTGCCCAAATGAAGTTGGTAAGTAGTAGATAAGAACTAATAATTGAAGTCTAAGAACTTTACAGATAAGTTTAAATCTCCCCACAGATTGTTCTATCATTCTCAAACTAAAGTCTTATTAAATACAAAAATTTACTGAAAAGTAGTTTGTCCCATATGAGAAATTTTAGTGAAGTTGGCCTTTTGTTAAATGAAGATGAAATCTGTTTGACTAAATGATGACACTTGACCCAACCTTATCAGTGTGAAGAAGATTTCAGGATGTAGATATTTTCAGTTACAGTACCCCCACCCGGGTGGGTGTAATTAAGTAACTATAGTGATAACCATGTTGAAGCAATCACAAAAGAAGGAATACAAATTTTCAATTTTAACTTGAAGCAGTTTCTTTGGCTATGACAATGAGCAGGAATCTGGGTCTCATTCAAAATGCTCTGGAATTTTGAGAAACACTGATGCTCCCTTGACTCTAAACACATAATTTATATGAAGACATCAACCATGAGCTCTCAGGTTGGGGATCAATTTATCAAATTGTTCTTTCCCATTTAGCACTTTGCATTATTAATATTATTTCCTATTCCACGGCATTCTTTCTCAATTGCAGTAAACTTATTCTTAATTTCACTCAAAGCAGTTTTCTGTTGCCATAGGAGGGTATGACAACACAACTATGAAATTCAAATAAATTCAAATTCAGTGATAGAATAAACTTTTTGCACAGGAAATGAAATCATATACAGAGTGATAAAAGTTAAGTAAGGCAGTTTCAGAGTATTTCTTAGTGTATTGACAATTTGCCCAGGTGTTATAGAACCATATGTAAATATTGATTATATGGCTATTTACCAAACTACCCTCAGGACTTCAAATATTAAAATGGATATAACAATCTGCAGGCTCCAGTTTCTAAAGCAGAGAATCTCTTAGGTAAATATGTCATAAGAAGTGTTACAATTAGCAGAATTTCATTGCTATTATAATGACATGATCGATGTCTAAACAAAGGATTTATCCCACTTTTGTGTTCAATTGTGGAATTATTTAACAATTTCCAATACTGGTAATAGATAATTAAGTTACTAGATTAGTACAAAGAAATTCCACTCTGGTCCTAGAGTGAAAGTTGCCTAGTTCACATATGGAAAAAACATTTGAATATGATAACAACAGTAGTGTTTTCTTTTACTTTAACAACAGAATCATTATTTTACTTGAGCAGTGGTCATTAACATTGAAAACTCTCCAACCACAATGATATCCTATTGTTATTACTTGTTGATATGTTCAGTGGTTGGGACAGCTGGAAATCATCACCAGATGTGAACCAAAGTAGAACGAAAGCATCGACCAAACAGAGAAATAGATATAAATAAATTGTGAATAAGTTGCATTTAAACACTTCCCAAGTTAGAACTAATCAATCACAAGAAAGAATCTAATTATAAAATCCTCATAAAAAAGAGATTTTTGGTTCTTAAGTTAGAATGCTTCAGAGATAACACAAACTTTCACAGCCTGATGTAAATTCCAATTGCTATGAATACATTTTGTTAGTCAATGATCTCCAAGATGAATGCCAAACAAGTCAGTGTTTGAAAATTTCAAATTCTAAAAGAGAAAAAATAGGAAAGTATGCTAAAAGAAAAGGCAAACCACCAAAAAGTTTCCATAAGATTTATCATTACTTATAGTTTAACTTGGAAACTGGAGAAGATAGAGCAAATTCATTAAAATCTGTAAAGATTTTATGATAATAATTGTCACACTTCTATAAATGTGCATTTAAAACCTTTATCACATTGTATGAAATTTCATTTGCTGTACAAAAATTTATCCTGCCACTGAAGATGACTGAATTTGAATTTCATAGTTGTGTTGTCATATCCTGCTTTGGCAACAGAAAATAACTGAGTGAAATTAACAATAAGGATACTGCAATTGAAACACATTGAAAAAGAATGTAGTGGAAATTGAAGTAATATTAATAATGCAGAGTGCTAAAGGTTAAATGTTGCTTTTAACAGCTTCTGGTTTATAGAATTATAATTATTTGCAATTGTTGAATATCAAAAAGTTTCAAAATTTCTTCTTTGTTAATTTATGATTTTCTCATAAGAAAAAAGGAAACAACTTTATAATCAACAGTTAAGAAACTTTGAGTTACCTCCCTTCAAAAGGCATTTAAAAAAAAATACCTAACTGATTAAAAATTACTAAGCAGGTGATGGTCCAGTTGAACTGGAAACTGCATTATCTTAGAACAGTCAACAATATTGTGCCAAGAAAAATTGCATCTCAATATGCTGTTTTTGTTGAATTGTTGTTAAAATGGCACAACATACAGGAATTGGATCGTTATGCTATAGCTACCAACATCAGTTTATATTCAATCACTACACTGTGCATTTCTTTAGCAACAGGGTATATACCAGATTTGATGACTTAATCCATCCCTATTTCTATGCCCTCTTAAAAAAAAATCACCGAAAAATATTTCCTGGACTTGTGTGCTATGTTAAGGTATCTGGGATTATAAAATAGTTACTCATTCAGTATTGCCAAGTGAGAATATTACTTCAGCATAAAAATAAAACAATTCAGCTCAGGCCCTTCACATCTGGTTCCTATTCACTCCATCCACCTTTGCTCTTGTCTCGTCCTAGCTTCTAACCATTCAGCCATCTATTCTCAGCAATTGTTGATCAAACACAATGGAAATTTATTCTTCCTTCTTTTCATTCCTCTCTTCTGGAGGCCAAATTAAATGTCTTTCAGAGATATTTGCATTTCAACAAGAAGGTCAAACAACTTTGGTTCCAATTGTTTTTGAATGTCAAGACAGTCTTCTTTAAACAAACACTAATTTATGTCCCTTAATAGATTTGAATTATAAGGCTACCTTCAATGACTTTTCTAATGACAAGGCCTGTTCAATATGGAATTATAACTTCAAATCCTTTGGATAATGTGAATAAACAGTCACTGAAAAATACATTTCAACATAAACGTTGAGTTATCTCCCCCTACCAGAAGTTAGAATGTTAACTCTATAGAAATATGTTGGGAGTTTTCAGTCCTTGTCTAGAAAAGAAAAAAAGAACTATTCTGTTTCTTTTCAATATCTATGTACAGTTTGAGTTGAATAAAAAACATATTGATTCTTGTCAATAACTGTTATTTCACTGCACCAGTTAAATCTTTAACTGGATTTGGAAGACACCACCAAGAACATGCTATTAATTGTTTATCATGGCGTGTTAAGTGACCTCTATTTGGATTCTTGGTTATTGGAGTATCTCCAATAAACTAACTTTCTTGTTTCTTTGTTGTTTCTCATAAAGTATATTCAATGCATGTTAAGGACTGTTGAACAAATTTGTTTTTGCAGTTTTGTTTACCCTGACAACATCAGTAGAGATGATTCTTAGCTGAGATGATTTTAAACCAGAAATGTCTTTTTTACTGAATCATGCTTGACAATCTCCACCAGGAATTGAAATATAACACTCAGCTGGATACTCTATTGGGTGGATCTTATTTTAAATATTATTATTAATGCTAGCAGTAATGTTTCATTCCAGATCACTGACAATCTCTTTACTCCTTATTTTTTAATACAATTTCTATAATAAAACCACAAGCAATGTATTTTATTTTACACACATAAATGCCTTCTTCTGTTTCTAAATGCTTGCAATTACTACTTTGATTTACTAAGCAAAAGCTGAAAGTATGGGGCACCTAGTAAGGATCAAACTCACTAAGTAGTAATTGATAAAGCAAGACAAGCTTGCTAACCAATACGAATCAAAGTGCTCAATATGGTGATTTTCTAAGTGTAACTTAGATGTGGCACAAAACCAAAAATATGGGGCACCTAGTGAGCATCAAAGTCACTAGTTGTAATTGATCTTATTTGCATATACCCAGTGCAATCAGCACTGAAATACCGCTGCAATTATCATTTAGGTTTTCCTTTGTAACAGAATTTTCTATGCTACTCAATATATAACCATTAGTATTAATGGAAGTTTAGCTGTATTTATATAATAAAACGTACTTATGATAATTTTCACTGCATTTCTATAATAAAATAAATTCCAATGAATTTCTATACATGCTATCAGTATTTGCTATATCACTCTATATGTAATCATTAGCATGAATGAAAGTGTTGATGTATTTGTTTAATAAATCTGAACTTTGATAATTTTCAATATATTTCTATAAAATAATTTGTAATGGATTTTTTGATTAGATATACCAGGACACAGCAAATATTAAAAATATATATGCCTCAGCATTTGCTGTCACTCTATATGTAATCATTAAGTGAATGAAAGTTTTGATGAATTTGTCCAATAAATCCTACCAGTCATAATTTTTAATGTATTTTTATAGTAAAATAATTTCAAATTAATATCTATATATGCTTTTAGTATTTGCTGTGTTGCACTATATGTAATTGTTGAAGGTTGACAGTGATGAAAGTTTTATAAAAATATTCAACTCATCTACAAAGAAAAAAGTGGATGAAGCGTAAATTGAAAATTCTCAAAGTAATTGCAGTGATTGACAAGAAGTGTTTTCTTTGTTTTTGGTTCACTTTCTTCTTATGAAGACATTTTTCTTACAACAGGAAATAGACTAGACACAGGAAGATTTCTTATTGACTTCAACTTGGACTATCACACACACCTTCACTCTCACTAACTGACCACTCAATATGTTGTCCTTTTCTTTATACCTCATGTGTGGACGTCATAGTAGACATAAAATGCTTGGCTCTTTTTTAAAGTGTCTTACTTGAAAGGTATAACTTAATAACTAGAAATTCTCAACAACTCTGCAGATTAATATTTTGATGTATCTTTTAAAGGTTGTGTAATTTTTATATCTTTCTCAATGAATTTTAAGTTAATTATATTTGAAATTGGTATCCACTCAGTAGGGATATTGTGTTATATTAATATTTTCCAATAAAAAGACTTCACTTTTGTCTGAAACTGATTAATTAATAGCATATTGTCCACTACAATTTGAGCCTGTTTAGTTTATTCATTTGGCCAAATTTTAATTTATATATTTTGAAAGTTTTTTTGCTTCATAAACACTACATAATTAATGTATAATAAACCTCATTGTAATATCACTGATTATATAAACAGAGAATTAAAAACTTCAAGATTCAGTTTCTTACATAAAACAATCCTAAGGTAGATTTCTGTGTGTAATAAAGGATCACATTGAATGCATGTGTTATATGTAGCCAGTGTAGATGTTAACACAATCTTAAACATCTTTTCTGTTTATATTGAAGTCAATGTGTTTCAAAGTTAGTGACCTCAATTGATCCATTTAGAAAAGAAATTGGCTTCAATCAATCAGCCATTTTTTTCTCTTCTTTTCCTTGCTCTCAATCTGCTCATCAGTTCATTACATACAGTCATCAGCTATTCCAATTATTGAGCTGACGTGTTCACTTTTGATATAACATTGTAAAAATGCTAGCCTCAGGAAAGATTTCAGGTGCTGTTATATTGAAAGAAAAACAATTTTTTTTTTTTAAAATAGAAATGTTGTCAAGGTTTTTAAAATAACCTTTTTGATTTTTAAAAGTAAACAACTCAAAAAATAATTAGAAAAACTTGATGCATTTTCAAATATTCATTGACTTTAGGGTAAAATAAGATTTTTAGGGGGTTTTTTTGTGCGAACTGTACATTTACTCACAGAAATGTTGGATTATTTCCTTTTTTTTTTTTACACATATCCTCATGGTGTCAGTATAAATTGATGCAGTTTTATTTTCTAGTTTTTTGAACTATAATTTTAGAAATTGAAAATTTCACTGAAATATGTAGGAAAATTTCAAAGTTTTCATCTGAAATAAAAAAAAAAAAAAAAAAAGTTGCCAGTTTAACTATGGCAAAAGCTAACCATGAGCATGTCTGTGTTTAAGGTTCAACTGATCTCTCCTCTTAGAATTATGGCATACTAATATAATTATTGGAAAAATATCATATCTTCCTGGCATTAGTTTAAAATGATAACTTCTTTTTATCTATATAGCTAAACTATAATTTCGGAAAGTGAAAATTTCACTGAAATGTGTTCATCTGAAATGAAGAAAAAACAAACTTTAAGTAAAATGGTCACAATATATGGAAAAAAAAGATGGCATCAGTTTAAACTGATACCTTATTCATTTTCCAGTTTTTTTTATTGAACATTATTGGCCTGTTCTCTAGCCATCATCAGGTGAAGATTAATTTGTTAACCGTTAGCACTCAGCATTATTGATATTACTTCCCACTGCAACCTTTTTCAATGGCTCTCAATTGCAGTATCCTTATTGTTAATTTCACTCAGTTATTTTCTGTTGGCATAGCAGAATATGACAACACAACTATGAAATTCAAATACACTATTCTTCCAGGATCAAAGTCACCATCAATGGCAAGGTAAATTTTTTGTACAGCAAATGAAGTCACATATAGAGTGATAAAGGTTAAAAACCAAATGTTAATCACTAAAACTACTCAGTAGATGTCTAATATATTTGAGAATGGTAAGAGAATTAACTAGCCAAAATATGTTAAAAATAAAAGAAGCCTTAACTCTGTAGGAATTGTATTCGTGCAAAGAAAAAGTTTTAAAATTTCAAAAAAATACCTATTCGCATCAACAAAGAAAATGAAGACTGTATTTTACCAAAATTGGTTTCTTTCTTTCAAATAATTATTTTTCTTTCTTTAATTTACAGTCAATTTTTCAGGAAAATAGGTGCATATCATAAAATAATTAACAAGTATATAAGTGAAATAAATCCTGAGTGGAAGACTATCACAACAATAGTGAGTTTGATCCTCACTGAGTGCCCCACAACTTTAGTCTTAAGCCATTCTTAACTAGGTAGACTCTTCTTACATTTCTTTGAGAAAAGGAAAATAATATTTTGTCGAGGCTGCCATTGGTCACTTAGAAAAATGACCTTAACCTTCACAACTCCTTATCTCACAGATTTAAGTTCAGCAGTGTGTTAG
The DNA here is from genome assembly GCA_963932145.1 of Acanthosepion lycidas. Taxonomy (NCBI): domain Eukaryota; kingdom Metazoa; phylum Mollusca; class Cephalopoda; order Sepiida; family Sepiidae; genus Acanthosepion; species Acanthosepion lycidas. The sequence continues at coordinate 83,588,719 of OZ010602.1, read as the reverse complement.
TAACTGGACGATTCGCCCATTATGGTTGAATCCAAAACTGTACCTTGAGAGCATCAGATTAGGCAATGCTTCCCAAACAACAAACAACATGAGGAGCAATTTTATATCTACAGTTTTCTACTCCCTCTGCCAGGGAGTACTTGAACAAATCATTCCACAGCACTTTTTTTTTTTCCATCAAAACCCAAGCTGCTCAACCTGGGGGCCTGGATCAAAGTGTAGTATCTGTATGCTACCTTTGTGAGCTACCAGTGCTTTGTTAAGAGATACTCTTCCATGTGATCCTGTTTCTGCCGTCGATCTGCCCTGGAAGCCGTATCACCTCTCTGACTCTAGCTTTGTCAAGTGCTAACCTTCAGCACAATTCCACCTCCATCGTTGATCCATCCTGGAATTCGTATCACTATTCTGATTTGGCCGTGTTTAGGGATTTCGCCTTTGTCAAGTGCTACCCTTCAGCACGATCCCGCCTCAGTGGTTGATCTGTCCTGGAAGTTGTATCACTACACTGACTTGGCCCTGTTTAGGGACTCACCCTAACCAACCTGGCAATTCTTCACACATCATCAATCAACCAGCTACTGCCGCCCACAACTCTCCAATCCAACAGTCAACCAGCTACCGCCACTGACAACTCTACACTCATTTCACCGATACAACCTTTCAACTTCCCCTGACCGAAACCAGTCATACCGGACCTGATATCAATAAGAACATTTTTCTCCAGACAGTACACTCTTTTACATATTGGAAAAATAAAAATCATCTTGGCTGTTCACACCTTTCTTCTATCCTTATTGGCCCCACAACAAGTGGTGACTTCCCGACGTGAGACAGCTAAGCGATGATGGAGTCGGTCAAGAGTGATTCTCCAGACATGACAGCTGCAATCATACCGCTACCTGCATACCACCATAATGCAAAGAATTGGTTCTTACAAGTAGAATCAATTTTTGCCATGTTAAGAATCACTTCACAGTGAACCAGATTCGCAAACGTGATTCAAAAACTCCCATCCGATATGATGCATGAAATTTCAGATGTCCTCTCAGTTTTGTGCAAACACGAACTGTACAGTCACTTAAAGGAAGCGATCGTTAAGCATACTGGGCATTCCGAGGAGGACATGTTTCAAGAGATTCTACGAAATGTCACCAGAGGTGACAAGACACCAACCAAGCTTCTCAGGTATATGAGGAACCAGCTGGGAAAGCACAATGTGTCAGAGAAGGTTCTTCACAGCTTATGGCTGGAGCATTTTTGCCCAAATCAGTCACTCAAATTATCACCACAATGACGAGAGCCATGCCTCTGGATGATTTGGCAGAATCCGCCAACCTGGTTTTTGCACAACTTGACCACAGAGTTAACGCAGTTCACACCCCCGACACAATGAAACATGAACGCTACGAACGGAGTGAGATATAATGGGTGTTGGCCAACCTGCAGAGACAAATACAAGAAATCCAGATCTCCCTGCACCCACAGACAAGGAAACCTACCCCATCTCAACAACAACAGAGACGAACACCCAGCTGAGAACGGCGAAGCAACCAGGACATTTGTTGGTTCCATTGCACATTTGGCGATGGAGCCAGGAACTGCAGACCTCCCTGTACACACCCATCGGCCCAGGGAAATGAGTAAACCAGAGAGTGGCGACGACTAACTCATCCGGTAACAACACGCAATGTCATCTATTCTCAGTATGGGATCACCAGAACAAACTGAAATTCCTAGTAGACACAGGTGCGGCCATCAGTGTGGTACCCTATCAGAACAACCACACTGCTAAGCCCACACTGTTCAAACTGTGAGCTGCGAATGGTTCCACAATAGACACATATGGAGAAAGGACCCTCACTCTGAACATCAGCATGTGACATGATTTCACTTGGACATTCACTGTGGCCAATGTGAACATTCTTGCCGCAGATTTCCTGGCACATTACATATGAACCCCAGGACCCTATCCGGCACAACTACGAATCTCTGTGTCTTAGATATGCCTACACATCAAAGCTCCACAGGAATCAGTGTTGTAACATGCCATGGTCATGAGTACTTGGATCTCCTGAAACAGTTCACAGATATAACGCTGCCACTCCAAGCCACTGCTTCAGGTGACCACCAAACTCAGCACCACCAATTTCTTTTGCCTTTCTTTTGATATTTTTTAGTTTTAATGATTTCAAAAACATAATAAAACATTTCCAATAAGAAATGATGAAAATATTGGACAACTGGAGATTTTATTTAATTTGAAGAGAATGTTTTATTCACAAGCATACTATCCATAAAAATATAGGGATTAATGATAATTAAATTATACAAATATGTGCAACTATATATTTTTCCTAACAGTTTTCACAGCACAGATACTACACAGAGACCTAGGAAGAGACACTTTGACTGTAGGTATAGTAGCACAGGTACTACATTGATCCTCAGCAGACATGCCAATACATGCATTAAGATTCCAGTCATTTTTTTTTTATAGGCAATAATTTACTCATCACACAATATGTTAATTTATCAATTTTTTACTTACAAAGCGTACAACTAAATGTAGGGATAGAAAGATTGTGTTGCACCAATCTTCCAAGTGGGAAAAGTTTACTCATACTAGAAAATCAACATTAAGACCCTGGCTTTTATTTAGGATTGAACACCAACATTTATCATGTCATATTTCAGACTGTGCACTTGACATATAAATTCACAAATTTTAATCTCTCTCTCACACTGTCCATTTTGCAAAACATCTTCACCCACACGGGCTCATGGGAGTGGACATTAAAGGTGATTCCTTTCAGTTGGGAGGATGTTTAAAATCATTATGTATTAGAACCCACAGTTGACAACATATTCCAAGCCATCATTCTTCCTCTGCTTGTAGAAGATCTATTGCTACCCCCCTGGTAACAATAAAACAGCTTTTTGAAATATGGCCTTAATTCCATTTTTTTAAATGTTGGCAAGAATTTTATATCATTTGCCAGATTTTGATGATAATATATTTCAAAACTTGACAGTATCTTTTTTTATCAATAAAATAATTCCATAACTTTCCTTTAACATTACAATTAAACATCCTTCACCCAAGACTCTTTAAAAAATAGATGTTAATTTTTTTTTTTTTTTTTTTTTTTTTTTTTACAGTGATGTTTACTTTGTACAAGTCTCGGGAGTCACTCGAGGTAGAGGGTTACAGAGTAAAAGGCACATTTTATGCAGATACATGGGGAAGATCACAGATTGAGATTGTATTGACCTGGAAAGCATCCTCTGGAGAGTCGGTTCCACAGAGCAGCAGTTTGTATGAAGAAGCTGCTCAAGTGGAACTTACATCTCACAAATGGAATACAGAGGGAAATGAGGATGGTTTGCTACAATGTGGCAGGTCTTAACCATGAAGGTTAGAACTGGTGGCACTAAATTTTAGGGTGCGGTACTCAAATGATCCAGAATTTCTTCATCTGGCTGTCACAGAAATTGACTGGATATAGATCCATCAAAATTAAGTTATGAAAGAAAATGCAGTTAAGTTAAAAGACATAATTATTCTTAGTTTTCATATAAAACTAAAAAAAAAAAAAAAGAAACGAACATTGATTTCTTTCTCCATAAAATTTGCAGATCTTCAAGCAGGACACAGGAGATACAAACTGCATAATTCAATTTAACAATGAAAATCTAAGTTTAAATATTGAATAAGTCTAAACATTAATAAGGTGCATGATAATCCTATTAATGGCATGTCTTGTTGGTAAGTTTCAGATTTTTCAATCAGGTGTTAAATATTGATTTCCTCAAAGTTCCAAATCAGGACAATCTTATCACGTGTTCTGATTGGAACAAGTTTTAGCACATCAGCAGGATCTTTTGGAATTCTCACCTCAATTAAGCTCCATCTGGTCATGTAAATTTCTAAATATTCACACACACACACACACACGTGAATGTGCATGTATGTAGTGGTTATTAGCATGGAAAGTGGGATCAGCCTGTTGAGTTCAAAGTCCAAATGAGATTAGTACATTTGCTTTCACACAAATAGCATTGCAAAAGGTATGAATTCATTTCTTGCTCTCTACACCAGCTAGGAGTTAAATATCAGAGCAGACAGCTCTCTAGCTTTGGTTGGCAACCAGTCTAGGAGAAGGACAACTTCTGAGTTCAAACCTGAGGTGGGTTGTTTGGAAATTTCATGGCATACTGTGCACTGTTTCTTTATAATTAGTTCTTCTGAAAAGTGTGGCTGGTTATACAACAATCCTTTACTCCTACAATCAAATCAAGTGTGGGTAGGCTGATGGTTCATTTCTAATAGCTGAACTGTTAGGCCCTCATACATCAAAACCTATTCATATTCCATTACTGAGAAGTAAATTTTATTTGAATAGCTTCTTTCCACAAAGTGCTTCTTTGTGGAACCAAATCCCAAGAGAATATTTTCCCAACCATTATAATCTTAATACCTTCAAGTCTAGGGTTAACCATTATCATTCCCTCATATCCTTCTAAGCTGCACCTCTTATCACTCACACAACAAACTCTTTCAGTAACCCTCTACCTCAAGTGGTTCTTGGAACTTTTATAGAGTGTAGTTAAAAAAAATACAACTTAAATTGGAGAGTCCTGTATAATGTGTGTATACAAACTCTTTGCAGGTTATTTAAAGTCAGAAAATATTTTTAGATTGTAAGAAATTTTTTTTAAGATGATAATGATTTACTCATTTCTAATTAACCTATAGCTGGGGGACGATACCTTTTCCAACCAAATATAATGAAACCAACAGGAATTAGAACTCAGCTCACCAATTAACAATTTTGAGCCATTATCAGAACCCATGACGGACAACATATTTCAAGCCATCATTCTTCCTCTGCTTGTAGAAGACCTGTTGCCACCACTAGTGACAATAAAACAGCCTTTTGAAATATGGCCCTAATTCCATTTTATTTACAGTACCTGGTATACCCAAGCAGTCACTCATCTAGGTATTGACCAGGCACAACATTGCTTAACTTTGGGGATCATATGGGAACCAATGTTTCAATGGGGCTGTAAACTTAGAGCAGACTATCTTTGTTAGAGCAACCAGTCTTAGAGAAGGACAACTGAATTCAGATCATGGGTCTGTAAAACATTAACCTAAATGTTTTACCAATTTGGAGAAGGTCAGAGTTCTGGAATGAACTGAAAAAAGGCTGATATATATTATGAGCAGCTTCCCTTTTTTTTTTTTCCTTTCTTTAGCTCACTCTGTATTTATTGATTCATTTCAATAAAAGGAATAACACTGATGAGTAAAGTTAAAAATGGTCCAGACACATCAAATATTTTACCTATATTCACTTATCTGATCAATTGCTAAAAATTGTCTTTCTGAAATGTTGGATTTTCTTGATAAGATTTTGTTTGGTTACTTTTAGGTTGCAAATAAACTTGACAATAAGAGAAATAGCAAAATAATTTTAGAATATTACTATTTCCCACAAGCCTGTTTGGAAAATGCATAAACTTACAAATGCTGCCAACCAACATAAATCTAGATTCAACCGAGCAAAAATATAAAAGCAACAAAAAGAAACATTCCAGTTTTCTATATTCATAATAACATTTCTTACTTGTGGCCTAGACTAACTCTTAAATCTATTTCTGTTCAATTTCTCTTTCATCAAACAAGAACTAAAAAAAATGTCAAATGGGGACATCAAACATTTCACTTTGAATCCTTTGTAAAAATGACAATTATAATTAATAACAATCTGGTCCCTATGTTATATAATTCCTTTCTACAATGAAGGAGTGGGTTGCTGTCATCCAATAATTGATGGGATGCAATAAGATAAACAAACAGTTCTTGGGTAGAATAAATATTCTGAACCCTAAACATAAGTTTTTAATTCTTTTCTTTCTTTTTTACTTCTTTAAATATGGTAACAGATTATTTAGTTGAATTTGAAAGTGGTAAAAAGTTGTTTATTCTTCAGGTCTTTTATGTATAATAATGACACACAAGAATGAAATTGTGTATGCCTGTCTCTATCATTGTGTGTGTGTGTGAGTGTGTGTGTCTAATATGTCATTGTGTATAATAAAGATTTTGTCTATTTTACTTATGAGTATAAACAGTGTGTAGGATAATTTAAGAAAAAAGAAGAAAAGCAAATTTGCTTTCTTTGTTTTTTCTTAGCAAAATTCACACTGTTTAATAAATGATGAAGAAAAAATTGGCATGAAAATAAATTAATGCAAATCCTGAAAACGCAACAATGAAAGTAAAGGAAAGAATGACAGGAAATGAACTTTGGATATATGAGATATAGAGAGAGGAAGGAGAAGAGAAAAAGAATAGACTGGCATAGAGAGGGGAAAATAAGAACAAGTTGAGAGCAAGTGTGTGAGAAATGTGAAAAGAGTGAGAATGAGAGAGATGTGAATAGAGAAAGAAAGAAAAAGAAATATGAACAATAAGAGAGAGACATAAATGGCCAGAGATTTGGGAAAAGGAAAACAAAAGATTTATTTCAACAGTGATAGAAATCTTGGAACAGTCTATAATAGATTAATAGAAGGTGGGGGCAGGAAAATAGAAAGATAGACTTACTGTCCAAAATGAGATGTATTACAAAAGAAAGAGAAAGTGAAAATGACCCAAAGTTGAAACCAGACTGACATAGACACACAAATGAGGTGGGAGGGGAAAAAAACCTCCCCTCTCACCACATATACCTCTTCCCACCCACTCGCCTTTGCAGCAAATTGTTTTACTAAATTCTGACTATTTCTTCCTTGTACTTTTTTGTTTTAGCTTTTTACGTTGCGTGGTAAAGAAATCAATAAAGAGTAATTTTTGACAAATTCCTCAGGCTTAGATGGGAAATAATTTCACATTTCAATGTCTTCAGTCGTCTGAGACAAGCGAAGCTGGAAATATAAGTCAAAAAGGTAGCAACAGCAAATTCTGTTTAAAAAAAACAAACAAATAAAACAGAAAGACAAAGTGTGTGTGTGTGTGTGTGCGTGCAAGCATATTTAGTTTTTAATACCTTATGTTTGTCTGTCAACACTAAAAGTCAGAATTCTGAAATAAGAGAAATGTGAAACTTATAATCTGATGATGTGTACTTGGCATGCAGTGATAATTTAAATGTTTGAACAAAATAAAAGCGGAGATTATTTCACATGAAAAATATAATACTGATTTTAAGTAAAAGTTAAAAAAAAAAAAAAAGAAAAAAAAAGAGTATTTTTCACTGCACAATGAAAATTTAAACACTGTTAATACACACACACACACATATATATATATATATATATATATATATATATATCATTGGATAGGATCCAGGGGCCATAATTCTCAGTGTTTTACTTTTAATTTCCTCATGAAGTTCAGATTGTAACATTTTCAAGAAAAAAGTTACATTGGGTTAGAATAGGTACCTCCACGAAAATGTAAACAAAAGAGCATAGCATGATGAAAAAGACGCCGAACTTGATGAAAACAAAATTTTATCGTCTAATGTTCATATTATTATTAAAGAGGAGAGATCAAAGTATTTTTGGAGTATTTTTTTACATTTTTTAATTGTTCCTAGCACGTCTGAAATTTTCGTTAAAAATAGTTTTTTTTTTGTCAAAAAAAAGGACAGATAATCATTTTCAATCATTTTTTTCCATTTGATAAAAAAGATGAAAATCTGACTTTGATATTCTTTTAAAAATCAATTATCATTTTTTCAAAACTGATTTTAATAAAATCAGAAATTATAATGTTTATTTAAAATATTTTGAACCAAGCTTAACTTAGCTTCTGCGCCGAAAAAATGTAATTTGAAAATAAAACAAAGCAGGTCATAACCTTTCGCGTCGCTTGACAGGTGACGAAAGACACATTCATGACATTTAGATAACTTACGGGAGGATAATTCTTTCTACGGATGGAAGGAAGTGAAATTATTTAGATTTAAGTGAACAAATTATTTACCTCGTTACTTTTAAGGAAAACTTTCAGCGCTCTAATTTTTCATTTTTTTTTTTTGTACTTTCATCTTTACGTTTACGATGCTTTATGGAAAATATAAAGAAATTAAAAAATAAGACTGTTAAGAGTGAGATTAAATTTCATAAGAAAAAGGTATCTAATTAATTTATAGGAACCTTTCTTATGAAATTTTATAAGAAGTGTACATAAAATACTATAATTTTATGTACGTTTATTACATTTTACTGTGTTATTTGTATTTCCATTCATTTTATTATTAATTTTGATATTTCATTTATGGAAAAATGTCATGTCTGAGATTAATATAAAAATAAGATCATATAAATTTCATAAGATGATACTGGTACCCTTCTCAGTTGAAACTGAAAAATCATATTAACTTCTCCACACGTGTTTCGCAAAAGTAAAGGCCTTAACAGCAGAGAACTAATGCTTAACTCAAATAACGCAACTTAATTGTATTCTGGTTGGTCTTCCATACTTTATAATTACTACCCAATTATAAACACAAAATTACATTTCTTAATTACTGCGGATCTTCTGATTGGTCCAAATGATACAATTTTCAAAGCGCTAAACAATGACAATCTCATATGGACACTTTGAAAGGTTGACGTTGCTTTTAACTAATGTTATAATATTTTTAAAAAACTTAATAACTAACTTTGTAAAAATCTATTATAATTAAAGAAATAACAAATAATTGTATTAAAAATTCAATTTTCATTAAAAAATTTTTTTGCTTTCAGAAAATATTGTCCATATTCATAAAAACAACTAAAAACAAATAAAAGCATTTGAAATTAAATAATATATTTGTTTTATTGAGTTTTGTATGTTACAATTCAGAGCTGATTTTCAGGTACGTTGGCTCCAATTAAAAAAAACAAAACATGATTTGCATTCTTCAAAGCCTTGTGCTTTTAACTATTGTAATCACTAAACCCGATGCACTCGAATTTCTAGAGTTTTTCATAAAATTAGTTATGGGGGTGTTAATAAATATTAAAAAAAAATATTTCTGCCATGACTAATAAAAAAACACATATTTATAATAATTTCAATATTCTGTGAATAGTTTCTGAAAGTTTCATTAACATCTGACAATTATTTTTATTTTTGCAAGATTTTCCAAATTAATGTGTGTAATATAAAAAAAACGCGCTAAAAATTATCTATGTTATTTACTACCCCTTGTTGCAACAAAGAGAAACAAGGTTTTTAAATCAAAATTTAGAATATTCTAAAAAGATGGAAAAAATTTTTTAGAATAATTAAAAAAAATTTGGTCTATCCTCTTCATAAAAACATAAGCATTTAGACGATAAAATTTTGTTTTCATAAAGTTTGGCGTCTTTTTCATCAGACTATGCTCTATTTTTTTAGCAATTTCGTGGAGGTACCTAGGTTAGAATAAAATTTTGTATATTTTTATCAAAATTTGAACAACTGATTTTGTTCCATACATGACTGAAATTTTGACATATATACATATTCTGAAAGGTGACATTTCAATATGACTTTCTTATAACATTCATATAGGTATTGTGAATTTTAAATGTTATTAAGTTAAAAGTGAAAATGGAAGAAAATGAGATGCATTTTTGTCATTTGTTGTACTTTTATTTCTGGAAAAGAAAAAAAAAACACTGTCCAAACAGCACAAAAGACATGTAGCATTTATGAAAAGGGTGCAGTGGCTGAGAAACTTGGTGCAGAAGTGGAAATTTTGATATAGAAGACTGAGAACAATCCAACAGGCCTACAGTCATTGATGATATCTGAATTGAAATGCTGATTAAAAATAATCCAGGTCCCATGACACGGGACATCACAGAGATACTCCACATATTTCATAGAAATGTTATAAGTCATTTGAAAACATTTGAATATGTGAAATGCTACAAAGTTTTGGTGCCTCATTGTTATATCCCAAGCTGTTGGGATGGACAAAAATGAATGGAAATAAGACAAAAGTGTATTTTAACACATAAATATGTAACTTTTATTCATTTATAACTGTCTGAGAACAGCAATGAGCGTATGGATTGAAACAATCAATTTCACATGCATGTCAGCTGGGCACCATATTCAGTTCAGAAGTGGTGCCCTCATCTTGATAGAGAAGTAACTCAGTTGTATTTTGAGTTATTGTCCTTTTTTGGGGAAGGAATATAGCTTCCCCTAACATTCATGATTTAATGAAAAATTTAATGGACCACATTTTCATCTGCAGTTCTCTGCTTGAACAAAACTAAGATGACCGATTTTTGAAAATTATCACAGGCATGAAAAATAGATTGTTTACAACAATGTGGAATGAAAAAGGTTCTGGGAAAAAGGAAAAGCTGGTTTGTATCTGAAGGTGATGCTGCATATCTGGTAGGATTGGAAGAGTAAGTCATTCTGTAAAATCAGACATTGAATTCAGACAAGCATTTTTCCCAATTGGACTGATAAACAACAGCAATCGATGAAAAATGTCCAGAATTGGTCACTCAGAAGGGTGTCGTCTTCCATAAGAACAGCACCAGACCTCATGTCTCTTTGCAGATCCAGCAGAATTTGGTACGGGTTGGCTGGAGGGTCCTACTATGTTCTTCATACTCACCTGAATTTGACACTTTGGGAAGAACTTCAATTCTCTTGGAGACTGTAACAAGCCATACAGATCAGTTCATCACCCAAAATGCCAAATTTTGGGAGGATGGAATCATGAAGCTATTTAAAAATGGTGAAAGGTAGTGGGACAAAAAAGCCCAAATGTCTTTGAATATACCCATGCTCAAATATGTAAGTATTTTACAAACTATTATTGCTTCAAATTAATATTCCTTCAATATGATATATCTCAATGTACAATTAAAATAAAAATTCAGAGTTCAGGTGGAAATGTTAGAAGTATAGATCTGAACCAGGAAGGAGACAAAATCAAACAATAGACACAACTATTTACTCCTATTGGGGGAAGGAGAAAAGAATATTAATTGGTGAATAAAATATCAGCATTCAGGCAGGGACGCTAGAAGTATAGAGTTGGAAGTAGACTTTAGAAGGAACCAGAAACACAATCTAAAGCAAGAAAAATTAAATAAATAATAAATAAAATTACAGAGACTAGCTCTGAATATATGCATTAGGGTAGAGTTAGTTATCTAACTGGCAGTATGATATTATCTATTAAGTTTTAACTTTGTATAAGTTCAAATATCATCTATCAAAACAAAATTGAGCAGGGAATTTCTGAAATGAAGTGAAAATGATTTAAAACGGAAAAGAATTGGGTTTACTCACTGGCATCTGATCATTGATAAGTTTGCCAATAATACTGTCCATAATTTTGGCTGGCTTCATGCCCTGGTATTGTATGGCTGATAGTCGGGCTTCCTGACTGCCAAAGCTGTTGTTGAAGGCTTCGTCAATGATCAGAGTCATGCTCGGAATGGTGTCATCCTCACTTCGACGTAAGTTGTTCAAATGATGACCTCCGCTGCTGGTACTCCCTCCTCCTCCTCCCCCACCTCCAACATCATGCAACACTGAGGGTACCATCAACATGGGTTCGGCCGATGGCCGGTAACTAAGCCTTTCCTGTTTCACCACAGTCAGGCTCGGAGACGTTGTATCAGGTGTCTGTTGTTCCATTCGGTGCCATGCAGTTGGCGGACTCACATTACAGGACAGGTTCACTGGTTCTGGAGAGAGTGTTGGTTGTGGGCTGGGGACATTCAAACTGTTTTCTGTTTCTTTCACTTCTTGTTTGATTGGCTTGCTGGGCTGCAAACTGCTGGTGTTATCATCTTGTTCAGACACCATGTATGGTCGTTTCTTTATAGGACTTCGATTCACCGGTTTGTCCTGCTTAAGCGTCTTGCGTAGATCTAACGACGTGTTGGCCACGATGACCGACGGCTGTACAGCCGTCTGAGTGCTCACCGTTGTGGACAGACCTCGGTCAACAGTTTTGTTAATACCAACGGAAGTGGTACTCACCGGGTTCATAATTTGGACCGAGGGGCTTCGATTCACATATGAGTTCTGAAAACGGGGTCCTGATGGAGAAACTGTGGTGACTGTATGGGATGCAGTTCGCATGTCTGTGCTGTGTTTTAGGGCATACGGAGATTGTTGCACAGGAAATGCGACACTCGAAGGGATGCTTAAAATGGATCCAACAATAGAGGGTACGATTGTTGGTTTGTGAGCGGCTGTAGGGTGAGACAGATGGGACCGCTCAACTGCAATAGATTTGGGATAGGTCGTGTCATCTGCTTGCTCAGGGGCTTTAGAACTGTCATCAGATTCAGCATCCGATATGTTTGTGATGTGTGAGTTGTCTCCATTGACGGGCAACTTGCAACTACCCAACTCCATCTTTGGTACACAGGTATTGAGTGCCCGATTCTTTAGGAGCAGTGATAGTGCAGTAACTGATGACCTGTTAACAGAATTTGATTCTGAGTCCATCGATATGGAAGAAGTGACAGCTGGACTGGGAGAAACCAGTGGAGACATGTCCGAGTTGCTGGGGCTAGGAGCCTGGACAAATGTGGGCAGCATTTCAGAGGTCATCTCTGACTGCAAACTCAATAAACCATGCAGTGCCTGCTGAGTCTGAGTATCCTCAATTGTTTTTATCATTTCCCTCATTTTCCGGGAACGACGGCCAAGTTTTGCCGCTGGAAAAGAAAGCAAGAAGAATTTCAATGTCGTCATTAGAGATCAAACAACTCTGATATCAAATAAAAATATTGCAATTATTAATTTCATTGTTGACACTTCATATATATACTGTGGATGTACTTATAGTCTATACAAATTTCCATTGCCTGATGTCAATGTATAGAAATGTTTTCAAGACATTGTGAAATGTTCATCCCTAGTGTTTGCTTTATGAACTAATCCATACTATATCCAAACTGACTCAGACATATTATAGCATACAATACAACCTGTTTTGCAAGTCATTTTTATTGTGTTTAGTTTAGTCTGTACCACAGAGAAATTTTTGAAAGGATGTTTTATCCGGCATTATATCTTATTACTATAAATGTTATTTTTGTCAGGCTGGTTTCTGTGGCTAAACTGGTAACAGCACACTTTGACAAAAAAGTGGTTTCCCTGATGGAAAAAAGGAATACAAGGTTGAATGCTGTCATTGACAGCAGTCAACTCTGTATGGACTTTATTAGGACTTTTCAGTCTAGACAGATTGTTATTAATTTCACTGTTTAAAAAAATAAAAAACCGAGATAACAACTCCAACTAAATGTGCACCCACTAAAAATAACATTTATAGTAGTAAGAAACTACAGAGTATCCAATCAAACTAAAATGGCAATGACAATGAGAAATTGTTGTCTGCAGTTGCTATTGTTTGGTTCCAGTAATTTCCCATTTTTCCTAAAACAGGCCAGCACAGCCAGGTAACAATACTATGTTATTTTTTTCTCAAACTCTCAAAAAGATGGAACAAATGTAGTTTACTGATAATTTTATGACTTTTTTCATTTTATTGTTGCTTGTTAATACTTTCCTTGTTGATAATACTAATGCCAATACAGGCTGTAAAGGTGAATTTGTTGCACTTCTAGAAAGAAAACTTAACAGAAATCTTCACACTATTGGTTGCTTCTTGCACCAAAATAAACTTCCGTTTAGAGCTATTTTTAAACATGTAGATGGTACCACAAAAAAGCCCTACCACATTCAATGGTCCACTGGGTAAATTATATGCAAATGATTACCATATTTTACCCCAAATGTCATTTTCAGCTGTTGGCAGTCCTCTGGATTCTATTTTTAAAATTGAAAATACAGATACCTTTAGTTGTGACCAAAGATTCCTTTATGAATATACACTGGGTATTTCTAGAGGTAAGGTGGATTCTAGATTTGCATCATGGAAAATTGGTCCATTAAACCAGGCAAGGTGGTTAACTTTGGCCATCAGTCTGATGTGTTTATGGATTTGTGGTGCATATACCTACAAAATCTTTCAACCAAACTCCACAGTTTAATAAATTTTATAGTGAATTTGTATGCCATTTGCTGGTTTGAAATTAAAAGAAATAACAAGTTCCACAATCAGCAAATGTATATTTTCAATGTGACCCAAGGGATTAGAAAGCAACCATATGAAATCCAACAGATCACATTGAAAAATATACAAAGAATGCTTTCACCTTACTTCCTGAAAATATCTTATATTCAATGGTCAAATCTGATGAACTGGAAGTGTGGGAAGAAGCTATAAAAAGAATTTTGACCATTAGGTAAGTAAATATTTATTCATATAAAACTGACTAAATTAGTTATGCCAATTTATGGAATCATTTTAAGGATTTTATCTCATTTCAACATAAATATTAAAGCAGTACTGAGTGCATTTTTTTTAAATAACTCAAATTAATATTTATATTTTTTTAGGAGTGGGGAGCCAGCCAAGAAAAGATTAAAAAGAATCACAACTATCAATTCTAAAGCTATGGACTGGAGACAGTTAATAGATCTGTCATTAAGTGGAGTTTGTGAACCACCACTCACAGAAGAATTTTCTGAAAATGAACTTCGGGAATCATTATTAAATGGTACGAAGCATGACTTGCTAGATTTGCCCTCACATTCTCAAGGTGTGGAACGAGCAGTCAAGTTAACAATCTGTGTATGGCTTTGAAGCAAGGCACCAGCACATAATAGCAAAAGTTTTGTGTCAGAAATTGAGACCATCATTTTCATCTAAGGACTCTTATATGGAGTTATCTGACTCTATATATATTAAGCCTTATTAAACTATTATTTGTTTTTCCATATTTGTTGTATTTTCATTCATAATCGAAAAAATCAATTTTTTTAAATATATTCAGCTATTACTGTTTAATTCATGAAGTAAAATAAACAGCATTTCGAAGGGGGTGCAGATTTTCAATTTGAAGTTTAGTTATAATGTCTTCATTTTATTTCATTTTGATAAAATAAAATAACAACATTTCCTGATTTAAATACTGAAACTGTTTGGTTTTCTCATCAATATTTAGGTTAAATCTTGCAAAATCAAGGATTTTTCAGTGCATTTTGTCCACGATGTTTGATGCCAAATGCTCAAAAAACTGTTGAAGTGTCAAATCTAATTTTTTTGTATCAGTAATTAATAAGTCTATACACAACTTTCGGTATATTATTCTTTTTGATATTTTAAAAAAGTGAAAAATCAACCTACCATAATATATATGTATATAAAATCAATCAGCTCACTTAAAACTTACAACTACAAGTTTCACAGCCCTAATACTAGATGCTTGCACAGGCACATATTTTGTGTTTGTTGAACATCCAGAGAGCCCCACCTGTGGTTTATTCTACAACTATGCTGAACAGACCTTAGTTACAGTTTTGGGGCAAAAGTGTATAATAGCTTGAACAAAGCCAGTACACTCAAACTCTCTGTCATGATGACTCATGACATCATGCTAACACATTCATTGACAGCTTTCTCTACCCCCAATTTAAATGACAGGGTCTTAAGCCTTTGTTATAAAGAAGTCATTTCCTTGAAAAATAAACCATGTTGAGACTCAAACTTATGGTCAAAAACACTAACATTCTAACTACTCAGCCACATGCCCATTATATATATATATATATATATATATATATATATATATATATATATATATATATAGAGAGAGAGAGAGAGAATCACAATTTTTTAATCTATTCATAAGCCACAGAGAAAGTAGTAACTTCAGATAAGACTTGAACTCAAGCACTCATTTTTATGAATAATTCTTGACATCATTGTTCTTAGGTGCCTCATAGAAGTGGGTAGGGTGAGATTAATGTGAAATTTTCAGACACCACTGAGCTGAGATCCTCCAGTTTATTAAATAATTTTCCTTCCACCTCCCATCCACTCCTTTATTTGGCACTTAAAAATAGATTTCCAGAATAGTTAAAATCAGATAAGGTTTTTATCTGTAGTCTTTCTATCACTCTTTTTCTTTAGATTTCTTCCATACTGTATTACTGACTAAAATTAATACTAGTAATACTAATGTACTTATAAAAGTTATTATATGCTGAATTATTTGGACTAGTGTCCTCATTTTAGAGTCACTGTATTTCAGCTATTATACCTACTGTCATATTCAGCAACCTTCTGGTATTTTCAAACTGAGCCCTTTATTCAATTCATGGAATTAGAATATTCATGCTAGGGAATATCTTGTATCAGTTAACTCTTAGTTATTTATTTCCTTTTGATGTCACTTGGCTGCACCACTGGGATGCCAGGAAATTTCCTAAAGTGATGGTCCCTCACTTTAAAAATAACCAAAAAAAGTTAAAAAAAATATTGCATTGATGCTGGGAAGATATAACATTTTATTTGCTGTAAAGTTAAAACCTTTACTTTTATTTGATTCCTTTGACTACATTTTGGGATTAAATGGTTCCTTTTGACTTTTACAAGTTAACCCCACCTCCCATATAAATTTTTGACCCAGTTCACCACTGCTTGGCTGTCTCTTCCATTGAACTAGAGTATATGACTTTGCACTAGTTGAACTATAGATTGAATACTTGACAAATACGTAACTAGATCTGCTTTAACCAATACTTTTTTTTTTTATTATCCATTCAGTCTTTGTGCCATTGTTGCTTAACAACCAAGAACAATAGTTTGGATAAAGATAGAAATTCCTCTGAGCTTGTTTTGAAATTCTGAGATAAAGTATTTTCATAACTTCTTTTATTTTCCATTTTTTTGTTTAACACCTAAATTATGGAGGGCAAAATGTATTTAGACATTGTTAACTAAATGATATAATAAAAATAATTACCTTTCAAAATTTTAAAACAAATGTTTTACTTAGTAAACAACACATCATGGAATAAAATCAGAAGCAAAAAGCAGTGATAAAAAGATGAGAAATGAGACCCTTTTTAAGTTTGAATAATCTAAACAGTTGGTACAATGCATAGCTTTGTATGGCACAAGGCTAAATGCTAAGAGAGGATTGTATGAAGATTGTATTACATCTGTATTTCAAAAGGCGATGGACTGCTTGCTTTAAAAATCAATATTTAAAATTCTGAAAATAAGAGACTGAATGAACAATAATTTTTTTAAAATGTCCAATAAACATTAAACTCTTTTTACACAATTTAGAATATGAAAAAGGATTGTGGTACATTTTATATGTAAAGCTCATGCAGCTAAAGTACAAAATGGGACTTGCAACAATGCAGACACTCATCTCAGTCTGTATTTTTTACCTGCCCTCCAAGCTAACAACACTTTAAGTGAAACCAAGCATCTTCTCCAGTTGTGACCTTGATAGTTATATACACAAATTTTATTTTCAGTTTGTCTTTTTCACGTTTTGAAATATAATCTAGCACTTTTGTGATGCACCTAATTTAGTTTAGAACACGCTGAGTTAAGGAATAAGCCATAAATGATAAACTCTGGAGATTTAGGACATGAGTTCAAGTTATATTATTCTTTATTCTGAATTGTTCCAGTTTAATGGTTGAAGAAGAGATAGGCTAAAAATGTGGCTCTAAAAGACAACAAGAAAAAAAAAATGAAGACATTAGTGAAAAGTTAATAAAAATCTGTGTAATAAAGCTATCTTCAGGTATTAGGTTGGTGCAAAAATAATGTCGTTTTTCTTTTGAAGTTGAACGTCAAAAAACGACATTATTTTTGCACCAACCTAATAAATCATCTTCCTTCAATAAAAGATGAAATCATGATACATACCTGTCCTTGACATACCAAGTGCCAAACATTTTTGTAAGCGGCAATACTGACACCGGTTCCTTGTTTGTACAGATATTTCACAATTTTTGTTATAGAAACATTTTTTCCTTGTTGGGTCTCCAATATCTTGTAAAGCTCGACGGAAGAATCCCTAGTGAAAAAAAAAAAAAAAAAATGCATTTGTTAAAAATCATCAAATTTATTGAACAAAAGTAGATGTAAAAATGAAACAAAAACATTGTTCTTACTCAATTTTAAATCAATTAAAATTGGGTCTTTATTCTCTTTGGCACGGAAGAAAATTAATTTTTCTTATGCTTATGGCCAAGGAAACTGATTTAACTTGAAGTATTCCAAACTTTGGATCCATCCTCATTTATGTGCGATGTCCCTTCGGTTCATGATTGATTATGGCTCTCCCCAAATTCCATCACTTGTAGCCCTCAGCATCGTTTAACCCTTTACTATCCCTCCCTGTTCATGTTCTGTTGTCCATTTATATGAGCTTGTTTGGTATGTTATTTGCTGCTTCCTTCTACCTCTTCAATATGTCCTGTGAGCATCAGATTCTTTAAGCCCTCTTGCCTCAGAAATTTCAAATGTCTCTTTCTGGTCCTAAGTGTCATTTTTGTTCCTTAAAACTTCCCCGTTTCTCACATGTTCTGTCCATGGCATTCTCAGTATTCTTCTGTAGAACTAATCTCCATTACTTCAAGTCTTCTCTTCAGCTGTGAAGAGATTGGCCAGCATTCACTGCCATATTAGAGGATATATATTGCATAACAGTTTATCAAAGTTTTCCTGTTTCTTAACATTGAGCTTAGTTTCTGGAAGACATATTTACCCATTTAAATTATACTTGTATACAGTGGTGGGTCCACTATGAAACTAATAAAGCTTAAATTTCAGGGATCCTTGAAGAAACTTATTTAATGTGTGAATTTTTTCAACAACATTGATGATTTTTCTTTGTTACTTTTTAAGTGTTTTTTTTTTATTAAAATAAGGCCATGCTAATGATAGAATTAAGCCAATGGGTTAAGTATTCAATGTTAGCCTTAGAATATGCTCTAATACCCATCTCATATGGCCTCAAAATTCTATAATTGGTCAAATTTCAAAATTTTCTTGAAGGCTTGCAGCACCCAAATCCCCACCTGTATGGGTTTGTTCAGCTCACCAGAATCTAGTCATAGGCTATATTTTGGCAGTTGTATCCACAAATCTATTGTTGTTTGTTGCAAAGGGGACCCCCATATCTGTTCAAGCTTCAGGGCCCTAAAAATGTAGGTCCACCACTGTGTGTACAGCAAAAGAATAAATTTTGAATGATTTAAAATCTATTAAATAGTTTAATTATATATTTTAAATAATTCAATATATTAACTACTCTATTTATACAGGGATACATTTAGGACTCTAAAAATAATTTAGGGCAATTCTAGCATAACTATCCTCTACTGTTCTTGAAACATGGATTCTCTAATGAAAAGTTTTAAAAGGACATAAAGGGATGTAATTTTAGTTTTAGTGATAATTATTTATAGGTAACACAGGCATCCAGTCTAAAATATATATGGTCATTCCTTGTCATGGTAGAGGGCTTGCATGAATAGTGAAGCTGTCTGGAGTTTCAACTCCTCTAGGGCCACCCATGGCAGTAAGGTCGAGGAGGAGAAACCAGACTGAACACAATCTACCCTGAAAACCCCCAACAGCAGAACAGACAAAGGTCTACATGATCTCAACAACCAAACCAGTAGAAGAGGGCAGCACCAGTCAGGCTGGCATAACCAAGGTGGATCTTGACAGACCAGGTATCTGACAGCCTGATGCAACCAGGTTTACCAGATATCGCTTGTCTCAATCCCCATTGAGCTGTGAGGGAGACACTTCTGGCCAAGTGTGTGGGCTTCTCCATCACAGAGTTGTCCTCCAAAATCAAACTCATCAAAATCTCTTTGACTTCACTTTCTACCACTCTTCAATTCTTCACGAGTAGGTTGAATGTTCACAGCCATCTCCTCCACTCCTGCCACCAGAGAGGAGGAAGGGAACAAGGAGAGAGGATGACAATTACAATGCTCAGATGCGAGCGGTTGCCAACTACTACAACTATTAAGACACTTTTCTTTTCTCAATATGTTTATTTCATTCCTAGTGCCATAAAATATGTATGTGACAATTTTGTTGTTTTTATAGCCTGAACACATTTTATCTAAGAGACATATGAAGAGTCAAAGTAAAATGAGTTAAGTTTTTTTAATACTTAAAAACAGCTGTTGCATCCAACAAGTGCCAACATTAATTAGGAAGAAAGTACTTCTACATATGGCAGCAGGTGAATCTTGAAGCAAAATAAAGTCCTTACAAATTAACCAAGAAGATCTATATTGATTTTTCATTCTTTAACCTGTTTTCTTATCTTTATTGTGATTATTACAATGCTTTGGCCACTATAACCTCTGATGTTTCAGTTTCAATTTCAATTTCTAATATCATGTGTTGTTGTTGTTATTATACATTGGTTCTTTTTTACCATTTTATAAAAAGTTATGAAAAATTGATTAAATGAGCAGAACTCATTTCAGGTAAATGACATGCAAATATGGAACAGGATATTTACTCTAGCCTACATGTTAGCACCTACAATCAGTTACGGTAAAAAAAAAAAAAGCCATGGGCATTTATTATTATTATTAGCAGTACCTATGAAAATTTCACGGTTTTCCTATTTGATTTTTCTGAAGAATCATAATTCTTAATGCTTGAATAAGCTCCTTGCAAGTTCCATGATTATAAAACACCCATGGAAATTCCTCTGCTGCATTGTTAAATATGTGAGCTTAAAATCTTACATTAACAATGATAAGTATCAATTTAAAGAAATAAGAGGCTACAAATAAAAAGATTAAAAACTGACAAGGTTTTCCATTTCATTGAAGTAGATGCTAAATACATAAGAGTATTATTACCTTCTCTATCTTCCCTTTCTTTTTTATTATATGTTCTTTCTTTTTTTTCACTAAAACTAAATAGATATATCTTTTTCTTCTGTCTTTCCCCCACAGTCAAAATGGAATGGTCCATTATTTTTCTGAGGCAATAGCATGATGTAACACACATGTTAATTAACTTACTAACAGAGTAAGAAACAAAATGATGTTTATAAAAT
Source organism: Acanthosepion lycidas (assembly GCA_963932145.1). Classification (NCBI taxonomy): domain Eukaryota; kingdom Metazoa; phylum Mollusca; class Cephalopoda; order Sepiida; family Sepiidae; genus Acanthosepion; species Acanthosepion lycidas. Next base: position 83,567,758 of record OZ010602.1, on the reverse strand, counting down.
AATTATTAAATAATTTTTTCAACCAATAAAAAACAATGTTAACAATTTTGTGGTTAAGGGAAAGTAATTGATGATGCTGTTGAAATGCAACTTTCATTCAATTGTGATTAGTGATGCATTTATAACATTGGTAAATAACTGATGACATTTAGTTACATATTATGAACAATATTTTTCTTTTAATTAATAAAATAATGGTAATAATTTAGTGTTTTATTTTTAATCTCATTTTAAGAATTAAAACATTCAAGAATGGAAGTTTACTTCACTATTTCTATAGAATACGTCTAAAAATGTATTCAACTTAATTTTTGAACTTATCACCCTTTTCTTAGCCCCTTAACCATACCACAAGTCAGGGACCATCCGTATTTCTTATGTTCTCAATCTAAATTTAAAATATATTATCTACCAATCTTACCTCACCAACCAGAACACTGCAAATCAAATGTGAATTCTATAATCCTTTTCATGGATGTATATTATATGCTTTACCATGGCTACATACAGGTTTTCTATATAGAGGCTACATTCAGTTTTCCTTCTCCTAAGCTGATTGACAACCAGGTTAAGAGAGCTCAGTCTGTCATGCTATTTAACCCATAGTTTGGGGTGGGGGAGAAGATATGGATTCATACCTTTCACAAGGGTATTTTGCAAAAGTGAATGTAACAAACTCAACCAGAATTTGAACTCAGCTCACCAAATTCTCTTTCTGAGCCCCTAACCATTACACCAGCTGCACATCCATCCTTAAAGTATATTCTAACATTCTAATTAATAAAAATTTGTTCATCTCTGTTCTGAATTTAAGAAATGGGAGGTCAGTTTTATTAAATACAAAACACTGTCACTTGAGTTCGAGATAAAAATAAAAGGAAAAAAGGAACATATCTTTGTTGTTAATTAATATAGCATGGACATAAAGCTAGGGATCAATTTTCTTATTAAATAAGTTCTAAACTGATCTCCCATTTTATATCATATAAAGTAAAGGTCATTTATAAGAACAAAGTCTTGTGAAAATCCACAGAAAACTGCTCAAGCAAAGCCACCTGCAGAAATCAAGTAATACCTTATCCATGCATCTTTTATGTTCACTAGAGAGAAGCATGACAAGCCACTCATATCCAAGTATGCCTAACTGCTAGGTTAGTTAGCTAATCTCTGTTGCAGATGCCTGCACAGGCACATTTACATTTGTTCAACATCCACAGAGCCAACCTGTGGTTTGTACTGCAACTATGCTGAGTAGACCTTAATTACAGTTTCTGGGAGAGAGTGCATAATCTGGCATGATGACTCATTTGAATAAGTCCAGTACACTAAAGTACACCTCGTTTGTGATGACTAGAGACTTCATGCTAGTACAAATGGAAAGAGAGGTATAGGCAAAGAAAATAGATCTCTGCTGACAATAGAATAGATTATTGCAACTTACTTTACATCCTTCACACGCTAACACTCCATAGTGGATGCCTGAAGACTTGTCCCCACATACCAGGCATTTGAGATATGACTGCTTGGAGCTGTCAGATACTGCAACAGAAGAAAAAGAAATTATTAAATAACAGATTTAAAAAAAAATGCAAGTGTATAAAACTAGCTAAAGTACTCATCTACACTGGATAAGAATTCAAGACTAGTTAGTAGTGATGATGAGCTTGTCTGTTTCAAGAAACAAAGCATAATTCAGCTCACATAACTTCTTGTGGTAAAACAAATGAAATGTATAACTGGAAAATGTCAGTTTTGACAATAGTTTTTATCCTCATTCATGTATTTGTCAAGTTTCATTTTTAGTGATAGCATTCATAGTCATGGACATTTATAGTAACTGCAAAGTTATATATAAGTAATGTATTTTTAATCCTAGATATTTTTATCACTTTACACATTATTTTTAGTGGATACCCATATTTGAGCAGACAGACTGTTTATTTTTTAAACAGTATTTATATTTATCTACCAGCCTGAACATTTGAGAAAAAGAAAGAATGTGCTGTTGCTTAATCGGCAATGCTCTTTGTGGTTAAGTCAGTGAAAAGGACATCAGATCTAAGAACAATTTCTCCTGCAAAGAGGGATGTATATTCAAATTCTGTCAGAGGGAAGGCAGATTTTTTCCAATAAAAATATTGTATAAAATGATAAAAATGCACACAAATATATAACAAAATACAATCATATATAGTAAATTCCAGCTGTGATAAAATTGGGAATTAAAAGTGCTCAATACAAAGTAGAGCATATAAAACCACAGATAAATGAAGAACCACTTTATTTTGAGAGTTGCCTTGGTTTTATATTTTAATTCTTCATTTATATTATATCATATATATATATATATATATATATATATATATACATATAATACAGACTCGCGGCCTGACGATTGCATCTAACATGAAACAGCCTGCCACCTCTAAGTGTTGACTTCAATGTTCACTTTTATTTATATATATATATATATATATATATATATATATATATATATATATATACATACATATACACACACACACATATTGGAAAATGTGTGCGTGCACGTGTATGTATATATATGTATGTATATATATATATATATATATATATATATATATATATATATATATATGAAAAATTGAACATAAATTTATTCAAACAGGTCCCTTGAAAAATGGATACTTCCAAGAAATTCCGAAGTCATGGAAATAACAGCAAGAACTGATATGAACAATTACATTTAAGTACTTTTTCTGTATGTGTGTGTGTATATATATATATATATATATATATATATATATATATATATATATATTACAGTAAGGTTCACCCAGTACAAGGCCCAGCGGCCACTCAAGGTAGACGGTTACATTAGGGGGTAGTTTATATGGATAGGATGGGGAAGATAATGGTTGATTCTAGACTTGAATAGGTCAAGATTGTAGCAATCAAGGAAACATCCTCTTGGGAGTCTGTTTCATAGGGTAGTGGTTTGCAAGAAGAAGCTGTTTGAGTGAAACTTATTTCTTGCTGATGAAATGAGGGTGGTTTGTTACTATGTAAGTGTCATGGTAGGTCCTAGCTGTGAAGGTCAGATCTGATGGAACCAGGAGCTGCAGTTCATCCAAGTACTTTCCATGGAGAAACTTGCCACATCCCACCTTCTTAATTTTCTACATAGATGTAATGTGCATGCAATATATACATGCACATATTTTTGTGTATACCACTTCTTATAGAGAGCGTACTCTCATCTGATAGTAGGACATGATCAGTTTCATGTGGGATGCCCATACGCATACATATGGTCAGAGGATAAAAATCACTCAGTTCCCACAGCTGGTATGATACAGGGGTCAGAATAGCATAACCCTCCTCTCTCTTCAGTACAATGGGGGAAGATCCTGCTACATGGTCAGAATCCCTGAGACCAGGATCACCTCAATTTTTGACATATTGATATGAACCTGGATTAAAAGAGGAACAGATCATACTCTCAGATCTTAGGCAGAAATGCCAATTTATACATAAATAATCCTGTCAATTTTGATGGGTACTGTTCTCATAAATAATTAAATCATATTAAATTAAAACTGTTCTGATACTATAACTAAAAATACCAAGATATATCAGATCATTCCATAAGTTCTGTCCGAATGTTAACGTTTTGTTAAAATGAATGAAATTTAAAGAGTATTTTATAATGTCTAATGGAGCTGAACATTATTTTTATGTTTAGATGCATTTAAACTGATCAAATTTTATTTCAGAGAACAATAAAATTAAATTTTGTTTGATTAAAACCCTGCTAACATGGAAGTACCCAAGAATCATTTGAGACACATAATGCTTTATTAGTTCAAGAAAGGAAACTCAGCAGCCGAAGCAGCTAGAAACATTCACTCAGTTTATGGAGAGGAATGTGTGAATGAAAGAACTTGCAGAAGATGGTTTGTAAAATTCGGAGGTGGAGATTTCACCCTTGAAGATGAAGATTGAACCGGACGTCCAGTTGAGTTTGATGAAAAGCTTCTTGAAGCAGCCCTTGAAGAAAATCCTGCTTTATCAGTTGAGGAATTGGCAGTGGTTCTCAATTCCAACCATACAACTGTTCATAGTCATCTTCAACAACTTGGAAAAGTTCCTAAACTTGGAAAATGGGTGCCTCATGAATTGTCTGAAAACAACCTCAAATCCTGAGTTGACATCTGCTCTTCTCTCCATTCTCGCCAACTTGTTTCACCGTTTTTGGATAGACTTGTGACTGGCGCCAAAAAATGGATCTTTTATTGAAATGTTAAGCGTCGTAGACAGTAGCATGGTAAAGGGGAAGGACCTCAGCCACAGCCGAGAAGGGAACTTCATGGGCAAAATGTTCTTCTTTCAATCTGGTGGGATTGCCAAGGAATAATCCACTTTGAATTCTTACCACCTAATGCAACAATTAATGCTCAAATATACTGTCAGCAATTAGAGCGTTTGAACCAAGCTTTGAGCAAAAAAAGACCTGCTCTAGTGAATCGAAAAGAGGTGATGTTTCATCAGGACAATGCAAAAATCACGTCACAAAAGATCGAAGAACTTGATTGGGAGAAAATTCCTCATCCACCTTATTCTCCGGATCTTACTCCTTCAGACTACTATTTATTTCATAGTGTACAGAATCATTTGGAAGAAATAGCTTTTGTAAAACAGGAAGAGGTTAAAACTGACATTTGTGAGTTCTTCGAATCAAAGCCAAAAGAATTTTACAGTAATGGAATTAGTAAGCTTGTTAATAGATGGAAGGAAGTCATAGATAATCAGGGAAAATACATTGTTGATTGAATCTGTAATTAAATCACTTGGTCACTTGTTTTCTTTATTCACAATTCGGACAGAACGTATGGGATGACCTGATAGAAGAAAAAATAAATTAGTAGCTTATTAGAAATACAATGGGGAAGCATTTTATAAAGGACAGATCCTCAGAGCCAAAGAATTATTACTAAGACAATATCCATTGTGAAGTGTGATCATCAGTCTCACTAAGGGATAAAATATGGTTTGTATTTTAATACAAAATCAAGATTGTACAACATTATGCAATGTCAAAGTTTACAAAAAGGGGAGAATAATAATACAAAATAGACACCCCCACCACCAATATTATGCCTGCTACTGTTCTATAATTTTACTGAATAAAATTTTTAGTATTTCTAAGTTGTGTTGAAAAACAGGCTTTGATTAGTGTCAATTTTGTTATCCTGACAAAGAATTAAAAAATATGTATATTTATTATTTTCATGTTAGAAAGATTTAAATTGTAAAAAAAAAATAACAAAAAAATCTGCATTACCGCCTTGTTTTTGTTTATATTTTTTGTTCCCTCCCCTCCACTCCCAGCATTCTTAAAACCTGTCCTATTTAAACTTCCACCAAGTACATGATTACTAAATTTTGTTGGTTCACTAATAACTGCTATTTCTACAGATATAAGCAAAGGCATACAACTCAGAAGAAAAAAGTGAAACCTAGTTTCTTTTATTTATTTTAATTGGTAAATGTTGGGGGTCGGTGTAGCATAATAATCATCATCATCATCCACATAGAAAATGAGTTGAGTTTAAATTTCAATTAAATCTGTTTGTACTCAGTTCACACTAATGCCCTTTGGTAAAGAGTCAGAAATGTATCTCTTCTCTCTCTCTAGTTATAGGTTGAATAGTAGGGCAGAATAAGCCCTTTAGCTTTGATAGAGAAACCAACCAAAGAGTTGTGAATTCAAAAGCAACCTGAAGAGGGTTGGGCTCTATCTTGCCATTAGATACACTCAATACTGCTACAATGACAATGGCTGCAGTACACATAATACCCCAACAACTGTAAGGGGATGTATTCATGCTTGCAATAAGTAGGCTCCTAACCATAACAGGTTAAAATTGCAACAAGGAGAAGCTGTGACATGGTGAATAATAAGTCTTTTGCAGACAGCTTCTCATGAAAATATTTTCCATGCCCAACCGTTTCATTAGAATCATAACATCCTTGTCAGTATTGCTGGTGTCTGGAAGTAAAGTGTACCACAAAATTTGGAATGGTTCCCAGAGATTTAATGCACAAAATATGAGATTCCCAAAGCCCATTTGTTACACCCAAATTTACCACAGTGGGAATCAATTTTTGTGATAACCTAGAAGAGGTAAAAACAGAAAAAAAAATATTCTGGGCCAGCTGACTCAGCCTTCTTAGTTTGTGTCATTTTATAACGATATAATTGTAACCCAAGATATCAGGAGTAGATTTTATTAAGAACAAAGATATTTCCATTCTTTCAAATGATGGTAGCACAATGAATACTAAAAGCATATAAGAGGTGCTGAAAAATTCTCAACCCAACCAAGAAGTCCTGCATAAAAAATAAAAATAAAAAAAATTCAATGTTTGCTCATTTGTCCTAAATTTAAGAGGACTGAACCAATAAGTTTACAGTAAATTCTTGTATAGGAAATACAAATGCCTAAATTTCCAATATATATATATATATATATATATATATATATATATACACACACACACACACACACACACAAATATGCAAATGTCACTATTTTCATAGAACATTTAGAATGTGAAAATATATAATAAAGAGGATGCTCATTTAATTTAATCAAAATATTAATGCATTCTTGGATGATGCGAGGGCTATATTTTGAGTTCCTCACAAAAGAATTTGTAATAGGCCATTCTTGAATCAAAGATGTTATTACATAATTATTAATTTATCCATTCAGCTATAAATTAACGAAAATCAACAGATTAGTATAAAAACTTAAAAGTGTAATTAACTTTCAACTTAAACTTTGACCAAATTTTGGCACTCAATGAGTATGTCAGGCAAGGAAAACCAGGAAGAAAAATTGTGATTCTCATGCAAGCATTACAGACAGACAGAAATAAAGTTACTAGATATATAATTTATTACCTACAGAAATGGAAGAATCACTTTTGAAAAACATCCAAAGATTTTTAAATCATAAAAAAAGGTAAATGATTCAATTGAAAGTGAACAAATGAGTATGCCATGACAAACTGGCTAGAAATTTTGACTCACAGACTGTTACTCAAGAACTCCAACCCTCAATGAGTGTTCAACAGTTGTGTCCTTATGCCAGACTAAGATAAGTTTGATAAATATCAATACTCTGCTGTCTAGCATTGGTGAGCAAAGACTATTACTACTATTCAGTTGAATCAAATTATTTGTTTTTCTATATCAACTTTATTCTTCAAAAAAATAAAGAACAATTAGATTTTTCTTCAATTATTCAGCATTATTATCGATAACTTCTTGCCACTTATCAGTGAGCTCTTCAATATATTTTGAGTAAAATTGCACAGGTTTTGATGTGAAAAACTTCTCAAAGAACTCTTGAAACTAGTTTTCATTAGAGAAAGTTTTCTCAAAAATAATCACTCACAAATAAAATTATTCTTACAATCCAAAATTACAAAATTATTCTTACAATATATTTCAGCTTGAAATAAACCACACAGGGTTGATAAACTGTAAAACAAACAAGTCAATCCTCAACATGTTCAGTCTATCAAAATTGAGTAAATACATTACATGTTGAAATGAGTTATTCTCTTTTTTCCACAAGTTATACAGATTAATATTCTTTCGCTTATGAATTTTATCAGTTTTGATGGATGCCTTTTTCAGCCATTTTCATTGGCTGAAAATAAGACATTGTCACAATTCTAAAAGTTGCCCAGATAAGAATATGCATCAGAACAATTTATGATAACTATGAAAAGTTGCTCATTATTCCATTATAGGAATATAAACTTCTTCAATAAGTTTGTGGTTAATGTTATTTTTTTAAAATTAAAAATGTATTACATAATCATAAAATGTATATATATTTATTGTTACAAAAATATGTTTTATTTAATGTGATAGACAAGGACAATTTTATAAGTTTTTTTTAATATTACAGACAAAGACTTAACATTACTTGCCTTAAACCCAGCTGAAATGTACCCTAATGCCTACCTACTCAGTAAAGTGGACAATGACTAGATTACCTAGACAGAACAAAAATGCTTGACTACGAAAGGATGGCTCTAGTTGTAATCTGAGTTTCACACAATCTTCAGAAGACTTGAATATATATACTCTTTATATCAATGCTTGTAATAAATATGGCGACAAAGATGAGGACAATAGTCCGAATAATGTAAATACTGTATCAAGTTGGATATCGGCATTATTTAACTTTCAACTTCCTAATATATTTTTAAAATTATTGTAAAGTTTGCTAAAAAAAAAAAAAAAAAAAAAATCAAGTGACATGTTTTTACTGTATTGTTGCACTTTTACTCTTTTTTTTCTTTTAACAAGAATAAAACACTTTTTGATTCTTTTTAGAAATTATTAAATTTTTTTGTGAGAAATTTATTTTTCACAGTAAAACTTAAATTTTTTAGATAAGATTGAAGACTATATTATTTATTTATTAAGTTACTGTGATAATTCATATTTAATTCTTATGAAACATCTGTCAGCAAATTTAAAATTTGCATTTATTTTTTATCCAATTGTCCTGCAGGATTAGGTACTCTTTGTACTTTAACAAAATATATACATGTTAAACCACAATACATAGAATGATGCCTTTCTGTTTAGAGTATTATTGTTGCAATATTATATATATATATATATATATATATATATATATATATATATATTAGGGGGTCTCTTATTTATTTATAATTATTAAATAATTTATAATATTAAATGGATTCAATGTTCAAAAAGAAATTAAAAATAAAAATTTATTTTGAACTGAAACAGAACTAGCAAACTTCATGGAAAGTTCAAGAACTGAGTAGAAACTTGCACATATTATTATTGTTTAAATTTTTTATTTTTTACACAAGTAAAATAAATTTACATCATACTTAACTTAGGCGTTATGATCTATTGATTTTAGTTTTACTAATAGTTTAAAATCAATAACTATTTATATCTTTTTATAATTTGGACCAGGAGTGGAAATTAAGATTTAATCAAAAAAAAAATTGAAAGAATCATTTTTTGAATTGGAAATTAGGTTCAAAATTCTCAATTCCGATACGACAAAATCTTCCGATATTTCCCATTAATTGTTCCATCACTAATACACACACACACACACAATTATTATTAAAATGAGTAATTTGAGCATTGAAGGATGAAATAGTAGAAGGAACTTATTTTCCCTACCATAAAATAATCTACATCTATAAAACTCAGTATGTATCAATATGTGTTTGTGTGTATGTTTAACACTTCAAAGACTGCATACATATTATAATGATCCTAGACAGAGGGTTGGGGACTGGCACTTTGATCCGAGACAAAGTGTACATCTACATCTGAGGCAAAAGTACCAATCTGTACATAAATAATCTTGTTTTTTTTTTATGGGATCTATACTAGTTTATAGAATAAATTAGTCAAAGAAAAAAATTTTTTCTGTCATTTTTTTTTTATTATTATCAGAGTCATATAGCAAACCCATAATTCTATTTGTCATAAAATTCACCTTTTTTTTTTCTTTTTTCTTTTTTTTTTTTTTTTATCAAGAAGTAATAATTGAATCATCATTATGAAAATAGTAGCTACTACTGAGAGTTAAAGAGACATGATTACAATAACTTTTGTTTGGGACTAGGCCACACTTTTATCAAATGAAAATCAAACTCCCCTTCAATAATTTACAATTTACTAAATGCAGCACTCGACCAACCAGTCAAAGATAATATCAAATGTATGACTGTAGACATATAAGATGGAAAATTTGTTTGGCAATGTTGCCGCCTTTCATTTTATATTCTGATACAGAATATGTTGAAATATTCAAAGTCAGCTTTGTCCAGCAAGGACACTGACTTTGTGATATTTTACTATTACTCCAGTGTTATGAAGGCAGCAGTATGTTTTTACCCATCCTAATGCATAATGGGGGGATGGGGCTTCATGATAGCAGTCCTCAGGACTATGTTTGTCACATGTTCTTCTTGAAGACAATAACATAGTGACACATTCCATCCAAAGACAAGAGCACAGCTGAGAAGAGGAAAAAGTATAACACCCTGATTGCAACCTTCAGACTGATGACATTAAAATAAATAAATAAAACAGAAATTTTACTGTTCCAATCCAACAATTGCAAACTCTGTACTTTTGTTGCTATAATACATTGTTTGCTAGACCACATGTCCAACACAGACCAAACTTTGCTAATTTTATACATATATACAATGTGTATCCAATATATACAGACATATAGTTTTATGTATATAACACCTTTCAGAGAGTTCACACATGGCAATTTTCTAAGCACAGCTTAGATGTGGCACAAAACCAAAAGTATGGACCACTCAGTGAGAATCAAACTCACTACTCAGTTGTAATTGATATAATGAGACAAGCTTGCTAACCATTACACCACGTCAAATTGCCCAACGATTTACCAAGCCTAGCTTAAATGTGGCACAAGGCCAAAGTATGGAGCACCCAATCATAATCAAACTCACTACTCAGTTGTAATTGATATAGCGAGCCAAGTTTGCTAACCATTACACCACAAAGCTGACCCTGCAACCTCACTAGATTTTAGGACTGAGGACAATGATGTGGCTTAAAAAATAAAAGATAGTATTAACAGTAGATTAAATTGTGATGCATTCAGAAAATGTTAGTCATAAGTTCACAGACATGAATACAGGGACACAGTTGTTGAAGTTCAAAACAGAGGACTTGGAAAAGGGGAAATAAATATGAAATGGGTAAAAAAAAAAAAAAAAGTTGAATGGAAAAATGTAGGAAACATCACTGATGAAGCAATTTGACCCCAAGAGATGTGTCATATTAATAAAGAATCCCATTGCAATAGTTGATTGGGGATTGAAACTCATTTGTATTTAATTTTAAGACAGTGTCAATGTATTTTTATATTACAGATATATCTTTGAGGATTTATTCAAAATAAATTAAAAATGTCCCCAAATATGACAAATAATATCCTTATTCTGTTAGTAACATTTGCATCATTCTCGTAAAATCATTAACAATGCATTTATATTACATGAGGGGGTGCTTAAAAGTTCTAGGTACAACCAAGAAGAGATTAAAAAATGACATGCAGGTCGATGTCACCTTGTCAGCTGCTACTGTTTCTCATTGACAGTGGTTTAATCCACAGGAGAAGCATCACTTTTCAGGGAGACTTTCTGTATCTTCCCAAAACCCCAATGTGCAATCATTTAGAAGCTAGTTCCTTGAATAGAAGTGTCTTTGATAAATGACCATTCTCCATTCTTACTAACTGGCTAGCCCATCAGAGATGAGTCTTTTGTAATATAACTTTAACACTTTTGACTTTGGTAGTGTCAGTGTTAGTGATAAAATAATCCCAAAGCTCTTTTTAGAGGGATGTGTGAACATCACTGATGGAAGTGTTTGAGTAGGATCAGGTGACTTGATAAGTGACCAAGGACTAGATATCATATAGAAATGTAGAGAGCATGATGACTTAATTTATCTACTTGAGTTTACAAACTTGTCTGCAGAAAGTAAAACTTTACAAAAGACATGGAAACCAAAGGTTATATATATATATATATATATATATATATATATATATATATATATATATATATATAGAGAGAGAGAGAGAGACATACATACATACATACATACATACATACACACACACTTGTCTTGATAAAGTCCCTTAGAGGATAAAATGTGTTGGCTAAGATAAGTTTTCCTTTTGTCTTTATTCATATATATACACACCTACATACAGAGAGGACTTCGATGTGGTGTAATGGTTAGCAAGTTTTTCTTGCTAGATAAATTACAATGGAGTAGTGAGTTCAATCCTCACTAGGTGCCCCATACTTTCAGCCTCTTACCCCAACTAAGCTACGCTTAGTAAACCACTATGGGCACCTCGATGTGGCATAATGGTTAATAAACTTGTCTAACCAGAACAATTATGACTGAGTAATGAGTTTGATCCTCATTGGGTGCTCCATACTTTCGGCCTTATGCCACATTTAAGCTGTGCTTGAAAAATCACCATACATATAGAAAAACAGTACTTAAATTTCACTGCTGTCCACAAGTTTCAGGTGGTTAATGTTACTGTCACATAATCCTAAGGTGCTAAAAAAGAATAATCATGAAGTTCTTATACAAGTATTATATTACTTTTCACTACATGAGGATTGTATGACTGTAATATTAACCCACTTTACATCTATCGACATGAAACTTTTAGTTGTGGACAACATTGAAATTTAAGTACTTTTTTTTCCTTATATTTTATGTTTGCTCTGTTTTTGTATATATTTCATATGCCTTACATTGAACACCATATCTCATTCTATAAATTTTGCTTTTACATATATAAAGAGATGCTGAAAAGTTTTCAGCTTGACCTACTTCCCAAATTAAGACCAAATGATTGAACAGAATTTATCCTGAAATCCATTGTTGGTTTGATCAAGAATTTTTCAGCAGGAAGGAACTCACTGGAGAATATTATAGATTTTTATCTTTTAAGTAAAATGTTTTAAATATTACAGTAAACTTTTTACCATTATATAGATTAGATTTTGGAAGGTACAATGAAAATGTAACACATACATATAAGAAGAAACAAACATAATAATATTATAAATGCTTCAAGGTTATACTGCTTTGAAAAGGAAAAATACTATAATATAAAATAAATGCAAATGTTATTGAATTTGGAATTATAGTGAAAAAGACAAATAAAATTTATTGATATAATATCTAATAAGAATTTCAAGATATGCTTTCCATCTGGCATATGGAAAATGGGGTTACATCTTCCTGAGAAATACCATCAAAATTTCATTGCTTTAATATTCATTAGAATTATTTTTGTCAGGTTTTACACTTGTTTAGCAATGACTGCAATAGTAATGTATCATCATGTTGCTATGTCTACTATCAGAGCAAATATATTTTACTGAAAGGAATTATTATAGTCTCTAATTGTAAAATATTAATTGACTTGTTTTTTACTGCTTATCAACATTCTGTGAGTTATTTAAAGCCAAAACCTATTTTAGATTGTAAGAGGTTCCTTACAGTAACTGGTGTTCCCAAGCACCCTCACCCTCTAAATACTGATCAGACTCAGTGTTTAACTTTGGTGAATGGACAAGAACCATTGTTTTCAGTATGATTTAACACTAGGCCTCTAATAGTAAAAAAAGAAAAATCTTATCAAGTTTCACACTTGTTCAGCAGTGACTGTAATAATACAAGACATGCTGAAAATACACAAAGTGATTCTAAAATAAAATACAGAAGCTTTCATGTATTTGTTTAATAAATTCTACACAGTATAATGGATGACAGAAACAATTAGATAATTTATAAGGGTAAATACTGAATAAAAATATAACCTCAGTTAATTAAAAAGATAACCTAAAATCTGCAGATTGGTAAAAAAAAAAAAAAACTATCACAAAACTTTCAGAGAATTCCAAAAATCTAGAAATTATGAAATATTTCATTATGTTTACTAAAATATCAAAAAGTGTAAGAATACTCATCCTCTCACAAATAAAAACAAAACCTCAGAAAACCTTCTAGAAGACAATAAAATGTATAAGTGTACTAAAATATCTTCAGTACTGTACAGCAAAATATGAAGATCAATACAAATTTCTGGGAAAGACCAAAATTAGAGAATGTGTAAAAATGATTGGTAATGATGAAATCATCTGTTTCCTTATAAGGAAACATTTGGCATTCATTGACAAAACAGTTAGCATTTCTGTTGTCAGATGAAATTTATAACAACTAATTTTTCAGGAAAACAAACTTCTTAAGTCCACTAAGTGTTATCACTCTTTCTAGCATAGGAGTTTCCTTCTTAACTTTTTCTTTAAAATAATGTGAAGAGTCAAAATTTTGATTACTTCAAGTTACATGTGCTGTTCATTTTAGTTGTTGCAGCTGTTGAAAGTCTTCAAATGATGTGGTTTCTGTTATTTGGTATTGTGATTTTCTAACACTGATCTAGGAGATCCAGTCCTCTTTAAGACCTACATGATTCATTCACTCAAAACCATTTTTAATCACTGATCATCATTTTGTTTAAATAATTGATCATTTTAATCATGAACAATTTTGAAAAATACATGAAAATCTTTGAAAAAGCCACACAATTCCAAAACAATTGAAATATTCTAATATATATCCAAGAAAGGAAGAAAAAAATAATTTGAACACAGATAAGTTTGGTAATCTGCTTGGTAGACACTAGCAAATGGAGTATGGTTGATGTGATTGTCAGTATTGCAGTAGACATTAACATGTGACTTTGCTAAATGATGAGAGAATTAGCTATTGACCAATCAAAGATTTCTCTCTTTTATGTTTTTCCTTTTTTGAATCAGTGGAAAACCAACAAATGCCTTAGGTTGATTCACTGCAAGTCACAACATTCAAAAAAAAAATATTAAGAAAGGTAAAAAAAATATCAGAAAGCAAGTAAATAAAATTAAAAACAGAAATTTAAAAAATTCCCCCTCCAGACAGACATGTCTAGACAGAAATGTTTTTAAGAAATGTTTTTATCATTTGGTGGATGTAAGCAAAGTAATTTAAATTTTGTTTTTTGCTTGTTTTATTGGGTTTTTTTAAAAACTGTTTTTCCCCTCTCTTTCTGATCTTTCAGAGGAAGCACCAATCAAAAGATGAATGTCTGTCATATTATGATTATTATAAAACTGAAATGGCTTTGGGGTATTCGAATATCCATTTGTATAACTTTTAGAAGACACCCCACCCAAAAATGAAAAGAAACAGTGGCGAGGAAGAAGGGGTATCATTTTGATAGTTTGACAAAAGTACCTAAAGTTGCTATGATGGAGAAGCAGAAATAAAGAAAAACCTTCCAATCAGATAAATGATGACAGCAAGCATATGGAAGAAAATGAACGATGAAGGATAGTGTTTATTTACCAAAGAAATTAATCAATTTTGTATCTAAGACTTAAAGAAAAACGGTTTTAAAAACTAGTAAAGATTATTTTGTAGAAAAAGAAAAAAAAAACAGCCAGTTTCAATTCTAAAAAGAAACCTGCAGGAAAATATTGAATTAGTCGTTCTCGTTGGTTGCAAAAGCTTATGTCATCGTTGGTGATCAGACAGCTGATAAGAAAATGATACTTATGTTCTGAGTTTATCATTTCAGTCAGATTCACACTCTTTGTCTGCTGGGAGTTACATGATCAACTGATCAATATTTCAACATCAGTTTCAAGCCCTTAAGCTGTTCTAATCAAAACTGACCAAATTTCTATTAAAAGTAATTACTAAGCTTAGTTTGGTCTGAAACAAGGCCACATGTACGGAGCACCCAGTGGAGATTAAATACACAACTCAGTAGCAGTTATTTACTAAAGCCTAGTTTTGACACAAAGCCATACACATAGTGCATCCAGTGAGGATCAAACTCACTGCACAGTGATAATGATATTCAATACCAACTTCCTGCCTACAGTTGAGCCTGTAGATAATTAGTTTAGCACAAGTACATAAATCTCATGCACTTGGTGAGAATCAATTTCATGATACTAGCAATGTATCCACTGGCATTGTGGATAGAAGTCTGACTTATGAAGTTTTAGACAGTTCCAGTATTAAAATGAACCAGAGTCCAAAGAATGTTTTGGGAAAATTAATTTCTTTTTTTTTTTTTTTTGTTTTGTTTTCATTAGCCAACAAATAAATCTGAATACTTTTGCATAAGTTATACTATTTTATTTATCAGGAAAAATGTGTATTTTCCATAAGAATTAGATAAAGTCTATTAAACTGCACCCAATGCACTGGTATTATGAATGGGAAGGTGATCACTAAAGATTTCAACTGTAGAGCTTATGAGTGAGGATATTTAAAAAAAAAATTTAAACATCCCTTGTAATGTCATAAAAATAGGCAAAACTTGAATATATTTAGAGTTTCCCAACAATGCAGATTTCCACCCTATAAAAAATACTTCTCCAAGATACACACTGTGTATTAGGTTACTGGTACTAGTCCAACATTTTAAAACTTGTTAGGTGCATTCATCTCTTGATGACCCCAGAATAAAATATAGATGATGATAAATGATTAAATTATGATTACAAATCCAAATATGTTAAAATATTAAAAAATGCCTTTTTTACACACTTGCCTCCTGATGAAACCAGAATGAAATATAAATGATTAAATTATGATGACAAATACAAATAATGTTCAAATATTAAAAAAAAAAAAACACCTGTTTGACACACTAGTCCCTTGATGACCCCAGAATGAAATATAGGTGATTATAAATTATTAAATTATGATTACTAATCAAAATAATGTTAAAATCTTAAAAAAAGGAAAAAAACAAAATAAAAAACCATGAATAAGTATTTATGAATCATCATTTTTAAACCATAATTCTCTTTATTAAAAAATCTTTCAAAAATAATATATACTTTTCTGAAACTTTATTTCTGAAAGATTAGCTGATTCAAATTTTAATTAATCTGAATTAAAACAAATATTATTTTCAGTTTAAAATACTGCAGAAAAGCATTTTTGTGACACAGAGGTAGATATTTTTATCAAGTGTTAACATGTTTAGGAGGAGGCACGGTGGAGTAATGGATAGCGGCTCGGATTAAGGAATTGGAGAGCTAAGTTCAAATTCTAGTTGATTCTATTACATTCATTTACGTGCTAATACCCTTGGGAAAGGTATGAATTCTCTTCTTCTCTCCCCAGCAATGGGCAAATAGCAGGATAGACCGAGTTCTATTGCCTTGGATGGCAACTGGTCTACTGCAGAAAGAAATGGCAACCTACTGCAGGAAAAAATCTGCCTCGTCAGTCATGTATCAAAAGATACATGATTGCCTAAGTGTATATTACACGTGGCACATAACTGACTGAACATATTTATTGATGATCTGATGTTTGGCATTTTTAAGTAAAGGGCAAATAACTGTAAAAATTACTTGAATACGTGAATGCATTTTTTTATATGATTTTTAACTACCCAGTAATCTTAAAAAATTTAGGAAAATATTCTAAGTAATCTAATATTTTATTGAATTTTAAGTACTTTGTAATTATTACTAATCTTTTTATAGTTCTTATTTAAATCTTTTTTAATTAGGTTGTTGTAGTCTGTTGCTGTTAATTCATAAAAATTTCCTGTTTTATCTGATTTCATTAAAATTTTATCTGTTGCATTAATATCTTTCACTATCTTGTCCAGACATTTTTGGAAATAACTTTCCAAAAAAAGAAAAGCTGTTATTTATTATTTCCAATAAATCATTTTCAAATTCAGACAATTTTTGAATGAATGGTGCTGCTTTCTTACTGTTAAAACAATATACTTCAGGTTTGTTTGATAAGTTATTCTGTCAAGGAAAATGTAATCATTCCATCTCATCTTTCATATAAGTTCCTTTGTTTTTTGCATTAATGTTACAAAATAATTCCTTTTGCTGGTATTTGTAATGTTCTTCAGAGAAATTCCCAAAATTTATTTTTTCCATATTTTTATGATTTTTTATTTAAAAATAAAGATTAAGAGAGCTCTACATTAATTGGGAGCCTTTATTTTCAATTGAGCACTGTTGAATGACAAGCTAATTCTAAACACAATAGCCACTTGCGTTAATGTGAAGCTCTTCAGTAAAATGAATAGAGCACTTCGGTTGTTTGACGTTTGTTTACATTTGTAAAAACAATACACTAGATTTGGCCAACTCATTCTGTCGAGTGAAGATAGCTCAGTGGTAGAGACTCTGACACCAAATCAGTTGGGTTTCAATACAGGTTTGAGGCATTCATATGTCTAGTTGCACTGAAGAGCTGTGATACAGCGAAACAGTACTGTCTGCAAATGACATATATATATATATATATATATATATGTGATTCAGTTGTATTTTTTGTTTCAAATGTTCTGTTAGATACAATATTGAGATTCTGTTAATTTTGAGGCATTATTTTAAATTAGGCCTTGTAGTCATAGAATTTGCAAATTGGGATGAAGTGAAACAATATGCAATCATCCAAAACTGGTTTCAGCACTTTACAGGCAACAACTTGTCTCTTGAAATAAAACCCAAAACTAAATCAGCATCAGAAGAACTCCACAGCACTGAAAAATTTTCAAAATTGTTAGGATCATCAAAAGACACCAGATCTAGAAGCAGCCTCTCAAGAGGATGTTTCCTCAATCACTACAATCAATCTCTTTAAGACTAGGGTCAACCATTATCTATCCTACATATCCTCATAATCTGCTGTTACTTCCTACTGTTACACCCAATACAAAAACTTCATTCAGTAGTCTACCTTGAGTGGCTCTTAGGCTTTGCATTGGGTCAACATTTAGTAAAAAAGAAAATATATATAAACTTTGAAGTAAGAGTCTATAAAATTGAAAATACTTTTGATACACCTTATTAACTAAGTAGCTTAAAAGAAAAAATAAATCGAATTTGTTTTCCCTATTTGCACATCAAATCTGTGAAGTTCAAAGTTAGCACTTAACTTGAGTCCAGTTCTATGTGACAAACATTGCGATAAATTTGTGTGAGTTCATGACTGATATCAAATATCAAACACAAAAACATCAGAGACACTCCCAAATAACCTCAGTACACTTTTCTGGGAGAGACCAAATTTAAGAACTTGGAGTTTACACAGATTAAAAAATTGGTTTTGTATCAGAAGATCCAAGGTAACCAGACTCAGAAATTGTTTTTCTTTTTTGTTTTTGCAGTTGTGTGGCTCTTGGTTTAATCGAAAGCGACCAGAAAATCCTGAGATCAAAGATGATCAATGATCAGAAACATAAACGCATTTTTGCATTATAGATTCCACAAATGCATTTGGGTAATCAATTGTCTAATCAATAGTTCAATATCAGCACTCTACTTTTGCAGAGTTCCATGCAGGCAATGATTCCAGTCTTAGAACAAAATGTAACATTTATTGGAATTGCAGAGGTGGAGGAGGTGGCTTTAAAAAAAGAAAAACAAGGTGTGCTTTTTAGGTTTCTAACATCTAAAACAAAAAAAAAACAAAACACACACACACAAATGTAAACCCAGTTTGGAATCTGACCAAAATTAGTTCCAATGATGTGAATGACAAAATATCATTGACAAGTTCATTTCTGGTAAGTTTCAAATTTTTATTCACCCAACATCATTGCCAAATCCATTGTTCGTTGTTTATTGGAAGATAGCATCAGTCAAATGGTAGTAACAAAAGGTTTTTTTTTTTTATAAACAGGTAACATCTACTAATTCATCTGTTTTATACACTATTCCTTGAATAAAATGAAATTTAGAAGACAATGTGTTAATTGGACAGAAAGGTTGTATGGTCTGATTTAAGCATTTGTCCAAAATGACCTTCATTAAATCTGTTACAAGTAATATCTTTGATATAAAATTTTATGGCATATAAAACCTTCATATCTTTTTTTCACAAAAACATATCTCCTGGATCTTATATACGAAGATGAGCAATCATGTAGGCTAATGCTTATCCTAATAATGTTGATTACTAGTGCTTGTAACACAATAATAGTGTAATATTAAAAGAAAATGTGCATATGGAGGGGGTAGATATTTATCTACACACCTGTGCAAATATATGGTATAAAGCCATGTTTCATGTGAGAACCCAATACATACATATGATTATTAACAAACATTGTTCAGAAACCTTAACGCATACTTATTGAGATGCCTCAGACATCAGGTAGTGCATCTCCCTAGTAGCATCTCTTCAATTGAAGAGATGCTACTAGGGAGAGATGACAATACGAAGAAGCTGAAGATATGTTTCTTTGTATCAAATCCAACAATGAATGATTAGAGCAGGTTGCTATCAAAGTTTTTTTTTTATTTGTTTATTTTTTTGAAAAATGTGTCTTGAGGCTTCTATTCAGAAATATGCATGTAGTGTAATGATTAATAGCATGGAAAATGGCTGCCATGAGCTAAGTTAAAATTTCAGCCTAGTCTGTTGCATTTACTTTTGCACTAATGCCATTTGGGAAAAACCTAGATCCCTCTATTGTCCCAATAAGCTATGGCTTAAATGGTTAAATAACAGGGTAAACTTGACTGGCTAGCCTTGAGTGGCAACCAGTCATGGAGAAGGCAGTAGAAAATCACTCCGCTATCTTTCCAAAAAAGTAATTTCCCAGAAAATTTTAAAAAAGATTTGTGATAAGCCATGATTGTCTACCTCCTGAAGAGATTTAAAAATAAGAAAAAAATTCTAAATGCAAACTCATTTCTATACTATCATGCTTCTCTTTTAACAATAAAAACCCAGACTATGCAGAGTATATCAACTAGTATAAACTAGTACTAAAAAAAATAAACAAACTGCCAACATTCATTGAAATTTGAATTTGATGCCATTTCAACCAAACTACAGCTCAACAAAATTTTCATCAATAAATTTGCCATATAATGCAGCCATTTCAGCTTTAAGCAAATAAACCAATAATGAAAATCCACCAAAAAAGAAAAGAAAAAAAAAAAAAGATTTTGATATCAAAATTTATCAGACTGAGGTGGAGATATGAAATTGTTTTTGTCCTGAACTGCCAGACACCTCCGACCCAAAACCCATTTTGTCCCACCACCAAGCCAAGAAGCCTTTTGCTCAGAATAGAGCAAACCCATATAAGATGTATTTATGAAACTACGATTGACTTGGCGTGCCAGACATATTTTATGTTTGAGATAATCGTTCAACTACCACCCAACTCTTAACCCACACCTATCATGACTTACCTATCTATTCATCTATGTGTAAATTATATATTTCATTAATGTTTGTTTTTTTGTTTTTACTATGGACCATATTGTAAACTTACTTATTTTAAAATATATTTTATGACATATAAAAATTTTCCACCACCTGATTTACATTCAATATTAGGTTTAGTACAAATATTGATAGCTTATGATATTTGGTAGACTTTAGCCTAACAGATATGCCAACTTTGGATATAAGATCCAGGAGATATTGGAGGAGGGGGGCATGAATTTACATGCAGTTGAATATCCTGGTTTTGTTAAGTTTGTTCAAATGAAAATTAAATGAGTAAAAAGTAATTTAATTATCACAAGACAAAATATGTAATCCAATCTGTACAAGAGACATTAATGTTAGATGAGGACCTAATCATAAGCAGAGAGGAGGACATATAGAAATTAGAATTCAAAGTAAAAAATATTTATTAAATCGATTTTCATTATTTTTGTCTACTTCATCTATATAAATAAATGCAAATGTCAGTGTGTCACACTTTTTCAACTTTATTCCTAGAGGCCATAGCTCAACATATCATAACATTTTGGAATCAGTCTGACTCTGTGAGTAAATTAAAAACATTCTGGGCCGAATCCAGAATCCTGAAATTTTGGATTCCCTATTTGTCATTACTGGGATTGTTTTCCGTGATTTTTTGTGACAAATTTTTTTGGATGATAAAAATATTTATAACTTGGAAATAAATTTGGTAATAATTACAATTAATTATGAAATCCAGTGAAAGTCACCCATGAGATAAAAATAACAGTTTGTTCGAAAAGTAAAAACCTAATACATCAAACTGTCTTTAAATTAAGTGCCAGCAGAAGAATTATTGTTGAACTTTTAAAAGGTAAGCTTAAATATCAATGCAATACTTAAATGCAGCGATCAATTTTGTGTTCTTCTATAGTTTATTGCTTGCAGCAGTATGCCTCGCAAAAAGAAATTTCCACCAGTAGAGGACCAGATTGTAATCAAAAGAACTAAGGCTGTAGTGATGAAAAGAAAGTACTGTCCAAATGAAAATCCAGATCAAACTGCAGCCAGGAGAGCTTCCAATGTAGAGAATATGCAATGGGACGTAGGGACTCTCAAATTCCTGAACAAGCCAAAGGCCCAATCAAGAGCCCTACCTTGCTATTATTAAGGAATAAAAAAAATAAAATTCACAATATTAAACTAGAGAAAATATTCACTAACCATTATATATATATAAATCATTTTAAATATTTTAGATAATGTTTGAGTAAACACCATGTTTTTGTTTTTTTGTTTTAGACAGAGCAAATTATATCTACTAGCCTGCCTGTACATTTAAGAATCTTAGAGAAAAGATGCCCTCCAACAGGGCTTGAACAAATGCCCTCCTTTTGTAGGGGAAACAACCATCTGATCTAGTATGCCATAGTCCACTTGACCAGAGAGAGAGAGAGAACTTCACAGCCCAGCTAGATTCAGATTTTATATTATATAAAGTTTTATTTAAGCAACAAGAATTTATCCAAACAAGTTGTGCTATTTTCACTGAAAAGGTTCTTTTTTTTTTTTCCTTATTTTTACCAATTTTTGAATTGAAGATGTACATCATGATCAAAATTGTGAATAAATTGTTTAAAGTTCATGTTTTGTTCAAGTATTTTCAACTGTCTCATTATCAATAACTGGGTGTTGCCAGTGTGGTAGACAAGATTTTGTTGGCTACATCCTAGCATGTGGCTTCTTTTTTTTTTTTTTTTTTTTTTAAGAACACTGGGATTAAAATTAGAATAAGTCATGTCATGTGTAAAATGGTTATATGAAGCTAGATCACACCAGAAATGAATTTATCAAATATTTATACATATTTTTATTATTATAAGTATGTTAAATATTTTATACATGCTTCAAGATACATCTCCTATGAAAAAAAGACATTATATTTAATATACATATGTTCAAATTTACTGTGATTAAAAAAAATATTTCTCTATATGATACTTGGTAAAAAATAAACTCACAAATCCACTAAGCATTTTGCTGCTTTTTTCTTGTGTCTTTATCTCTTCTTAGTCTGTTTGTGTCAACAAAGAATTTGACCTTTTATTGGCTTCTAGTGTTTTATTGATGAATTTAGTTATTATTTGTGATCCTAGTCTGGCCTAGAAGAGGGTGGGGGCAAAATGGGTCGTGGTAGTGCAGTATGGTTGAGCTGTCTGACTACTTGTCTGTCTGTAGCTTCTACAGGCAGGAGGGTGGTGGCACCAAAAGTGCAGCTTGCCAAAACTGTTACGACTGACCAAGGGCAACAGA
Source organism: Acanthosepion lycidas (assembly GCA_963932145.1). Taxonomy (NCBI): domain Eukaryota; kingdom Metazoa; phylum Mollusca; class Cephalopoda; order Sepiida; family Sepiidae; genus Acanthosepion; species Acanthosepion lycidas. The sequence continues at coordinate 83,544,558 of OZ010602.1, read as the reverse complement.
CATTGCAAGGTTATGTGGCCAGCACAACTTTTGATGAATACAAAGATAGGCATATAAACATATATATGTCTATTTTAGAACAAGGTATAGTTAACTCCTAAACTTAACTGTGTCTGACACAAGGCTACAAAAATGACATAAGTGGAGATTAGTCTGTGAGGTTGTTATCCTGGGTTTTTACTATACAAAGTTTAATAGAGAACAAGGCCACAATATTGGTGCATTTGGGGAGACCTGAAATTACATTGGTCAGTCAATATTGATCTATTAAAAGTACCTTGGATGTTAAGCTTAGTCTGGCACAAGGCTGACATAATAGTGTATCACATGTGAATTGAACTCACTATACGAGTAAATGATCTACATGATTTGCTTGTTTAGCATTACTCTATGGTGTAATACATTCAACAGCATGGCTTAACCATGGTAAGTAACATTGCTATCAGAATTATATTTAGCTCTGTTTCAGTGTATTCAGCTAATGTCAATCAGCAACTAACGTTTTTTTTTATTTTAAAAATAATAAATATTAATAGGAAAAAGAGAAAGATGCTGATTTACAGAAACTAAGTGCACTGAGAAAGAGTTAGATTAATAACTCCGAGTGGTATAATAAAAAAAACCATGGTCAAATGAAAGCAAAGCACATAATCTAGTCATGAGACTTAAATACAAATTAGGTTTTCATAGCTTCAAAAGCAACCAGCTATTCATAGTGGGCAGAAATTAAAGGGAAATGTGGAGTTTAAAACATTCCTGCTTTTCCATGTGGTCAGATGAATGTTTCCCTTGTTCATCCCTGGTTTGACCTTTTATTCTTTCTCAATTCTACATATGAGAACTCTCAACCAAAATGACAGTCTTTCATGTTGTAATCTTCTTACATCCTACTATCAAGAATAAGATCGTAAACATTTATTTTATTGTTACAAAGAATATTCACTTGCAAAGATATATGAAAATGACCATTTCCCTTTCAAGAAGCAAATCTATTTTCTCATTTTAGTTTATATAACATGATGGTCGGAGAAAAAAGGGGCATTAATTTTTAATGTAATTAATATTTTTAAATTCATTAAGAAATGAGGTCAGATTAAGTTACAATATTATCACAAGAAGAGTGATAAAAATTCTACAGAGAATTTCAATTTGGTGTCAGACATTTCTCAGACAAGAAAATTCTTTTCAGTAAAATATATTTGCTCCATGAATATACAAGTCACAGCAAGACAAAAAGTTCAATCTTGACCCACTTTCAAATCTTAGAAAGTGATCAACATTTGTTTGGGAAACTCTTTTTAGTCTAGCCAAGAATTTTTCAGCACCACTTGTATTATTAGGTTGATGCAAAAATAATGACGTAATAATGTCGTTTTTTGACGTATTTTTTAACGTCAAAAAACAACATTATTACGTCATTATTTTTGCACCAACCTAATATTACAGTTCGCACTGATAATATTTTTTTTACAATTAGAGACTATAATAATTCCTTTCAGTAAAATATATTTGCTCTGATAGTAGACATAGCAACATGATGATACATTACTATTGCAGTCATTGCTAAACAAGTGTAAAACCTGACAAAAATAATTCTAATGAATATTAAGGCAATGAAATTTTGATGGTATTTCTCAGGAAGATGTAACCCCATTTTCCATATGCCAGATGGAAAGCATATCTTGAAATTCTTATTGGATATTATATCAATAAATTTTATTTGTCTTTTTCACTATAATTCCAAATTCAATAACATTTGCATTTATTTTATATTATAGCATTTTTCCTTTTCAAAGAAGCATAACTTTAGAAGTATTTATAATATTATTATGATTTTTTTTTCGTGTGTGTGTGCGTGTTACATTTTCATTGTACCTTCCAAAATCTAATCTATATAGTGGTTAAAAGGTTATTGTAGTATTTAAAACATTTTACTTAAAAGAAAATAATCTATAAGATTCAAGTTCCATCATGCATATATGTGTGTGTGTGAAAGAGTGCTGAAAATTTCTTAGCTCAACAAGCAGGTAATTCCAAAATGAATTATAAAATCTGGCATCTCATCATTTGAAAGGTAGGTTGGACCAAGAACTTTTCAGGACAACCAAAACCAGTCTACAAACATCATCCTGCTGCCTACCTTTCCATATAGTACTGAGTCTTTGATCATCTAGCAACCTCCTTGAGTACCTGCTTCCATTAGTGATATTTCCACACTATTCTGAAAGTGTTTTGAAGTCACTTCATCACTAACATTGTGATTCTAAACTCTGCCAAGGCCCAAATTGTTAAAGCTATAATTCATAAGACCCTACTCTGGTCGGCTGACAGGATGGAAAAGGAGGGAGACAATTGCTTTTCAAAAAGACATTCTGTTCAAGGAACAATAGTCCCACAGCCATATCACATTGGTTCTCCTACAATCACTGAAGTTAAGCAACATTGAGCCTAGTCAGTATTTAGATGAGTGACCGCTTGGGAATGCCAGGTACCGTAAGCTTGGATGTGTGTTTGGAGTAATGGATAATGGTTCAGAATTAGAAATCAGAGAGTTGAGTTCCAATTCCAGTTGGCTTTGTTATATTCACTTACAAGCAAATACTCTTGAGAAAGGTATGAATCCACCTATTCTCCCCACCATGACTAGTGACTATGACTAGTATCAGCAAAACATTATTATTTCCAAAAAACTATTACAATCTGCAAACGGTTGATAAGTCATAAAAAACAAATCAATCAATCAAGAAACAAGCATTTGGCTAACAGAAGTGACTTCACCGAAGAACACCCTGAAAAAGTCATGGTATGGTTGATCTGGTAAACTCTGTTGCAAAAATAAAAAAAAAGAAAAAAAAGAAAGAGAAGAGGTAGCTTTATAAGTTTGCAGGCGCCATTAGCTGTGAGGCCTTCTATGACAGTCAATGTGGAAAATCATGTCTCTCTCATATGAACCATACTCCCTGATAGTCTGCAAAAGTTGAGGAATATTTGTATGAAGTCAAGCTCAATTATAATAATAATAATAATGTTGGTCTGGTAAACTGGATAATCTGACATGGTATTTGAAGCACGATTGCTGCAAAATTTGAATTTCAATCATGGAATTTCTGCACCCTAAATCAAAATATGACTCCTAAAATAAAACAGACTAATAAAGAGATGATATTTTATATTTTGTTTAACCCAAATTTCTTTACCTATGTTAATATATTATTTATATAATACATCATACAGAAAACAATATAACATGTAACACTTTTCTATGTCACCAAAAGAGTCCACTACATAAAAAAATGTGAAAATATTCCATTCTATATAGTGGACTCCTTTGATGATTTAGTAAAAATCCACAATGTTTATAAAAGAAATAGGAACTTCTAAATTCTAATTGAAAATTTGGCAATGTTTAAACTTTGTGCCTTGGAAAAAAAAGAAAAAAGAAAAGTGTGTCATCAGTTATTCCCTTGACACTGCTATTGCTGTATACACTTTTGATTGATTTTGATTAGTGATGATTAGAATTTTAACAAAACCAAAGCATATGAAAATGGATTTATACATTTTCTTGCTTTGATGGTTATTTATAAAATGGTAAATAATAAATATTGCATAGTAATTGGTTAACATATTTTGGTAATTTTGTCATTTTTTTATAAATTTTTGATGAAAAAGATTTATTTTCAAATTTATTTCTTTATAAGAAGTAAGTAATAAATATCACATAGTACTTGGTTCACATATTTTTATAATCTTGTAAATAGATATTGCCAAGGGATTCAAAAGTGTATTCAATAATAGTGGTATCAAATGAATAACCATCCTTTTGACTCACTGTTTTTTGGTGGGCATGAAGAGGGAAACATTGCCAAAAGTTTATCTACAGACTCAAAGTAAAATACTTATATGTTTAAAATTAGTTCAATTTATTACCTTTATGTATAGGATAGGGAGAAGGCACAAAATTCATTTTTATCTTAGTGTGACTATTCAGGAAATATTGAACATCAACAAGAAAACAAAGCAACAAACTTTTTTGACTTTTTTAAAAATATATATTTAGATATTTAGAGCAAGAGTGCAAGGCAGAGTATCAATTGTTATCTTAATTTTACTTTTAATATTAAGGAAATATAGAACATAAACAAGAAAATGTTAAACAATATAAAGATTGATATTTTATAACAACAAGGCAATTTAAAAACTGTTAAATCGTTTCCCTCATTCTTTTGATATCTTGGTTAATATGTTGTAGCATGTCTCATAGGCTAATTATGTCTTTTGGTGTTAGTTGGTTTGAGGGTGAGCTTAAGTAAAAATACAGAATGCTGATTTTTCAACTTCTGCCAGCTTGTAGGATTGGTGCTATACATTCTTTATGTTCTAATTTTCCAGATTTTTTTTTACTTTTTATATATAAATCTCACCTTAGAAGACAGCAAAAATGAGAAATTTATCTGCTTGCAAACTTTCAGTAAGTCTTAGAAGAAACAAAGTATCAACAATCGGCGCCATCAACAGCAGCAACCACTGAGAAATTAACAGAAAATAATTGAATGCTTCAACATCTTCTGGTGCCAACAACATTGGCTTTCTTTTTCGTTCTTGGATTTCAAATCAGCAGCTTTTCAAAGACTTTCAAACAGCACTAGATCTGAAATGTTTTCATTTACAAACATTCAGGGAATTACCCCCTCCCACCCGCAAAAAAGAGCGAAACCTCCTATATATCTGCTGAAATCTGTTTCAATCTATGTTGAGCTGTTCACATCTATCTCAAATAAATTCACATTTTTATATCAGTGGGTCCACAGCTCTATCTACATTCACACAAAGATTAGTATGTGCATCTCTATACCTGTGTGTACACTGATCCATACATATGTACATCTCTTCTGCCTCTCTCTCTCTCTCTCTCTATATATATATATATATATATATATATATATATATATATACACACATGCAATGACAGTCACATGTAAAAACAGATATATCTGTGTGTGTGTTTTACTTATTTCTTAGAAAATGTAATAAAATTGAAGCAGTGTGTACAATGCTGTCCAAAATCTTAAGGCCAATGAAAAAGAAAATATATACCTTTTGCATTGTTAGACTCACCACTTATTTCAGTAGAACATTGAAAAATGAAAATAAAAAAAGGGAAAATTATTAATTTTTTTAGCATTTATTAGGGAAGAAAAAATGTGAATACTGGGAAATTAGGCTAAGATTTAAGAAACAGCAGATATATATATATATATATATATATATATATATATATATATATATATATATTAAAAATATAGCATTAATAATATTATATGAAAAGATTACTTTACTTTGAAATATCAATTTTATCCTGACTTCGCAGTTCCTTGGTAAAATTTCAAGAAACTTTTAAGTCAGAATAAAATTAATATTTAAAAGTTAAGTAATCTTTAACTACATATATATATATATATATATATATATATATATATATATATATACATACATACACACCATTGTGTGTGTGTGTATGCAGGTATATATTTAACTCATGTATATATCTCCATATATCCTCACATATACACTTTATATACATATACAGATGTGCACATATGTAAATACATGCACACTTATATATACATTTGTACGAACACCTGTATGTAAATCTTGTTATTTGCATTAAGCTTGCAATGAAAATAAGGTACATTATGTGCAAAGTGTGTAAATACATAGACAATAGGGTGCTGAAAAGTTCTTAGCCTGATCTACTTCTTAAAATATCAGAATTTTGTTTTTCAATCCTTCTTGATTGGTCTGAAGACTTTTCATAACCCTATTTGGAAATTTTATATATATATATATATATATATATGAAGGGGAGGGTAAAATGGATTAAGCTGTGAAGAATGTTGAGGAGGGGTCAACAAAAAAAGAGAAAAAAAAAGATAATGTATTGGAGTGAAATATTTTTTGATCTGCAGTTAGTGTTATTAGAAACTGCAATTGTCAACAACACAAACAGATTTCGTCTTTGATGCTTCATAAAGAAATGTCAAGTAAAACTTTTTCTTTGCTTCTGTATGAGAATCAGCTTTTGTCTAAGGAAAAAAGGGCAGGTGTGATCAAAGAGCAGAATTAGAGGTGAAAATTGCAGGTAAAAAGAATAGAATAATAACAAAGAAAAAAAGAAAGGAGAGAAACAGAAATTTTAACCAGATTAGATCTGGTCTCTTGACCCAGTAGGGGTCACAGACAAGTTAGTGACTGACTTTTTGCAAAGGTTTGTGTAAATCTGCATCAGAATTTTTTTTATATATTAAAGGAAAACAAAACAAAACATTAATTTTTATTTTTACTAGAGTTTTGACATGAGAAATTACTTCTTCAGTTTTTGGTGACCAAGGCTCTCTACAACTTCCTGTCTTTTGTAGGTTTAAGCAACATTTGCCCTATATTTCTATCACATTGACTGCAATTGAAATCATATTGTGAGTATGAGCTACATACAGTTTTGAAGTCAGAATTTTTCCTACTCCTATACTGGTTGCCAAGCACAACTAGAGAAAGCACTTTGCTCTGCTATTTAACCCATAGCTGAGGGAGAATAGTGATAGATTCATACATTTCCCATGGGTATTTGTGCAAAAGTTAATGTAATGAATTTGAATTCAGCTTGCCCATATCTCATTCCAAACCGTCAACCCTTACACCACCTGCACATCCTAGCAAGAAAGATAAGGATATTAGTCCAAGTAAATCAGTGTATAATAATGATAATTCCTCTTTTTTAATTGCTTGGATACAAGAACAGAAAATTAAGTTTACTATCAATTATGCAGAGACCTTTTTTTTTTTTTTTTTTGTTTTTTGTTTTCACAAGGAGAAAGATGTCTAGTAAACAGACAGAAATTGTTTACAGAGATCAGTGCAAGAAATCAGTGGCCTTCTAAAAGGCACCATCACACCCAACCTCCACTAGCCCAGATAAGTTTTGTGCAATGGACAGTTACATAGTGGCAATCATCCAGTCACCTGCAAGATTAATTCCCTATTAAGTTTTATGAATCATTAACAACAGCCTGCTGCAAATATCTAACTTGTAATCAACTCCCCCATCCCTAGTTCCAACAGCAGCAAACTATACCCACTCCTGTTTGTTTACTAAACCTGCCAGTCATTCCCCTACTACACCCCCCACACCCCGTCATCACCACAAACTTAGACACCTGACCTCTGACATCATACAAGTTTACAACTGATAAATGAAGGTCATTCTGGTCGAGATCTATTTCTTTCTATTTCTGAGATTGTAATAAAGAAAGAATCAATGTATAATCGTACAATGTTTTGGCAGCTATAGCTTCTGACCTTTTTGCTTCAATTTATGAGTTAAGGTGTTGTTACTATTATACATTCTTTTTTTTCCCAGTATCCTTATCTTTGTTGTCTTTATTACGTTACTTTAGCCACTATACCCTCTGACCTTTCTGTTTCAATTTTCAAGATGAGGTGTTACTATTATACACTGATTCTCTTTGGACCAGTTTCCTCATCTTTGTTGTCTTTATCTCAATAATCTAGCCACCATATCCTCTGACTTTTCAGTTTCTTTTTTAGATGAGGTGTTGTTACTATTATACATTCATTCTTTTAGGCCAGTATCCTCATCTTCGTTAAATTTTATTTTATCAACTGAATAGTGTATCAAGTTTGGTGATGAAATATTGTCATTTCTTAATTATTTAGACTAGTATCCTCATCATTTGTTGTTTTAACAACTATATTTTGACTGATACATTTTTCTGTCTATGGATAGCTATCATATCAACTAATTGTTAATGAGAATCCTTTATCCAATGCAAAAGTACTCTATTCATCCATCTGTTCTTGGGATATATGCTGCAGAAAATATCTCAAAACAAATTTATTTGTTTCCTTAATAATTTTGAGGTCAGTTAGAATTATGCAGAATAGCATTTTCAGTCTTAAACATTTACACTTTCTTTGGTCAAAGTGCATAGTTCCAAAATACAGGATCATATGTATCTTTGGAATGTAATTATTGGCTCTATGTTTTGGTGGTTCCAGATCAACAACTGCCAAGTTTCAGATTTTCTTTATTTTGTCTTCAGACTGTTCAGAATAATCCCCCTCACCGGAAGATAACAAACAAAAACAACATGTCTGTCTGAGGAAATGGATTTTCTTATTTTTTGATGTTCTTTTAAAACAAACAAAATTTATGACATTTACATTTCAATATAATTTTGCCCTTTAACATTTGTATTTAAAACTTCAGAATGTAACCTGGTGTTGCCATGTCAAAAGTCACTTACAATAATCTACAGTTGCTGTCATTAAATCAACAATATGAGAAAACCATAATAAGCCCCAATTCAGTTAAGGGATATAACCTTAAGTTATCCCTTTAGATAAAGAAAGAATCAATGTATAATGATACAGTGTTTTAGCAGCTATACCCTCTGAACTTTCTGTTTCAATTTCTGAGATGAGGTCTTGCTACTATTATACGTTGATTCTTTCTTTTATTGCAGTGTTTTAGCAGCTACATCCACAGACCTTTTATATTGTCAAAACACACAAATCCAAAACTTGAAGAAACTTAATCATGAAAAAGAAAAAAGAATTACTTAACACATTTTCAACCGCCTCAAAGTAATCCTGTTGGATGCCCAAAGGAAATTAGCATAAGTCTATAATATATTTGCTTCAAACATGCTGTTCAAATGCTCTGAATTTTTAGATAGCACTTTCTATAGGCATGTGCCTATTATAGGTTATGGTTAACAAGTTGTTTACCACTTCTTCATGCTTAGAATATTGCTGCCACATACTTGCTCCTGCTATTTATGTTGAGCTCCTTGATAAAATTCAAAGAAGAATCAACAATATTATCAGCCCTGATCTAACTTCAGTCACTTTCTCACTGCCGTAAGGTTGCTTTCCTGTGCCTTTTCTATAAATACTTTCATGGCAATTGTTCAGATGAGATCTTCGCTATGGTACCTAGACTTTTTGAATTTAAGCAGAGTACTAGACTTGCATCGAGATCTCATCATTTTACAGTTGAACTGGGTAGATGTAGCTGTAAATTCTATGTTAATAGTTTCTTTTCTCACACTTCTCACTTGTGGAACTCCTTTCCAGCTCCATGTTTTCCAACCAACTTTAATCTTTAAAAGTTTAAATGCAATGTCAATCACTATCTACTGTCCTCCTGATTACTGTTTTCTCTTCCCACTCATTATTCAAGTTTCTGTTCTCAATTCTTCCCCATCCAGTAACCTCTTGTGTCTTAGTGGCTTTACTGTTTTGTTTGGGGTGAAACAATTAAAAAAAAAGTTGTCTCATTGAATGCTGTTCTTTTATTGTCCTCTCTATTCCATTCACTCTTAATAACCCCTTGCATCCTAGTGGTTTTTATTGCCTTGTTCAGGATGAAATGAATACAAACAAAAAATACATTCCTGGAAAATTACACAATATGACAGGTACTTCACAATGACTGGTGGGTACATGGAAAAACAAAGAAAATGAATGAATCAATCTATAATATTAAACACCTAATCTCTGAAATTGAAACAAAAAGTTAAAAAAACTCAAAAATAAACAGGACATTTGGCATATTGACATCTATATGGACCATCTCAACCTCTTGAATTTATGATAAACAAGATTTTTCTTTTGTTACTATCTATGAAACTGCAAACTGATGAGAACAGAAGAAAGGCTTGATGGAAAAATGACATTACAATAAAGTAGTTATTAAAAGCCTATCTTTTGAAATGTTGACACCAGGGAGGTCATCAGGTTGCACAGTTAAATCAATTATCTTTCTAACAATAAGTCACACTATACAGAATCTGCATAAAAATATTATTGTCATGACTGATAATAAATATAGTAGCCATTTGCTATTATTGCTTAAGTGACTAAATAATCACTCAAGCTTCTGTTTTAGTGAACAGTACCTGAAATGTCGGCTACCACCCAAAATATAGTTAATTTGATACCATTTTTGGAAAAAGAAGCAAAAACTATATTTGATGTCAAATTACAGAGAATCTATTACCCACATCACCTTGTTGCACAAAGACAGGTAAGGTCCAAAGTGCATCTTGATGTCTGCAGCAGCAACTGAAGAAATCTATTTTTAATGACACACTACAAAATGAATTACATTTTGTATTGAGTAAGTATATGATCTCGCTCAAACTAAAATCTCTCCATGTCATCTTTAAGAGAGAATCAAAGCAAAAATGACAGACCCTGCAACAAGATACAGAGTGAGTTGGATTCATGCCTTTTCTTAAGGAATTAACATTAAAGTGATAGGAGTAAACTTGGCTAGGATACGAACCCCACCCACCAGTATTACTTTCTGGTTAGTAGCAACATTGATTCCTCCAGTCAAGAAATAAAGTGTTCCTTCTCCTTCAGTGTCTGAGACACAGACAAGTTCTTCTGCATTGATTGGTGCCAGCTATCCCAAATTTCCAAATTAATGATTTCTCCCCTAAGTAGGAGACAAAGTCTGTCAGCAGAGTAACTCAAGGTACCAATTAATGTTTATTACAATATTAATGTAGATGGGTATGTGAGTAAAACAAATCAACTCATGTCAGATCACCAATAATTTTCATTGATCTGAAAGACTGTAAAGTCTGGCCAACACTTGCCTCTTCAAGTGAATTATTCCAAACTTATTTATAACATGTAAAGGTGACCTTACATTGTGTAGTTGCTTAGGCAAAGATAAAAATAGTTAAGTCTTAAAAGGGAAGAAAAATATCCTTTGTTTAAAAAACATCTAATGAAAAATAATTGTGTAGACTTACTAGCATAATTCAAACAAGTGAACCTCTTCTTTGTATACTTGCTGTTGTTAGTACAATTTTTCAGCAGATTAATTCTTCAACCATCATCAGATGTATTCCATAAGAGAAAAAAAAAGATGCTTTCTTTTTCAAAAAAAAAAAAAAAAATCTGAAAATGTTGACTGTAGCAGTATGCCCCCAGATCACTTCCACTATGTCTACAACCCCTAGGCTAATGTTGTGACTTGAAGATCCTTATAGATCAGGTGACAAAAGATTTAGTTGGAACACCCATTCAGTGATGTATATAAAACATGTAGAAACAATGGCCCTTCCAAATAATGGAAGTTAAATGGGAGTCAAACAATAATAAGGTTTATTAATGACAGGATTACAGAAACAATTGAACTGTTCCCGTTAACTCTAAAAAATAGAAATGTACAAATGTTCAGAGGTTTTCAACCAGCAGCATTATGCTTTATGGGCACATCATGGTGAGGAGGGCCAAATTTCTTGAATATTAGATGGGAATCTTCAAACTCAAGAGAAAGAATGCTTCCATATCACTTCTGGTCTCAGAGTAACTGCTACCCCCAAATAACTGCAAAATTTTTCAGTATGCATTTATAGTCTCTGCAGGCTCATTTTTGCCCAGCCATTGTTTTAGATATATAATTCAATTGAAGTATGCACTCATTCACAGATACGGTGTGGTTTTTGTATAAGAGATGTTACTTATGCTACGTTCATGGATTTCTTTTTGTGTGTCATCTTTAATTTAATTGTGTAAACATAACATGCAAATCATTGGATAACATTGAGCTGATTTCTTTTCTATATGACACAATCTCTTTGTCATGCCAATTTTCATTCTGAAAATATCTGTCAGCCATGTAACATAAATATAAACATCTTCCTTTCAACTTAGCAAAACTATATTATTGGCATTTTGCAAATTTTTATGGCATTCATGAAATATAAGACAATGTTCCCTTTTTTCATTTCAACAAAACTATATTCTCAGGCCCTTGAAATTACTGGACAATCATGGTATTACAGTTCTCCTCTTACCAATTGTTATCTTATGATTTATTTAGTAAATCACATAAGAACTTTATCTCAAAAGGGTCACTACATGCAAAGAGTTCATATTTATTGTGGTTACCTGTATGTTATGCTTCTGATTTTGCAGTTGAACTATTTTAGTTAAAAAGGAAGACATACAGTTGAATATCTGTGTAACAAGCCTTTATTTACATGTATACATTTCAGGAAACAGCTAGATTAACAACTTAACTAAACCCACCAATGCCACCACAGCTTATCAATCCCTGGTAATAGATTATTCTATTTCACTATACAACACAACATATCTTTTTTATAGGTTCATATTTCCTAAGATGAGGATCTTGGTTACCTGTATGCTATAATTCTGCATTTTGTAGTACAACTATTTTATTAAAAATGTCACAGTTGGATAACTGTGTTACACACCTTTCTTTACAGCAGTTAAGATTACAATTAACAATCTAAACTCATCGGCATTAAAGCTTATCAAACAATGACAATAGACATGTTTATTTCACTATATAACTAGAGTAAAGAAAAAATAAACTTATTTTCTTTTCATAGAAAGTAAGTTTACAATCCATGACTGCAGATGACATATTTTTTTCAAGCATGCAATTTATGTATATTTTTCTTTACTTCTCCCACCACATTTTTGGGGGCTTTTTTTGTTATTTGTGGTGAATGTTCATATAGTCTCTCTTTTTGTAATACTTATATTTTACTTCCTAATTGAGTATATATATACAAATATTTATTTCATCAAGCTTTGTTAGATCAATACTTGCTTTATTTCATCTCTTCTGTTAGTACTTCTCAGATGCAACTATTCACTATAAATCACTCCACACATTAGTAGCTATGTGGCTATATTTTGTTGACTGCAATATTCAATATTTAAGCCTTTGTTCTTCCTATTGGTAAAGACAAGGATTTTTTTTTTAGTGTTTGGGTCAGTTGTGAAATGAGTAATGGTCATCAAATTGTGCCATGTTCAAGATTTCCTTGAAACTCATCTGACATTCTGGTTTCAGGTAACCATCAATTTCTCCTCTCCATGTCTAGAAATTTGTCAACACCGATTCTCTAGTATTTCATCATGCGGTGTTTTGTTGGTCCCTTGTGAATATGTAGTATGGGGGGGGGTATGGACAAGTTCTTGTCATGATTGAGTATATTGTATTGAATGAATGGGTCATGATCATGGTTAACTAGGAATAGGATAGTTTAGGAAGACAAGCCTTCCTCCTTTCCCACTGCCCTTCAGCCATGTGCCACAATTTTGTATTTTTATACAAAATAAATATATTCTCTAGTATTTCTTTTAGTTCCCAGGACCTTATTATTACAATTGACACTTCTGTTTACAATTATAAATGGTCAGTATGATACCTGCAATCAAAGACATCCTGGTTATAGTTCCTAACAGTTGATTACTCACATCAGTTTTCCTCTTCTTTAATATCTGTGGGGAGATGAAATGCTACAGTTCAAATCCCATCCAACAGGTGAACAGCCTGGAGAAGTGCCTTACTGGGAATTACCAACATTTGGTAAAATTGTCCAATTAGTTCCACTAAGCATAGTTGATGATCACCAATTAAGGTGTAAGCCCCTAGAACTTCTAATCTACATCATTCAACTTGTTCCAGCCTAAGTAATTGAAACTCCATTTTTTAACTGTAATTTAATGGTTAGCAGCTCAGAAAGGGAAATCAATAAACCAAGTTCATATTCTGGTCGATTTCATTATATTCACTTTTGCACAAATACCCTTGGGAAAGGTTTGAATTCATCTCTTCTAGAGACTACTTCAACTCTATATTTCTAAAAGTCTTGGCTTCAATTCTGAAATTTTATTTACTAATTATTTTTTATTTTATATTTTGTTTTTTTCTCCTCAATAGGCTTATGTATCATCCAGTTCACACTCCTCCCCAGTCTTTTGAACAGGAGTACAAGGTTATCCTTTGTTCCCTGTTTAGAGAGTTCGGTTTCTGATTCCTTCTAAAGTCTTTTCATTCTCTTTCACTCCTAATAGCCCCTTGCATCTTAGTGGCATTATCACCTTACTTGGGGGTGAAATGATTAAAAAAAAAATTACTAGTAGATTTTCCTTTTCCACAAGAGTTACACAGACCAAACAGTTATAATAATTCCACAACTGTTGGTTCCATTTGGGGGGGCAGCCATTCTCAGTGAAGTAGTTCAGACTTAATATTTTTTGTTTTAGAGAATAGGTGGAGGTGGTGCTGACAATGTTCAACACTAGGTGTCATAATGGAAGCATTCTGACATGCTCTACAGACAACTGTAAGGATATTGAAGTTTGGCTTAGTTGATTTATGATCCTTGACAACTTTATATTGTTTGACAAAATTACTTAACTCTCTCATTTCAACCATTACAGCTTTGGTTACATTGCTAAGCTCCTGAACAATGACTTGCACATTCTTAACTAACCATCTAATACTTTGCTTGTTCTTGGTCACATCAATTTGAGTAACATTTAAGATCAATAGACTAACTTCTTGGACCAAGATCTCTAGACAACCCTTACCCCACCCCAAAGCTACTAATATTCTCTAAGCCTATCTTAAGTCATATTTAAGGCTTTCCTCACTATTGGCAGTATTGACACCCTTCCTCTAGCTTGCAACCATTTTAAACCCCTTAAATAATTAGCCATATTTCTCCTCACCACCTCTAATATCCTTGTTTCCTTATTCTAGGAAGACAGTAAGTTTTGATAATCTCCATTGTCTAGGGCAAAATATCCTTTAGCTAGTCTTTCTTTCACAGTTTTGCCTTTTACAATTTCATTCACTAGGTTTCATCATAACAATTTGTTGGTCTATTATAAATGCTATCAATCATTTAGATCAGGTAATTATTACTTTATTGGATTTCTTACTTATGTTTGTTTACATTTCATTGTGCCTGTCATCATCACAACAACCAACAGCGGCACTATTCCCAATTTAGTCATCTTGCAATACAAGCAAGGCAATGATTATTCAAGGAACAAAATACCATAACCATACATTACCTTTTTTTCTATATTGGGTTCATCAACTCACCTTTAATTGCTTCCTACTGAAATTTTATCAATTAATTTTATCACTACTTTCATGGTAAATGTTGAAACAAGTTACATGTTTTGGTTTCAACAGTCCAGACCTTAATCCTCATTCCCTTTGCATTCTATTGGTAGGGAGGATGTCTCACTCAGACAGATTCTTTCACAGAACAGTTACTGTGTGGAACAGACTCCCAGGAGGATACTTACCCATCATTATGATCTTAATCACTTCAAGTTTAGTATCAACTGTTATTTATCCTACATATCTTCATAATGTGCACTTCTTTCTCTTTTTATGTCCATACAACAATCTCATTCAGTAACCCTTGGCTTTGAGTGGTTCTTGGCCCTTGTATTGGGTGAACAATAGTATTAAAAAAAACTTATTCCTTCACCAAGATTTTTCTACATTCTAAAATAAATCCTTCATAATATATCAGGTATGAACCTTTTCAAAACTGAATCAATTTTACAGAGCGGAAAAAGACTTTCCCTTTAAATGCAAGAGTCAAGAGATTTTGTTATTTCAAAAAGTGAACTAGCCAAACTGAAATTAAAAGTCACCAAAGAACAAGAAATGCAAAGTTACTAATAGCATCAAGGCAAGTCAAAAGGATATGCATTAAAAATAAAATATATTTTTTCTTCACATTTTTGGCACACATATTTACAGAGTCTAAAAACAAGGAACCATCATAGATTGCTAGGCTTGCAAGATTCCCTGATTGTGCCTTTTCAAAAGTGGCAATTAATAGATCAAAGTCCCCTATGTTTATGGATAGATATTTAGAGTTGAAGTCATGGGTGGAGGTTATGAAGAAAAATGCTCCTATTTGTAAATACTATAAGATGATAAACTAGGAATGTGATTATGCAGAGTGGGGAGAGTTGTATCCAGAGGAAAAAAGTGATGTCACACAAACTGAAAAAGATTGTTGCTGAAACACACAAGTATAAGATAAGAAGTGTGTGTCATATTGTTACTGAAATGACCTGCTTGATATGGATTTCAGCCCTTCTACATTAAATGTAGATATGATTTGAGCCTGTGTCATTTGTCTATAACTACAGACAATTCTAGCCAAATGCCTATGGTTACAATTATTAAAGACTTAGGGTCAGTTAATTCACTGTTCACAGTGAGTGGTAAAGCTTTCTATCAGCTATCATTAGTATACTTTAACAACATAATAGTAATACACACTCTCTCTCACACACACATACATATATATATATATATATATATATATATATATATATATATGAGGGTGATATCAATTTCTCCACATTTTCAGAAATGGAATGTCCTATCTTTCTGGCACCCACTAATATATCCTGTTCAGACTCCAATAATTCATGTCAACTTGCCTTAAGCAGCCAAACCAGCATTCATATTGACTCACTGGAACACAACTGATATATGTCTCTGGGTATTTCTATGATGTCAAAGTACACTTGCGCCACCTACTGTTGCCATTACAAACTGCCATCCCGTGAACTTTGCTACATCAGTGTGTGTGTGTGTGTGTGTGTATAAAAAGAAGCAAAAAAGAGAGACTATATAAATCTTTATCTCAAATAATAATACAAATGGGAGAAACAAAAAAAGAAAAATATATACAGACTGAAAGAAGAGATAAATATGGAAACAGTGATTGTTGTTAACTTAGCAACCACAGAAAGAAAAAGAGGAACTTTTTTTTAACAAGTAATCAAAGGAAATATGGGCAGTTTGTATAGAGTGATTTTTTTTTATGAGATAAAGTTGTTATCATGTGATTAGCCAAGTAAATCACAAGTTCAGTGTGGGAGGAAATGTAATACCACGATTGTTGAATAATTTCAGAGCCCAAAAATATAGTTTTGCTGACTTGAAAGAAAGAGGTTCATATTTATGTTACATGACTGACATAGATATTTTCACAATGACAATTCACATGGCAAAGAAGTGTACCATATAGAAAAGAAATTGGCCCAATGTTATTGGCTACATTGGGGAAATGATCTGAAATTTATGTTTACACAATAAAATTAATTAATCTTATGATGACACACAAAAAAAATGCATGAACATAGCATAAGTATCATATCTGGTATAAAAATTAGAACTGTGTCATGTGTGCATTACTCGATTAGCTCATAAGACAATGGCTAGACAGAAGTCAATTCACCGTATGAATGCATGTTGAAAATTTATTTAATGTTGAAAGCCAAGTTAACAGTTAATGGCGAGGGGAGTTTAGTGATCACCTTGTAATTGGAAATAATCTAAAAAAAAAAAACTGTCTCTTTCTCTTGACTTAGAAGATTCTGATTTAGTATTTGATCAATCCTGCTCTTCTTGTCACTATATGCCCACATGTTGAACGATAAACTTTTGAACATACATGGTTCTTAAAATCAACATTTTAAAAGGTTGAATTGCTTCTGTTATCCTTTCATTAATAAAACATTGTCACTATTGCTTTGATTTCTGTTTTTCTTTTTACTCTTCATTATTTGGACAAGTCATCATTGCTGCATATTTGCATAAAACATGCACTTTCCAACCAAATATATCATCAGCTGTCCTGTATGGATTTTCAAATCACAATGTGGCCATCAGAATCAGAGACAAAACAGAAGCAACCAAACAAACCCAAAGTGTACTGTTACTCAATCAAAAAATGTTTATTAATATATCAACCAGGTAATTCCATTCACACAGTGCCAGGTACCCCAAGTACCCATGTGATTCCAAATTACATCTAAGTGAAGTTCTCCAAAACCTACAACTAAAAGAAAATCACTTTGTATTTTTCTCATGAAATATACCTGATGAGAGTTAAAGAATATATCAGTTGAAACCTTGTCTTAACAACAGCAAGTAAAAGAGGTTCAGTTATCCAAAGCATATTGGGAAAATGAATGAGTTTTCTCAATGTCATAGGCAATTTGTGTTGACTATTTTTATTTGGCTTACAGTAACAAATAAAACAGAATTATGCTATCAAATTAAAATCAGCCTAAAGATTAATTCCCTGTTAATCTTTATAATTACATTAATTAATATGAGCTCATTACTGAAGCAAGCATAACACCAGTGTTATAGTTTTACTACCAGCGTTAATGTTTTATAAACCCTTTAAGATTAAAAACTCCTTGATTTATTGTTGGCTAGTTAAAACTACTCTCACTAATTCTCTGCTATCACCTCTGAGTTCAAAATAAATAATCAGGAGTTGAGTGACATCACTAGTACTCAAATTTGACAAGTCAAATTAAGGTTGTTGTGAGTGACACATAGTGGCAGCCAGGTATTACGGTTCAAGTAAGTTGTTTTGTTACAGTATGAAATGAATGCACAAATGTCCATGAGGAAATGTGTGGTGTTTAATCAATGCCAAGAACAGTTCATGACAATCTTCTCCATAACTGGAAACTAAAAGAATAAAAAGACATGATCATAAATTATTATTATTCTTGCTCAAATTTTACTAAGTTGATAAAATTAAACATTTTTATGAGCCATTCTCCTATGGTTTAAATTAAATCATTATATGATGACCTAGATGATTGTCAAGTTCTTCATGGAACTTCTCAGAACAATCAGATTTGGAAAGAATGTATGGTTAACAAGAGAGAAAGATGTAAACTATGAATGGGAGGACAAAAAGGTACAGAAGTTTAAATATTTGGGAAGTGTTTTAACAGAGGATGAAAAATGTGCTACCAAAAACTGGACACACATTGGAATAACAAAATATGTATTCCAAAAGCTAAGCAAATTACTAAGAAACAGGAAAAAAGAATGGGGAACTGCTATGTAGTATGAATATTTTGTGTGCCAGTGAATACTGAATAATTTCCTCACAGATGAAGAAAAGACTTTACGCAATAGAGATGTAATTATACAGAAGAATGCCATGGATGGAGTATGTAAGCAATGGGGATATTTTAAGGAAAATGGAAGCAAAAAGGACACTTGTAATTAGAATCAGAAAGAGATAGCTGAAATTTTTAGGACACATAATGAAGAACGAAGGCTTGGTGAATTTGATACTCACAGGACATATCAAAGGCAAAAAGGACAGTGGGAACCCATAAGTAACATAATGAGCTTCTGTAAATGGAAGGCAGAATAGGAAATGGGGAGGATAGTAAAAAAAACAACTATTACTGAGAGCTAAAAAGGAAAAATTGTGGAGAGCTGTGATTGCCCATATCTGGAAGAAGCATAGCACATGATAGAAGTAGAAACTAATCTCCTCTGCAAGTTAGGTTTTAGGTTACATAGTACCAGTAATAGAAACTAATTAGTGACCTGACCTATTAGACTAAAAATAAAAACACCCATTCTCCTTAGGATTCAACAATCATTAGTGGACAACAACAGCAACTGATAGATTTTGTGTCACCCTATTTTCCTATCAGGCAACTTTTCTCACCAAAGCAAACTGCAGAGCAAGAGCAACATTGTAAGATGAGAGCTTCGTCCTGGCTACCAGGCACTCTAATGCAACTAATGTGAGAAGGACTGCCTCTCCTGCATAGGTCACACTAGTCACTTGAGACCCTAAAATAGATGTGGAAAATACTCCTGAGTCTCTGCAAAGCCAAGCTATAACAAACAACTCATAGATTATTATAGCTTCATCTGAAGTCATGACTTAGATAGTCAGGAAAAGTTGCCTACATCAACTCATATCTGTGTATGCCTAGATTCAGAAGTGTGACACCTGATATCAGACAAGGAATATCAGAGTACCCTATATGTTGCAGTCTATAAATTCTGCCTCTTACTCTGTAACCCTCTACCTTGAGTGGCTCTTGTACCTTGTACAGGGTAAACATCATTGTAAAAAAGGAAAAGAAATAAAATGCTCTTTGTTTCACAATAAATTGCTGGTTGTCTCAAGGTGTGCCATTTCTTGGTTTAGAAATAGACTTGTCCTTCTCATAGATGAGTTGCCAGCTAAAGCTAAAATATATAAGATTTACACATATGTGGTAAAAGAAAAGATGGAGTCATGCCATTCTCAAAGACATTAGCATAAAGTGAATCCAAACTTGTCCCAACTGAAATTTGAAATTTTCCATTTTTGTCCCTTTAACCATTAGGTCACCTGCACCTCCCAAATACATAGATATAGGGTAGCTGGAATTTCAATAGATATTTAGGATGCATATCATTGCAAGATGAGTTTGATTCACATTTAGTGCACCATTTACATGACTTTGTACCAGACTAAGTTAAATTTAGTCGTCTCTTTGTAGTAATTTCCTATAAATACTGTATGACTGATATGAACAGTATTACAGACACAGACAGATATGAACTTATTAACATTGATTTACTTAACTCCAAAGAAACATATCTAGACAGACAGATCAATGGAAAAATTGATAGATATAAACAAAGTGAAGTCTGTAAATAGACCTGAATAGATTTTGATATATACAAACTGATTGAGACAGATACGAAACAGAGTTAGTCTTAACAGTTTCTTCGGTAAAATCATTTCAATGTTGCTCTCTGCAGCAAGACTCATTTGTTACACCAAAACAGAAATCAACAAAAGAATTAAGCACAAATATGATCAATTCATCACTGTATAATAGCTAATTTTATATCTGTTTGTCTTTGTTCACTATATAATAGCTAATTTTATATCTGTTTGTCTTTGTTCACTGTATAATAGCTAATTTTATATCTGCTTGTCTTTGTTCACTGTATAATAGCTAATTTTATATTGGCTTGTTTCAACTGTGGTCACTTTAAGGTTAATTTGGAGTCACAATTATCCTTGCCCATTTATATAATATCCAAATTAAATTTGGAAGAAAAGGAAATGTCATCAACTACCCTAACTGGACTTAACTCCTTTACCACCAGCTTAAGAAGCCAAAGACTTTCTCATTAGGCTATAGAAAAATTGTTTATATCTTGTATCAATATATAACAATAGATTTTTGTTTTGTTTTTGTTCTTTTTATCTAAAGCTAATTTATAAGGTAGAATCATTCTGAGATTAATTAGGGAAAGGAGAAAAAAGGCTATAATCCTGCCAGGGAAAAGAAAAAGGTACCAGACTTTATTGTCTACAGCAGTAGTTCTCAGCATGTTTGTTATTGTCTATGCACCTTTTTCCCCCCATATCTCAGAATGTCATACAATGACTTCATACAGTTGAAAGTTTGGTGGCTTATGCCTTTCCCAAGGACATTAATAACAAAGTTGACAAAACGAAAGTAACATTTACCTACAACCTTCTCTTTTTTTTCTCCATCCATTCAGTCATTTTGTATACAGCCCTAATCTTTTGGTTAAAAAGAAAAAAAAGATCAAAGTAGGATTTATACTCCACAAAATCAACTATTTAAAATTCTAGATCCCCTGAATCTTCATGGTCTTAAATTAAAAATGAGGACATTAGTCACAGCAAAATGCAAAATACCAGAGCAAACAAGACTGTCCTTTTTACATAATACATTTTTCCTGCATTTCAATAACAACCAGGGGACAGTAAATCCAATCAAAGTGCTAACGACCTGCATGTACCTGGTTTTAATTAAAACTTAGCAACAAGTCATGACACCAAATATTGCAAGCATCACCATGGCAACGCACACTGCAGCTGCTGTTGCTGCTACTAGGAATGGGGGAGTGAAGAGATGTTATGAATAATGCACATTGAATGCCCAAGAAGGACACACAGACAGACTGGCAGGCACAGACAGTGCACTTTCTACTACAAGTGGTTATGGCTATTGTACTGGGGGTAAAGGGAGAGAATACATAGAAAAAGGGGAAAGAGAGAAATAAGAGATACAGATATAAAATAAGGGAAAGGAGTAAAGAAGGGAGACTCAGTATCAGTAGAAAGCAAAACAGAAAGAGAGAGGGAGCAGAAAAAAGGGAGAATTTCAAAGGAGAACAGAGAGAGGATGCTGAAAAAATGTGTAAACAATAGAAAGAAAGGTAAGAGAAGAAAGAGATAGAAAAAGTAATATAAGATAGGAATAGGAAGAAGAAAATGGATTAAAGAAAAAAAGGAAGAGAGAAAAGGAGTTAGAGATGCAAAAGGAAAAAAGAGAGATAAAAGTGAAAAGAGAAGAAATGTAAATTGAAGGAAGAATTGAGCAAAAAAGGTGAAATAGAAGAAGAAATAAAAAGAGAAGAGATAAGTAAAGAAGAGGATGGAGGGAAACAGAATAACAGATACAAATAAAAGTGGAGTGAGATATAGGGAAAGACAGCAGAAAAATAGGGATGAGAAACAAGAGAAAAGAAATAGAAGGTAGAGAAAGAAGAAAAAGAGGTGAAGGAAAAACACACTTCCAGAGAAGGTCCTCCATGATGGCAGTAGCCTATTTCCACAGAATATTATGCCCCAACACTGTACAGGAAAGGTTCCAGGAAAATGAAGAAGTCTTCACTTTTCAGATTTAAATCACAATGAGCATTTATGGAATGTGTTGGACCAACAATTTCACTCTACTACATCTCTAGAACTATCTTATGTAAGTTAAAAGACATCCATATATGAAATCCCAGAGGAAACCTTGTCAGCTCTTGCAGAGTCCTTGCCTGATCAGGTAAGAGCCATTTTGTGGGCAAATGAAGGACCAAAACTTTATTAGGCAGTTATTTATAATATTTTGGTTCATCATTGTCTATGCCTGCATACTGGAATTGATTTGAAAATAATGCTTTGTATCTGATTATGTTAGCCCACAATGGTGGTGGTATGGCAGTAGATGGTGAACCTTCTTGCCAATAACAAATTATATTTTTGCCTTGATACAAATAGCAACTGAAAGGCAGTAATGCAAAATAGTATGACGTGAAAAAATGTGTCACTAAATTATTCCATGCAAAAAAAAAGAATGTAATTATTGATATTCAACAAAGTTTGCTAAATATTTCCAGAGACCAAATAATGGATGTAAGCACAGGTGGTGGGTAATGCATTTTAGCAGCAGTGGTGAAAATGTGTGTGACAAGCCACAGATTGTTGTTTAGTGGTGGCAAAACTCCATAAGCTAATAATAGTACCTATGTGGAGAAAATAGTATTTTGTAGCAGAAAACCTATTGTGAGCTCTGTATCTGTAGTTTCTGTGAATATAAATATAAATGTTTACTTTCAGAGCATTTTTTTGTGTGGGCATGTGTGTTTATAGATAATAAATATATGAGGAGGCACTGTAAAATCTTTGACCTAACCAAAAAGGGATTTCAAAATACATTCTATTACGTAAGATTTTGTGAACTCAGTCTGGTCAAGAATTTTTCAGCACTTGGTAAATTTATATACAATGGGGTACAGTGAGTGTTGGCAATAATAATAAGATGCTGCTCAATGTAAAATAACTTATTAAGAGAAATTATATGTTTATTCCTCACAGTTAAATGTTATTTAAAGTTTCATGCACATATCAATCGTCAGGCACAAATTAAAACTGTCTGACCTAACAATTCTTTATTCAAAAGCTACTGGAGTAGTCCCTTTTCAAATGGAAAAAAATAAATGGATATTTTTATTTTATTTATTTATTTGTTTTTATTTGTTTACAGTTATTTTTAGCTATTCCTTTTTCCCCATATGAAAATGGAGTATCCCTTCTTTATATATATATCTCCACACACACAATCTTAAACAGAAAAGAATGAGATCTTTATGTGTGAAACTCATTGGCACTGTCTAAAGATAACTTTACATGTGGAACTTATAATCATAGTAAAAATCTGTGTCACTTCTAATTCAGATTGTGTTCCCACTCTTTTCTTGATTTTATTTTTTGTTTTGTTTCAAGGCTATTGAGCACTGTTAAGTTTTGTGTTGTTCATATAGGTTTCCTGATTGCTTCCCCCCCCCCTTTTGTTGGCTTTTCTAACCAGTTTTGTTATTTTCTTGGTATATAACAGTAAACTCTGAGGTCAACATCAAGCTGTGAAATTCCGTTTTATGCTTGAATGCAGTCTTCAAGCCTGAAGATTGCATTCAAGCATGAAACAGACTGTTGCCACTTGGAATTGACCTCAAAGTTTTAGTGTGATGCATTTAGTCCCTTAAGACTTCAATGGACTAAGGGACAAAACATGTCACAAAAACTTTTCCCCACTTTGTCATACATCTTTCCTCCAAAATCATTCTTGATATATAAAAATTTATACATCATTATCCCGTGTGTGTGTGCTGTAATTTTCTTTACTCAACTCAATTCCCAAAATCAATACTTTAATATTTGGTCAATGAACTATGAGACTGGTGCTAAGATCACACCAACTTACAGTTGAATTGGCTAACCATAAATTCTATGCTAACAGTTTCTTTTCTTGCACATCTTGCTTGTGGAACTGACTTCCAGCTTCATGCTTTTTGGCCAACTTTAATCTTCAAAAATTTAAATGCAATGTCAATCATTATTTACTGTCCTCCAGATTACTCCTTTTGTTCCTGCTCATTAGTAATGTTTCTGTTCTTCTACATTCAGTAACTCCTTGTGTCTTAGTGCTTTTATGGGGTAAAATTGTTTTTAAAAAAAAATTTTTTTTTTTTTAAGTTAGACCTCAAAATTTTCAGCATCCCATCATGTTCACCGATTTTATGCATACAGTCTTGTCTGTATTGAACAAAACAAAAATGTTATATGATTCATATGAAATTAAAAAAAGAGCACAAAACCACATCTTAATATCTACAAAGAATAAACCAATTACTGCAATATATGATGAAAATCATATGTTTAGATGGTTAGGTTGCTTGCATACAATGCACAGATCTCACAAAATAGTGCATAATTTTCAGGGGAATGAGTATCTCTTCTCCAAGTAATTAATGACTTGATTACAATCATCAGATTCAGCTTCATTCTACTCCTGTGCTTTCATCAGAATCTTTATTATGACTGATATTGTTCTCTGATGTCAGGAGTTAGGACTAGGTCCTAGATTTCCCACAGACTTTTTTGGAAGGTACCTGCTTTCCTGGAGTTAAAGCTAAAATTGATCCTGTTATCTCACTGAATATGGCTGTAAAGAGGATTTGCCTCAAAGAGTTTTAATTTTACAACAGTTGGGCTATATTTTGTCAAAACTGACCCATCAAAAGGACAACTGATAAGGACAATCACACTAGAATACAACATCCACTAGTCGACTGGCATGGGAAATTAAATAATCATTCATGCGGGCAGGCAACATTAGTAGCAGTCAACAGCAAAATGTAGACTGAATGCAATGCATCCTGTAGGACAGGCTTCTAATGAGTCATAAGTATTGTGATTTAAGTACAAGGGTGATTACCTGCCATATAATTCCATTAAACTGCTCACACTGACCATTGCCTTGAGGATTATAAGAAACTAGAAATACCTGTGAAAATATCACGGTTTTCCTATTTGAATTTTCTGATGAATCTTAATTCTTAAGTTAATGACCGAATAAGCTCAAGGCATGTTCTATGACAATAAAATATCCATAGAAATTCCCCTCTCACATTGTTAAATATTTGAAATTGACAAACTTTTCTATTTCACCTAAACAGAAATTAAGCACATCTTTACGTTGAAACACAGATTCCCATATGATCACCAAAGTTAAGCAACATCAAATTTGGTCAGTACCTAGATAGGTGAATGCTTGGGAATATCAGGTGCTGTAAGCTTTAATGTAGGGGTGATGCCATGGATAATGGCTCAGAATCATTAATCAGAGAGCCAAATTCCAATTCCAGGTGGGTTCATTATATACTCAAATACCTTTGGGAAAGGTACGAATCCACCTCTTCTCCTCCCAGCTATGGATTAATTAGTAAGATTTGTATCATTAAGTCATTATTATCTTCAAAAAGATTCTTACAATCTAAAAATATATTCTGGTTTTAAATAACCTGAAAAAGGTTAATAAGTCATAAAAAACAAATCAAATGAATCAATAAAAACTTCTAAGTAACTAAGGGAGAGACAACCAGAATTATAAGAAGACAGTTTGGATAGTAGAAATTCCATGACTATGCAAAAGATTTCTCATATCTGATGATATGAAGGAAGTACTTTTGTCTGAATTAAAGAGATAGCAAATAACTGGTTAAAGCACTAGATTACTGTTCAAACATCATACCTGGACAAGTGAAAGTGCTCATCTGTTATAATAAGTATTGGTTGGTTGAAGATGGCAAATGGTATGGTTGCTTTAATCAAATGTGATGCATCAGGTCAATGAAACTGTGATTTGCTTTTAGCCGAAATAGAGAACAAAGACAAAACACTTTTTACATCCTCAACGGAGAATGGTGGGTTCTTTTTTCTAACAATGGATAATGTGACTATTTGCAAATGGAATGAGTCCCACTATTTTCACTTCTGGGTAGGGATGTATTGTAGCAATTACAAAAAATGAATAAAATAAACCTTTTTCCCATTATTCAGAAAAAACAGGAAAAAAAAAGACATTAGTCAGCTGACCTCGATCCCAGAATTTCCAAAATTTGCTTTTACTGTGATCAGACATCGACATGTGACTGTTACCCTGAATTCAACATGGTCAAGATAAAAAAAAAGATATAAATTATAGACTCTTACTGTCCCTTCACCTAAAATACAGCATCCATCCATGCTTCTTATAGCTCATAGTTAAAGGAGAACCTGATAGACTTCACTTTGTGGATTCCTGCTGTAATGAAGAAAACCTACCATGTCTCTGTTTGTGGACTATAGGCACCCTATGAAACAGAGAATTTTTTTTACACCCACCACAATAGCATTCATGCAGTATCTGGATGATAAAGAGAACTGTACAATTTAACTAATATATTAGAACCAACAGCAGAACGGTATGTCTAAACAAAATATCTGTAGTAACATTATTTTTCTAGAGAGGCACTTTTTCAAGACTGTAGCAAAGAAGCTTAATCCTATATCTCTGAATTTTATTAGTCTGCATAGAATCAAACATCAATGCCATTTCTGATCAGTAAGAAAGATATAATGGCTTCTAGTTAAGTAATGTCTCACCACTTATGCAGGGCCTCCACCATAGCATATGCTGCCTTTTCTATTGCTGAATGTTTTTGTTCATTGGTATTTAATGTCCTTGAAAAGAAAGCCACTAGTCTACCAGCTTGATTTAAGGGAGCAGATGCATCCATCTCTACAACAAAGGGAATTGTTTCATCAATAAAATGCTCCACAGAGTTTTCTATCACAGCTTTCAACCATTCAATTGCCTTTTCAGCCAGCTTGGATAGTGAAAATATCTTAACTGGTACAAGAGGAGTAATCATCTCAAAGTAATTGGCAATCCAATGGGAATAGTATGAGAACATAACTATAGCAAGATAGAGTGAATCCATATCCCAAGGAAAAGGAAGATCTTTTAGTGGCTAAACACTTTCTGGATCAGGTTTCATTTTATCTTCAAAAATAGTATAAACCAGGACATCCATGGAAGTTCAGAGAATGTGGACTTAGCATAATTGTAAGTCAAGCTGAACTTAAGCAAATCTTCTGAGGTTAAACACATTCTTGCTTAATTTTCCTATAATTATGTTATCCAGTGAACCAAACATGTTAGAAAGAGAGGTGTTAGCAATGAATTTGTCTATAATGCACTGAAAGCAGACAATTCCAATGGTTACCCCAAAAGATTGCTGCAGACTTGGGATAGCTGACCACAAGCCTTAAAAGTACTTTCAGGCTTATCTTCATCAAGTATTAAGACTTAATGGTAGACAGATGTCAATTCAAGTGTACTAAAGAATCAATATTATAACCCAATGTTCACCAGTTTATCAATCTATGATAAGAGGGAAAGCATCAAACACTGAGAGTAATCGAATACCATTCTTTTCTTGTGTTGCTCATTAGTGGTTACTACATCAGCTCATCAAAGGAAAATGCTTAGCTCAGCTATCCCTTCTGCAAACAGCTTCTTCTCTTTGTAAGTTACGTGTTTATCTGGAGAATGCAATATGGTAGGCTCAGTAGCCATCATTAGCTACAATCATTGCTAAGATTAGTCAAAATTAAAAAGGGTAAACAGAAAAATATCCATTTATCCCCTCTAAAATTTACACAGATACTCTGATGTTGTTTCTTAAAGTCCTGTCCAAGGATGACATTATTGTCATCAGTCACATGACTGGGTATGGTCATAAGCACTTGACCAGTTCTCTTTACATTTCTAGGTTCAAAGCTGGGGAGGTATTCATTCATACATAGCATGTCTTAGGCAACTAGAACAGACAAAGGCTCACCTTAGTCACAGACACATGACCATTGATTCCATTGGAGGAACCCTCCACTGGCCTCAGTCTAGGAAGCCCTCCACCCAGCATCATCACTGCATAGGCTGTATATAAAGGGAGCCCAGTCTACCCCATTGACCCTAAAGGGATAATATCAGCCCATAAATCAGACAAACCCAAATTCTTCAGCTCTACATTCCTCAAACAATATCCAGAAGTTTCACAACCACAATGAAGTTGAGACCATAGATAGATCATTAGTGTGAGCATACAATTCTAGCCTCCAAATAAGAAATTGACATAGAAAGATCTCAGTACTAGCCCTGACCAAAAGTACTGTGACCTTCTTTTCATTCTAGTAGTAGCAGGTCAAATTTCTGAGCTGCTATCCCAGTAAGAGCTGGAGATTGAAGTGCAGCAGATGTTGCAAACCTTATTGAATGACATACCTTTTGGAAATAGCCATATTGACACATTTATTATTTATAACTTCATGTGCTTGACAGTTCCAGTGCAAGTGCCTATTATCATCACAGAAGAAATATTTCTGTCCCATATAGACAACAGCTGGTATTGGTTTTCATACACTCCATCAATACATGTACATGTTTTTATATTATCAAGAGAAGGAGCTGCTGCTGCTGCACTAACAGTTGTCTTTCATGATCTTCAACTCTTTTGAGCATATTTGAAACTCTTGTTTGATTAAAGGCAGTTGTAAGATTGAATACTTTCTCCTCAAGCAGCCACTGGAGGATGGTATTAAATATTAGACAACTTATAAAAGAATTGGCTATAGCTGCTTCTTTACACTTTTCATCACTGACAGACCCCTATAATTACAGTCTCCACTCACATGTGCTAATGCCTACAGATATTCATCCAATATTTCCCCTGACCATTACTGACAGGTGGCTGATGAATTCACCTCATTTTTACACTTAATGTAAGACGATGTCTACAAAGTATATACTACATAATGAAAAATTTACTTATATATGAAAGGAACAATATAGTTAATGAGTATATTCAGTTCATCAGGAGAATGTTGCTCAATAGCTTGGAGAAAATTGAATATAGCATACCAATGCTTCCACTCCTTAGCAGCAAAATTTGAATAAAGGCCGGTTTAAAAGATCTTAGGTCACAGGAACTTATCTATGGTTCAGATGTTCAAAGTCAATTAAATTTTCAGTTTGAATAACATTAGATTTAAGGCTCCAAGTTCAAGAGTCATAGGACAATATACTAGTAAATAAAAGTGTTAGTTCATTAGTTTGATGAAGAAATAATTGCAAGTTCAATGCCTGTGCTGTGTAATACAAAATGGAAACAAGATGAGCAATAACTGAGCAGTATTAAATAAGAATAATATACAATAAACTTGGACATGGACAGTAGGGCAAGTTGGTTTTTCATATATTTTTTGAAAATCAACATTGCACTCAGTATGAAAGTTAGGGTTTTATGTGATAAGTAGACACCAAAAAATAGATTTATAACTTTTACCAATTTTTGAGCATCCAAAAAAATGTACAGAAATACTTAATTTCTGCAAGTTTTTTGCTTACAAACTAACTTAAAAATTTTGCTATTTCAAGAATAAATCCAAAAAAAGTTGATATCTTTTGTATTAGATACATTGAAAGGAAAATATATACAAACCAGAATTCTAATTATGAATCATCACAAGCAAAATATACAATTTTTTACTGTATTCAATAAGTAAAAACTGTGTAAAAAATTACAAAAATGGCTATTCAATGAATAAAATTTGTTAGATCATAATTAATAAAAACAAAAATTAGATAAAAGTGTATTTAACACCATAATACTGTTGGGCACAAATTATAAGACAAAATGTTTTAAATTTGCATTGTTTATTGAAAATCACACTAAAACTATTGCACTGCGTAACATATTACATCATAATATAGTTTGGTTTGTTTGTTTTACGGCATATCAACCTCAATGGGTTATTTAATACCAACAAAATTTTCATTGTTGGTAATATTTTTTTTTCCCAAAATCTATTTCTGGTAATTTTTTTTCCTTCAAAAATCTATTTCTGGTAAGAATTTTCCTTCACTGGATTTTTTTTTTTTTTTAAAGAATTTATTGTTGGTAATATTTGTTTTTCAAAAATGTATTGCTGGTAATAATTCCTTTATACAAAGTATTTCTGATATTAAAACCAATTTTTACACTTTCATAGTGTTTTGATCCGAGTTTGGGGGTTAACTATTTGCCTATAGCTGGAACCCTAACAGATGTTACCACCCCAGGTTAGAGTGGACCTGGGAACACCAGCAATTAAGAGGTGGTTCTATGCTCCTCAAAACTTGATCAGAGACCTTGCTGTCAGATGTAGTTTATCGTCATACCAAGGATGGACATCATAATTTAAATGAATTGTTCAGTATAATATCCCTTTGAAGTAAATGAAGGTCTTATTTGATGGCACAAGGATTTAGTAATAATGCCTTTGTGTCATGCACCTTTGTCCATATACAATTTGTGAAACTTCAGTAAATTATACATTTTATAAGGCTGTGTTATAAGGCTTTCAATGATCACCGGAATATTAATTCCAACGCTATGATTTTGAACCTAAATGCAATCTTTAAAATTGTCTCCTCAAAAAATGATAACAATTTGGAAAAAAATATTTTGTGTCATTATTTATCATGTGAAACCCCAACTTTCAAATTGCATGAAATGCCACGGTTCCAAAATCAATCTACCCAAATAGACAGTGAAATGAAAACAATCTATTGCCATAAATGAAATAAAGGGTTCAGTTCAAAATTCTTTGAAGCTTACCTGGGTTGACAAACACCTGAAGAAGGTCAAAGAGCACAAAAGTCAAAAGAAAAATAAGGACATAAGTCTGAAGGAACATTATAATCAGCTGTATTTTTTTGTTGAATAATAATAAAACCAGAATATATCACTTAAGTTTTATTGAACATGGCAATATGTAGGCTTTCAGTAATAAATGAAGTTCCTTGATTTCCCACAAGAAACTGGTATTATATATATATATATATATATATATATATATATATATATATATATAAGGTCTTGTCAACCAAGATGCTACTAATTCCACACTGAATAACTGAAAGTGTCACTATAATATAAAATAGAACACAACAAATAATGAACAAAATAACCACAATAGCAAAAAATTTAGAGAACATACTCAATGAAATTGAAGAAAATTAAACTTTTGCATCCTGTAAAAAACTGGAAACATCTTTTACTAAACATGCTCTTCATCCGGAAGCAAGGGCTCTGATTAAGAGGTTTTGAGAAGTGTGGAACCACCTCTTAATTGTTGTTGTTCCCAGGTCCATCTTCACCTGGGGTGGTAGCACCTGTTACAGTCCCAGCTATGGGCAAATAGTGACCTTCACCCCCACAAAAAGAAAAACAATAAACAGGTCATTTTATAGTAAAATGACTAACAATACATTTTTATAGCAAAATGACAATACAACACTAAAAAAAAAAGTATAAAAATACAAGCAATACTTTTTTGTAATAAATTTACCAGATTGTATAGTCTATTTTGGTATCATCTGAAGTAATTCCAGTATATATCAAGGTCACCATAGATCAACTGCTCTTTGAGCAAAAATTCTTTATTAACATGAAATTCATTTCAGATCATCTGGTATTTCCTTATACTCAGTGAATTTTCACACCAGCCATCATATCTGTAACTTTCGGTGCAGATCAAGTGACAGGAAGTCCTCAAATCTCAAAAAATTTAATCTTGGGTTTAATATTATTAACTGCAAGGATAGTAAGAAAAATTGCCGCGGTATTCAAAAAACTTGCTATCACATGATCCTTAGCTAGAGCCACAGATTTCACTACAGTTAAAATTCATCTAATAATAATAATAATAATAATAATAATATGTTTCTGGTATTTTTTCATCTACATTTGTTGTTTTTATATTTCTTGAATTGAATTATGCACCCCCCCCAATTCCTGTCCTTTATTGCACCTTTTTGAATTATCTTTTCTCTTTCTTCCTACTTCACTACAAATCTATTTCTATTCAAAGGACAGATAGCAGAGTTGGAAACAAATAACTATTTTCTACTCTGCACAAAATGCTTAAAAGTTTGTGTGCTGACCAATATAGATTGTCTGCTGTGTGAACACTTTTAGAAACTAAATTCAGGCATTTAACAGCATTATGCTGGGGCACTGCAACCTGGATAATGCCAAGTCACCTTGCCAGTGCTAATGTAATAAAAAGGCTGCTGAAAAATGCTTTCTTGATTGTAATATGAATAATTTGTGCCAGTAAAACTTTGTACATATTGAAGAATAGAAATTTCCTCAAAGTCTAGCAAAAAATGTCTTGAATTATTTTTGTCATTATTAACTACTTTATCCATGACATAAAGAATGATAGCATGTTTAAATTACTATTTGGTGGTTTTCACATGTGAGCTTTTAAATATATTTTTATTATATTAATATACAGTAATTCTGGGCAAATCACTTTATTACTTAATAACAAATGAAAAATGATCCCTCACTTTATGTCCAGTAGACTCTTTCTTATATTAAACACTCTTTTAGTTAAGCCCCTTCTATTACTTAGAAGGTTTGCATATACAAGACATTCAAGATATTTTTCCAATTATTATTGCTACACTTTGCTCTTTCATTAAATTGTTTTTTTAATTCCTCACATTGTAAAAATTCTCAGAACAGCCCTTCATTGTCATAAAGACACTGTCACCTGGTGACATCAGTGCAAGAAATATAACTCTAAAACACCCAAAACTTACAGGTATTATATACAAACTTGGCATATGATATGTAGAGAATTTTTACAATGTTTATTTCTTCTTATTTCCATTGCTTGTCTGAATTTCTTAGATGAAATCCTATTGTTAATTAATCATTTTGACTACTTTTTTCTTTTGTGCTCCCCACCCAACATTCCAGCAATTTTTATATTTTCAAGACAATAAATACACTCCTGTACAAGAAATAAACTGTCTGACTTTCTTAGATGAAGACTTGTAATTGTTATTAATTTTTGACTAGTTCTCCTTTCATTTTTTATTGTTTGTTTCCATCTAGTAGTAGTAATGGACATAATAGTCTTAAATTGTTTGACTTTCTTAGATGGAGCATTGTTATTATTATTAATTTTTGACTAGTTCTTCTTTTATTTTATTTTTATTGTTTGTTTCCACCTAGTTGGGGATGCCAATATGAAGCAACTACAGAAGTTTAACTAATTTGGGAAGTGTTTTGTCAGAGGATAGAAATGTAACACTGAAATCTGGATACACATTCTAAACGCTAAGCAAAGTATTAAGAAACAGGAAAATTTAATGAGAAACAAAGAAAAAAGAGCTGGATTGCTATGTGATATCCATTCTTTTATATGGCTGTGAATACTGGACAATTTCCACACAGATGAAGAGAAGACTGGAGGCAACAGAAATGTTGTTCTACAGAAGGATATTGAGAATTACAAAGTAATTTCACAACAAGGAAATTTTAATAGACAAATGACAGCAAAAACAACACTTATATTCAGAATCAAGAAGAGATAGCTGAAATTTCATTGACACATAATCAGGAAGAAGGGCTTAAAAAAACCTAACACTCACAGGGCATACTGAGGGCAAGAGAGATAGGGGAAGGTTGCAAGCCATTACCTGATGAGCTTGTGTAAATGGGTGGTGGAATGAGACACAGGAGGTCTACCAAAGGGAGAAAAACTGCTAAGGCATAGGAAGTTTTGGAGAGCCATGATCACTCATGCCCTGAAGTGATGCAGCATATAGAAGAAGTAATAATGGTCATAAGTTGTCTAAATTTCTTAGAGTATTGTCATTATTACTAATTTTGACTAGTTTTTCTCTCATCTTATTTTTGTTGCTTGTTTGTATTGAGTAGTAATTGTTATTAATTTTTCATGCATTTTTTTTTGAAGTGTTGCCTAATATCAGCCCTCCTATATGGCAGTGAATACTGAACAATTTCATCACAGATGAAGAAGAATCTTGAAGCAACAGAAATGTGATTCCACAGAAGAATGTTAAGAATACCATGGACTGAACATGTGAGCAATGACAAAGTTTTAGAGAAAATAGAAACAAAGAGTAAACTTATACTTAGCATCAAAAAGAGATAGTCGGAATTTCTAAGGAACATAATGAGGAAAAGCAGCTTGGAAAATTTGATAGTCATAGGACAGATTGAGGACAAGATGGACAGAGAAAAACAATGCATAACCTGTCTAAAGAGCTTGAGTAAATGGATGGCAAGGTAAGGTTTAGGAGAGACAACAAAAAAACAAAATTTATTAAAAGCTACAAAGGACAGGAAATTGTGGAGAGCTATGATTGACTATGTCCTGAAGGGATACATCCTATAGAAAGAAGAACTGCTGTACAGACAAGGTCAGTAATAAAGAATTAAATTCTGACAAGATTTTAAACTGCAGCCAAAGTAGCAATAATGGGTGTGTCTAGGACAAGATAGCCTGATGGAGTCCCTCTCTCTTGCAACTGGTCTCAAATTCAGTGTTGTCCTTCTCTTAGAATGATTGCCCTTCCAAAGTTGAAGATCCCTATCTGTATTACTATTTATCCATAGCTGTGGCAGAGGCAAAAAAGATGGATTCATGCCTTTTCCAAGACTTATTTGTACAAAACCCCAAGAGGATGCTTATCCAATCACTACAATCTTAACCTGCTCAAATCTAGGATCAAACATTATCTTCCCTACATATCCACATAAACTGTGCCCCTTACTCTGTAACACTCTACCTCAGGTGGTTCTTGAACCTTGTACAGAGTGAATACCACTATAAAAAAAAATCTGTCTTATGAATGCTAAATTCGCCAAAATTTCTTGTTTCATGATGTGTTACAAAAATTTAAGCTGTACCTTTGTAGTTCCTTTTCTTCTTGTAATTTTATTTTTACATGTTTATATATATATAATGTTCACCCAAGGCTTGAGGTCCACTCAAGGTAAAGAGTTACTGCTAAAACGGACATGACAAATGGGGTGCCTGATATGAATGAAAGAGGAAGTGGTAGGAAGATTCTAAGGATAAGTAGGATAGATAATGATTGAAGATATTAAGATTGTTATGCTGAGGAAAGCATCCATGAGGGAGTCTGTTTCACAAAGTAGCAGTTCGTAAGGAAAAAAACAATTTGAGTCAAACTTCCTCCTTACATTTGAATATTTTCAGGTAATATACATAATGATTTAAGTCATGAGCCAGGTGTTATAACAACCCACTTGACAAGTGATTAACCATAACCCCAATGTCATAAAAGTTATTAATTTTTTTTTTTAACCAAGGAATTTTCACCTTAGATAAGTCTTACTTTCCTCCTCTAATGACTAAAAATTTGTAGCTTTCCAAAGTTGAGAAAAAAAATTCAAAGCTGAGCTTGTAAGGTGATCCAACACAGTCTTCAGTACTGGTGTCAAGTTGATCCTGACTCTTCTTTTTGGACAACATTAGTGGTGTAAATTTAAACTGAGAAATTCAGACAAGTGATGGGGAGAAAATGATTTATTCAAATGCTTTGTTCTTCATGTAGGTTCCCAGTGAAAGATCGTTGCTCAGCATTTCCAGGTAAAATTATCCCTTCCCAGCTAAGAGAGTTTCCAAGGGGAGTAAATCTCGAAGATTAACAAGTGGCATGGAGAGAAGAGAGATTTGCTGTGTGGGCAACTCTCTATTTTTTATACAATCTTTTCCCAGGCCTGTGCTTCGAAAAGCAAAACTTTCCAAGGTGTATATAAGTGGTCTCATGACAAGTTTCTCAGGATGAGCATTCCAAATATTTCATACTACTTTTTTTTTCAATTATTGCCATCACTGATTGGATTGCTTTTGCTTAATCTTTCAAAAGACTCTTTATAGAGCATAAAACCTGCAACTAGACCAAGTAATACTGTTACAGGTTCAGTAGCAAGTAAATTTTTACAAGGCCCTGATGGTCACCCAACATTCAAGATGAACTACCTTGGATGGATAAAGGGCATTAACTACACTTCTATTTACTTATAGCTGATGAGGGAAAGTGGATTCATGCCTTTTCCAAGAGTATTAATGCAAAGTCAATGTAATCTATCTCAACTGAAGTTCAAAACAGGAGATATTTTTCAGATGAAGTAAATCCTATGTTTTTGTAGATTATCATTACACTCTTTCTCCACACAGTCATTCATATATTATAAGATATATAACTCCCTTCAAGTATAGTGATTTTCTAAGTGTACCTTAGATGTGGCACAAGGCTGCAAGTATGGGGCACCCAGTAAGGATAGAACTCACTACTCAGTCATAAATCTTCTGCTGAGACAATTCCACAATGTCAAGGTAACCAACTCCCTTCAAGTATAAATACGCTAATTTATGTTTGGCTTTTGAGATAAAGAATTATCTTTGAATTATTTGATTCAATCAAACTATTGTTCTCATCTCTGACTGTTATAATATGTTGTTATAGACATGTTTCAGCCAAGTACCCTCTGGTCATCGTCAGGTATTCATTATTGTTTTTGATTTTAATTTGGGGAATTGTCAATATATTATGACTTATTCAATTCAGTTGAACTATTGTTTTCATCTTTCATTACTGCAGATGTTAATTACAGACAAAGTATTTCAGGGAAATACTCCACTCCCACCCAGAGTTTGAATAAAGAAAATAAGTCAAAGTAGATTCATATTACACACACACACACACACACACATATATATTTTAAATTCTTATAGGTGGAGAATAGCAAGGGCTACAGCCATGCCAAGTGATGCCGCTGCAAATTCAGTAACAAATTAATTTTTATGAGTGAGGGAATAGCTCATTACACAAAATAGACTATTACAGGAATAAAGGGCTGCAACTGGCTTAAGTGAGCAAGAAAAGTGAATTGATGCCTAAGGTGACTCATTTACATATAAAGTCACAAAGATTATAAATAGCTATGGCTATTATCCATGAGGTAGTTGAGTGTATACTACTTCCCATGAATCAGTAACACTACATACAACAGCCTCACTAATACCTAAAGAACCGAACAAACAATTATCACTTGATAATTATGAATATGCACAAGTTTGGCTTAGAATACTAGCATCTAAAGCTAGAACAAAAAAACTAAAAGATTTAAAATTAATTGGTGGAGAAGACCAAATAACTGATCTCTTCTTGACAACTGCTGATTGTGAAGCCATTATAAAATTATCAGTAATTGCACAATCAAGACAGCTGGAGGAAATGACATTTGACAATATAAGTCAACTAATAGGGAAAAACATAGCACCCAAGAAAAAACTAGTGAATGAGGGAGAGAGCTAAGTTTATGAATATTTCTCAAAACGTGAATGAACCAGTTATTGAATAAATTCTTTATTTAAAACAGGCTGCTAAATATTGTAAATTTAAGAAACTGGCATTGGAAAACCAGTCAATCAAAGCGGATTCAATCCAAATGAAATTGGAAAATGGGCTTCAAAATCAGGAGTATTGCCAAATGATTCTAATGCATTTATAACTGGGAAAGTTGTGTTGAATTTGTTCAGCAACAAGAATTGGAAAATTTAATAGAACAAAAGTTACAGATGTGGACAAATACACAATAAAGAAAAAAAAATAATATGTACTTTTTGTGGATATCAACGTCAAAGAAAAAAACAAAAATGTTTGGCTTAAATATATGTGTAAATCTGAAAAGAAAAACAGAGACAGTTCAACAAAATGAAGAGGAAATAAGTAAGGATGTCTTTTCATTGAAGAAGAAAAAAATGATAAAGGGTTATTAAAAATTTGAATCAATAATGTTTTATTGGACATGCAACTAGATATGGAAAATGACATGAAATTAGGAAAATCAAGATTAAAGAAAAGCCTTGTCCAATTGAGTCAGTTTGATAGATCTGTGATAAAAATGCTAGACTATTTTAAAGCCTACATTGAACTAAAAAATAAGTTTGATGTATTATCCATTATCGTGGCAAACTGAAAAGAATCATGGTCTAATAGGAAATGATGTATTGAACATAAATTTGACAAAATTAGTAAACAAAGTCAAGGCAGAAGAAACTGGAATGTTAAAACCTATAAAGCAAAGTTAAGACTAACAGAAAATCATATCCTATCACCAATGTAGAGCTTTGAACTCCTATATGGGCATGAAAAAATTCTCTAAAATTTACTTAAAGTCAGCATACCATCAAATAACTATTGATGAAGACTTTAAAGAAGTCACAACAATAGACATGCCAATAGGCTTATTAAGATGAAACAAGTTATTGGTAGCAATATGAAAAATACAATATGGCTTCTAGGATGACATTTGTGTTGGTGCTATTAATGATGAAGAATTAGAATGGAAAACCAGTATGGTTTTGAATAAGTTAAAAAATGCTGGATTAACAATTAACAAAAGAAATGTCTGCACAACATTAAAAGGACATCATTTTGGGATATTCCATATCTAACAAAGGCATATCACCAGACCAATTGTTAATTGACAAAATATTAAAAGTTGAAGTAACTAAGAACAAAAAAATAATTGGAATCTTTCTTAGGACTTGTAAATTTCTACAGACGATATGTAGAATGATACTTCGAATTGACAGAACCTTTTGCTGCTTTAAGAAAAAAGAATGTGGAATTTATTTGGACAAAAGAACAAGTGGCATTTGAAAGTTTAAAAGCTGTTCTGGCAAAGAAGCCAGTAGTAAAAATATTTGATCCAAAAAAGGAATTAGTAGTAACAACTGATGCAAGTGACCACTCAATTTTGGGAATATAAGCTCAGGAGGGACTCATCCTATTATGTATCTTTCAAAAAAATTGTCAAAAGCCAAATTGAACTATTCAAATATCAAGAAAGAACTATTGGCCATAATATGGAAGACAAATAAAGCTTGTCAGTTTCCGATTGGAAAGAAATTCCTACTAAGGTTCAACCATAGATCTTTAGAATTCATATTTAATCCTTGGAAGGAACTTCCTAAGGTAAGGTCTTCTAGAATTCAAAGATGGGCGTTAATGTTAATAAAGTTTAAATTTGATATTGAGTACATGAAAGGCAATACCATTTTGCATGTAGATGCATTGTCAAGATTGAGGTTTATTACTTGTGAAAGTGAGAATGAGGCAGAAAATATGAAGCTACTTTCTTGCACTAGGTTGAAACTGATATTTTCACAATAGACAAATTAGCTGAAGATACGAAGCGAGATCCCATATTGAACAGCATATTGTTCAGGATAAAAAATAATAAGTGGGATAATTGCTCATTGGCAGAAAGGTGTTTTAAAGAGGTTAAACACATAAGTTAACTGTAGAAAATGGTATAATTTGTAACAGAGATATAGTGGTTCTGCCTGCAACACAAAGAAACAAAGTTATAAAAAGTATACATGATGATGTTCATTGCAGAATAACATCTATGACAAAGGAGATTAAGGTGGGAGGCATGGTGGCCATGCTATTCTACAGATGTAAAAGAATACATAAAAAGATGTAAAATGTGAACTGAAAGAAGAAAATTTAGACAAACAAAAACACATACATGGCCTAAATAGTCCCATACTTGGGACAGAGTGCACATGGATCATGCCCATGTTAACGGAGTGGGATTATTACTAATATTGGTAGATTCATATTCAGACTGGCCAGAAGTAATACAGGTCTCCAACAAAAGAAGTTTGACCATGAAATGAGTGCTAAGGATCATATTTTCAACAAATGGAATCCCTAAAACGCCAGTATCTGACAACACCCCAGTTCTGTGACAAGGAACTATGCCAATAGTTGAATGAAATTGGATGCAAACCCTATAACCCCACCACACACACACACACCATACCATCTGCAATCAAACAGATTAACAGAAAGGATGGTTCAAACTATAAAAAAACAGATTGAAAATGTGTGTGCAACAGAAAGAAAAGATAGAAACATTTCTTCCTAAATTGTTGCTGAAAGATTGAACAACCCATCTGCCCTCATGGGTAGACAAGTCTGCCCTCATGGGTTGACCATGCATGTCCTGTGCTACTAATGAAAAACTATGGTATAAAAATAGTGAATCTAATCTACAAGAGGCAAGATTCATAATGCAAAGTGGACAGAACACTAAGATAACAGAAAAAAATGGAAATGGGATATTAGCGCATGCAGACCAAGTCAGATTGCAACACGATAGTGATGAAGAAATGTATTGTGAGCCTGAAAGTAATGAAGGCAAAAGTGTCATGTCAAGATAAATTAGACAGTGAAATTGAAACTAATATAGACTCTGAAGATGAACAAGAACAATCAGTTGAAGTAAAACTCCTATGAAAAAGGAAGGTTGAGATCTCCCATATCTAGACAATCATTTAGGAAGAGGGAGGAAGATAGGAGACAAAAGATCACAGAAGAAGTATCAGGGAAAATAAGGGGATAAAACCTCTTCAGTACAGGGGGATATGGTGACTCATTTACACATGAAGTCACAAAGACTATAAATAGCTATGGATATTACCCATGAGGCAGTTGAGTGCATACTACTTCCCATGAGTCAGTAACACTACACTACAATGCCTTTTCCTAAATAAATGAAAACTATCCCAACCATAATTTGAACTCTGTTCTGGACTTTCAATGACTGGTTCAATAAAGTTACATTATTTTGTTTTGTCTAGTTCTGTTCACAGCCTGTGACTGAGTATCTAGACACTGGGAACTGTATCAGCCCATTATTCATATACTTGTTGGATATACAGTATACAAGAATGATATAAATATCTGCCACTATCTGCTGTGAATGTGGAACTAGAATTGAAACAAAGTGGTATTTTTAAAATTAAAATCATATCTTTGAAGAGGAGGAGATGGAAGAGAGAAAACAAAAAGAACTTCAAGAAGAGAAAAGAAAACTGTCTTCATCGAATGCTGACCGTGATGTGAGGGGAAGAGAAAAGTGATTTTGCATGGAGAATCAGTTATTCTTAGTAAGTTCTTTTAAAAATGATCTGGACCCAAGTCAGAGAAATGTAGGTATTTTACTGGAGAAGGAGAGGGAGAAAATTTGCTTACGGCAGTGTTATCAGGAAGAAAAAGAAGAAGGAAAGGAAAAAAAATTTAAAATGAAGGAGTAAATGATAAAAAAAATAGAAAAAGGAATAAGAAGAGGCAAAAAGAGAGGAATGAAAGATGA
This sequence comes from Acanthosepion lycidas, assembly GCA_963932145.1. Taxonomy (NCBI): domain Eukaryota; kingdom Metazoa; phylum Mollusca; class Cephalopoda; order Sepiida; family Sepiidae; genus Acanthosepion; species Acanthosepion lycidas. The sequence continues at coordinate 83,503,118 of OZ010602.1, read as the reverse complement.
GAAAGAAAATTAGAGAAGTGTAATGAGAGATGTGAAAGAGAAAAGGAATGAGAAAAAGAATAAGTTACAAAAGAGGAACAACATATGAGGAAGAGAGAAATGGAAGGAAAGATGGGAAAGAGAAAACTGGAAGGAGAAATGGAAGGAGAGATGGGAAGGAAAAAAATAGAAAGATAGGAAAGAGAGAGATAGGAAAATGAGAAATGGAAGGAGAGAGATAGGAAAAGAGAAATGGAAGGAGATAAATAGAATGAGAAATGGAAGGATAGAAAGAAAAATAGGACGAGAGATGGGAAAAAGAGAAATGGAAGGAGCAATGGCAAAAGACAGAAAAGGAATGTGAGATTGATAAGAGAAAACGAGAGAGAGTGAGAGAGAGAGAGAGGAATATCTGACAGAAAAGAGATACAGAATGAGAGAGAAAATAAATGAAGATAAAAGAACTCAGAAAGAAAAATGAAAGGGAAGCTAAGGAAAAGTGATTTAAAAAGATGTACAAAGAGAAATCTAAGATCTTTAAAACAGAGAATAGAAAAGAAAAACAAAGGGAGCAAAGTCATTATCAGACACTCTAAACTCAGTTCTCTTTTTTTAATCATTTTTTTTTCTTAACCTTTTTTTCCTCCCATGACGTTGGAATTATGCAATTCTGACTCTACGACCAACTTAAATACAATAAATTCAATATCTCAATAAGAAATGTAATTATTTTTTCCAATGTACGGCCGAGGAGGGTTAGTGGAGGGGGGACACTACCAAGAATAGCAATGCCAACTTTATCTTTCTCTTCTTTCAAACATCTTTCATGTTCTTCTCCTCCTCCTCCTCCCCTCTTCCCTTTAGTATAGCAGTTTGCTATCAGCGAGAAGGAGGAGGAAGGAGAGAAAAGTGATGTGGATAACCCATTTTTTTTTTTTCCTCAATGATCAACATATTTATTCACCAATAGAAGACTTGGTTGATCACACAGAAGCACTTGCTTGCTCGTGCATACGCGCACTGATGAAGTTGGGAGAGAGAGAGAGAGGAAGAGAACTGTAGGTGTGTTGGGGGAAGGGAGGAGAGGCCTCCAGAGGGGTGGAAACACGAACATGCATGCACGTCTTATTGGTATTTTCGTGTAACGCACAAGAATGCGTGTATGCAGAATAATAATTGTGCACCCGTACTTTAAATGCACTGAAGTAACATCTACATGCGGTGAGGGGATGGGGGTACAGACTTGCATTTTGCAATCCTTGCAAAAGAAAAAACAAATTGTGAGCTTTGAACAGTAGCGCAGCATTGAAACCCAAACAATGCGACAGAGACAATTTTTTTAATTCTTATTTTTTATGAGCATATAGCATAATACCCATCAAAATTGGTAAGATTTTCTGTGTGTAGATCAGCAACTCTGTTGAGAATTTCTGTCTAGGATCAGAGTGTAATATCTGTGCAATTTGGAAATAGCACACAGAGTATAAAATGATAAAAATAATGATAAATAAAAACTTAGTCTGGCACAACGTTATAACTATTATTTAATCAATGCAATAAGTACTGACTTCATGATGGTCTTCTAGAGTAGATTGTTAAACACTATCGCACGGTTATATACCTGCATTGACTATTATTTACTAAACTTTTGTCTGGCACAAGGCCACAAATAAGAGGCACACAATAAGGATCAAATTCAACTCACTAATCACAGTAGTGATGACTTTGCATTATTAAACATTACTTCAAATAAGGTGACCTAAATCAGGCACAAGGTCTCAAATATAGAGCATTCAGTATCAATCACACTTCTGACTGATCTGCTTCACTAACTCACTAATCACTACTGAACAGCGAAACAGTATAACCATTGATAAGCCAACCTTAGCCTGGCACAAAACCCCCAATGTGAGAATTGAACTCATTACATCCAATCAATGATAGTAATCTGCTAAGGTGAGCAATCCCAACAGATTATGGACAAATACCTGCTGAGAGAGGATGAAGTTAGAAACAAATTCAATAAAATAAAAATGAAAAATTATACAAAAAGTTTTTGATTACAGGACATCATCAAGTTGCCACAGGTTTAAGATATTTTCCAAGGTTGTTTTTTTTTTTTTTTAACTCTTCTATTTTTTTAAAAAATACAGTTCTATTTGCTTAAAAATCGCTTTATTGAATGAATGATACAATCTGCCCAAGTTATTGGTCAAATAACAAAATAAACTCAGCTCTCTAACTTTGGTTGGCAGTCAGTCTAGAAGAAGACGAAACTTGATTTTAAAACCATGAAGAATACAACAGGAAACCACTCCACTATTTTCATCAAGAACAATTATAAAAGTAGAAATTACAATATTCAAGAAAAAGAAACTCTGGAGAGCCCTGATCACTTTTCCTCTGGAAGGACATGGCACTTAAAGTGATAATGAGAGAATACAATATGAAGCTTTATGTTTCAGAAAGAAAAATTATATCATAATGACTGTGCATCTAATTTGGAAGATGTTTTAATAGAAGAAAAAAATACAAAATAGATAAAATAAAGAATAAATATCACCCACTAGAGATGGAGAGAGTTTATATATATATATATATATATATATATATATATATATATAGACTAGCTTAAAAGGTGCCCTATTAGGCAGCATTTAAGCTCACTCAGTGGAGGGCTTTTATCACAATAAATAGGGAGTAGTAGATGCAATAGGCAACAGTAAACTACAGAAGAACTCAAATTGATCACTACATATTGCATTAATATCTAAGTTTACCTTTTAAATGTTCAACAATAAATCTTCTGCCACCACTTAATTTAAAGACAATTTGATGTACGTAGGTCCTTAACTTTCTGTACAAAGAATTATTTTTATTTCATGGTTGACTTTTACTGGATTTCACAATTCATTTTGATTATCTCCAAGTTATAAAAATTGTTACTGTACAAAAAAATTTATCACAAAATTCATATACAAAAAGAAAGAAAAAAACACCATTGCAGTAATGAAAACTTGGGAATCCAAAATTTCTGGATTGCCCTTCCAGATCCAAACAAGAATGTAATTTGCTGAAGGAGTCAGCCTGATTCCAAAATGATATGATATGTTAGCCTACAGCCTCTAGGAGTAAAGTTGAAAAAGTGTGACACAGTGACACACTGACATTTGCATTTATTACATAAATTATATTTTGAGACAGGGTAATTCTGGAAAATAACATTTTTAACACAAGCAGTCTTTGCAACTATAGTACTTGAAATCAAGAGGTAGAAAATTAACAAATAAAATGAATTATTATAGTACTGAGACAAGTGAGTGTGCAGACACACTCATATATATATATATATATATATATATATATATATATATATATATATATATATATATACAAACATGTTTCATTGAATAATATAGACATATGTCTATTTATTTTTATAATAATCCTTTCCAGCTCTCTAATCAGTTTCTTGATGTTAAGATGAAATTCATCAAGAAAGACACCATAGTTTTTTCCTAGCTATGTGCTTTCGATCAACTCCAAGATCATGCACAGGGGTGAATTACAAAGACAAATTTACTGTGATGGTGTTTTCTTTAAAAACACACATGAATGCGCACTGTTATAATTATTTAAAAATTTTTCATTTATATATTGTAGCTATGGATTTTTTTGCTAAACATTTATCCTAATATTGAATGAATATATGCTACCTAACTACTGATACCTCCTGACGAGTGGACGGACTAGGGTGTCTAAGAAACTCTATAGGCAAGATACTGAAGGTAACATCAATCTGCTAAGTGACAACCTTTTATTTATATATATATATATATATATATATATATATATATATATATATATATATTCACGTTCAGTTAAGTAATACTGAAAGTTCTTTAACATTTGTTCATTTATCTGCAAATTGAATCATTCATCTGGCTCCAGTGAGAAATTTAACATAAATTTTACATTGTCATCTGATGGCTTTAATTTTTATAAGCCATGATCAAAAATGTTGTGTGTTGTTGTGTTTCTCTGGACATTTTTGAATGCCACATCAGTGATTTTATATATATATATATATATATATATATATATATATATATATATATATATGTGTGTGTGTGTGTGTGTGTGTGGAATATTGGACATTTAGTGCTGGTGTTAATAAAATAGTGTTCAATGTATAATAACAGAGCTATATGATTTATATTAATAGTAAATTTATACAATTTATGCAATGGTCAGTTTTCACTCAATAATGACAAAGTTGAAAAACCTTTTCTGTGATGTGTTTGTCCTTTAGGACTTCATTGGACTATGTTTATGTTTAAGGACGAAATGCATCACATGAAAAAAATTTTCACTTTGTTATATATCTTTCCCCTAAAATTATATATATATATATATATATATATATATATATATATACAGATAGATAGATAGATGTGTGTGTTATATCATGTGCATGATTAGAGTGACTGTATACAAGGGGGAAATATAATGTTTTCTTTTCCTCATAAAGGAGACAAATGTCACACAAAAAACTGTAAAAACAGTTAGACATCACAAATAAACAAACAAGCCTCATAGAAATAAACTTTTACATACACTTGTACTAAAAAAAAAAAGTATGACTACTAATAAGGACTCCACTATTTATCAGAAATCTATGATATACCCAGGTTAATAAGTGTTTCTAACAGATATAAACATATTTATGTGTATTGTAAGGATATGCAAGAACAAAAAATGCATGAAAAGGCATTTTATGCAACAAGTATTTGTTTTTCAACATAATCTCCTTCTTTGTCAATGCATTTAATCTAATGCATCGCCGTTAAATAGATTTGTTTTTCTTTTTTAAGCATTTCACCCCAAGCAAGGAAGGAGTGCCACTAGCATACAAGGGGTTACAGAGAGTTAGAGCAAGAGTAAGGAGACATGATAGAGGAAAGGATGAAGAGAAGGACGGGAATTAGATCAAGGCATCTGAAGATGTCAATTGACATTGCATTTGAATAATTGAAGATTATAGCTATCAGGGAAGCAAGTAAGAGGAAGTGTGAGACATGAAGCTATTGGAGTAGAAGAGATGGCTACATTTAACAGTTTTGACAGTAGAAGGGATGGGACTGAGATGCTTAAATTCAAGCAGTTTGGGAACCAGCAAAAGTAGCTCATCGAAGCAGTTGCCATGTAAGTATTTGTAGAAAAGACAGAGGGAAGCCACAGCATGTCTGTGAGAAAATGACTGTAGATGAGATGCCAGATCAAGACCAATCACATTGCATACCCATCTCTGAAATTTGTTGAGAACATTAAGATGAACAGCAGAGGCTCGAGACCATATATGGCAGCAGTATTCCATGCAAGGGTGAATGGTTGATTTATAGATTTAAAGGATGGACTCAGGTGAGAAAAACTTTCTGGCGTGACACACAAAACCAACTTTCTTGAGATGGATGAAGCTATTGATTCAATGTATTTGTTCCATCCCAGGTCAGCGAACAGTGTGAAACCAAGCAGTCGCAGAGAAGCGCTCTTATAGAGTTGAGCATCAGATATTCTAAAGGGAGGCAGGGCGGGTTCTCTGTGGTGGGTAAAAGTTTTTGTTTTTGAGGCATTAAAGTTTACCAGCTATTTCTTGCCCCAGTCAACAACCAATTGGCGGTCCTTTTCGAGACCAATGGCCAGGTTAGTTTTGTCAGTGATACCAGATTTTCTATTGAGGCAGAAGTAAATAGTGGTGTTGTCTGCATAGATACCTACTTGGGAACTGATGACATCAGGAAGATCATTAGTGAAGATCAGAAACAGTGTAAGACCCAGGATAGAGCATTAGGGAACACCTGCATTCGTCAGAAAAGGAACTGGAGGAGAATCGGTTTAGGATGACCATCATTATACGGTTTGACAGGAATGATTGCATTGTCAAATAATCATCCTGAAATTCTGTATCCCTGAAGCTTACAAAGAAGGTCGGCATGCCAAACACTATTAGACACTTCGGAGATATCTAGAGCCACAGCTCCAGCTTCTCCGTTATTGTGAAGTGCTTGGTAAACCAATTCAGTTATGGCTGTGAGCACATCAACAGTAGATTGGGTAAAGTGGAAACCATATTGCTTGTCAAATCATGGGATGTAAGGTGCTGAAACCACTTCAGCATTGATTAACGCTTCAAAGACTTTGCCAAAGAGTGGTAGGAGACTGATAGGATGGTACTTAGATGGGTTAGAAGGGTCTCCAGAGTTCATAAAATCAGGTACAACAGATGAGGACTTCCAACAGGCTGGAAAGCAAGAGTTGTTGAGGCAATAGCTATATAGTTTTGAGGGGACAGGAGCCAGTTCAGGAGCACATTTATTCAGGACAATGGCTGGTATCCCGTTCCCACTGCTAGCCTGATGGAGTCTAATTTAGAGACAATGACCAATACCATCGATTGGGTTATGTGCAACTCACTCAATAGAGCCTCAGTTCTAGGGGGAAAATTGGGAGTGGGTACACTTGATGAGTTGAACATTGAATTGAATGAGAATTTCTGAGCAAAGCATTCAGCCTTATCAGCTGAGGAAGTCAGGACCTCAATTTGATTGAATAAAAGCGGTAATGTAGATTTGCTGTCATTCAGTACGCTCTTGTGGAGACACCAATAATCTTTGGATTTGAATTTGCGAGATGCAATATGCTGTTTCATTCTTTCAGCAAATAGTGACTTTGTTACATTGAGGACACGTTTGCACTTATTACAGGCTGAGATGAAGAGGCATCTGTTGCAATCTAACATGCCGCTATGGTACAAACGGAATGGGCAATAGCTGCTGAGCAAGCAGCTGAGAACCAAAGGGGTCAGCACGATTTAACTTTATATTTTCTTGCAGGGATGAAAGCCTCAATTCCAGCTTTTACCCTGGAGGAGAGCTCCGAAGTGCATTTTTGAATGGGGAGATTAAAGACCACATTCCAGGCAACATCACAAACAAAATCACAGAACGAGTTCCAGTATGCTCGTTGATAACAGAAAGATGTTCTGTTGGTAGGAGGTTCTTTGCTGGGGAAGGAGTAGAAGATGATGTTAACAGACACTACAGCATGATCAGAGTTGCTAAGAGAGCAGATCAGTGTGGCACGACAATACTCGGGGATGGAGGGGAAACAGAGATTGAGAAATGAAGCCTTACTGTCCTGGTTATTGGGGAAACATGTAGGAAAGTCAAAAGAGAAAATTTCAGATTAAAATTCAGTTAATAACTGTGATAGGCTACAGACTTGACTAACTCATTTATATGTATACAGTAAATCTAAATAGTTAAAAAGAACAATGATATTTATAATATATAAATACTTATATGACTTTCAAGCTCTGTATGATTAAAATTGCACACGCACACAAAAACTCACAAAAAGTGCCTTGAATCTGCATTGAAATGGTTGAAAAAAGTAGCATATTATATAACTCCCTTCAAATCCAACTCAAAAAGAAGGATTCATTTTCAAAAATTGAAAATGGATGTCAATAATCGGAAACATCAACCTACTGTACTGCTTTGTGATCTATTTACTAAACAAATGCAAATATTTTGTGAAGTGAAAGAGGAATTATATTTGAGAGATATTTGACTTGACACCCATATATTTTAAACTGTAAACTTACATCTACCGGCCAATGTATTTCGGAGTCTAAATGAAGAAAAGTACCCTCTAGCAAGATCTGAGCCATCTGAAAAACACACACACACACACACACACACGTTCTCTTTAAAACTCTTGAATGCACAAGCACATCCAATAACATTTATGCAATATACAATAATGTCATATTATAAATAAAACCCATTAATTCATTAGAAATTACTATAGATAGATAGAAACAGATAATGAACAGACCGAGATAGATAGATGTAAACAGACTGAATATATATATATATATATATATATATATATATAGAGAGAGAGAGAGAGAGAGAGAGAGAGAGAGAGATGTGAATGTGAAATACAGATAGATGTAAACAGACAGAGAAACTGGGATGGATAGCTGGATAGATTTGAACAGACTTAGATAGCCATCTATATTTCTGAGATGAGGTATTGTAATTATTTATATTATTTACATTGCTCAGACTGTAATCCTCATCTTTATTATTACGTTCATGATGTTTTGCAAGAGAGATTGCATGTGAAATTAAAACAACCTACCCTAGTGGACGAAATAAAGGGTTCAGTTCAAAATTCCAATCACCTGAAGAAGGCTGGAGCATACAACAGCCAAAACATCAAAAACATGACAATAAAGATGAGGGCAACAGTCTGAACAATGTAAATAATCTAAATAAGCCTTAGATAGATAGATAGATAGATAGATAGATAGATAGATAGATAGATAGGAGCAGATTGAAATAGGAACAGAACGAGATAGATAGGCAGGAACAGACTGATGTGGATGGATAGATAGATAGATAGGAAATGAACAAATTTGGTTGGATGGTTGAATAGACAGATACAGAGGGAGAGAAAGAGAAATAGGGACAATCAGGAACATATACTACTAGGATACAATGAATCAGACAAGAATAGATTAACACAGATCTAGAACAACAGGGATAGACAGATGGATTTAGAGAGAGAGGGTGAAGAAAAGATAACGAAAAAAGAAGAAAAGGAAAAGCGGGATCAAATGGGGTGTGTGTCTTGTAGACAGAGAAGGTGATTGGAATGTTGTGTTGGCTTTAAAACTGAGGAGTGCAAGTTGCCCCTCCCCATTTGTCTCCTTCCTGAAAAATAGGACGACAACAAAGAAAATAGGTCATCACTCCTGACAGCAGAGAGAAAGAGAGAGATAACATTTTCATTTATTTTTCTGGTTGTATGTAAAGCATAATACACAAGCAAGTTCAATGACAAGTTAAGATTTAATTTAGTATCTAACTTCTACATAAGTTTCTGTGCCTTTTAAAAAAAAGAAAGTGGACTTTTGTGAGAAAAAATTGGGTGAGAAAGAAAGAGTATTTGGGTGAAAGTGGAAGGTTGGAACATGTGCTTGTGCGTGTCTGTGTGTGTAACCAAAGAAGAAAAGTGATCCCTGTTTGTGGAGTGGAGGGGTGGGAGGTGCTGCAAAAGTGGAATGGGTGGGGCCACCGATGAATAATAGGAACAAGTTGATAAAGATTGGGTTCTTGGTACATGTGAACTAAGGCAGATCAATTCAGTTGGGTTATGGACAGACAGACAGACATTAAGAGCTAGAGAGACCAGATGAACATGCTGAGAGAAAAATGAACAGACAGAAAGAGAAAGAAAAAAGTTAGAAAAAAGAGATAAAGGAACAGAGTCAGAGGAAAGGAGAACAGACAGAAAAGTGAAAGAGAAAGAAAGAAAAACAGAGAAAGAAAAAAGAGAAAGAAAAACAAAACAAAAAACAGAGAAAGAAAAACAAAATGAAAAACAGAGAAAGAAAAACAAAATGAAAAGCAGAGTGAGAAAGAAGGAAAAACAGAGTGAGAAAGAAAGAAAAACAGTGAAAAAGAAAGAAAAAGAGAAAGAAAAACAGAGAGAGAGAAAGAAAGAGAGAGAAAAAGAGAGAAAGAAAGAAAAACAGAGAAAAAGAAAGAAAAACAAAAACAGAGAGAGAAAGAAAAACAAAAAAAAAGAGAGAAAGAAAAACGGAGAGAAAGAAAAAGAGTGAGAAAGAAAGAAGAAAAAAAGAAAGAAAAAGAGAGAAAGAAAGAAAAAACAGAGAGAAAGAGAAAAAGAGAGAGAAATAAAGAAAAATAGAGAGAGAAAGAAAGAAAAAGACAGAGAGAAAGAGAGAGAAAGAGAGAAAAACAGAGAGAAAAAGAAAGAAAAACAGACAGAGAAAGAAAAACAAAAAACAGAGAGAGAAAGAAAAACAGAGAGAAAGAAAAAGAGTGAGAATGGAAGAAAAATAAAAAGAAAGAAAAAGAGAGAGAGAGAGAAAGAAAAAACAGAGAGAAAGAAAAAAAACAGAGAGAAAGAAAAAAAAACAGAGAGAGAAAGAAAAACAGAGAGAGAAAGAAAGAAAAACAGAGAGAGAGAAAAAGAAAAAACAGAGAGAAAGAAAGAGAGAGAAAAACAGAGAGAAAGAAAGAAAAACAGAGAGAAAAAGAAAGAAAAACAGAGAGTGAAAGAAAAACAAAAAACAGAGAGTGAAAGAAAAACAAAAAACAGAGAGTGAAAGAAAAACAAAAAACATAGAGTGAAAGAAAAACGGAGATAAAGAAAAAACAGAGAGAAAGAAAAAAGAGAGAAAAAGAAAGAGAAAGAAAGAAAAACAGAGAGAGAAAGAAAGAAAAACAGAGAGAGAAAGAAAGAAAAACAGAGAGAAAAAGAAAGAAAAACAGAGAGAAAAAGAAAGAAAAACAGAGAGAAAAAGAAAGAAAAACAGAGAGAAAAAGAAAGAAAAACAGAGAGAAAAAGAAAAACAGAGAAAAAGAAAAACAGAGAAAAAGAAAAAGAGTGAGAATGGAAGAAAAAGAGAAAGAAAAAGAGAGAGAGAAAGAAAAAAACAGAGAGAGAAAGAAAGAAAAAGTGAGAGAAAGAAAGAAAAATAGAAAGAGAGAGAAAAAAAGAGAGAAAGAAAGAGGGAGAAAAACAGAGAGAAATAAAGAAAAACAGAGAGAAAAAGAAAGAAAAACAGAGAGAGAAAGAAAAACAAAAAACAGAGAGAGAAAGAAAAAGAGTGAGAAAGGAAGAAAAAGAGAAAGAAAAAAAAGAGAGAGAAAGAAAAAGTGAGAAAGAAAGAAAAAAAAGAGAGAGAAAGAAAAAACAGAGAGAGAAAGAGAGAGAAAAAGAGAGAGTAAGAAAGAAAAACAGAGAGAGAAAGAAGGAAAAACAGAGGGAGAGAAAGAAACAGACCAAGGAGACAAACAAACATAAAGAGTAAGTAATATATAGAGAAATGAACGGGGAGGGGGATTTAAAGAAAGAAACACTAGAGGAAAAGAACAAATTAAGACAAAAAAGCGGGAATGAAGTGAGAAAAAAGAGAAATGAAAAAAAACTTAAAAAAGGAACTTGAAATAGACACAGCTATAGACTGAGTGAGAGAGTGAGAAGGATCAAAATGATATTGAGAGAGAAAGGCAAATGGAGACAGAGCAAGAAAGGCAAAGGAGGGGGGAGGGTAGAGAGAGTAAGGCAAATGGGAGGTGGGGGAGATTAATTCAGAAAGAGAAGGTGGACAGAGTGAGAGAGATAAATATAAAACAAGTCCCCTGCACCCCCATCCCGACAAGGGACAGGTTGTTTTTGTCAGGTAGTCTAAAATAGGACAAAGAATTAGCTGGGATCTAAAGAGGAAGAGAGAGAAAGAGATGTCACAGATTCAGACAGTGAGTAGAGGGGGGACACATATCAGGTGAATACAAATCTCTCAGATTCCATGACAGAACGAAAGGAAATGGGACCAGAGTCTGAGAACCCTTCAAAAGTGGAATAATGCAGACTTCTACTGCGTAAGGTGAGGCTTGCTATTTTTAAAGACAACAAAATATCACTCACCACCAACCAAAATTTAATAGGCAACGACAGAGCAGGGGGCGGGGGGGGAGTAAATAAAAGGTTCAATGGGTTGACCGAGTGGATGGATGGCTGGGGGATGTAGAATGTCCCCAAATATTGCACTCTGTCACTCTGGCTGATTTGGAACAACATCAACTCCTTTCCCTGACCCATGAAATAATTTTGTTTATGAAATTAGAATCAAATTGTTGTCGACAAACAAGAGTACTTTGTCAACTTGTTCAGTATCACAAGAAGAAAGAAAAGGAAAGTTACTCTTTAATAATTGTAGAAATATTACCAAATTATGAAAAAAAAATTAATGACTGTTTTTCAAAGGCCACACCTACCCTCTATGAAACACACACACACACAGATCTATCTTGATTATTCAATATTATTGCCTAGTTTCATATACATTTCCCTCAGTGTCAGTCTCACTCCCTCCAGGCACACACACACATATATATATATATATATATATATATATATATATATATATATGTGTGTGTGTATATATAGCATCTGTATATATCCCATATCTCTAGATATATATCGCATCTCTCTCTCTCTGTGTATATATATATATATATATATATATATATATATATCACATCTCTCTCTCTCTCTCTCTATATATATATATATATATATATACACACACACATGCATAAATAATTGATCGCATCTCTCTCTCTCTATATATATATATATAGATACATATATATACAAACAGCATCTCTAACTCTCTTTCTATATATATAGCCTCTCTCTCCCTATAAATATAGCATCTTTCTCTCTCTCTCTATATATATATATAGTATCTCTTTCTCTCTCGCTCTCACTCTCTCTCTCTCTATATATATATATAGTATCTCTTTCTCTCTCTCTCTCTCTATATATATAGCATCTCTAGCTCTTTCTCTCTCTCTCTCTATATATATATATAGCCTTTCTCTCTATGTAAATATAGCATCTCTCTATATATATTACATTATATATTGCATCTCTCTCTATCTCTCTCTCTATATATATATATTACATATCTATCTTTCTATATATAGCATCTCTAACTCTTTCTCTCTCTCTATATATATATATAGCCTTTCTCTCTCTATGTAAATATAGCATCTCTCTCTTTCTCTCTCTCTCTCTATATATATATATATATTGCATCTCTCTCTCTCTCTCTCTCTATATATATATATATTGCATTTCTCTCTCTCTCTCACTCTCTCTCTCTCTCTCTCTCTCTCTCTCTCTGTAAATAAACATGGCCTGAAAATTGCATGCACTGAAATGTTGACACTTCCCATATATTGTACATTTACCCAAATGAAACACACTTAAAACCAATTTTTGGATAAGGTGTTGTGAAAACTACAATGAAAAGTTAAAAAGACAGAGCTTGTCAGTTCTTTTGAGATGAATACCTGATGCTGAAAGATAACTTATGAGGATATGTGGCCTGATCCGTGAAAACAGATTTCAAACTAAATTCTAATATTTGGCCATGTGATCAAATTTTGGAAGGAGGTTGGCCTGACGACACTGCATTAATACATATTTGGAGATACACTATTAGCCTTTCTAATGAAAGAACTGTGGGATCTTTTCTGTTAATATTAATTCACCCCAATAATAAAAAGAATTTATATTCTCTAAAATTCACACTTCCATTGCATTCCGGTTAGGTTGACCTTTGTGATCAACCCAAATGTGGGCAATTCGGGCATTCTATTTCTAAGTGTGTGTGGGAAGCGGGGGATGAGGGAGCTCTACATTTGCACTCACCCCAATAAACAAAAAAAAGTCCTTGTAAGTGCCTCAAATATCATTACACTTATGAAATATGAATAACTACCTGATTTTTGGTAATATTTCATTTTGAGGGTTGTTGAGAAACAAGCTAAACAAGTTTTGATTTAAAATTTATAAATTTCAAAACAATGCCAAAAATTAAAAAAAAAAAAAAAAAAAAACTGATTCAAAATTTATAAATTCTTGGGGTGAATTAATATTTGTGATAAGTAACTTTACATCATTTGGTGTGAATTAATAGAAAAGATCTGGACACTGCTCTCAGAAATTAATTAAAAAAAACTCAACTTGGTTTAAAAAGTTATTGAATAGTCATGAGTAGCTTTGTGACTTTAAAATAATGCATTCTTTTGGGAGATATATGTATTTTTATGCTTAAAAATAAGGAAACATAATTTTTTTTATTTTAAAAGAGAAATTGATTTATAAAAACTAAAATATAAATACTATTCTTTTGGAAAAAAAAAAGTTTGGGTTTGTAGCAGTTTTCTTTTGAAGATCTGTTAGCAACTGCTGCTACCTCTGAAAAATGGATTAAAATTCTTTTTTTTTTTTTCTGTTCAGGAAAAAATTTAGCAAAATCATTGGATTTCTAGAGATATATATTCAAATTATTTTTATTAAAATATTGGAATAAAAAAATTTTAAAAATTGGGTTATTTTATGAAAAAACTAAAATGCAGGTTTACAGAATTCCTTATTTTTATGTGTTTTTTTTTTTTTTACCTTAAAAAGAAATAGTCAAAAATAGGTTTTAAAAGATTTATCCTTATTTATTAGATAATAGAATACTTTTTTCTTGTCTAACAATTATTGAATATTGTTTTTTATTATTATAAATATTATCATCATCTTTATCTGTGTTAGTTCTACAAAACAAACAATAAAAGTAATCAATACGATGAGGGTTGTGAAGTGGCTGGATTGTCACGACAGTTCAGACCATCAGTACCATCATAATAGCAGTGGCAGCAAGAAATAATTTAAAATTAGCACAGCATTTTTTTATATAATGAGTGTGTGTAGGTGGGGTGGTGGAGGTACTGAAAAGTTATCAGCCTAAACCACTTCTCAAAATTACCCTAATGACAAAGTATCTCAGCATGCCTTTCTCTCTCTCTCTTACACACACACACACACACACACAATTAAAAAGTTTTGTCACTTAGCTGATTGACATTACCTTCAGTATCCCAACTATTTTTTTTTTTTTATGGAGTGAGGTTCATCCTGTACAACGCCTGGGGATCACTCAAGATAAAGGTTTACAGTAACTAGCAGTTTATAGATTTGAACAGGTTAAGATCGTAGTTCCACAGAGCAGCGGTTCACAGGAACAAGCTGTTCAAGTGGAACTTCTCACCTATGGAATACGGAGGGAATGTGGGTGGTTTGCTACAATGTGGGTGGCATGGTGGGTCCTGGCTGTGAAGGTTAGAACTGGCAATACCAAGGAATGAAATTTGTCCAAACACTTTCCATGGAAGTAGCGACAGAGCATGCCTGTGAGAGAGAAGTTGGAAAATCATTTGTCACCTATAAGAACTCCAAGATGCTTTTAGACTGTGCAGCTCCTGCCCAGATATGACAACAGTATTCCATTTTAGGCTTGATTCTCTCTCTCTCTCTCTCTATATATATATATATATATATAGATATAGATATAGATACACCTAGTGAGCCAGACAAACCTACCTAGGTTTCACCTAAACGAATCGTCAGGGAAAGTACGGCTCTCTCTCTCTCTGTCTATATATACATATATACATATATATATATATATATATAGAGAGAGAGAGAGAGAATTAGAAGATCAGCCAATTCTGCTACCTAATTGATTTCTTAATGGTTTCTTTTTTTTTTTTTTCAAAATAAATAAATGAATGAATAAGCACACAACATGAGGTGTGGTATAATTATATATTGTATATTTGGGCAATAATCCTTCTTTTATACATGTTTCATTGAATGTGACAGACAAGGAAGATTTTCTAAGTTTTTTATTTGATTTTTCTATTTTTTTTATAGTTTTTCTTTGATAAGGTAAAGAGTGTGTAAAAAATTAATTGTTTCAGGCTAATACTTTAGCTATTAAATGTGAAAGGGTATTTTTTTCTGTTAGAATATTTGTGTGCATAGCACAAATAATAATAAATTTCAGTGTTGACTTTTACAAATTGGTCGAAATTTACTTATTCTCAAGGTTGCGCCTATTTTTTTTTAACAAGAAGTTTATTGGATTGTACAGGGATGTTGGACTGGTCCCCAATTTCCAAAAGTCAGATAAGAGCCCCTGATAAATAAACACCTTGTCTAATCACCCACCTGCCATTTTTAAGCAAGTTCTAAAATATGTGGTTCATAAGCTATCAGTGTAACATCTACATTTTTACAATTCCTCTTCTTTGAGTGGCTCTTGAGTCTTATATTGGATAAATATTAATAAAAAAAAATTTTTGAATAAGTGAGTGTTGAGTATACAACAGCATTGTAAAATAGTGGCTACCCATCTATATTGAATCTGAAACAAAATCAGACAAAAGGTATAATATAATCTGTTTTAACTCCCTATTTAACAAGACTGTACATACAAAGCTGCTTATCAATTTAATTGGTAAGAACTTCCTTAAATCCGATAAATTGTTTTAAGATATTTAGCAGGAACTCCCTTAAAATCAATTATTGCTACAAGAAGAACATGCCTCAGTTAGCAAAGAAGCATAAGAACAAGATGTTGAAGGCTAGTGATACAAATCATAATGATAATTCTAAATCATGTTTCCTGTAATTATATGAGTAGAAAAAACTGTCCTTTAGAGAGTGTTTAAAAAAGAATGTTGTGTACCAAGCTACAGTGAAAGTGGTTAACATACCTGCTATTGTGTATATTAGACCCATTGAGAAACTTTCGATACAAAGATTTCAAAACCATAACACTTCCTTTAAAAAGAGGTAATTTGAAAACAGTACAACATTATCAAGCTATTTATGAGAACAGAAGGATAAATATGGACAAATGCTGGCAGTGGAGTGGAAATTAGTCAAAAAGGCATTTGCTTTCATGGAGAGGTTGAAAAAAATAAAGTGTATACTTGGAAGAGAAATTAAAGATTGTCACATTCCCCGATTAGAGGAAGTTATTAAATAAAGGATCAGAACTAGCCTCTAAATGCAAGCAGGAAAATAAATTCATATTCTGGCATCCACCCTATGAATTATGAATAGAACGTGCATGTTAGAATTTATGAACAAACAACAAACTTGGCTTTTTAACTCAACTGCATGAAACTTTTAGTTTGTAAATGTATTTATTATTTGCAGTTTTTATCATTGTCATAGCAATTTATTAATATTGAGTAACCTTTCCATTAAAAACTGACTATCAATAGCATCCATTGAATATTTATTGAATACATATATACACACACACACACATATATATCATAATTAATAGAATTGTAATAATAATTGTTTCAATCATTCATTTTTTTCTTTTCAAGAATAAAAATAGGTTAAAAATATTTTTATTGTAGAAAGAACTAAGTGGGCAAATGCTTTTGATCCAATAAAAATCCCATTGGCTCGATAATAAAAGCATCAAAGAGGAGGGTGGGGGTGTAGCAGCAGCGGCTGCAGTTTCTCTTTCCTCTTTGTTATAAAATATGCAGTTTTAAATAGGTTAACGACAGCAAACAGTCAAAGCTGAAAAGAAAGAAGAGATACTTAAAAATGAACCTCTTTTCAAAACTGGGTTATCAACAAAGACAAGTGGGGCACTGACATAATTATGGTTGGATCATATTAATAAAGTCATAACTCTCTGTGTCTCTCCCTCTGAGAAAGAGCTTTGTCTATCAACAAAGAAAATAATACAAGTCAAAACTTTTACCCAGGTCAGTAGCTAATAGCCACTAGAAAAAGCCTAAATCCCACAGGCTAATATTATTCTTAAATACTAGCCAAAGCACCACAAGTGATAACAACTTTCAAAGGCAGTGCAATTGAAGTTGTAAATTTGGTCACTCGTTGCAGATTTGGCTAAGTGGGTAAAGTTGTGCACTTTGAGCCATGAGGTCTGAATTTCATATCTAGAACTTTTCCAGGAAAGATAACTGTTTTGCAAAACCTTTTCTCTTGGTGGTCAGTGTACAAAATATCATAAGTAATACTTCATTTTTAAGTTTTTAATTAAATTTTGAAAATTCATTTAACCTTAATTTTATTGAACAAATAATTAATACAAACATTCCAGTAACAAAATATCATAATGCATTTAGTGTATCAATGCTAATGTTGCCTAATGATGAAAAGAAAAAGAAAGCATTTATTTAAAACCAATATATATTTTTCAAAATCATCTCCTTCATCAATGGACTTAATTCTGATTAAAATTTGGTTAATAATAACATGTTAGGTTACTGACTTATTGATCCAGCCACAGACAAACAAAAGATAAATATGTATATGTAGCAAAATCATGAAACAAATATTTATTTTACAAATCAAATATTTCTTTTTCAACACAATCTCATTCTTCATCAATGCACTTAGCTCAATGCTTCTCCATTAACCACACAGATTGAACATTATGCAGTGAAGATTTCAGATCAAAATTTAGATAATTACCTGTGATTTATTGATCTATCCTCATACACATGAAGTTGATATGCTGACATTAGAGAAATTGATGGTTTGGGATTTGTTTTTTTTTATTGAGACAAAATCAAGAAAGCATATTTTAAATTCCTGTAAGCACCAATGTAATTTACATGGAAAAGCGCCTATATCTCTCAAATTAGAGATTTTTTTTTTTTTTTTTTTTTTTACTTATTTTCTTTGTATTTCTTACAACTTGCTATCACTTTATGAAAAAAATACAAGTGTCTATAGTGAGGTTAAGTACAGGAATCATATCAAGAAAAAGATGAACTATTGGAAAAACTAGACCATGTTGTCTCAGTGTGTAAATTATTCAAATTACATGGCAATATTTCATCAACTGTTAAAACTACATAGAAAAAAGCCAAGAAAGAAAATGTAAAAATTCTAAATAGTGAGCAGTTCAAAGAAACTAAAAAGCATTCAAATATAGGATAAAATAATAAGAAAAATATTGGACATACTTATGTCGTCATCAAACAATGGATGAGATGAAATTATAATTTCTTTCAAGAAATTGATTCAACAAAGACTTGACAAGGGCCAGAAAATTATGAGTGTATGCATTGTAGATGTTTTGTACTGATAAGAATCCTCCTATAAGTAACCATAATTCCTGACCACTGGAAATCTCGTCATGAATTTCAATGCAGTTTCTATAGTAAAATCATTGCTAAAGCATTTACATTCCACAAATAACAGCTTTATTCTATTAGTAATGCTTGCATTCATTCCTGACCACTGATAATCCTTTACTTTCAGATTTGTAATGCATTCCTATAGTAAATCATCAGCAATGCATTTATACTATACACGATGGTTATATTTTCTCAGTCATATTTGTAATAATTCCTGATGACTGACCATCCCTTCTACATTTTCAGTCTAGAGCTCACAAATTGAGCGATGAAAATTGCTCAAATATATCTTAAGTTAAAAATTACAAGATTCCATTGTTAATCAAAACACCTTTTTTTCCCCTGGTGCCATTGATGCTTCCATCTATTTAGGTACCTCCACTTGCTCACTGAAGAAGCAGTATAGCATGATGAAAAAAACCTCAAATTTAGAAAGTTTTATCGCCAAAATATTTATGTTATTAAGAGGAAAGATCAAAGCATATCTTTACTATTTTATTAAATTTATTAAACACATTCGAAATTTTGGTTAAAAACCTTGTTTCCTTTGGGTTTTTTTTTTTTTTTAGGTCAGCAGACAACATAATATTTACAGTTAGTGTTTCTGCGCCTTTTTTTTTTTTCAAGTGAAAAACACATTGATTTGGAAATTCTTATAAAAATCAAATAATTGTCAGATTTTAATGAAACTTTCAGGACTTATTCAAAAATGAACAAAATTATTTTTTAAATTTTTTTTTAAGAAAATCTTGGTAAAAAAATATTTCTTTTACATATGTTACCCACCAATCCACCCACTTTCTTAATTTCAAGAAATTGTAATCATAAAATTTGTTTTATTAATTAGAAGCAGGACTCTTTGAAGAAAGTAAATCATCAATTTTGTTTTTTTTTTTTTTTTTGTTGTTTTTTTTTTTTTTTCAAACTACTACTCATTTCCCAAAAATCTGATCCAAACCCTAAAATAAAAAAAAATGCAATAAAAATATGACATTATTTAATTAGAAAAGATTTTAATTCCTTTTATGAAGATTTGTTAAGGACACTAATTTAAGAAAAAAAAAAATTTCTTTGAATAATGAATTTTTACAAGAATTGTTTTCATTGTTTTAAATTATAATAATTTATAATATTATAAATTGTTTAAAAATTCTGCATTACTTCAATCTGGTTAGGTGATAGCATTATTAAGTGAAAACTATATTTACAAATCACAAATTGAAAAGGTCAATAAAATTGTTTACACCCAATATTTAAAAAAAAAATATATATTTTTTTATATATATAAAATATTACATAACTTACCCGTTTGAAAGTATGGTCAACCATACATGACATAATAAGAAAATAAAAGTGATGACTATAGTAATTTTAAATTCAACATTCCTAAAATTACATTAAAGAGAATATTTTCCAACATTACAAGATTACTGAATACTTAAAAATTATATTAAAAAGGCACTCATCCATTATTTTCTTAAATTATGTTTTAACATATAATATCTCCATAAAACAACAGTAAAACTGTTGACAGATTTTATCATCACTTGTTAAGTGATCAGTGAGTGACAAGTGATGGTGATAAGCACATAATAACTACTACCATTTGCTTTAAAAATCCATTTCTCTCTTATTTTAAACTTAAAGTAAATATTTTTTCAAATCAGATTAATTATACTTTAAATCAGCCAATATTCCTCAAATAAAGTTTCAGACAAATATGTTTTATTTTTGGAAGATTTTTAAAACCAAGAATTAATTTCTGTTTACAAATATGTCAAAAATGGTAAATTTTTGAAAGCGACTAAAAAGTTGAGATTCCAATCAATATTAATTTCTATTTGAAATATGCCAGAGTATTTTGCTTACTTAAATAGTAAATTTAATCATTTAGCTTTCAATTAAAGCTAAAATGAAAGCTTCAAGAATGTTTTTACAATTTTAAAAATTCATTTTTAACCTTAGATACCAAAAATTCAATGGAGGTGCCTACATTTATTCATTCAGAGAACGATTCAAGGTAAAACATGAAATTAAGGGAGTAAAAATAAAAATGATGAACAATAAAAAACAACATTAAAAAAGAAGAAAAAGGAGTCCCAAATCTTATCTTCGTATACTGGGTTCAAATGTCATCAAGGGTGTGAGTGTATATGTGTGGAACTTTATTATTAAGACAATATTGCTTAAAGTGTAACAAACTAATTAAAGTTGGTTTGACTTGAAGTCCCACTACAAATCGATGTGATTTCTCATCTTCAGCATGGTCGCTTGTTTCCAAGCATGCCCATCTGCCCAGACCCATTTGTGTTTTATTAACACCCACAGAGCCAACCTGCCGTTTATACTGCAACTATGGTTTTATGATCAGCAGTTTTGAACAATTCCAGTATGCACAAATACTCAGTCATGATGACTTGTGACTTCATAATAGTGCAACCACTGAGGGCTTCTTACCCAATTTCAACTTGTGGAATGGTTTCCAGGCTCTTTCCAAAGGTGCCTCCCAAGACCAATAACATCAAGCCTGCCTGCCTTCCTAACAAACAGATTCAAAAGTGTGTCTCATGATTGGAAACCATTTGATTACATGCCTATATATATATATATACATACATACACACACAAAAACACATATACTTGTATAATTGTCTATAGGAATTTTATTACTCTGAGGTGCCAAATAAAGGGGGGGTATTCTTCTTTTTTTTTTTTCTTTCAAAGAAATGTTCCTGTCACTCCTCAAACTTATTAAGATCACTAGTTCATTAATTTTGCATTTTTTGACCCTTTAAGTGATTTCCAGACCATCCCTTTCATTAAGATCCTCCCTTGCATTAGGTACCTAAGAGTATTGTAATATTAAAAAATAAGACAGTGTTGTAAATGTAAATTTGATTCAAGTGTAAGAAACTTAATATTCTGCCCCATCCACTATCCGAACCCCAGCTGGAATGACCTGACCAGATCTTATCAAGTTCATCAAGTTCATTCCAACGAACTTAAGGTAGCATATGATGACGAGGGAGGCGGCAGCGGCAGCACTGTCTATTGACACACACACACAACCAGTTACAAATTCAATAATCATTTATATTTCATAAAGTTGATGAAGAATTGAAACGAAAAATCTCATCTATCCATCCCACTTCCATTCGCCACTCTCCAGTACTTGTCGCCCTCCCTGCCATCAGTCGTTTCTCACCTCAGGGGCTGGACAAGACTTAAGAAGAAGAAAAAGGCAAAAAGAAATTAGTCATTCTACCTTTTAGAATATTATTTAAACAATACAAAATAGTTGAAGTTGACAATGAAGATGATAATGATGATGACAGTAATGGTAGTGATTGGGGGGGGGAGGTGTGAGTGAATTGAAGACACCGGGAGTTTTAGACATAATAAAATATGTTTCTGCCGCTGCTAGACAAACAAACCGATCAATAGTTTTGTTTAAACATTGTCTGGAGACCGGAGTTATGGGTGAGAGACATAGATAGAAAGAGAGAAGGGGAGAACAAGACCAGCCAGGGTCGGTGTGGGAAGACTCGTGGGAGGGGGTTTGGATGGTAACGGTTTTAGTAGTTTTACAGTACAACAGCTGAGAGAGAGAGAGAGAGAGAATATAGGAGGGCTTTACTGAAAAGTTCTCGACCCGACCCACTTGCCATAATCTGACCAAATATTAGATTTTATTTTCACCCTCTCTTGGTCAGGCTGAGAACTTATCTGTGTTCCTTGACGGAGAGACAGATTAAGAGTTACAAAACGAAGGTGTTGCTAAGAGAGAATAAAGAAACGGGGGTGGAGAACAAATGAATTAAGTAAACATTGTTGAGAGAGACACGGGATACGTGGGGATAAAGAGTGAGTTGAAAAAATTTTGTGATTCTGAGGACAAAAGGAAAATTGCTGAGAAAGAGAGAGGTATTAATAAAAGAGAGAGAGAGAGAGAGAGAGAGAGAGAGAAGTGGGCATTAATAAAAGCGAAAGAAAGAGGTATTAGAGAGAGGGGTATTAATAAAAGGGAGAGAGAGAGAAACAACGAAGAGATGAAGTGAAAAATTAAGCAAAAGAAAAGTTAGAATGCGAAAAAGAATTTAAAAAATTGGAACATCGAAAAAGATTAAAGAAAGTGATAGAAAGATGATAGAAAAAGAGAAATAAAATTTGTGAGAAATTCTGTTTCAATTGGTAAGAGTGAAGTTTCAATTTGGTAAAAAGAAACATTGAAGAATAATATGAACAGTGACAAAATTAATACGCTCCCTTTTTTTCTTTTCTACCCCCAATTTAGGTATTTGATAGTATTATTAAGTTAATTTAATTACTAGCAAATTCGATCGTCATTAAATACCCAGCGTTAAAAAAAACCAAGTTGTCTAAGGGTAACGATCAAGCTAATTATTATTGGTGTGAGTTCGATCCTCCCTAGGTACCCTAATTGTGACAAACTAAAAATAAACTAGGTAACCAACACAATTTATTTGAACCCTGCTAAAAGAAAGAAGAAATAGAAACAAAGCTGTAAAAACTTGTCCTTAACGCCTTTTCCTACACACACACACAAAGCAACAGAATCATCAAAACCTCCCCTCTTCCCTTATCCTAGATACATATGCTACCGCAGACCCCACCTACCGAGCCACGCGCCTCACCTACCTACCTATCTAGCACAACACAAGCCCAATTCGTTTCAGACAAGGCTGAGAGACCTGAAACAGATCAATGTGCGGTCATGTCGGCCAGACAACAGCTGTGTGACGTCGAACTCTCTCTCTCCTCATTTTTTTCCTGTTTTTCTTTCTTTCTCCCTCATACACGTTTTCTTCCTTTCCCGCGCTAACTCCATTTTTTTCCCGCCCTTCTTCGCCTTGGCGCGCTCAGGTAGTCGTGGTCGTCGCATTTGTAGTAGTCGTCGTCGTAAAATGTAATGGTGGAAGAGCACAAACTACACAGCAAGACTGTCTGGACTGCTTTGCTTGTATGTGTAATGATCAGTAAGAAAAAGAAAAAATATGGGGAAGAAGATGGCGGCAGTAGTAGAAAATGCTAGCAGTAGCTACAGAGGTGGAAACGAAGACGAATGTTAGGGCGGGGAATTTTTGAGCGGCGGGTGGGTGTTGGGTAAGAATCGAACAGTAAAAGAAAGAGGAAAGGATGGCAAAGAGAGGGTGAAATGTTTTTAAACAGTAAAGAGAACACAACTGTAGTCTGTCATATGTCCGTCTCTTGCGTTGTTGCTTTTTCTTTTTTACAACTTTCTTGAGTTTTTTTCCCGCCTCCCTCTGTTTCGATTCTGTTCTTTCGGAAGAAACCAAAATTGTTCATCGTAGACAAAAAGGAAAAACAAGAAGACTGACTAGTAAATGTCGAATTAACTGATTTTTTCTTTTTTTTTTGGGGGGGGGGGTCTTCTTTTCTTTTTCTTTTTTACTTTTACACGGATTTGAACTAAACGCGTAAAAAAATCGACCGACAATAACACAGAGACAACACTAACAGACAGACAAAAAAATAGAAACCTTAGTAAAATAAACAACTGATCTATTATTTATATAGAAATATTTAGAGAGACTCGTTCGATAAAGTTTAATACTTATAAATCAAAATGTTTTTTGATTAAAAAAACGAAAGAAAAATTCTGATTATTATTAAGTGAACAATGAACAGAACATTGTTGTACTTAAAAAAAAAAAAAAAAAAAAACTGCCTTTGAAAATGGCGCGAGATGGAAGACGCGAGAAAAATTATTCCTACAAAATAAATTCGATTTTCATAAACTTTCACTTTCAACTATTATTTTAAGAAAAGATCAGGGAAATTAAAATTAAACTTTAACTTGTCTCCGGCAGAACCGGGGATATTTGTGTTTGAAAAAGTTGTATTTGTTTAAACTTTAAATCAAATGAGAACAACAAATTGTGACGGAAATTCGCATAGTTTATATATTTTTAAATATGTCTTTTTTTTTTCTGTATTTCTTCCTTAACAACCAAATTTATTTTTTAAAAAAGATTTCTTGGCTGAAGAAATCTTTTAAAAATATTGATTGATAGCACAGCGCAACAAATAAGATTCCTTTCCTGATTTTTACATCGCACTTTTTTTTCTTAAAAACATTATAGGATAAAAAAAAAAATGAAGCTAGGTAATAAAAATAGCGTTTTTTTCCTCAATCGTACAGTAAGAAAAATACGACTAAAAACTTTTCAATTACTTCGGGCTTTGTTATTCTTAATTATTAATTTTTTTAAATCCTTCAATATTTTTCTACAATACTGAGAAAAATGAAAAAGAAATTCTACTTATTTTTTTTAATTAATAAACTATTTAAATACGTGGCCGGAAAAATGTCACAATAAATTAATTTATGGTGGCTAGTAATATAATAATAATAAAAGTCATCTATTTCTGTCAGGTACTTCACAAGTTTATGGGTCCGCTCTGTTTGCAACAGAAATTCGTAGCTAAGTAAATCAATCCAACCTAAACGTTTTCTAATAATGCTATATGGTCACATATTCGATATATTTCAATTTCATTAGGGAGTCATCATAAAACACGACTTTTTATGTGAAGAAGAAAGTCTCAGTTTAAAATTTGAATTAAAAGTTCCTTGAATTTTCAGTTTGTTTACTTTATGAGTCTGGGATTTTGTCCATTTTTGGGAGGCTGGGTTTTTGAACACTAAAAAGTTTTGGGATAAAAAAAAAAAAAAAAAAGCAGCCGCTCAGTTTTTTTTGTCTTGTGTGCTAAAAAGTTTTTAGCACACAAGTAAAAAAAAAAAAAAAAACATGACACGGTTTTTAGTAAAAACCGTGTCATGTTTTTTTGTTTTTTTTTTTTTACTTGATTTTTATTTATTTATTTTTCCTTTTACTTGGATTCGTTTAAATGGGGGTGGCAACATTTTTAGAAACCTAAAAGGAAAACTTTTAAAATTAAAAAATATATCTATTTTAAATTAAATAGTGATTTTTTTTAATTTCGCAAACCATAAAAAGGAAACTGTTATTTAAAAAGTAAGAATATAAATTAATTTCTCTTCTAGAATAAAAACAGAATTAGCAAATTTTTATCAATTTCAAAAAAAAAAAAAAAGACACAACCTAAGAACTAAGTAAGAACTAAAAAGAAAATATGTATTTCATTGTTGAGGCATTCCCCACGTCTACTGTAGTGAAGTATAAATTTAATAACAGCAAGTCTCAAACTCTAGAACCGTCCTCGGTATTCTCGCAGATTCCCGAAATTGGATAGTCTGTGCAGTCGGATTTCTTGTTCAGTAACATCGCGTAATAATGATTTCTTTTTTTGACACAGTTTCAAACCTTTTTAGTAGGTCTTTAACTTTCCATATCTTTCTCAACTAGCCAACACTATTGTTTTTGTTGTTCATTTTCAGAAAATGATGGTAATTTCAAAATCTTTAAAAAATGAACTGAGAGGTTAAGTTTTCCAAGAACGGTTCACTCACTTTAAAAGTTACAATATTTTTCCCCTCACTAAAAAAAATTGTGACTTTATTTCCGTGCACGGTAAGGTTATCTTATTTATGTTTACGCACGGTCTAGTGAGTCTAATCAAAAGCAGTGCATAAAAATTACAAACACGATGATACGTTTATTTTACAGTTTCTCCCTTAATTCTGACGATGTCATTTCTATTTCTGGAAAATTGTTGTAGCATTAATTTTCAAAGAGATATTCTGAATACCAGAAAACTTGAAATCAAACTTCCATCGACCAATCAGAGGACTTCTTCTCGGAAGTTAACCAATCAGATTGCTGCTTGTATTTGACATGCGCACAAATACACGAGACAAGTATCTCTTGAGAAATTCGTTCTTCAGACAAACTTTGAACTGGTTATTATTCCCAATGGTTGGCAAATATTATTCGTCTAGTAGCAAGACTTGAAAAATTCTTCAAGCAGTTTTCCTTTGGCCATTTAAGTACACAATGGAGTGCAAATATTTCCACATGGGGTGCCTGCTCTAGAATGAATATTAACATGTTAGTCTCACAGACCACTATTGAATTTTAGAAGTAAATTAAAATAGGTTTTTGATCCTTATTGGATGCCCCATTATTGTGGCTGTGTGCCATACCAAACTCGGTTATATTTAAGCAAACACTCACAGTTAACATATACAGATGCTAAGCAGCATGCATTTCGATGCAAACACACAAGCATAGAGTGATATTATTTTTGTTGATATATCAATATTTTTTTTCACAGCAGACACTGAATGTAAAAGAATAAAATATAAACAAAATCACTCAAAATTTGTTTTTGCTAATTAAATAGTTTGCTTATAAATCTTTTACATTTGCTTTTATTATCTAAATACCTTTAGAGACATATATACATGCATGCATCATAAATTGTCTGAAGTTCATTTCGGAAGAAAAGTACAAAAAATATTGTCCAAGCTTTCGACTTTCTTAAGTCATCATCAGGGTAGGTAGAGACAATTGGTGAGTTTCATAGAACTAGTGAATGTTGTGATGTAGGTGAAGAATGTTGTGATGTAAGCAAGGTGTGATACCAAAATAGTAGCAAAATCAAACAGTAAAAACAGACTTATGATCCTTGAAGTAATACTCATACAACAAAAACAACTGTCCATCAATAAATATGGATAATTATAACTTATAATAATATAAAAATTACATATGTCACACCTGGCTTATATCACAACATTTGTTCTACAAAACTCACTTCTATCTACCCTGATGTTGACTTAAGGAATTCGAAAGCTTGAACCATATTTCTTGTACTTTTCTTGTGAAAGGAATTCAGACAATTTCTGATGGAATTCCTTCTTGTCTGAGAAGTATTACTTGTAATTTTGAAAAGTCAATCATTAAAATTAATCAAAATAAAATGTCTGTAATTTTTAATATTTGTCTTAAAGAACATTTATGCCTGAAATACACAGAATGTGTGTGTGTGTGTGTACACATAAACACACAAGAGAATATATATGTGTTCTATGTATGTGTGTATGTATTATTATTCAAAATTTGATAATTAAAATACCTAGTGTTAAAAGATTTTAGTAGCATGTCAGGCTTTAATAAAAAAAAAAAAAACAATGACAAAAATAAAATATGAAATAACAGAAATTTGCAGACAGAGATCACAAGGTATAAAAAAAGAATATTCAACCAATCATTGTCAATTTAAGTAAATTCAATAACCACTGCTTCTGTTATCACCCGAAAAGAGACAAACATAAGTTTGCAATAGGTCATAGTCAGTAAACTCAAAATTTCAGCTTGTCTACACAATTCTGCGCCAAGTAATTCCCTTTCCCCAAAGAGAATAGGAAGTAACTACAAATAAAAAAAACTCATCAAGTTAAACTATATGCCAGCTTCTTTAAGTTCATACAACTATGCTTCCTTTTTTTTTCTCTCCTGTAAACTCTGATTAATGACATTATAAAATTTGTTAGCAAAAGACCAGGCAAAAATACATTGTATCAAAAGACTGTTTTTTTTCTTCATACCCCTATTACCATATTCTTACTTGTTAATTGTTATTAATAAAACCATGACATTTTTTTCTATGAATTGGCTATTTTAACGGAATCGGTAAAATAGAAACTAAGGTTATTTTGCTAGTTTCAGTAAAATACATACCAAGGCTATTTTGGCAGTAAATATAAATAGTGTTTTAAGAATATATTATATTTGTGATCGTCAGTGCAGTGGTTGTGTGAGATGCGTAGGCAGGACTTGAGCAACATGAATTCTGTGGTCTGTGATTCTTGTCTTCAGTGGGTGCACCTGAAGTATAGTGACAAGAGAACCATGCCCATGGGCAAGCTTTTGGATTTGCAGAGACTTTATGCCTGAAGTGCTTAAAATATTCAGAGATATATACCTCTGAATATTTTAAGC
The DNA here is from genome assembly GCA_963932145.1 of Acanthosepion lycidas. NCBI lineage: Eukaryota > Metazoa > Mollusca > Cephalopoda > Sepiida > Sepiidae > Acanthosepion > Acanthosepion lycidas. The sequence continues at coordinate 83,474,581 of OZ010602.1, read as the reverse complement.
ACTTTATGAATCAAAAAGTGCTTAATATTTTTGTTGCCAATTCTCAAGAAAATAATTTATAAATTCAGTTTGATATGTTATGGTTTTAATAAAAACTCAAAAAACTCCTTTGTGTGCTCTAAGGATATAAGCGATTGTGGCTCTCCATAACTTCCTGTTCCTTGTAGCTCTTAATAAACTTTGTCTTTCTGTTATTTCTCCTAAGACCTGTTCCACCATCCATTTAGCCAAGCTCACAAAGTATGTTATGTGTTGTTTTCCTCTGTCCCCCTTGACCACTCTCTGTTCCATGAATATCAGTTTTCCAAACCCTCTTTCCTCATTATGTGCCCCAGAAACCACAACTGCCTCTTCCTGATGTTAAGAATTATTTTTCATTTTGTTTCGTTTTCTGGCCTATGATATTCAAGCACGAGGCTTGAAATCAAAGTTTTCATTCTCCTGGAGTTGTTGCCCTACCAAACCTAAAGAGTAGGCTGTCCTATTTTACACATAGTTCGTGGTTTGAGGAGATATTTATAAGTCTACTATTTGTCCATACTTTGAATATTGCAGCCACATATGGTCCAATGCTCCAGATATATAGAGATTTTTGATAAAATCCAAAGAAGAACCTGCAATGCTATTGTTCCTGAACTGGCATCTCAGCTTCAGTCACTTTACCACTGTCATAATGTAGCTTCCCTGTGCGCTTTCTATTAATACTTTCATGGTAATTGCTCAAATGAGTGTTCCACTTTGGTACTGAAACTTTATGAACTTAAGCATACTACTAGTTTGGCAGAAAGGTCTCATCAATTTGCACTTGAATTGGCTAGATGTAACCATAAGTTCTATGCTAACAGTTTTTTTCTGTTCCACTTCTCACTTGCGAAAGTCTCTTACAGCTCCATGCTTTCCTGCCAACTTTTTTTCTTCAAAAATTTAAATATAATGTCAATCATTACCTACTGTCTTCTTCATTTCTCTTCTTTTGTCCTCACTCCTTAATAATGTTTCTTTCTTCTTATTCTTTCACACTCAGTTACTCCTTGTGTCTTAGTAGCTTTACTGCCTTACTTGGGATGAAATTTTAAAAAAGTCATATGTATGTACACATGAGAGTGTATATGTATATATATGTATATATATATATATATATATATATATATATATATATATATATATATAAACTTATATGAATCAACATCCATACATTTATATATCTTTGAAAGTACAAAGTAATGCCTGTACCAAGCAAGAGTAATTCAAACTATATTACCAAAAATTTAAAAGTTTGACTATTGCCAAAGACCAGTATTAATGTTCTAGGGTGTGGGGAGGGGAGAATAAGAGAAAGAGAAATAGAGCAAAGGCAGTGGGTGGAGTCTAAGAGAAGGAAAATAAAAGGGTAATACAGTAGATCACTGTTGCAGTATACATGTTTTATTTTACATTTTCCATGATCACTAAAATAATCGAGATAAAAATTGATATATCATCATATTATCAAACATAAATGAGACAGACACCAGTTCTCCTCTCACCTCTACTCACTTATAAACCAATCCTGCTCCCCATTGGTCAGTCAGTCTGTCTGCCCACACAAGCCTCTTCATCTGAACACTATAAGACACTCATTTACCATATCTCAAGCCAATCCAATAACGTCTACCATTTGGCTCTGCCTAGTGCCAAAAAGGATTTTCATAGCCAAGCAGAATCAATGAAGTGCATACCTCAAATGAGTCTGAAAGAAACAGACAGTGCATTATTCCAGACACTTGTGGAAACACCTAATACATGGCATTATATCAGTGCATTTTCACCAATCACTAATTCCATAGGAAGGGCTTCAGGTATGACAAGGGGAGGACAGAAAGATGAAGGATGTATAGAGGCAGGTATAGTGATACAAACAGAACTGTAGGATTTAATTATTTAGCACAAATTATGGGTAATTACCTGCACACACGTGTATGTGAACTCACTGTTATGTTTACCCTCTCATCAGTTTCTTTATATAGTGATTTTCCAAGCCTACCTTAGATGTGGCACAAGGCTGAAAGTAGGGGGCACCCAGTGAGGATCGAACTCACTACTCAGTCGTAATTGTTCTAGCGAGACAAGCTCAATAACCATTACACCATCTCGAGATGCCCACAGTTTCTTTATATATATTTATATCATCATCACCAATCATTTGGACAGAAGCCAGTCATAAACACTAGTGTGACTATGCGGTATAGACTGCCATGTAATTCCAGCAAAATCCTATCTCTCTCTATCTTCTGTCCATATTCTTTCCTTGTTTAACACCTCAACTTGGTGTAATGGTTAACAAGCCTGTCTCACTATGTCAATTGTGACTGACTAGTGAGTTCAGTCCTCACTGGGTGCAAAATACTTTCGTCCTTGTGCCAAATCTAAGCTACACCTGGAAAATCATTTGGTGCTCTCAAT
>OZ010602.1:83399639-83469639 GCA_963932145.1 Acanthosepion lycidas | reverse complement strand
ACCAGTAACAGGATCCAGTAACAATCCGTGGTGGATCCTCGATATTTAGAAACAGGACACCAACCAGCTTTAGTTTTAATCATACAAGAATAAATAAATATCTTATGATTTAAAATTTCAAAGTTAGGTTAAATCTATAAATTAATTTACATATCTAGATGAAGGGGGGTCAAATGCTAGAGTTTGAAATAGATTCAAGCTTCTAGAGCAGTGTTTTTCAAACTTTTTACCCTTGTAGAACCCTTGAAATAGTTTTCATGCCTTAATGAACATTCCTGCATAAGAATGATTATTATATACTATTATTAATATCTCTTGTATATTTTTACTGTAGTTCAACTGGTAAGCATAATATATGGACACTGTTCATATGTCCTGTACTTGAATGAGTCACTCAATGATACATGAATCCAAAGGTCCTGTCTACAAATCATTGAAGGCATATAGATATCACTAAATACATTCCGTATGATTATTATAATTTTAAATAATAGAAGAGGTTGTAGCCTTTATTATAAAAACAGAGTATTTTCTAACAATATGCCATACATGCATTATTAGAGAGATAAAATTAAACAAAAATTACTCAAAAATGCATTAGCCTATTTATCACTGTTTCTCATGGAATCCTAGTTTTTTAGAGAACACCGGTTGAGAAAAACTGTTCTAGAGGAATAAAACATTAGTTTGTGAATTTGCTGGTATGGTTCAATCCCCACATCAGGTTGTACAGACTCAGTGAAAAAGAAAGCAAGCAATAATTGAAAAATATGAAAAAAGAACAAGATATACCTAGTTAAAGACAGTGGGATGAAAACAATCTGCCTTTATATATTAAATAAAGGATTCAGTTCACAGTCACCCTAAATGTTACCTGAATTGACAGACACCTGAAGTAGGCTGGAGGGTACAAAAGTAAAAAAACAACAAAAAAGATAAGGACATTATTGATTGACTGATTGATTGATTGATTCATTCATTCATTTTTAGTCCTGGGTTTGACAATAAACTACATTTGGCAGTAAGGCCTTTTATTGGGAGATTGGAGGTTTTGGGGAGCATGTAACCACCCCTTAATTGCTGTTGCTCTCAGGTCCAGGGTGGTAGCACCTGTTAGGGTCCTGGCTATGAGAAAATAGTGAACCCCCCAAACAAAAACAAAACTATGATTATAGTAAAAATACCAGCTATATATATATATATATATATATAATACCAATAGTACATATATAATTACCAACGATGCATTTTATAGCAAAATGACCAACAATATATTTTATCTGTAGTTGAAAGCATACAACTGCATTCAAAATATTTAGGTTCTGACATTAAATAACCCATAGAGGCTGATATATTACTAAACAAAACCAAACATGAAACACTTTAATGACATTAATCTATATAATATCCTACAATTTCTTAAAACAAACTGTATTCCAAAATATAACTTCAACAAAGTTGTAATATGAAACACACATATCACTGCTTCTAGTAATTATTTTCAAACAAACATGCATATTCAGAAAAGCTGAGTATCATGTACCATGTATTCAATTGTGAAAGCAGAATAACATATAACATTTTTATTACTTCAAAGCTACCAAAAAAATTAAATTTCAGAATTAAATGATCCATAAGGAGTTGACATGCTGTTAAACAAACAAATCAATGAAGTCATTCATTTGTCTACTGCTTATCAATCCATTGAAGGTTATTTAAAGCCTGAAAATATTTTTAGATTGTAGGATTCTTTTTTTCCTCTTCCACTGTATGAATTCAAATCACTCATAGCCAAATTTGTTATGGAGGGTGAATTTCTTTTTTTTTTTTTCCTCTGTATGAGTATGAATTCCTAGTCGCCAAATTTGTTATGTGGCTAATGAATTCCCCCCCCACATGAGTTTGAATCCTCGTGGCCAAATTTTTTATGTAGTGTGAATTTTTTTTCTTCTCTTCCACCGTATGAATCCGAATACCTCGTTGCCAAGTTTGTTATGGAGTGGTTTCACAGTGGAGGCTTGTATTTGTACTAAGTCGGTCCTAAAATAGGTTCGACGTACAAAACGTTAGGAACTTGATATAATAGGTAATGACGCAGAGAAATCTAGTTGTGGTCGCTGATAGTTTAGTATTCGACTAACTGTCGTCTGACATCGACTGACTGACCAACTCACTGAGCGACTCTTACTACTCCTACTTATTATAGGTGAGAGAGTCTATTAACTATAGAATAGGTGTGTTCCACTATAACAGTTTCTTAATACTTTGTTCAGCTTTTGGAAGGTCGCTATTACTAATACTACAAGATGGAAAATACCTACAATTAAGATGTAAGAAATACATTATATGTATTTAAATTTGAACAAGAATACTCACAACATTTCAGCTAACTTCATATTTAGTAAACTTCTAGAAATTTTGAATTTAAGTAACTGATACACAATATCTCCTAAACATGGAAAATTGAAAGAGGACAAATCTCTCCCCATAGACTGAATAAAGGGTTTGGTTCAAAATTCAAAGAAGATTCCCAAGTGTGAAAGACCTTTGAAGAAGACCAGTGACAGTGGCTGAAGCATTGTGAATGTAAGAATCAAGATAAGCATACTATACCAAATAGAGATGGAAATAATAATGATGATGATGATTCCACATCACAAACATTAAAAATTAATAAAAGAAAGACTGGTTAAAAATTAAAATTTTTTGACAATGCTAGAGCTAATAAAATTCAAGATAATATTAGTACTAATACATTTAGATGAAAAGCAAGTGAAATTAAGATGAAAGAAATCCTAGTCAAAAATGAATAATGCTTGACAATGCTTCATCTAATAATAAAAAATTCAAGATAATATTACTATCAGTACTACTAAATGAAAATCAACTAAAATTTACATGAAAAAAGTATTTGTCAAAAATTATTAATGGTTAAAAGAGAACTGCTTGTGGCTAAATACTGAATGAAACAATAATTTTCAAACCTTATCAAAAATAGTGCAAAATAATTTCATTTCTTTTGGTATGTAATATTGAACCTGAGATATAATGAGTTTTACTCATCTCAGAGCTACTGACTGAAATGGAAAGTTATTCTTATGTATCACTCATTTGCCTGAATTTAGAACTGACAAAAAAACCTCAAGTAGTGTCCAGTTATATACTTAGCCGGGCAGCCACTACACAATACACTTTGATTATATGAAGGCGTTTTGGAATTAATAGTTTTTCATATAAGTAGCTTTTGTCTGATCATGTGACAACTTCATCCATTTTCCTCACACCCACCCACCGAACTATATAGGGTAGAATGGGTGAAGAAAAAGGTTGGGAAATCATGTTGAACTCTTCCAGTGGAGTTTGGTTAAGTCAAGACCAAGAATCTGCAGGCTGATATTTCTAAAGATGATGCTTCATTGGCTAAAACAAGAAGGGTTGTTTGTAATTTAAATATCAAACTGAGAGGTGTCAAAATAAAGGAACCAATCCTTGACATACTTTAATATATACAATAACCATATATATATGAGAGAGAGAGAGAGAGAAATGAATAGGCTGAGAAAGATAGATATGAACAGATTAAGATAGATGGACTTGAAAAGACAGAGATAGAGAAACAAGTGGACATGAACAGGCCAGGATAGAGAGACAGGTGGATGTGAACAGACTGAGACAAAGAGATCAGTGGATGGGAAAGGAAGATTTTATATAAAATCAAGTTATACCCCAAAAGTTAAACAATGGAACTATACCTTTGTTTAACAATTTCATCAACCTCTCAGACTATCTACTTACAAAACACCAAAAAGATTTACTCATTCTTGAACTCTAATAACCACTTGCAAAACAAATATCCAGGAAAAAACTCAACTTGAAATATTATATATATATATATATATATATATATATATATATATATATATATATATATATATATATATATATGTGTGTGTGTGTGTGTGTATATTATTTTTATATATACAAAAGAATTAATGGTAATTCTGAACTGTAATTACAGTTAAGTAATTCTTTTGTACATATAAAAAAAAATTATCATTGGTATATTTTTATAATATTGAGCACTATATGAAAATATCTGCTTCACTTCTAATATATATATATATATATATATATATATATATATATATATATATATATATATACACACACACATACATGGGGAAATAAACCTTAGTCATGAACCTTAATGTTCCCTGTTTTTAATTTAATATATATATATATATATATACACTTCACACACACTTACATGGCCTCATCAGAACTTCCGTCATTTGTGGCTGTGGTAATAATAAGGAAATGTAACCAAATGACCAAACATTAGTTTTGTTTAAGAATGGTTTCTGAGTCAGTCTGACAACTTTTCAGTACTCCTGTATATAATATCTCAGCTCCAGGTGTAATGTCAGACATCCAAAATCAGTTATATCCAATGGAATGCCATAGGTCGAAACATGAAAATTCTTGTTATAGAGTTCTGAGGCCTTGGATAGTGGGGCCAATTGTAAGATGTTATTGCAAGGGCTTTATGAAGTTATACTGTTGCAGTCTATGAGTGAGTGCTGGGACTGATTGTAAGAGTAAACCTCCTTAGGTAAGCAAACAGAATGGCAGAATAATATCAACATTTCTGGTATATTGAAAGTTTACTTTACTCTCTCATAATCTGATGGGAGAGAAAATGAGAGAGAGAGAGAAGATTAACAGATGCAAATAAACAAATATATGTAGGTATATATGCACATCCCAGATCTATCTGAAGCTTAGAACTGTTAACACAGTAATTCATCTATTTTCATATACTTTCAGAATTCAATGTCTCTCCTATTCAGAGCTGGATTCACACAATACTCAAGAACTAAGCATGTCTCTCTGCGATCTTCCTTGATCAGTATCTGTTAGTTGTTTATATAATAATTCTACTTAATTCTACCCACATAATTAACACAATTCTTTTGTTTCTTGCTAAGCTAAATAAAATAATTATTTCAAACCATTTCATTTTTCACTCTTTTTGTCTTTTCATTTATGTCACCCACACTATCAACCCAATTCTTCTCATGTTTAATTCAATAGATAATTTTGAAACTGTCCTACCCTCACAATTACATTGCCTTTGTTTGTTAGATGACATAATATGTGTTTGCCAAATCTAAATTGCTCCATTTTAAATGTTTACTATCACTTTCCACATGGTAACACAATTCCTTCCTAAATGTGTGAATTAAATTTGCTTTATTTATTATTCAATCTTTGTTTTATTACTGTCATCAAAACAACTTGTGTATTTGTTTCATTATCTTTCTTAGCCAAAATATTTCAAAACAATAACGAAATTCATATTAGCATATTTTCCTTTATTAAACAGAATCTATCTATCTATCTATCAGCCTTAACTTTCTCTCTCCCCACACCCCACTTTCCAAATGGTCACTGCATTACACCATAGCCCAGGTAGCATTACTTCTTTCAAATAAAAAACTGTGTCAAGAACAATCCCTGATGTTTGAAAGATCTTCAGTAATTTTTTTAACTAGACAAAGAAACTCATTTGATGAAGTGGCAGTAGACAGGCACTTGCTATAGAGTTAATGAAAAAGATAATTTCATGAAATAACTAATGGGTTGTGCATAATCCAATATTATGACCTTGTGTGAAACCAGGCTAAACTCTTTTTCATTCATAATATATATACATATTTGTTTTGAAATTTGAATGTTCTAATTTCTACATCATTTTTTCTAGTGTCCTATTTCTATAAATGTTATACTTTTGTCAGTACACTTCTTTGAGTAAATAACCTGGTTTTTGTGCATAAAAATCTTGTGGAGAATTCTGAAGAGGAAGATTTACATTTGCAGACAACAATTAACCAGCAAAGATGTAGTTTGGAATGTTATTCTGGATACTGTATTTTTTTTTATATCAAGAAATATAAAAGCTCACAAATTCAATGGATGAATGATTTTTAAAATTGCAAAACTTTAAGTAGACACTTTCCCTTAATGTTGTCTTCAAATTTTTGTTGAACAGATGTTTTTGTAAACTTTGCACAACATTCTGTAATTATAATTCTTAATTAAAAAGTAATGTTAATTGGAGTTTCATTAACAAATATGAAACTTCAAAAATCTAAAATCCTAAAAGTGATACTTTAATTTCCTGCAGATTAATGGATCAAATATTTCTGGAAATCCTTTCATTATTTTCTAAAAATTAGGAAAAATTATAAGTAGCTAATAATGTGATCCAGCTAGAGGTTAAATAGAAGGGCTCACTAGCCTAGGTTGGCAACCAGTCTAGGAGGAGGAAGTCATTGAATTCAAAACCAATTGGGCATAGAGTTAGCAACACTACATTGTAAAATCCTACTTGCTACAGAAACTCCAACAGCAACACCTACTGTAGTGAGGCTGTGGCCCTATACACCAAAGGGTATCTACAATGTTAACATAATAATGTGAAATACAGTACATATACTAGATTAATGATGATAATATATATGACTACAATTATAACTTCAGCCTATGAAGAGGAGTATGTTGATTATTATTGATTATGTAATCAATATTGAATATGTAAATCAATATTGATACAAATATGAATATAAATATTGATAGATAGTGTATCAGGTCAAATCTATTTTTGACTGATCTTTTCAATAAACAATGTTTATTAAGTCAAACTTTCTAAGTGCAGAGAATATCTTCTGATTATTTTGTAGCTCTAGGTGTGGGCTTCTAGTATCAAGCATTTGAATAACACTATACAATTTACAAAAAACTGTAGCTTTGCTTTTGATTCTGAAATCAATATGAATATAAGCATTGGCTGGGACACACATGGATTGGTATTTGAAAGAAAAAGGAAAAATATTCCTGAGGACACAAAGATGCACAAAATATACATTCACATATTCATATACACATACTAATGGTTTCCAGCTATATCTGAGCAAGTGTATATGATAAAAATATAGTTTTAAGGTATGCTATATTTATGGGTCAAAGTGCTCAATATCAGGGATAGAGCATATGTAAATATAAAAGTGGACATTGAAATCAACATTCAAAGGTGACAGGCTGTTTCATGCTTAAACACAATCATCAGGCCATTTTATATATATATATATATAGACACACACACACGCACACATATATACACACACACATACACGCATATGTGTGTGTGTGTGCACACTCAGACATACAAATACAAAATACACACATAAAATAGATTATGCCAAGTTGAAATTCTAGCTGAGGTTATTATGTTCATTTTTGCACAAAAATCTTTTAAAAAGTGGTATTACTTTCAGAGTATACTGTGTGTGTGTGTGTATATATCTCCAGTGAGCTTGACCACTCATTCATGAAGATTGTCCCACCAAGCAAGGTTTTGTTTTTAGTACATCCTCTATACTCAGATTATTTCCTCAAATATGCACCTTTGCTCAAAATGCAAACAAAGAAATTTCTAAAGAATTAATGGATTTATTTTTAATCCAACATTTTTATTATTTCTAACCTTATTATAATGGATACTCAGTGTTTGAAAAAGACACCCCATTTTAATTTATGCAATGGTGTTTATTACATCTGCTCATTCAAGAAATCTCAGTAATGAAAAATGCATTCCCCAGCATTGATCGAACATGTATCCCCCTTTGTAGGGGAAACCATTGTTTGATTCAGTGTGCTTTAAAGCTCAAATACAAACATTAATGGATAAAATCAAATTGAAAAAATAATGTAAATGATTTTTCATTAATGGATATAATCTCACGTCACTTCTCACATCTCACTTTTATACATAGGCACTTGATGTAGAATAATGAAAAATACAATTTCACCAAATAACTAATGGGTGGTGGATAATCCGATATTGCGACCTTTTGCCAAAACAGGCTAAACTCTTCTACACACACACAATATGTATACAAAATTTCTGTAGAACAAATGTATGTGCATCAAATTTGTATTAATATGTATATACACATATTGTATTTAGATATATATATGTGTGTGTGTGTGTGCATACTTATCTATACACACACACATCTCTCTATTATAAACATTGCAAGTAGATAGATGTACTGACTGTTAGGGGGATAATCCTCTCAAAAGGAAAGCCTAACTCACAGTGAAAAATCAGCCTTTGGAAAGTATGGCTATTTTCTTGGAACTATATTAAGGTTCCCAGCCTGATGATTGAATAAAATTCCTTGATCCTCCTACAAAAAAAAAACAAATCCCTGATTGCATAACAGACAGACAGACACAGTAGTAGGTACATAGCTTTGCCATAGAAAAGCTAAAAAGATGAATAGACAAACAGACATTTTTTATTCAAATTTTCTAAATGCTAAAAAACAGAAATATACCACATAAATAATATTTTTTGTAATCAATTCATCCCAAGCAAGGTGATAATTCACTAAGATGCGAGGGGCCACTGAGAGTGAAAGTGAATGAGTAAACTTTAGAAGAAACCAGAAACACAATCCTAAACAAGAAACAGGGGATAAACCTTTACTCCTGTTTTAAAAAAATGGGAAGGAGTATAAATCAGGCTACTCTTAGCTATTCCTTAACAATTTTCAATCTTCAAAAAAACATAAAAAAATAAACATGTCATTTGATGCATGTCAGACTGCATTAGAAAATTCTGATTTCCTTAACATGAAACCACAATTCCCTGATTTGGCTGTGAATCTTGTATATACACCAATGATTGACTACTAGAGGAAAATATACAACTCTCTCTCTCTCTCTCTCTCTCTCTCTCTCTCTCTCTCTCTCTCTCTCTCTTTCCCCCTAAGCTGGTGAACAGACGAAGGAAATAGACATACAAAGAGTATCAACACATGCACAATTTAGATTTCTCTCTTGTAATACACACTCACTCACTTTGATATTTGATGTAATAATATTTGTTTCTGAGCTGGGTCATGTCAGGGTAACCTAGAATAACCATTTCCAGACAGACAAAGGATATGAAAGTTGTACGGCATCATCGTTTTCTCTATTTCAGTCTTCCATGAGAAGATTATGCAAATTATTATTATTCCACAGCCAATAACAGGTCAGTTCACCTGGCAAATTCACTGAATTTTATCTACTGAAATGTACCAAGTCGAGAGAGAGAGAGCAGACCAAACTGTCCTCAGATATTATTAAATGGATTCTTTTTTGTTTGGATTTCCCTATATACTGTCCATCTTCCATGCTGACTGGCCAGGCCTATACTGACCACTGAACAAGCAATTTAGACAAATCTAGAGTCAATACACAATACTTAAGAATAGATTTACTATTTATGATGTCCATTGTCAGGTTGAGTGACCACAGTCCAATTATAAGTGAATGCAGACATACATGAACAAACAGTGGGTGTGTATATAAATTTCTTACATATATATATATATATATATATATATACACACATACACACACACACACATTTTACATACACCCATTATATATATAATGTGTGCGTGTGTGTGTATAAAATGTTAAACTAGGGGGAAAAAATTTTTTACCCTGCCTTCAGCATGTTTTTGGTGTTATTTTGTTATTTTAAACTAAGTTGTTGGTAAAAAAAAAAATATATTTTTTAGCAATTTTGTCTTAATGCCAACAATATATTTCTGAAGATGAGTCGTCCAAAAGGTGCCTCAGGTTTCAATTTTATTCGTGATACTTTTGTATACTTTTTTTTAGTTTTTTTAGTTTTAAAAAATTTCTTATCTTGGTGTGACAACAAAAGCTTGTTATATATATATATATATATATATATATATATATATAAAATAAATGATGTGAATGTCATTATGTCACACTTTTTCAACTTTACTTCTAGAGGCCATAGCCTAACATATACTATTTTGGAATCGGGACAACTCTCTGAACAAATTAAAAACATTCCCTGCTAGATCCAGACCCACAATCCTGAAATTTGGGATTCCCAAGTTTTCATCACTGTGGTTGTTTTCAGTGATTTTTAAGATGATTTTTTGCATCAAATTTTTTTGTATGATAACAATTTTTATAACTTGGGAATAATGAAAATTAATTGTAAAATCTAGCAATAATCACACATGAAATAAAAATAATTGTTTGTACAGGATATAAGGAGCTATGTACATCAAATTATCTTTAAATTAAGTAGCAGGAGAAAAATTATTTTTTAACTTTTAAAAGGTAAGCTTAAATATTAATGCAATATTTAAATGCCGTGATCAATTTTGAGTTCTTCTGTAGTTTATTGTTGCCTATCGCATCTACTACTTCCTACCTATTGAGTTGAAGGCTCAATCAAGAGCCCTCCATAGGAGCTAGCTTATTATTTCCCTCTAGTAAATCAACTCTTCAAGTTTTTGTTCATCTCTACCGTGGCCAAGTATTGAGCTCACAACTTTTTGGGTCAAGTCACTGGGTTACTTCAACCAACGCTTTTATCCACTGAGCCATGTGCTTCTGGGGACATAACTGAAACTGAGATATCCAAAAAAGTCAAGACACATGGAACTAGAACAATCTACCCTAGTGGGCTAAATAAAGGATTCGGTTTGAAATTCCAATGTATATCACCTGAAGAGGGCCAGAGCATACAATGGCCGAAATGTCATGAATATGACAACAAAGATGAAGACAACAGTCTGAACAATGTAAACAGTGTAAAGAGAGAGAAGTTGGAAAGAATGAAAAGAAGAAGAAAAAGATCCTCTTCTCAGTAGTCATTTTTTTTATACACACCCATCCATAAAGGAGTACCAAAAGTTCTTAACACAAACCACTTCCTAAAATCTGGCTAAATGACCAAACATCACAATTTTGGATTCTCTTCTTGGTTAAACCAAGAGCTTTTCAATATCTTTTATCATCTTTTATATGCATGGAATCTGTCTTCATTTATGTGTGTGTGTGTGTCTTATCACTTTAAACGTGATTTTCAGTTATTACTCATATTTGAGTATGTATATAAACCATATGCAATGAAGAGCAGGTACCAATTACATGAGGATTGAATCTTCATTACTTAACATTTTCTTCACTCCAATATTGGATGAGTTACTCTCAGCCAATGTCAGTGTAAAACACTCTCCTCCACAGCACTGGTCTGATATGTGGACTTTACAATCTATCTGTGATGCATGAGAGACTGCTCGAAAAGATCACTGGAACAGTTGTTTTTATTTATATATATATATATATATATATATATATATTCAACATTCCAGGTCACGTGCTTGCAATACCAGATGCATGTGTGAGTTCGTGTATGTCTGCATTCAGTGAACAGGAGTAACCTCAGGTTAACACTGTACCTGGTTTCATTTGATGGTCTAGTAGGAAATTTCAGTACTATGTCTATTCCAGAAGAATAATGCAAATAGATAACCAGATCATTTATAGATGCTTCTAATAATTAAAAATGACATAATTTGTTGATCTCAAGCAAGTTTCTCATCTTTAGACATTACCCTCTGACCTTTCTGTTTCACTTTCTCAGATAAAGTGTTGTTACTATTATACATTGATTCTTTTTGGACCAGTTTCCACATCTTTGTCCATAAGCTGTACCCTCTGGCCTTCTTTTTAGTTGAATTTCTGACACTAAGACTGAACATATGTCTTCCAGCAAACCAGCACTTTAATTTCCTCACCTGGCTATGCCACATAGGACCCTTAGACCATGTTTTCCTTTCCTTTTCTTAAATCTAATGCCTTACTCTATTGAACATTCCTGAAAGGATGCCAAATATGGCAGACACCTGTGAAAGTCTGGAGGGTACACCATTTAAAGATGAGGAAATTAGTCCAAAAGAATCAATGTATGAATGTATGAAAGTAACATTACCTCAATTCAGAAATCCAGACAAAAAGGAGGGGACAGTGGGGGAAAAACATGATGAAGACAACAAAGCCAAGGAAACTGGCCTAAATAAATCAATGTATAATACTAAGGATACCTTATTGTATAAACTCAAGTAGAAGAATTATGTTGGAAATAATTGCAAAGCAAAGTTTAAAAGTGATTTTTGCATAAATGTTGACAATCTGTTGTTTATTTGATTTACATATCAAGAGATTTTTCGTAAGAAAGACTTCTAGGGTTGGTGAATCATTTCAACTTGGGGTTTGAAGTTATTATTCTTATTTGTTTGTTATAAAGGAAGAACAGAATAGAATGGTCATGTCTGGAGTTGATACTGAGGCTTACATTATATGAGTCAGTGACCATCCTTTGTCAAGCCAGAGGATTGGACAATGGAGCGTGGCACATATTTTGTCTTGGTTGCATTATCAATAAAGAAAAAAATAGAAAAGAAAAGATGCTGAAAATGGTAAAGTTGATATAAAAGGATAAAAAGAAATAAGGATAGGGGAAGGGCAAGTAAATATAAGAAGAAGAATAAGATAGAAAGAGATGATGGATGGGATCTCTTGAAGCAGTGAAGAGGTAAAAAGTGGGGTACAGAATGAGGGATAAAAGGTAAGAGAAGAGAAAGTGCAAAGTTTGAGAAAAAGGAAAAGGAAAGAATAAAGATAGAAAGGAGGAAAAGTATTTAGAGAGAGAGACTAAGAAGGTAAAAATGAGGGTGGTAGAAAGAAGTAGAAAAAGGTGAGAGAGTGGGAAATAGGAGTGAAAAGAGAGAAGATATAAATATGAGAAAAGAGAGGGAATAAAAGAAAGTGGGCAAAAATGAAAATGGTAGAAAAAAGGAGTGTGAGATAGAGGGAAATATGAATGAAGAGAGAGAGAGTAAGATGATGTGAGTATGTGAAGAGAAGAGTGAGAGAGCAAAAAGTAAAAGTAAAGGTGATAGAGGCAAAAGAAATAAAGGGGAAGGATATAGAGAAAGAGGGAATGAAAAGAGGAAAATGAAAGTGTGATAAAGATATGAGAAGCAAAGAAAGAGAGATGCAAGGAAAAAGAAAGATTAAGAAAATAGATTAAAAAAAGTGAGAGAGAGAGAAAAATTGGAAGAATAGAAGAAAAGAGACAAAGAAAAAATATACATATACAAAATTCAGTGTGTACCCATAGCACTTCTTCATATGAAGGTATGCTGAAAACTTCAGTCTAACCAAGAAACCTTAAAAAATATATAGTCATTTTGTCAGATCTTGTAAAGACAGTTGGCCCAAGAACTTTTCAGCACATCTTATTATGTATAATAGTTTTCCCAGCATACACAGATACTACACTTTGATCTAAAAGATAATGCTGACACTGTGTCTAAGTAGGAGTGCTGATCTGAATATCAACAATCTCGACATTTTTATAGGTTATAAGCTAAACACAGAATCTATCCAGAAATAGATTTTAAAGAAGGCTTAATTACTAGCAAGGCACAAGGTCAAGGGTTCAATTTCTAATTCAAGCCACAAAAGTAACACCAGAAAAAGATTTTTTCCATTAACAATAGTATAGTTTCTAAAATCTGTAACAAGCAGACATTGAAAAGCATTTTTGTTTAATTAATAAATAATAATTTATTTATTTTTGTAATAATTCAAGTGAAACTCATTTAGATAATTATTTCAAAGTACAACCTGCTGTCAACAGCTATAACCAAAGGAAACAAGTATTTTTTGATGACTCACCATAAAATGAAACACTAAATCGTATGCAGTATCAGATGGGCATAAGTTTTCTGCCACAGTTGGAAGATAGAGGTGGGGAGGAAACTTTTTTTTTGTGAGTAGAAGATGGCAAATAAACATCACATTAAAGGATAAAACTAATTTTACTTTGCAACATGTGCAGTATAAAAAAATTTCCTTTTGACTATCCCATTCTCCAAGGTGTGTCTTTTTGGAACCTAGAGGAACTTTAATTTGAGCACTGGTTTTAGACCATTCTTACTCTAACCAAGAAACCTTTAAAAAAAAAAAAAAAAAAAAAACGAAAAAAATGGTATTTGGTCATCTGATCCAGATTTTGAAATGAAGGTCAGTCTGAGACCTTTTCAGTGCCCCCCCCTCATATGGGAACAATTTTTCTATTTCTTTAATGATTGTTAACAAACAAAAATTCTTTAAGTCATTGAAGGTAAATTTTATATTCATCATGTTTTGTAGTGGTAGCTTATGCAAGAATATTCCAAGCAAATTAAAACGAGGGAGGAAAAATTGTTTCCGACTGACACCAGATTTATATCTATCTTGCACTGAATAAGACTGAACAATAATATCTTTGAGTATTTCACACCACTCAAACAATAATTATGTCTGGGTTCTTTGTGTACTTGTCTCACATACACACAAATATTATATATCTATATCTATCAATATATATATATATACACACACACAGATCTATGCTAAACAATTAATTTGTTGACAATTCTATTAAACTCTTTTTCTATTTTCTTTTTGTCTTAAATTTGTTTTGGCAATTTTGATACAGCTTTTTCCCCTTTCCTGGAAAGAGAGAAGAAGCAGATGAAAATATCTTGTATTATGATTTTCGTAACATTATGTCAGGTGTTAAGAGTCAAAATAATAACAGGAGACAGACAACAACAAAATACAAAAAAAACAAAAGAGAACATTGTGTACATTTACAATTACATGTTTCAATACATAATTTTACATACAAGTTGTTATATAGATAGGTGTGTGTACATGTAAAAAAGGGCTTATGGATACATATTTCATGATAAAATATTTATAGATGTATATTCCATATGGGTGTACATTTACTAAGGTATTCATTTGTGTGTGTGTGTGTGTGTGTATATATATATATATATATATATATATATATACACACACACATATGAGAGAGAGAAAGAAAGACAGAGGAGTGCTCCACACATATTCCTAAACAAATTTTTACATACACAAAATATTTAACTACCAGCACAAATATATATATATATATATGTGTGTGTGTGTGTCTAAGGATACTGAAAAGACTAAAAATCTTTCTTGCCTGCCTTATTTAATGAAAGATGTTTAAAAGAAAGGTTATTGCCCAAATATATATATATATATATATATATATATATATATATATATATATATATATATATATATATATATATATATATATACACACACACACACGTGTATGTGTGTGTGTGAGAGAGAGAGATAATATGATAAATTTTTATATATCAGCAGAAAGTTAGGCAAATTAATGACAAAATAGTAAAAAAAAAATTTGTGTAATGCATTTCCTCCCCACTCCCCTGCATTACTTTAGTTGGCTGATGAAGTCCTAAAGGATGAAACGTCTCACATAAAAATGTTTCATGTCCATCCAGTACAAGGTCCAATAGCTACACAAGGTAGCGGGTTACAGAGTGGTTTTGTATGAGCATAAGAAAAGGCAAGAAGTGAAAAGCAGGAAAGATAACTGCTAACCCTAGACTTAAAGAGGTCAAAATGACTGGAAAAACATCCTGCTTGGAGTATGTTCCAGAAAGCAGCAATTCTTGAAATATATATATATATATATATATATATATATATATATATATATATATATGAAATGGATTAAGTCTGACAATATCCTGTTTATATGTTATTTTAATAGATAGAATAGGAATCACATCAACTCTTGTAGTATGGAAGACATAACTTCTTGTATTCACCCTTCAATTTCTTCCAAAGTCTTAGCTTGGCATAGTAGATTTCCTCCATTAATCAACCCCAAAGAAAAAAGTCACAGGGTGTTAAGTCAAGAGTCCTGGCTGGCCACTATACATAAAATTGGGAGTTACTTTTCAGTCACCCTGTCTCTGTGTACTTGTGTTTGTCCATGCACACACACAAATTTGCTAAAAAATTTTGTCAATTCACTTTCCAAAATTATAATTTCAAGGAACAAAAATCAAAAATTTTTGATGGAAGTGGTTACACCAACTTGATAAAGTGCATTGTAACTGTGAGGTAAATATATGAAATCCCATGTATGTTTCATGACTCCAAAACTTTTCAGGACCACCTTGTGTGAGCAGAAAGGACATAGTGCTGAAAAGTTTTCAATCCAAGAAGCCAGCTTTTCAACTATATCACTAATTTCCAAGAAAAAGCTTTCAGTGTGTGTATGTGTATATATATATATATATATATATATATATATATATATATATATTTTGATAGTTTGATTTATTTTTTACAGCTTATCAACCCTTTGCATGTTATTTAAAGCCAAAAAATATTTTTAAATTGTAAGAATGTTTTGGAGATAAGGATTTTACTGCTACAAGTCCTACTAATTAACCCATAGTTGGTGGGAGAAAAGGTGAATTCATACCTTTTGCCAAAGGTATTTTGCACATAAGTGAATATAATGAACCTGACTGGCATTAGAAATCAGATCTCTGCTTTCCAACTTTGAGCCTTTATCGATTACACCATCTGCACATCCAAGCTTATAGCACCTGGTATTTCCAAGCAGTCACTCATCTAGGTACTGACCAGGCTCAACATTGCTTAACTTTGCATGGAGGAATTGCTATATATGTGTACCTTCATGTCAGATACCATTCTGCTAGCTATTTATAAGGTAAAAAAAATCTTAAGGATTATTGGCAGGGAAAATTCAACATTTACTATCATACTCACAATATCTGTCTCTGACATCATGTACCAACATAATAAAATAGGAAACATTACTGTTGGAGATCGTCTCCTTGTGTGTATGTGTGTGGAGGGGGTATTTATTTCATTTATTATCAAGTTATGTGCATGCAATGATTCATGTATCAGTGTGTATATACACACACGCATATAGGGTTGCTGAAAAGTTCTCAGCCTTATCAAGAAGACCTTTTCAAAAGAGGAGTTATTTTAATTTTTGCCAGGTTTTGAAGTTGGTAGGTCTGTGGACTTTTCTGTAAAGTGTGTAGGATTATATATATATATATATATATATATATATATATATATATGTATGTGTGTGTGTGTGTGTGTGTGTGTGTGTGCGTGCACATGCGTATAAATATATTATATATTAATTTCATATGGAAATCGTTATTTACATCCCTCTCTGTGTGTGTGTGTGTGTGTAAATAATGATTTTCATATGAAATTAGAAGCAAAAAATGTATATGGTCACAAAACATCACACGCACACAAAGGCACTCACACCAAATTCTAAAAAGTAGCAGACATTATCCTAGAGGGTTGAAATAAGGTTTCCTTAGACAGGAAAAGTAGGAGGGGGTCGTTTTAGTCTATTTACTTCCAACTCTACCTGAAAAGAATGAGTGGTTGTGGGAGGGGACAATTTAAATGAAAAACAAAATAAGAAAGAATATTAAAAAAAAAGAAAATACAAAAACTTTTATACCATACTAGGGTGAGAAAAGAGGAGAGGAAATAAAAAGAAAAAGAATAGAAGACTAATCCCACTCCCACTCACCCTGGGAAAAAGAAAAAGAAAAATCTTGAATGAAAAGAAGAAAAAAAAGATGAAAATATATGGTTGAGGCTGAGTTTCGTCTTCCCTCCCGTCTCCCATTAACCTCCCCCCCTTCCCTGCCTCGCCCTGCCTGTTTGGTACAATGTCATATTTGGCGTATTTCGCCCTTCTCTGACAGACTATGTGAACTGCTGCTGCCGATGCCGCTGCTGCTGCTGGCAAAGAAGATGAGAGTCGGTGGGGAGGGATTAGGTAAGAAGAGAAAATTGAATCTGTCTAGACAGAGTCCGAGTCATCACAATATCTGCATTATTGATAACAGCCAACACTTAAAAGAATAACAAATATTGATAATTCTTCATACAGTAGTCTGAGAAAGGCTAGGGACCAGGACGGCAGGGTGGGTGCGATGAAGATGGAAACCAGAGTAAATGTGTAAGTGTGTGCGTTTCTTTTTTTTTTTTAAATATAAATATATATGTATAGGTATATATGTGTATACGAAGCTGTAATAGTATATATGTGTGTGAGCGGTTTTGTAGATGATAACATATATTCCTTTAATTGTCTCTTTCAGTATATGCTGGTGAAGGAGGGCTCTAAGAGTTAACATCTATGAAAGTGTGTTCATATGGCACAAGGTCACAAATGTCTGAGCACTTAGTGAAGTTCAATCACTACAAAAGGGGAATTGCTGGAAATAGATTGTTCATCATTATCATATGGAAGGTACCTGATAGGAAGTTAGTAACCTTAATTTCATATGGCACAAAGACACAATTGTGGGGCACACAGTGAAGATCAAACACCACAAAAAGGGAATTAGTGGAAACAGCTTACTAATCATTATCACATGGAAGGCACCTGATAGGAACTTAGTAGCCTTAATTTTGTCTGGTACAAGGATACAAGTGCCAGGACACATAGAGGATCAAACATTTTAGTAGTAATAGTCTCTAAGATCAACTTCCACAGTGAGGCAACTATCTAGCAATGTGCTTAGTATGGCACAAGATTACAAGTGTATGGGCCCCCAGTAAAGATCAAGCTCTTTAATTATTAGTCTGTGTTTGTGTATGTGTTTGAGTATATATCCCTGTTTTTTGTAAATAGTGAAATTAATATTAGCAGCTTAGAGGATGCCAGGAAGCACCTTTTCTTTAGTATGACTTTCAATCTCTAGGCTGGCAGCCATTATATTTACTATTTGAAAACAAGGATGTCCAGTCATGCATGTGCACCAACTAAATATGTTTAAATGTTTATAGTGTGTGTGTGTGTGTATAAATATTGGACAACAAAATGTAAAATAACAGCACAAAAATTTATAGTATTAATAATTAATATACATTTTTCCCTCACCGTTTGGTACAACCTTGAGTTTCATGCACTGATTGTAAACTAAAAAATGTATATTCATTATTAATAGTGTGTGTGTGTATATATATATATATATATATATATATATATATATATATATATATTTATTATATGATGAGAGAGAGAATCAACTAAGTTGAAAGAAAAAGGTTTTAAAACAAAGAAATGAAAATGAAGAGATAGAAATGAAAAACAAAAGAGACAAAGAATGAAATGAGAGAGAGAGGAAATGAGGCAGAAAAAGTAGTGAGAAGAGAGTGGAAAAATGAAAAAAAAGATCCTCTTAATAACGACATTTTGCCTTCTCCAACTCAGACATTTTTTGTTCACATTTGATTTGAAAGCAAACTATCTAAATTTTCACTCATAAAACTTCAAGTGAAGTAATTCTTCAAAATAGTAATTTAAGAATTTTCACATCCAGCTAAGTACTACAAGTTATCTGGTTCACTTTCTTATTCTGTCAGGTAAGGAATTCTTTGTTTCAAGGTTTAACAATGCTAGCTCAGTAGTCAAATTAGAAGGTATAAGATTTATGCTTTGTGATTCTCCAGTCTTTTTAAAGAGGTTTATCCCTTGTTTCCTGTTTAGGATTGGGTTTTTGGTTCCTTCTAAAGTTTGCTTCAGTTCCATACTCCTAATGCTTGTCATTTTCTACACTAATATGACTACACACAGCAACCCTCTACCTTGAGTGGTTCTTGGGTCTTGTAGTGGGTGACCATTGGTAAAAACAAATTACAAGAAACTCAACCTTGCACAAAATTTTTGAGCTTATATAATAATTTCATCCAACTACTGCAAAACCATTAGCTGTATCTCCAATAAAACTTTCATCAGATGATGACCCAAGAATCAATCATGGTAGCTGATGTAATGGAATAACCTGTCACCCCCATGAGTGACTACACTATAGGTAGTAACTATCTATAAGTATCTGTAAGTCAATGGATGACAGAGTCTAGCTGGGATCTGTTGAGTACGACTCAGACTTACACAAGAACTACCAACCTTCAAATAGTAGCACACACTACTGGATTGATTTGCGACAACCTTGTGCATAACTGTTAGCTTTATTCTCATTGTACTGTTTTTTTTTTTTACAATAAACCTTTAGTTATTTTATCCACTGTGTTTTTCAAGTATATATTCCTATTAGCACGGAATATAACCATAGCACAAACCCAGGAGACCTGAACAATACCTTACACTATCATAGGACTTTTTTGGTTTTCTGTCAATACTTGTGAATACGATGTTCATACCAATACAGCTTCTGATCATGGCATTTCCTTATACAGACCGTCCAAGTGATATCAAAATTGGTGATAGAACCTTGACATCCAATTTTGAAAGAAAATATATTATCCAGCCATACATTCTTCACACAGATCTTAATAATTTTCCAACTTCATGAGTTTAGACAAAATTTTTACTTTACCAGAAACCGCCACTTCAATGTTTATTTAAATAAGTGGACAGATAAAAAGGTCGGGATGCTCAGCAGTTAACATGATTTCAGATGTAAAGGTGAGACATCCTAAATCTACTGCACCCTCTCCAATCAGAGTAAGCAATCCATAGTACTCTCTTAATTCAGTGTAAACAGTTTGTGGGATACTCCCAACCCTGTGTAACCGGTCTGCAAGATACTTCCCATTCTATTGTGACCAGTCTGTGGGATACTCCCCATTCTATTGTAACCAGTCTGCAGGAAACTTCCCATTCTGTGGAATAAGGCTACAGGATACTCCCCCATCCTGTGTAACCAGTCTACGGGATACATTCCCATCATGTGTAACCAGTCTACGGGATACATTCCCATCATGTGTAACCAGTCTATGGGATACTTTCCCATCATGTGTAACCAGTCAACAGGATACTCTCCCATCTTGTGTAACAAGTCTATAGGATACTCCTGCATCCTGTGTAACCAGTCTACGGGATACTCATCCATCCTGTGTAACTAGTCTGTAAGATACTCCCCATTCCCCTATTGCACACTCTCTGTTCTATATAATAGATTCTCAAATGTGCATAACTGTTGATGATTTGTATTTTTTCTAAAAATCCTCCCAGATTTCCTCCCATATCTGAAATATATTACCAAGCAAAAAATGTCCCCCTCCTTAAAACAAGAATTAACATCACAAAATTAGTTCCTAACACACGGAGATAAAATAGAATAATAATTGGAACAGATAGGTTACAAAATAGTCTTTTTAAGACAAGCTTTATATCTATCAAGATAAATGTATCACCATGTCCTTAGAACAAAATGCTAAATCACCAGTTATGTTAAATGTGTCAAAAGACAATGATTTCATTTTGAAGAGGTGAACATTAACAAGCTTCCAACTTGAAACTGCAAAACTTGAAACTCAAAAAGCCTAAAGCATTTTATAACTGAACATAAAAATCAGCAAAGAGCTTTCTCCATTTCAAAGAACAGTTAATTCTTCAATATATATTTTTCACTAAAGCTCATCAATAGCTGAGTAGATTTTTTGGCAAAGAGGCCTTAATTGTGTCGACTTCTGAGTTTAACTGCCGTACTGCAGAGACGTTTGCAACCTCTACAACCCTGGGTTTCCCTTGCAGCGGACATCCAATTCCTTTGGCAAAATAATTTGTCAGAGACTCAGACTGACCATCCTTCTATTTCCCATTCTGCTTACCGTTTCCTTCAGGGTAAGTGTTGGCCAGACGGTGCCAAGCAGAAAAAAAGAGATAAATGGCTGGTAGACATACCACACATCACATCACGTGTAACATACATAAAAACACAAACACACACGCACTCATTATCTAGCAGCAGAAGCAGAGGCGGCGACGTCAGCAGCAGACAAGATCAATAGAATGTCTGGGCACAGTGCTTAAGAATGGTTCAAACAAGTTCACTGATATTGAAATTAGGTGGAAACTGTGACATTTTTAGACAGATTTTGGCACTTTAGAATTCTGAAGAATAAAAGTTTGGATAGAAGAGGAATGAGACAAATACAAATATAGACAGATGCAAACAGGGATATGAAAACGCATACACAATTTATACATATATATGGGAATATATATATATATATATATATGGAGGTACACATACATACATCTAAAAATATATACTTACATATATGCATACAGATAAAAACTATAAGTGTGTGTGTGTGTGTGTGTATACACATACACATTTAGATCAATGCACACATATAAAGGTACATATGCACACATATATAAGCACACATTAATACACACACACATAAAGCCAAACATACATACACTTATATATTAATACAGACAAATGAAGACACACATGCATACATTATATATATATATATATATATATATATATATATATATATATATATATATATATATATATGTATATACACACTCACATTAATACACACAGATGAAGATACATACACACACTCACACACACACATATCCATACACTCATGTATATATATAATAAATGCGAATGTCAGTGTGTCACACTTTTCCAACTTTACTCCTAGAGACTGTAGCTCAACATATCATACCATTTTGGAATCAGGCCGACTCTCTGAGCAAATTATAAATCTTCCAGGCCAGATCCAGACCTGCAATCCTGAAATTTTGAATTCCCAAGTTTTCATTACTGTGATTGTTTTCAGCGATTTTTTTGTATGCTAACAATTGGAAATAAATTTGTGAATAATCAAAATTAGAATTAATTATGAAATCCAGTGAAAGTCACCCATGAAATAAAAATAATTGTTTGTACAGAAAGTAAGAACCTACATACATCAAATTGTCTTTAAATTAAATGGTGGGAAAAGAATTATTGGTGAACTTTTAAAAGGTAAATTTAAATATTAATACAATACTTAAATGCAGCAATCAATTTTGAGTTCTTCAGTAGTGTATTGTTATCTATCACATCTACACTTCCCACCTATTGTGATGAAGGCCTAATCAAGAGTTGTCTGCAGGAGCTAGCTTAAATATCACCCAATATATATATATATATATATATATATATATATATATATATATATATATATATATGCATACATACATACATACATACATACATACATACATACAAGGTGGTTTATAAGTAACTCCCTATTTTATGTTCTGACTTAAAACACTGTGATTTTTTTCTTTGGGATTGGTTAAAAGGTGCAAGTCTACTATACCAAACCAAGACTTTGGAAGAAACTGAAAGGTAAATACAAGAAGTTGTCTTCCATACAAGAGATCCTGGTGAAATCAATTGAAGTGGTTACTGGGTGGTTCAAGAAGCTGCTAGTGAAATATGGTGCCCATATTGAATTTTAAATAAAATCTTATGCTAAGTGCTTTACTCTCATATCCATTTCTTATAAAAATTATAGTTAATAGATAAATTATAAGTATTTTAAAAGGGGGAGTTACTTTTCAATCACTGCATATAGATTATATATATATATATATATATATATATATATATACATACACACACACACACAAGTATGTATATATATTTACATAAGAATGTGTTGAAAAGTTCTTTTCCTAAGATCAGTATTCGTATTTAGGGAAGAAGATCAGTGTGCCTGCTTAACAACACTCCCGAGTACACAAGGTACATCAGATACCCAAGTACACAAGGTGCATCAGGTATCCAAGTACAAATAATACACAGCAGTTAGTGTCAAATGGAAGATGACCTATGTTGCTAATTTTAACATTCTCATTCCTTTTTTCAGATATATTAAGCATCTTAACATGGCATCTTTCAGCCCAACACAGGAAATGGATAGGGCATGCTGTGTACTCATGCCACTAATTGCCAACTGAGTTAATAGAAAGAATAACAGGCAATTTTGCATGGAGCCCATGGACATACCTACACTGATACAAATTGTTCACATAATCTATGATTGTCTTGAGGGGAGAGGGTTATAAGCACTAAAGACTAAATCATGTCTCCCAACCTCTTCCTGCAGGGCCTCAGGAACTATACCATCAACTAGATTCTAGACATAATGTTCAAACCCTGGATTGAGGGAGCAGCCATGTGCCTTCCAGCTGGATTCTGCTTCCTCACACATGACCCACATAATCTAGAAGAGGTTGGCCAAGAAATCTCAAGGTAGCTCTCCTGATTTGAATACCTTAGACTAGACTAGAGTGTGGTTGACAGGTATAACCAACCAATGGCTCCACAATACTAAGGACTTTTTGAAAGTCACCACAATGAAAGAGAGTCACACTATCTGGGTATGCAGCCACTTTCAAGGATGCCCTTAAAGCTCAGGCTGGTTTTATTAAATAGTCTTTTATTATCTTTCTAATTTAAACATGGTCACAAATTATTTTTAAAAAATATACTGAATTTTTCTATTGAATATTTTTTTAGTTTTTTACTTTATATTCAATAAATTAAGAAAGAAAAGATTAGTACATTCAAAAGTTTTGCATTGAAATGCTCATCAGAGCCAGATACTTGATAAGTCACTTGAACTTTTCTTAGTTTTTTTTAATATAGCTTGAATTATCTATTGAGCACTTTTTGTCAGAAGTTGTATTTGCCTGTAGAAACACATAAAATTTCTAAAATTTTAACATATTTTCTCAATTGTATAACTTTTATTATTACTTTTTAGATTATGTCTTAATTTGGTTGCAGTTAGTTTGTTCACCTTCTATGTAAACACACAGAGAAATGTATATACATAAGGGGACTGCAAAAGTAGATAATCAATACAATACATTTTGTTTTAATTTTGCATCCTCAAAAAATCCCCCATGTGTGTGTTTATGTGCATATGGGTGTGTGGTCAAGTGGTTAGAACATTTGCTTTCCAATCATGAGACCTGGGTTCAAATCTCACCAGCAAGGTAATTTCTTTACATTATTGACCTGTGGAGGTGATCCCAACTTGCAGCATGATTGGAAAGTGTCTGAAAATAATGCTATAAGTTAACTATACCTTGTGAGTGAAATTGGATAGACAGGACTGTGTAGAACCTGTCGATGGGTATAAGTCACAAGTCATCATGTCAAAGGTTTCAGCATACTAGTGTATAAACTGCTGATCATGTCAGATTATGCACACACATGGGTGTAATAGAATATAAAATGTATGTAATTTCATGGCGATTTTGGATTTTACCAATATGTCAGAGCACAAAACATGAAAATTGTTTTTAAGTCTCTGGTCACAGTTTTATCTGATAAGTTTAAAACAATAATTGTTCTTTAGGCAATATTCATAATATTGAAATTTTAAATGTCTCATCAATGTGTTTGCCGACAATCTTGAAAACAGAAAGCTTTGTCAAAAAAATTGTTGGTAGTTTTAGAAATAATGATAGTCAAATAAAATAGTTATTCATCAAAAGTAATTTTAGGTTGATTTTAGGTAGATGTGTCGGGTGATAATATGTAGGTGTGATGGCTGTTAATAGCTCCTCTTTTAATATATTTAGGTAAAGAGATAAAAAGAAAAAAATAACATTATTGTAAAAGAATTTTGCTTAACATGAGACAAAATAATTAGGTTAATGACATGGAAAATTAGTTAAATTTATTATACAAATACTTATTAAAAACTGATTGACAAAGAAATATGCTGAGGTCTATAGCATTGTGAGATCCCTGTTTTAAATAGGGAAAATACAGAACTTTGGGGGAAGATATGAAAGGCATGTGCTTAGGTAATCAAAATCCTATGAACTCTGTTCTGATTAGCAGTTGGCATGAACTGGTGTGAAATGTTAACATCTTTATTATGTCATGTGGACAAGTGGATATAAAAAAAAATTACATATGGGTCACAGAAAAAACCTTTAAAGAAATATATTAGAACCATAAAGTGTTACTCAAAAGAAAAAATACACAAACAATACAACCCTATCAAAATATATATGGAACCAAAAAGAAAACAATACCCCCCACCAAAATCAAATGGGAAATTATAAAAAGAGCAGCCCCCATACAGTATTAATAGTAAAAATTGTAAATTATGCTTAGAGGAAAAATTAGCAATAATTAGTTTTAAAAACCAAAATAAACTCTTAAACAAGAAAATTGAAATAATAGGTAAATTTAGGGATATAAATAAATATTTACTTTACCATCTAAGCACTAACTAAAAATAAGCAAATAAATATAATATAAACTTTAAATAAATAAATAAATGAAATAAAAATATAATACAAACTTTATATAAATAAATAAAAATAAGAAAGAAACAAATATAAACTTAATTTATTAATAAAGAAATAAACAAATATTAAATATACACACCTATACATGTGTCTATATATGTACATATGGACACACACACACACAAAGTCCGGGAAATGAACAAACTTATCCCCCACCCAATTAAAACCTCAATATATATAACACCAAGTCAAAAACAAATAAACTATTAACTATTAAATAAAAATAAAAATGAAACATTAAATCAACAATAACATATGCATATACTTATTTTAATTACATATACACTATTTAACAATTACATATATGTGTGTGTGCAGCATGCATACTATATATATATATATATATATATATATATATATATATATATATATATATATGTATGTCATTTATGCATTAATATCAATTATTTATAAAATGAAATACAATTTCACTAGCAAAAAAACTAGAATATCCATAGATAAAAATAAATAAAAATTGGTTGCATGTCTAGAGTTGGAAGAAACCCAGACAAAATCAGTAATAGTTGGAAAAAAGAAAAAGAGAGAGAAGGCTAAAGTGAAAAGAAAAAAAAATACAAAGAAAAGGGCAAAATGATCATGACTTCCTACGTGTACACACATCTGCACGGAAAGGTGCATGCGAGTGAACGCACATCTGCAGAGATGGGTGCA
This sequence comes from Acanthosepion lycidas, assembly GCA_963932145.1. Lineage (NCBI taxonomy): Eukaryota > Metazoa > Mollusca > Cephalopoda > Sepiida > Sepiidae > Acanthosepion > Acanthosepion lycidas. Next base: position 83,442,983 of record OZ010602.1, on the reverse strand, counting down.
CACCCACAAGTGCACACACAGAGAATACAGATGAAAATTTACACCAGTGTTAAATAGGCATAAAAGGAAAAAAATTGAAAAAATATAAACAGTAAATTGTTGATATCCATTGAAAAGTAGACAGACATGTTCGCCTATGAAACTCTAGAGTCGGGATGCTGAAGGTAACATTTAATCAGCTAAGTGAAAAACTTTTACTTACATTAATCCTATATATAGCCTGCAAATACAACCATACACTATGAAAAAAATTTATGCCAATGAAACGTGCATATAAAAATAAAAATCGAGAAGTATAAGCAGTCAATTGCTGATACCTCCCTGATGAGTGGACAGAGTAATTCCTGGAGTGTCCGTCTATGAAATTCTTGAGTCAAGTTAGTGGAACTAAAATCAATCAGCTAAGTGACAAATCTTTTATATATATATATATATATATATATTGGCTGACTGCTCTTTTCCAAATATGCATGTCTACTAGAGTGGCTAGCTAATTCTTGTTGCAGATGTCTACTCAGGCACATCTGTGTCTCTTCAACACCCACTGAACCAACTTGTGGCTTAAATATGTTGAGTAGATCTTAGTCTCTTGGAAAGAGCACACATATCTGGTATAATCAATAGTTGAACAAGACCAGTAAGCTGAAACCCTCAGTCACAATGACTTTTGACTTCATGCTAGCACAACCATTGTCAGATTAGTCTCTTCAATTTTCCTTACATGGCTCAAATCAACGTATGGTACGGTTTACAGGCACTAATCAACAGTGCCACATGAAGCGATCATCTCCCCAAGCTGATATTATCAAGAACACACCTCTTTGAAAAATCAACCATGTTGAGATTCATATCATGGTCAAGATATTAACGTTCTAACAATATCACCATGCATTCACTTGTTGAGATATATATATATATTTGGTTAGCAATCTTTCTTTTATACATGTTTCATTGTATTTGACAAGAAAAATTTTTTAAGTTTTCTTATTCAGTTTTTCTAGTGTCCTTACAGTTTTCTATGGGGACTAAGAGAGTATAGAATCTGCATATAATATTTATTGTCCTAAGTGCTAATTCACTAGCCATTTTCAAGGGATTCATTGTTAGCATAAATTCTGTATTTGTATTCTAAGCTGTGTTGTATATAGAAGTAGTGGTAATTCCATATTGAGTCAGCTTCAGAACTTAGAGAAAAATTTAATAAAATAATTTTGTTCCTCACATTCAGTGAAACATGCATAAAAGAAGGAGTGCTGCCCCAATATATTATGTAAATATAAATATTTGGTTTCAATTCCTAGACAAGTAGATATTAATTTCACTATAATTTTCACTATAAAAAAGGAATATCTACTGAAACACTTGTAGCCACTAAATATAATGTTTATAGTATATATAAGTGTATACACAATTCATTGAATGAGACAGAAAAGGAAAAGTTTTTATTAAGTTTTTCTTGTGTTTTTACAGTTTTAATTTTATGAGGATGAAATATGTGTATAAACTGTGGTGATTACTGCTCCAAACACTTTGAGCTAATTCTTTAGCCATTTTCAAGGAGCTTGTTAGCATATTTTTGTGTTTGTAGTCTATACCGTGTTGTATAGGAGTAGTAGCAATTCCATGTTGAGTTGTCTTCAAAATATACTCAATGTTTCATTTAGTTTAAAGAAAGTAATACTAAGTAGGTCTGTAGTGCTTTTTAAATATATATATATATATATATATATATATATATATATATATATATATATATATATATATATTTGTGTTTATATTATCTATTGATGTATGTCTCTCTTTCTATCTCTCACCATATTCTGAGAGAATAAAATATACCAGAAACATCATTGTTATGTCATTCTTTATGGTTCCCTGAAAAGAGTTGCCAATACGATCAGCCCTTACAATCACCTGCATACTACAACAGTTTAACAACATTATAAAACCTCTGCAGTAACAACTTCAATTTTCTCTTCATAATGTCCAGAATTTCACATTCAGAACCCTCCATGTTCTACACATGGCAAATATCCCAATGTATATAAATGATTACATATGTACATTATTCACAAGCATAAACATATATACATATATAATGTCTTACTATTCTCATTTTCTAAGCACATCCATCTACTAGGGTGACTAGCCAGTTCATGTTGCAGAAACTTGCTCAGGCATATTTGTGTTTGTTCAACACCCACAGAGCCCATCTGTGGCTTATATTGAGCAAGTCCACTATTTACAGTTTCTGGGAGAGAGCAAATAATGTCATGATCATCAGTTTGAACAATGTCAGTAGGCTCAAACCCTCAGTCACTATAACTTGTGACTTTTTGCAGCTGTTTTTCCTCATGTTTCCAGGAAATTTCAACTGTCACTGATTTTACTATTTCCCATTTTCTTTAGAAGTTTCTTATTTATCACATGTACTATCTATGGTAATTTTAGTATCTGTAAGACAGCATCTCTGCACAACTTCCTATCCTTTATATTTCTTAGCAATGTTTGTCTTTTTATTATTCCTCTTAATCTCTGTTCTGCCCTCCATTAGGTAGGTGATAATGGTTCTCCACAACTTCCTATTTTTGTAATTCTTAGTAATGCTTGTCTTTTTATTATTCTTTTTAATCTCTGTTCTACCCTCCATTTACACAAACTTTGCTAGGTAGGTAATAATAGCTCTCCACAACTTCCTATCCTTTGTAGCTTTTATCAATTTTTCTCTTTTTACTATCCTTCCCAATCCCTGTTCTGCCATCCATTTACATAGGCTTGTTAGGTAGGTTACTCGCTGCTTCCCTTTACTCCTCTTTGCATTCAATATGTCTAGTGACTATCAAATTTTCTAACCCTTCCTTCCTCATTATGTATCTCAGAAATTTCAACTCTTTCTTATTCTCAGTATAAGTATCATTTTTGTTTCCAATTTCTTTAAAAGTTTTTTATTGTTTACATGGTATTCTTAACATCTGTCTTTAGAATGATATTTCTGTTACCTCAACTTTCCTCTTCATCTGTGAGGAAATTGTCCAACATTCACTACCATATAGTAAAATAAATATTACATCACAGTTCAGCACTGTTCTTTGTTTCTAAAAAAATATTCTCATTTCTTAATGCATTATTTAGTTTTGGGAAGACATCATTTCCTAATCCAATGCACCTTCAGATTTTAATGTCACATTTTCTGCCATCTGTTAAAACACTTTCCAAATACCTAAATTTTTAACTTGCTTCATTTTGGCAGCTTCAATGCATAGCCCGTAACTTGGATCGTTTATTTTGTTGACAACACTACTTAACATTTTTTCCCAATTGATGGTTAGTCCTTTTTTCTTGCTTTCCTTAATACATTATCTCTGACCCCATAATGTATAAAAAATGTAGACAACACATCCAAAATGTCTGAAATGGTTGACAACAAGGTGTTAATAATCAATAAGTCGAGTAATATTTATTGCATTCTTAAACTGAAAGTTTTTGGCCTTAAGTTAATGAATCAGGTGCTTTATTATGAAATCATGTCAGTTTCTGAGGGTCACAGGGTCAGTCTGTCAAGATGGGAAATGATTATCTGTCAATTAGTCAAAAACAATTTGAGTTGGTCAGTCAGAAAATGAACATCAGACAAAGATGAGGGCAAATGAAAAATAGACATAATGTCCAACAAAACTATAAACCATGTACACTTACACACACACACACACCAAGCACATATGATTATAAAAATACACCGCTCTCTCTCATAAATATAAGATACATAAAACACAGACACATAAACACACAGAAACTCATAGTACATACACAAAAACATTCATAAGATGTACACATATATAGATACAGACTCCTAATATATACAGACACACAGGTGTATATAATACACATACAAAAACAAAATCATATGTAGATAGAAATATACACAATACTGGCATATATATATATATATATATATATATATATATATATATATATATATATATATATATATATATATATATGTGTGTGTATACACACACACACATATATATATATATAGATCTATACACACACACACATATATAGATCTATACACACACACACACACAAACACACACTCTGAGAGTGGGTTCCAATTTTTTAACTGGAGTGTATAAAAACACACACATACACATATGAAGAATGGTGGAGTAATGGATGGCGACTTAGATTGAGGAGTTGGAGAGACAGGTTTGAACTTCATTTGGATTCATTACATTCATTTACATGCTAATACATTTGGGAAAGTTATGAATTCATCTTTTCTCCCCCCAGCTATGGGTAATTAGCAGGACAGACTGGTTTCTATAGCCTTGCGTGGCAACTGATCTAGGAGAAGGTAACTCTGAATTCAAAACCAACCTGGAGAGAGTTCAGCTCTGTCAAGCTATTTTGCCCAAGAAATACAACTTCTACTACAGCTGCAGTACATATGGTGACACTCTGACCCTGATGGGTCATGGGATTCATGATCATGATCTATCTCTCTCTCTCATTCATATATATATATATATATATATATATATATATATACACACATATGCACATACATATAATACATACACATATTTGTGCATGTGTCAGTATGTATATACATACAGAAATTCATTAAATCTATATACATGTGTGTGTGTGTGTGTGTGCATGTGAGAAATAGAACAAACCACTTAGATATAAACATAGCGATAATGATATTTTAGAAATTTTTCAATGTCTTCAATTTTATGTTTCATACCTTTGTGGCTATCTTTAGCACATGAAAAAATGCTATAAAGGACTTTTTAAAGTGATTACCTCAAAAATAGAAGAAAATGATTTTCATCTAAATGTATGCTATCAACTGATGAAGAAGTAAAAAACACAAATACTGTAACATTTTCTATTTCTATGAGTTCAAGGTACAAATCCTGATGATGCCAAGTTTTTTCTTTATTATATTTCACTATTAAAAACTAAACAGCAGTGTTATTTTCACAAATTTTTGGTTCAGAATTCAAAGGTGGAATGTGTTTTTCTTTTCAACCAATTTAAATTCTACAAAACACTTCCCTTTTTAAATCTTTGACAATTCTATATAAACTCTTTTATGTCAGCAAAGAAAATAAGTTTTCTCTCATACAAATTTTGAAGAGTCTATTTTTCGTTCTTCATATTTATCAATTCTAGCTTATCTAGATTTAAATCTCTCTCTCTATATATACATATATATATATATATATATATATATATATATATACACACACACACATATATATATAAGCATCTACACGTACATATATACAGAAACATATAAACAAATATAAGATTTCTAAATATACAAGGTTTCAAAATTGATAGCTTTTCTCATATTCTGTTACCATTTAAAAAATCAATCTGTGCATTGAATTGGTTGCTATGAACACCCAATCCAACACGTGGAAACCATGGTCTACTTTTGTCCAATTAATATAAAGGCCAGAGTCTCTGCTAGCATTTGATAATGGATTTGGGGATGGGGATCAGGGTTTGATCTTCCCTGATTGGGGTCAGTTTGGTGATGGGGTGTATGATGATGAAAGACCTGAATCTTTCTGATGAACCAAATCAATTTACATCACTGATGATTCCCTCCAGTTAGGAGTGTATATATATATATATATATATATATATATATATATATATATATATAAAAGATTATATATATCATTTAAATGGAAAAATTTTAAATCCAATGTTCCCACATCTTCAGCACTTCCTCTCAGTAGATAATTATAACCAACACTTGTATTTATATCTCTCCCACCACTACACATATAATCCCATCAATAAAAACATTGCTTTAGTTCAATAAAGACAATCTAGAGGAAGAAACATGTTACACAAATTTTTTTACATATTATTATTAGTGCAAAAAATTTTAAATGTTTTTTTTTTTTTGGTGGTGGTGGTAGTGTGAGGGTACAAAAATTTTGCTATTTTCAAACTGACAATCTAGCCAAGTCAGGGAACCACCTCAGAAGATTGTAAATCTAACAGAACTCACCATAGGATTTGTGCTCATCAAGAGAACCTCGTCTTTCACTGCTGCTACAGTGGACCGGATTTTCTGAAGAATTTCAAAGAAAAAAAAAAATCAGGATTTCTGCACACAGATTCATTTTTACCATAAAAAAAAAAAAAACAAAAAAAAAACTCTAAAGTATGAAAATGAACAAATTTGGCTGCAATACCTGAAAAACAAGGTTGAACAGCTGGGTTTCTGGGTTTAATGCATATTTATCTATAAAATCCATACACAAGAGATTTACACAATAATTAATAAGACAGGTAAAAAAATATAACATTTTTAGATCTATGGACTATATATATGTATGTATAAAAGATATAAACATGAATTTTATATGTAAAACATGTATATAAAATATAAAAATATGGATTATATATATTTATATTTCATACATATGTCTATAAAATATATGAGAGTTGGTCAAAAAGTCATGCCTGTCCTAATTTAATTTTAAAAGTAAGTCAAGGTTTCAAGGGTCTTCTTTTGTTTTTTAAACTATAAAATATAAAAGTGCCTAGAAACAGGGGAACAATCTGTGGAGTTACTTTCTCTATTTTGATCCTTAATCCTTTTTTCAAAATGGCTGTTTTCTTTTGACATATGTACAAAACAAAGAGATGCCATAGAACTTCTGTTTTTGGAAGGAGAAAGTGTTGCAAACATTCACAAGAAGGAAACAATACATGATGTAAGCACAGTAAGTAGATGTATCAACAGAGATAATGGCCATCCTGAAGAGAAAGGAGGGACTGACCTTAAAGACAAGCCTCATAGGGGGAAGTTAACAGCTGCTGTGAATGAGAATGATGCTAAACAGCCTGATGCTGACATCACAGTATATAGAAGAATCACTATTGCAAAAATCTGTGTGAAAGCCTTCAGGTGAGGCTATGGTAGCACATGCAGCTAAGTGTTCATTGGGTATGGCATGTCACATACATGCTCAATGGAATTTAAATCTGGTCAATGAGAGTCAATAGAGAATCTGGACATCAGACAAATGTTCCTAAAACCAGTTTTATGTCACCAGTGCATGATAGAGGATGAATTATATTGCTGGAACAAACTAATTTTTTAAAGATCATTTCACCCTAATAAAGGCAATAAAGTCATTAACACAAAGGGTACTGAGTGTTAGAGAATATGATAAAAAAAAACACACTATTAAGGAGAGAGAACAATAAAAGAAAGATAAAAGATAACAATTGACATTACATTTAAATTTTTGAAGATCAAAGTTGACTGGAAAGCCAGAGGCCATTAAAGAATTCCACAATTGAGAAGTGCAAGAAAAAAAACTGTTAGCATAGAATATATGGTTACATCTAGCCATTTAAACCGTAAAATGATGAGACCTTGCCACAATCTAGTTCTGTGCTTAAATTCAGAAAGTCTCCAAAGAGAAAAATTCATCAGAACAATATTAACATGAAAATATTTATAAGAAAAGCACAGGGAAACTACATTGTGACAATGGAAAAGTGACTCAAGATTCCAAATCAGGACCAATAACATTGCATATTCTTCTTTGCATTTTATCAACAATCTCTAAATACCTAATAGAAATGAGAGAGGGTGTTTATTTTTTTATGAAGAAATTTTCTAAACCCACACCAAGCTTATTAAAACCACCCAGTTTATTAACTTTACACTTTTTGACCCTTTAAATAATTTTCCAACCCACCTTTTATTAAAACATTCCATTTCTTACACACTGAGAAAAATTTAGACCTGCACATTTATTAATATCTCCTCCTTGTATTGGAGTGCATAAGAGCATTACCAGAGCCTAAATGGATGAAAATCATTTGAAACAAGATGCGTATGTCCCACCTGTTAAAACACGTTCCTGTTTTACACATGGGCTTTTCAAATAGATCCCCACACTAGATGATTACAGAGCTACCGGCAGCTTGTTCTGCTGACAGGGCTAGGTTCATAACCCTAATGCAGTTTCCTCCACACATGAATTCAACTATCAGCCAAAAAGAGCTGGTGACATGGCATTTAATTTTCCATAGTCCCAGAGCAATGTGCCCATCAAGGATTGATAACTGGAGTGGGAAAGAAGGGAGTTGTACAATAGGCACTGTGACTAGAAATAATTTTTTTTTTATTTATGTTATTATAGATTAAGCACTCCAAACCCTGAATATCAAATTTTTTATTTAATTTTATAAAATTCAATAAGGAGATACAGTTTGCTATGTAAACTGATCCCCCAACAAAAGCCAAAACAAGATATGCTCATACAACAAAATTTATTTTCCTGGTTGCTTAATCAATACTAGTATATGAAAAAAAAATACTACTCCAGACTATTATTTTTTTTTTTTTAATTTAAAAAAAAATCATATGTTGTTTCTGTAGGGAGAGGGTTCAATTTACAAACAATTTACAAACTAAATTGGACACACACCATTAACTTGCATTAAATTTTTTAAAAATACTTCTTTTTTTTTTTTTTACATTTATGATCTTGAGTTCTTAATCTATAGTAATATGAACAAAAGAAATTAGAAAAAGAATGATTGTTTTTGGTTATATTGCTGATCATACATCACTCAATAGCCTAATGGTGTGATATCATACTATCATTATTTGACAAATAAGAAACTCCATAGAATGCAGTGTGTGCTGTGTCATGAAACAAAAATGTTAAATTGGGTCATGATTTAATGCAATGTTCCTCTTCCCCAAGTGGCTACCATCCTTGACAGTCCTGTTCTGGCTTTACTTATTAATGCCCATAGTTACCTCACTATGACAAATGATTTGGAATTTACTTATTTTAGATAGACACTTATTACTATTACCCTATAAAAACCCACAGCACTTGCCACCTTGGAGATAGTGTCCCCCATCTTCTGACCCCAATAATCATTCTGCAGTCCAGTCCAGTCCAAATCTGATTACTACCACAGCTACACTACCTTTTTACCTGTTGCATCATATAATATCTGTCTGGGTTTATTTCGACAAATGATGGTCATCAAAACCAGTTAGTGTATGACATTTTTTATATTTTTGGCACTTCAGTTTATATATTTTTATTATTATAAACAATATATTTTAGTGGATACACAGATTTGAAAAATGGAAATAACCTCTTTTTAAAAGTGAAATTAATGCCTGCCAGCCCAGACATAGAAAGTATTATAAAGGAAAAATGTACCAATTGAACCTCAAAATACATATGGATTATACACCTGAAGAAGGCTGGAGAATGGATCAGCCAAAACATTGTGGTAACAACAAAAGTAACCCAAAGAATGAGTTGATTAATCCAAACAACTCTTGGAATGATAATGACTCTTCTCAAAATTATAGAAGGCTTCTTCCACATGGATTGTACTCCTGAAGAAGGCTGTAGAATGGAACAGCCAATAGCTCATCCCTAAATCAAAGTCTTACTTTATTTCTTTTCTGTCCTGTCAGAATTTTTTTATCTCATTTTTCAGTTGAATGAAATCAAAAGAAATTAGTTGCATCCCTTTTCTGCTATTGAAGAAGTCAAGCCAAATGAATCCTGAACATCTGAGTCAGCTATCCAGGCAAATCAGAATATAAATTCTTCAAATGCTCATTATTGTCAAGGGGCCACACCTATCTTAGTGGTTGGGATCTTCTTCTATGTGCCACATCTCTTCAGGATATAGGCAATTGTGGCTCGTCATAACTCGTGGCTTTAGGCAGCCTTTTCTTCCTTTGATAAGTCTCCCACTCCCCCTTCCACCATCCATTCACATCATCTCATCACATAAGTGACTTACTGCCTCCTTCTTTCTCTTTTACACAAAATATCTTCTGTGGGGGTTAGGTCTTCCAAGCCCTTTTATATGACCATTCTGTTGCCATTTTCTTTAAGACTCCCTTGTTGCTTACTCACTCCATCCATGGAATTTTCAGTATCCTTCTGTAGAACAACATTTCTGCTGCCTCTAGTTTGTATCTCATCTGTGGGGAGTTTGTCCAATACACATAAAGATCAATGGCAAAACACCACTGAATTGGTCTGTAGGAATAGTTTGCTAACTCTCAAGCTATTATTGAGACTATTCTTTACCAAGCCTTCCTTATCCTTGCTGTATTTGCATGTAATAAACCAATGGTTAGATTAATTAAAAATAATAATCTAAATATTAGTCTAAATCAAGAACATACTATCTTATAATTCTTTTTAAATCAAATGAGGTGCCGGCTCATTAACAGTGATTTACTGTGTAAATTATATATAGCACAAGGCCACAAATATAGAGCACCCAGTGAGGATCAAATTAACTACTCATTCATAATCAGAGTAAAACAAGCTTGCTAACCCTTACACCACGTTGAAGTTCCAATGCTGATCCATCAATACCATAAATATTGAAAACATACTATGTATTCCCCAACTTCTGCCTGACAACATCTGGTACACTTGCTGGTCTGTATATAAAATACTCTAGATGCAATATGAATTCATATTGACCCTACATAAATATTTCATGTCTATTTAGTCCCCCAGATGAACAATTCTCTATGATCACAATACACTTACTTATCTCATTAGATTTTAATGACTGGCAGCCATTTGGGAAAGAAGAAAGCAAGTTCTACAGTTAAATCAATCAAGAAGAGCTTAGAGCATCATGGGAAGACAGTTCAAGTCACCAAGTTAACACATGACTGATCTATGAGCGCATATTATTGGCATCTGAGTGACCAACAGTCAATTTCATTCACATATATCTACAGATCAGACACTCCCCAGCCTAAAGCCATACCTCAAAAGACTCGACATTAACAATTGTATGCTTGCAAACAGATACTAAAGCATTTTACAACCATCTCAACAACAAAAAGAGGAGGAATGAGAGACCAAAGCAAGTAATTTTGTTGTTTTGATAGAAATCTGCAAATTCTCTTTACAGAAAGGACACAAGATTGTTTCAAAGACTCAGATTAATGCAGATTTCACACTTGGATGAAGGTGGCTGAAACATTTTACTCAAGAGAGAATAAAGGCCTTAGAAAGACTAGTAATAGGCCACAGAAAGACAATTTAATACAGTTTTATTTTTTTAAACAGAGCAAAATTTCGCACTTAAATGAAGACGGCTGAAACATTTCACTCAAGAGATAAACCAAAGTCTTTTGAAGGACTTTATAAATGGGTCATAGTGAGACAATTTAATAAACTTTTTTTTTAAAACAGGGTAAAATTTCACTTAAATGAAGACAACTTATTGGAAATCATTTTACTATGAAAATGCACTGAAAATTATCACAAATAGCAAACAAATACATCAAAACTTATTATCTGCTCTCTCAGTAGAACCTAGAATACAATGACTGCATTCCCAGTTGAGGAGTAGAACCCTCCCCAAAAGAGGATACCATCTGGGTGAATATTTTCAAACTCAAAATTATAAACACTGCCAATATTTACCTATAGACACAAGTATATACCGATGTTTACCTATAGGCTCAAGTATAAACCTGACCAATGTTTACCTATGGACTCAAGTATAACATAGATTGTCATTTATTAAGGACAAAGACATGCATTAACACTCATGGGGTGCACTAAAAACAGGAAAAGCAACAGCTAACCTACTTGATATATATAAGCAAATGGGCAAAGGGACAAGTATGACAAAGTTAAAAGGAGCAAGAATTTCCAAGAAAAACATAGGATAGGAATCTGTGGAGAACCATGATCGCTCATGTTGTGAAGGATCATAGTTCATAGAAAAGGGAGAGAACCTACTTGAAAATATAAGCAAATGAATGGAATAACAAGTACCACAAAATAGAGATTGAGAGCAACAAAAGGAAGATGTGGAAAGCCATGATCACTCGTCTTGAGAGGACATGACATAGAGATAAAGAGAGAACCTACTTTACATGTTTGAACAAATTGATTGAGGAAATGACCACAAAAACAAAGTGAAGTTGTAAAGGTGCAAGTATTGCTAAGAGAAACTGTGGAAAACCATAATTGCACATATACTGACAAGACATAGCACATAGAAAGATAAAGGGAAATAGAGAGACGGAACATATTTGACAAGTATTAGTAAAGAGATGGAAAAGCAAGTAATATTGACAGCAGCCAAGAGCAAGAAGCTGTGGAGAGCCATGTTTTTTCATATCCTGATACATTGAGAAATTACTGATAAAATATGACTATTATATATGTCTAATCTGAGATTTAGATTTTGGTTTTGGTTAAAAGAGATAGGTATGAGCAGCTTTTCTCATGTCACTGTCAAGGGCACTGAACTTTGCAAGACTGCTACTAATGTTAATGGAGGTGTGAGCACCCAAATAAAAAGCACTTGCCAAGAATTGACCATCTTAAGTTTACTGAAAGGTTAGCAGTAAATTACTTATATTTGATGAATGTAGAAAAACTTGTTGGACACCAAATAAGTCGTCAGTCAGATGATGCCTGGCAGGCAGGCAGAAAGGCAGGCATTGATCGGTTAGACTCAAAGAAAGAAAGAAAGAAAGAAAGAAAGAAAGAAAGAAAGAAAAAAGGCAAGGAGAAATGCAGAGAAAAAACAAGAAAGAAAGTGAAAAATAAATGCAAAGACAAAAAGAATAAAAAAGAAGAGAAAATGAAAAGTAGGAAAATGAAAAGTAAAAAAATGAAAGAAAACAGACAACAAAAATGAGTAATAGAAAGAAATCATAAAAGAAAAAGAAAGAAAACAAAAAAAAAGAGAAAGCAAAAACAGAAAAAGGAAAGAGAAAATAAAGTGTAAAAGCAGAGTAAAGAAAAAGAAAACAAACACAAAACAAAACAAAGAAGAAGAAGAAAAGAAAGAGAAACAAGAACTGAAAACAAACGAAAACAATGAGATCCAAAGAAAGAAGAAAGAATTAATATGATTGGTCAAATTAATTGCCTTAATTCTAAACTGAAATAAACAAACTGAAAAAGAGGGAAGAAGAATTAATTTAATCAAAGATCCAGATGAGACCTACCACACCCGGCTACCTACCCAGTTGCTGATTCTGCCATTCCACCCCAACCACACACCTATATCACTAATTTTTTTTTATTACTTTTATTGTACTTTTATTTATTATTTTTTTAAAATAATCTGTGTTGTTTATTTTATTTTTTATAACATTCATTTCATTTCTAATTTGGGGCAAACAAGTTTTCAGAAAATGAAAATTACTTTTTTGCTTTGTTGTTTATTATGTTCAGAAATCAAATGAAACATTTGGGATTTGGCATTGATTATTGGTAAGTATCTATATTTATTGATTTTTGATTACCAGGTCATATTTTCAGGTTTACTCAGTCATGCACACTATCATTACTCTCTCTCTCACACACACACACATACACATTCATTTATGCAGGCTTGGTTGAAAACAAACAAAACTTCTTTGTTTAAGATTTATTTGTTAATTTTTTTTTTATCACAAATAGCAAACAAATACATCAAAACTTATTATCTGCTCTCTCAGTAGAACCTAGAATACAATGACTGCATTTCCAGTTGAGGAGTAGAACCCTCCCCAAAAGAGGATACCACCTGGGTGAATATTTTCAAACTCAAGTATAAATACTGCCAATATTTACCTATAGACACAAGTATATACCGATGTTTACCTATAGGCTCAAGTATAAACCTGACCAATGTTTACCTATGGACTCAAGTATAACATAGATTGTCATTTATTAAGGACAAAGACATGCATTAACACTCATGGGGTGCACTAAAAACAGGAAAAGCAACAGCTAACCTACTTGATATATATAAGCAAATGGGCAAAGGGACAAGTATGACAAAGTTAAAAGGAGCAAGAATTTCCAAGAAAAACATAGGATAGGAATCTGTGGAGAACCATGATCGCTCATGTTGTGAAGGATCATAGTTCATAGAAAAGGGAGAGAACCTACTTGAAAATATAAGCAAATGAATGGAATAACAAGTACCACAAAATAGAGATTGAGAGCAACAAAAGGAAGATGTGGAAAGCCATGATCACTCGTCTTGAGAGGACATGACATAGAGATAAAGAGAGAACCTACTTTACATGTTTGAACAAATTGATTGAGGAAATGACCACAAAAACAAAGTGAAGTTGTAAAGGTGCAAGTATTGCTAAGAGAAACTGTGGAAAACCATAATTGCACATATACTGACAAGACATAGCACATAGAAAGATAAAGGGAAATAGAGAGACGGAACATATTTGACAAGTATTAGTAAAGAGATGGAAAAGCAAGTAATATTGACAGCAGCCAAGAGCAAGAAGCTGTGGAGAGCCATGTTTTTTCATATCCTGATACATTGAGAAATTACTGATAAAATATGACTATTATATATGTCTAATCTGAGATTTAGATTTTGGTTTTGGTTAAAAGAGATAGGTATGAGCAGCTTTTCTCATGTCACTGTCAAGGGCACTGAACTTTGCAAGACTGCTACTAATGTTAATGGAGGTGTGAGCACCCAAATAAAAAGCACTTGCCAAGAATTGACCATCTTAAGTTTACTGAAAGGTTAGCAGTAAATTACTTATATTTGATGAATGTAGAAAAACTTGTTGGACACCAAATAAGTCGTCAGTCAGATGATGCCTGGCAGGCAGGCAGAAAGGCAGGCATTGATCGGTTAGACTCAAAGAAAGAAAGAAAGAAAGAAAGAAAGAAAGAAAGAAAGAAAAAAGGCAAGGAGAAATGCAGAGAAAAAACAAGAAAGAAAGTGAAAAATAAATGCAAAGACAAAAAGAATAAAAAAGAAGAGAAAATGAAAAGTAGGAAAATGAAAAGTAAAAAAATGAAAGAAAACAGACAACAAAAATGAGTAATAGAAAGAAATCATAAAAGAAAAAGAAAGAAAACAAAAAAAAAGAGAAAGCAAAAACAGAAAAAGGAAAGAGAAAATAAAGTGTAAAAGCAGAGTAAAGAAAAAGAAAACAAACACAAAACAAAACAAAGAAGAAGAAGAAAAGAAAGAGAAACAAGAACTGAAAACAAACGAAAACAATGAGATCCAAAGAAAGAAGAAAGAATTAATATGATTGGTCAAATTAATTGCCTTAATTCTAAACTGAAATAAACAAACTGAAAAAGAGGGAAGAAGAATTAATTTAATCAAAGATCCAGATGAGACCTACCACACCCGGCTACCTACCCAGTTGCTGATTCTGCCATTCCACCCCAACCACACACCTATATCACTAATTTTTTTTTATTACTTTTATTGTACTTTTATTTATTATTTTTTTAAAATAATCTGTGTTGTTTATTTTATTTTTTATAACATTCATTTCATTTCTAATTTGGGGCAAACAAGTTTTCAGAAAATGAAAATTACTTTTTTGCTTTGTTGTTTATTATGTTCAGAAATCAAATGAAACATTTGGGATTTGGCATTGATTATTGGTAAGTATCTATATTTATTGATTTTTGATTACCAGGTCATATTTTCAGGTTTACTCAGTCA
This sequence comes from Acanthosepion lycidas, assembly GCA_963932145.1. Classification (NCBI taxonomy): domain Eukaryota; kingdom Metazoa; phylum Mollusca; class Cephalopoda; order Sepiida; family Sepiidae; genus Acanthosepion; species Acanthosepion lycidas. The sequence continues at coordinate 83,427,461 of OZ010602.1, read as the reverse complement.
TGCACACTATCATTACTCTCTCTCTCACACACACACACATACACATTCATTTATGCAGGCTTGGTTGAAAACAAACAAAACTTCTTTGTTTAAGATTTATTTGTTAATTTTTTTTTTATCACAAATAGCAAACAAATACATCAAAACTTATTATCTGCTCTCTCAGTAGAACCTAGAATACAATGACTGCATTTCCAGTTGAGGAGTAGAACCCTCCCCAAAAGAGGATACCACCTGGGTGAATATTTTCAAACTCAAGTATAAATACTGCCAATATTTACCTATAGACACAAGTATATACCGATGTTTACCTATAGGCTCAAGTATAAACCTGACCAATGTTTACCTATGGACTCAAGTATAACATAGATTGTCATTTATTAAGGACAAAGACATGCATTAACACTCATGGGGTGCACTAAAAACAAGAAAAGCAACAGCTAACCTACTTGATATATATAAGCAAATGGGCAAAGGGACAAGTATGACAAAATTAAAGGAAAGTCATAAAGGAGCAAGAATTTCCAAGAAAAACAAAGGATAGCAAGCTGTGGAGAACCATGATCGTTCATGGTTCATGGTTCATAGAAAGAAAGAGAACTTACTTGAAAATATAAGCAAATGAATGGAATAACAAGTACCACAAAACAGAGATTGAGATTGTTTTTGGGGGAGAATTTGGGCATAAATTGTCCAATATCTTCCATGTGCTTTCAGTTTACAAAAACCATTATCAAAGAATTTTGGGGGGATTGATAAGTTTGTTTCTCCAAGTATGCTTTCTAATTCATTTATTTTTTCAGTGTTGTGTCTTCAGCCATTTCTTTCTATGTCAGTTCATGATGTCATGTTTTCTTTTCTTTTAATTGTAAAATATATTTATTATGTTTGTTCCTAAACAGAATAAAATTTCATTGATATTGGATTGAATGTTTTTTATTTTATTTAATTTTACTGGATGTTCTAAGATTCATTTTATTAGCCAAGATACTGAAACCCCAAGAAACATTGTAATCAAAGAGTAGAATTACAGAAAGTGTCCAAAATTCTCAAAGACAAATGTTTTGAATAAAATTTGAAAATATTGTCATTGTAAGAACAATTAATTTATAAAGACAACATTTATGTCAAATTTTAAAACTAGTTTTAAATATTGTTCATCAATAGATTTTATGAGCTTGTGTAGTTCTTCTTATGAAACATATTGTATAGCATTGAGAACATTATTCAAAAATTCATTTTTTCTGCCTGTCAATGTAAACCTTCCTCTTTGGAATGCTCCACAAATTTTCAATCAGGTCATAGGCAATCAAGCTGACCATTCTATCAAGAGTGTGATTGAAATTCATTTTACACATATATTCATTAGCTTCCTTAGGCAAATGTGATGGAGCTTTGTCTTACATGAAAAATTGTCTTTTTCTGAAAATTTAACTTCTTGGACCATAGCACTACATGTGGCTTTAAAAAAAGAAAAAAAAAACTACGACAGATACAGGAGATGCAATAACATTATTGTATAGAGCAAGTTTTCAGCTGCAAAATGCTATTTTAATAGATTTTCACCAGTGATGAACCTTTATATCCAACTCATAAAATTCTGCAACAGCAGAGGCAACCTACTTTTTCACTGAAACATATTACAGATCTCTGCTTACATTCACCATTTGGTTTCTATAAATGTAAGTGTCAATGAAAAGTTAATGTGCGCAGTCTTTTTCCACATGTAAAAATTCAATGACACAATTCTGCTTTGGGTGCACTTTCATGTCAGATACCATTTTGCCAAATTGCTATCTGTAACAAGTTGAAAATAACTGGTGGGAAGGATTAACTTCTACTAGCATGCTGCCAACATCTGCACTGGACATCATGAGCCAACATAATAAAATAGAAGGCATTAATTTTGGAGCAGCTATTGTGTTGTATATAAAATGTTCTTTTAGGCATCACTTTTTACATGATTTATTAAAAAAACATCAGAAGTATTATTTTGATTTTCAGTTAAATTTTTAATAAAAATTAATTAAATGAAAATATTTACTATATTTAATTAAATACACACACACACACACAATGAAGATTACGTTTCAGCAAAAATCAGTGGATCAGGATAAATCTGGAAGATAATGTGTTCAAGGCAAGCGGTCTTTGTAATAACACAGCCCAATATCAAGAGAGAGTATTAATAAGAAATAAACTTGTTCAAGTGTTTCACCATCAAGTCTTCTGAAGAGAAGATGTAATTCCATGAAAGTCAGAGTAGAGATATTTAACGGAGAAGTGAAAAAATTCATTTATACACACACACATACTTAAACATACATACATACATACATAGCTTACTGTAAGATGTGCACCAAGTGTATTTGAAAATGTTTTGTTTTTACTGTTATCTCCCTTGCACTAGCATGTGTTGACATTTTTTTAAGCTATGGATAAACTAGTGCATATATATATATATATATATATATATATATATATATATATATATATATATATATATATATATATATATATATATATATAGTCTGTGTTTTTAGGCACCAAATATTTTTTTAAAGCAAATACTGCTGAAAACAATACAAATTTTAATCTGATTAATTTTACTGATCATCTTATTAAAAAAAAGAGCTTGCATTGTGACACCATTTCTAAAATTTTGTTAAATTCATAAATTAGCTTCTAGTTACCCTTATGACGACTTAAAGTTGAAAGCTTGTACCACACAACTTTTACTTCTTATTCCAATTTGAACTTTGGACAATTCTTGACAGAGAGTTCCTTCTTGTTTAAGAAGGACTATTCGTAATTTGGAAAAGACAATCATTAGAATTAGTTGACATAAAATGTCTGTTGTTTTCAACAGTATTTGCTTGATTTTATATATATATATATATATATATATATATATATATATATATATATACACACATACGCATGTGTGTGTGTGTGTGTATGAGATTATGCCATGTAGCAAAGGCCAATGAAGAAAATGAAGTCCACAAACTGAATTTAAATTCTTGTTTGCCCATAGATTTTTTTTATTTGTATGAAACACTGACTCTAATGTATCTCATTACGAGTCATTTTGGCTGCCATAACGTCATTTACATGATTCAATAGGAAAAAGTTTTGAGGATGATGCTGTGTAAGTCTCTATCACTAGAATCCAATGCCTATTGCATATTATGTAAAAAAAAAAAAAATCAAACAAACTATTTCATTGAAGTAAAAAGTAACATCAAAAGTTATTGATTTGTAAACCTTCTTCCAATTTGCAGAAATAAACCCACATCTCATGTCTATTAAGAGTTGAATGTTTTATAATCACCACAGTTTTTAACATGGGAGCTACAAAAGCAAGAGATGCCTTACCGTTAAATTGTTTGTGGTTCTCCAAGGCAGCATCTCGTCTATCACAGTTCGTACTAATCACCGGGCTTTCTGCTGTGAAAAAGACAAGAAAAAACTATTAAAATAATATTTAAGATGAAATATAAAACCACTACTCATTGTTAAACAAAATGTACAGAAACACCTTCAGGATTATTTCCAAAAAGGTGCATTTTATTGACAACAAGAATTTTCAAATTTTGTTTGGTACCTTCAATAAAAATATAAAAATAACTGTGTCCCTCATCATAGCACAGTTTATTGATTGCATTAAGATAAGTCATAAATAATTTCTGTTTTTGTCTATTAATTTTATTCTTCAAAATATAAATTTGAATAAACCTAATAAATCTCGTAAGGAGTCCTTGTGCCATACTAATTAAATTAAATACACTCAATCCTCTCTTTTTTGCCCATCAAAATTGAAATGCAGCAATAAGAGAAATGATTTACTGTTAACTTATGAGGGTACCACAACATGGAAAAATGTTTAGCAGCCTAGTCTAGTAAACCATTGCTATTCGAGTATGTTCAATTCTTACAAGATGCTATACACATGTTACTTTGTGCTAGAAAAGTTAAGGTTAAAATTAAAAAAATGAAGTCAAAATAAAATAAGACTTCTTTTGACATTAATCTAACAGAAGTTGACAGGATGTAAAACTCAACATACCTAAACTGACAAATAACCTTGCACCAAACTTGGCTAAAATCAAACACTTCCTACACACACAAATTAATCATGATCATAAGTCCCATAACTCATTAAAGCTATAGGGGCAACTTGTGGGTGAAAGATAGCCATAAGGTAGTGATTCTCAAATAGGAGGAGGCAATTGGCCCTCTGGAAAGAATTTCAAATCTAAAGCAAGGAATTTTCACTTGGAGAGGAACTGAGGAGTAACTTCAGCCATAAGTATAATAGTTAAAACAAATGACAACATAACAATTCAAAATAGGAAAATAATTGATGAATCTTAGAGTTATAACATGAAGAATGTGACATGGGACTTTGACAACCACTACTATTAAGGTGACATTCATGACCATGAGTCCCATAGCATAAGGGCACCACATGTACTACAGCTGTAGCTAGAGTTGATGTGTCAAGAAAAAGACAGCCTGAGAGAGCCCATTGATCTTCAAGCTGGTTTTGAATTCAAAGTTGTCTTTCTCTTAGACTGATTGACCTACTAAGACTAAAACGGTCAGTCTATCATACTATTTAACCCATAGCTGAATGAATATAGACTCATTCGTTTTCCAATGGTATTATTGCTGAGTGATTTTTAACTCAGAAAGTAGATTCTATTTTTTTATGCCAATAACCATTACTTTACCTGTATGTACACCACACATACAATTAAAATATATGTCTGATATAGAGTAATGATGATCAAGCTTGTCACTCTTTATATAGTGTAGTTCTATCATGATTGGGTGCTCATTAATATAGCCTAATGTCAAACTAATTTTAGCTTAATTAAGATTTACAAAGAAATGACAAGAAGAAGATACAGGCAAAGGGTTAGAGATGAGCATGGATATGAGATAATGGATGATCTTAATTGCATTAGAAGGGGTTAGGGACATTAACTAAAACCCAACAGTCTAAGCTTGATGGAATCCACACTCGGATGCTGAGAGCTACAACATCTCTTGAAGACAACATCCAACTAAATTGCAGCTCTATAGACCCATCCCTGATATTCCTACTATCACGTGTTCAGTTCATGATATTCTTAACATTAAGTCTCATAGAGAGCCTCAAGGAGGATTCTGCTTCAACAATCACTGTTTTGAAAAAACAATATTCAGAACTCTGGCTTATACCTTATAATTTTGTGTGTGAGTGTCAGATATATTTCTAGATATACATGTACTTTATATTAAAAACAACTTCATCCAAGATCCCTCTTATGGTAGCAATATTACTGAACATTACTTCTGTAGTGAGTTTGTTCTTCATTGGGTGCACTAAATGTGGCCTTGTGTCACACTTACACAATAACCAAACAAATATAGCTCAACATAGAATAATGCTGAGCAGCAAACTCATCACACAGACCATTACTATTGTAGGGAGTTCAATCCTCACAATGTGCTCCATACTTGTGGCCTTGTGTCACACAAAGAAATAATTATATTAGGAATCCTCACTGGAGTAATGTTAGCAAGCTGATCTCACAGATCATTACTTTTGTTAAATTCTCACTGAGTGCCCAAAACTTGTGTTAAATGGGTTAAAAAATCAGAGTGAGAGAGAAAATGAATGAAAAGTGTGTTGAAGGCAGAGAGGCCAAGTGAAAAGGAAAGTAAAAATAAAACTAGGGGAGAGTGAAAGAAAAAGAAAACTAAGAGAGAGTGAAAGAAAAAAAAACTAAGAAAGAGGGAAAGAAAGAAAAACTATTTAACCAAATGAAAAGAATAAAATACTCTTATACAGTGAAAAAAAAGGGAAAATGAAGTAGAGGAAATAGAAAAAAAAATTAAGAGATTCAAGAGAAAAAAAGAAAAAATTTAAGAGAGTGAAAGAAACAGAAAACAATTTAAGGGAATGAAAAAGTGAAAAATTTTAAATGAGCAAAGTAAAAAAAGTTTCCGGAGAATGAAGAAAATAGAAAAAGTTTAAAAGAGATAAAGAAAAAGAGAAATTAAAATTGAATGAAAGGAAAAATTATTAACTGACTGAAAAAAAAAAAAAAAAACGAAAAAGTTCTAACAATGAAAGAGAAAAATTCTAGTCAAATAAAGGAAAGAGAAAAATATAACTGAAAGAAAAAAATTTTAAAAATTCTAAGTTTGGAAAGAAAAAAATTCTGACTGAAGAAAAAATGCTTAAAAATTCCATATTTGGAAAGAGATAAAGATCAGACAGTGAGAAAAAAAAAAAGACTGAAAAATGAAAACAAAAAGAATAAAAGAAAAATGAAAGGCGTAAAATTTTGCAAGAGGAGGAAACAGAAAGATCTATGCTGGTCAGGTCAAAAATGAGGTCACGTTGACCCAAGGGTCGATAACTCTGTCCAGAATCCAAGCCACTTCTGACACAGCCATATTTGATTTAGTCATTCACAAAAACCTGTTAATTTATTTTCAACAGTTTCAGTCTGGCTTTGTGTCATGTCTCACTAATAAATCACTTAGTTTCATCACACATGTAGTTTTATTGATTAAATTTTTTCTACTACAGGTCTGAACTTGGACTGAGGAATAAATTCTAATATAAATTACCATAAATACTGCCATTGATATTATTATTTAAAAGATTAGCTTAGCCTGGCACAAGGCCATAATAGTGTAACACACAAAAAAGTGCACTCCCTGCACTAACAAATTGGTCTACAAACAATGTTACTTACCACTTACTTCTCCTTGGCAGGAGAGGGTGATTATTTATAATTGTTTACAAAGTTTAAATTAGTTTGCTACAAAAAAATAAAATAACAAACATGTTTGAATAAAATTTGTAATAAAATAATAGTAATAAAGATAACTGATTTGTTTTTTTACAGTTTATCAATTCTTTGCTTATAGCCAGAAAATATTTTTAGATTGTAAGAATTTTTTTTTAGATAATAATGATTTAGTGATACAAGTTTTACTAAATTAACCCATACATGGGGAGAAGAAGTGCATTCATACCTTTCCCAAGGGTATCTGCATATGTGAATATAACAAACCCAACTGGAATTGGAACTCAGCTCTCTGATCTCCAATTCCGAGCCATTATCCATTAAACTACCTGCACATACAAGCTTACAGTACCTGGTATTCCTAAGTGCTTACCTGTCTAGTTACTGATCAGGCTCAACATTGCTTAATTTCAATGATCATACAGAACCAGTGTTTCAATGTGACATGTCCATAGCCCAATAATAAAGAAGAGTGTATTGACCCACCAGTGTGTTGTAATAAAAAAATAAACAACAATAATAAGATGGAATAAAATTAGTAATAAAATAATAATGATGAGTATATTAATCTTGAGGGTTACAATAAATGGTAACAGCAATATTAGCCATTTGCTTATAAGGAAACATTTGGCATTCATTGACTGAGCAGCCAGTGGCAATGTCAGGTGAAATTTATAAAATTGACTCTGAGAGTTGTGATAAAAAGAAACAACAATGCAATGGTGCAAAATTAGCAATAAATTAATAGTGATAATGAAGAGCATAAGCACTCAACACAATATTAATAGTGAAAATATTTTATCAACAAAAGTTCAGAAAATAATTGTTTTAATATTGAGACAATATAACATCTACAAATCTGAAAAGAACTTTGGCAAATGCTAAGAATGCCGTACTTTTTCTTTTATTAAACCAAAAGTATTACCAGGTTTCATATCTCAGAGCCAGGAAAGAATTGAATGCTGGCTTAAGTCCAACTGGCTTAGGTCAAAGCTGAAATGGGCAAAATATGTAAAAACAGTATCCAACTCCAGCTAACAGTCATACTGACATATTGGTCAATAATATTTCTTTCTTGATGGTTGTTATCTACAGAGGAAAATGAGGTTTAGATACAGGCAAATTTATATCATTAGGGAAAATAACTTTAATGTTAGACTGACTACAATGGAATGGGGTATGATTTGATGTCAAGATTTGGCTAACATCTAAAATACTTGTTACTTGTATTTAATATCCAGTGCTTAGAACATTTACAAAACTTGGAATGAATAGAGAAAAATTCAGAGAATGAAAAATATTTCACGATAAAAAGGTTAATTGCATATCTGAAAATAATATATATATTACACACCCAGGTACATTTTATTTTATAGAGAAAGTGAGAGAGGTAGATAGCTAGACACAGACTAAGTATATTATCTGGGTTATATGCTTTGCTATTCAGACAATCATGGTCATCTTGGTTGCTAAACTTACAACTTATCTGTTGTATCTCTGGCCTTCTTCAGGTGTCTGTCTATTGTTTTATTCAGTAAATTTCTCAAAATTTTGAACCAAAACTTTTATTCAGTTCATGGAGGGTAGATTATTCCCATTGCGCTTTCCATGCTCATGGGAGATAACTCAGTTAGGGGAGGTAAATCATATCAGTTAATATACATCACTTTTACTCATCCTTGTGTTAACTGTTCATTTCTTTCATTGAACGAGGCACTTTGGCATGGGGTAATGGTTAGTGAGTCTAGTTTGGTGGTTGATCATTACTACTGAGTAGTGAGTTCAATCCTCACTGAGAACTCCAGACAAAAATGCAACATTAAATAACAGTTCATAAAATCAACCGAACTTAAGCAGTGAACAAGAGTATACGATTTTTCAGCACTATCAGACCCAAGGATTGAACTAAAAAATACCAGGTATTCAGCTGTGTATCAACTACTAGACCAAGAGCATGGAAAGTGGAATGTGAACAATCTTCATTAGTGGATTGAATAAAGAAAAAGAAGGCTGGAGAGCACAACAACTAAAATATTGAGCATAGCAACTAAGATTGGTATATTCTTATAAATAGTAAGGTATATAATAATTTTTTTATAAAAAAATCTTAAAGACTAAATGGATTCTTTTTAATCTGATATTTTTTATTACTTCAAATGTTATTATGGTGGATACTTTGTATTTGAAATAGACACACCATCATTATTTCTTTCGACCAGCACATTCACACTGAGGTCTTGTTTTAAAAATCATACTGAGGCATGAAATTCAGTCACCACACAGTTGATTCCTTCATCCGTAATAATAATAATAATAATAATAATAATAATAATAATAATAATAATAATAATACAGGGTGATTGAAAAGTAACTCCCCATTTTAAAATTCTTATAATTTATTTATTAGCTATAATTTTTACAAGAAATGGATATAAGAAGAAAGCATTTAGCATGTGGTTTTATTTAAAATTCAATATGGGCACCAGATTTTGCTACCAGCTTCTTGAACTGCTCAGGAATCATGTCACCTGATTTCACCAGCAACTCTTGGGGGTATGGAAGACATAACTTCTTGTAATCACCCTTCAAGTTCTTCCAAAGTCTTGGATTGGTAGAGTAGACTTGCTCCTTTAACACCCACCCCCAAAAAAAGTCACAGAGTATTAAGTCATGACTCCTGGTTGGCCACTTTCCATAAAATATAGAGTTACTTTTCAATCACCCTGTATATAAATGTTCTACATCTAATATTGAGCATTTTCTGTAATCTATGCAAGCTCTAAAATGACACACTTAAAAATGACTATATGGACATCACAGAATTCTATTGCAGAACATCACTTTAAATTCACTGCTCTATCACTACTTCCATGGAAAGGGCTTGGATGAACTACATTCCTTGATTCTGCCAGATCTAACCTTCAGGGCTAGGATCCACCATGTTACTTACATTCTAGCAAACCACCCACATTCCCTGTGTGTTCCATTGGTGAGATGTAAGTTCTACTCAAACAGTTTCTTCTTGTGAACCAACGCCCTGTGGAACAGACTCCCAAGAGAATGTTTCCCCAATCACTACAATCTTAACCTATTCAAACCTAGAGTTAACTGTTATCTTCCCCTACTATCCATATAAACTACCCCTTACACTCTAACTAAAGTGACCCCAGGCCTTGTATAGAGTGAACCAAACTGTAAAAAAAAAAAAAAGTAGTCCGCAAGAACAGACATGATCACAATTTTTACCTAACATATAGTGCTTCTGTGAGAGAGCTTATAATCTGGTATGATCTACTGTTTGAACAAGGATAGCATGCTAAAAAAACCCTTGGTAATGATGACTCCTGACTTCAAGCTAGCACAGCTATCAATGGTTCCCAAAGGGTTTTGTCTACTCAATTTCACTCACAAGGCTTGGGTCAACCCATGGTGCGGTTTTTCAGGCCCTTCCCAGTGGTCATGCCTGATCAGATCATCTGCCCGTGCTGATATTATGAAGAAGTTACCTCATTGACAATGATGAGATTTTAATATCCAGGCTTTTTTGTCAGAATGCTAACATTTTAACCAGTGGCCATATGGCCACCCTATGTGCATATATATATATATATATATATATATATATATATATATATATATATATATATATGAAAGAGAGAAAAAGGAGATAATTAGACTAAAATTGTGGGTGAGAGAGAGAGAGTTAACTATATATAAATATTCAACATCAGACGGAGATAAAAGCATAAACTTTTTTTTTATAAATTAATTAATATTAAGTCTAGCATGTACCAAATATCTTAATTGTTAATTGCCAATGTTTCATATCTACAAGATGGGGAAAAATCCTGAAAGACAATTACTTGGAGGAAAAAAAAAGAAGAAGAAAAAAACACCTTCCAATCCCAATTGCCATTTTTCTTTGAAGTTTTGTCCTTCCTTCAAATGATTCACTCTTTAATGGACAAAACCTTTCCTATTGTGGCTACATTAAACAATTGACTCAAGTCATTCTTGTATACTAATCTTCACTGATCGATTGACTATTGATTACATTTCAGATCAAATTGTAGTCCACTAGAATCTGGATCATTAGCACCCCCCCAAACCACCTACAGAGAAACATTCAATACATAAGTACACACTAAGTAATTCTCATTTGATCCTCTACTTGATAGGGTTAGGTGGGGAGGGGTGCAATCAAACATTGTAGGGAAAGGGAATGCTTAGTGATGTATATGCAACCAAAAATAGATTTCTTTTATTCACATTTTTCTAAACTATATATATATCTTCAAAAGTGTGTGTATATATGTCTGTATGCATGCTTACTCATTATATATATATATATATATATATATATATATATATATAAAAGGGTTTTACAAAATGGATATTTTAAAAGTACATATGAATGCATGGATGTTGGTGTGTATGTGTTTGCATATATAATTGTTAAAACCTCTTGACAAGTGGACAAAAAGGTTTGTCTTCAAAATGCTGGAGTTTCCATGTGATGAGTTTCATCTGATGATGTCCTAGAGGATGAAACACACCACGTGAAAACTTTTCACACTTTGTTATACTTCTTTCTGCAAAAATTGTTCTTCATATATAAAAAATTCATATATTGTTATCCCAGATGTAACATCAAAATTGTCCTTCCCACAAAGTGTTGATTATCTAAAAAGACCACTAAACTAATTGAGATTCTTTTTTTAGGTTTTCAGATAAGATATTTAGTCATCTTGACATCATTTGTCATAAGAATCACTGAAAAATCCTTTGAGTTATTCAGCTAGAAAGAGAGCAGATTAAAATCATTTTGTGTCAGCCCCAATATGTCTTCCCAACTGAACAATGGTGAAATGAAAAAGCTCATTCAGACCATCAGTAATGGTACCAACATTCATACTCTGGCTTCCATCTTCAAAGTCCAGTCAAGAACTATCACGAAAACAGTGAATAAGTTTAAAAAAGAGGGAGCAGTAGAGAGGAAAACTGGATCAGGAGGGCACAACAGCAAGAGGGATCATCATTTCAACCTAGAGCTGAATACATTTTTATTGTTCAAAGTAGAGCCCAGTAGTGTTAGAAAAATCTCAGAAAATTCCAGTAAGATAGCTTTAATCATTTCTAAGATCCAATGGTTCAAAGCTTAATCTAACAATTGTACAATTTTGCTGTCACACGATTTGGACAATTTTGTTGTTACAGCTGGTGTGTGTGTGTGTATATATATATATATATATATATATATATATATATAAATAAACACTTTCTGGTTTTGGTGGGCTGATTTAAAATATCAACTGTAAAACCAATATATTTGTTGTATTAAATAAATCTGATTATAATTCAAAATTTCAACAAATACTTGAGCACACCAAATCTAAAAAAGACAACAAAAATCCTATTAACCAACTGAAACTGAAACAAACTTATCACAGCCAACAACACAGAACAATACAACTTAAAACTTCCTAAAAATAATTGGTAACTACAAACCAGGATGTATGGAAAAATAAAAATACATAAACTTAACTTCCGTCTCTATCCTATTGTATCCCAAATACCCACTCCATTTTTTCAAATAACCAAAATCATTGACCAACTCATTACACCATACATACCGAATAAATACAGGATTAAATCAACTCACAAACTAATCCAAATCTTAAAAGCACAAATACCTAATAATGAAACCATAGCCTCACTTGATGTTGAAAATTTATTTACCAATGTCCCAGTTAAAATAAACAATTGACATAATTATAAAGTATATTTACAACAATCCATCTCTCCTTCTATTAAAAATTAAACCTAACATATTACAGAAACTACTCTTGACTTGTACTACTTGTACTACAGAGGTTCCCTTCTATGACCATCAAAATAATATCCATGAACAACGCAATGGCATTTCCATAGATTCAGTTCTGGGAGCAACATTTAGTAACTTCTACATGGCTAATACTTAAATTGTAATTCTTTAAAAAATTTTTACAAACATAAACTAAGTTACCTCCCTTGATAGCATTAACCTTCAATAGAGCATGTTTCATATGAATTTCACCCACAAAATTCACATCTACTGCATTCATTTTTTGTCTTAGAAATTCACCCCTGAAGATGATCTCAGATGAGATTGAAAGTACTTGAGAAAATAAAAGAAATAACTAAAATTACAGTGTCTTTCTTAATCAGTTTACTATAAAAGTACTATACACTAAATATATACAAGCAATGCTTTGTATTATGGGGTCCACCCTTTTCTGATATAAATGGACTCGTCCTGCTGCCATAAAATAGCCACAGTCAGTCAGTCATGCTGTCTGATGATAGGAGAGGAACAGGTGGAGGAACAGGGTGGAGAAACAGAGTGGAAAGTACATAGACACTGTGACTGAGTTGATGTTAGAAGTCAGTTACAAGTACGTCCGACTCTAAGGAAGTTTACTTCAAGACTGTATATAGCGATCTTTGATTAATACTAACCGGCGTTCCTGGATTTTACTAACAGCATTACCTTTTGTATTTTGTGTAAATACATTTAATTTCTTAGCTTAAATACTTGCGTTTGTCATTTATTGGAGACCGATTTTTCACGTGGAATCCACAACACTTTGAATGTTATGCCTCAAATTTATTTCTACAACAAATTCAGGGAGTACAATAATGATATTTCATTGGCCAAATTTGAATCTACAAAATACCATTTGTCCACAGTCACCACTATTACTTATGTATTTTTTGTTAGCAATGAACAAGAACCTTCTTAAAATGCTTGGAAATATCTGCAGCACCAAAGGTGGCTCACTTTTTTCCTATACATGGGTGTTGCCACTAATAAAAATCATGAAACACTACTTAACTGTGTTCTTGAAGAAAAAAAAGTGGGTTCCTTGAACTGCTCCAGAAAGTATCTGACTCCACCTACCATGCTCCATCTTTACAAGAGTCAGATCAGATCAAAAATTAAGTATGGAACTGCCCAGTTCTTGCTTTTTAGTCTTGAAGAGTTCAAAAGCAACTGTGCAGCTTTGTGGGTAATGAATCATTTCCAACCCATACAATCATTTTCCCCACAAACACAATATCACAAGCCACCCACTAGTCTATCACTATTTCCATGAAAAATATTTCCCAACAAACAACATTCCTTATTTCCAACAGTTCAGAACTTTTCAGCTAGAACACCATGCCATGTCATCTTCATATTCCATTGATAAAAAGGAAATACCATTAAGACAGCTTCTTCTCAAGAGCCACTGCTGTGGGGAACAGACCCCCAAGAGGATCCTTCCCTAATAACTACAATCTTAACCTCTTCAAGTTTAGAGTCAACTGTTATCTACCCTACATATCCTTATAATGTACATTTCTTGCTGCACCCTCTTATGTCATAAAACAATTTCATTCAGTAACCCTCTACCTTGAGTGGCTCTTGGGCCTTATATTGGGTGAACAATAGTGTAAAAAAAATTTTTTTTAAATATCTATCCTTGGGATTGTCTCCATAAATGTTCAGCAAGCATTGATGAATGCTGACTTTTTTTCATTCAGAGTAATTCTATTACATATCACTGTTTAATATTTATTTTCTTGTCAGAAGCCATTTTGCCATCATGTTGATAAGTTACTATTTGTAACCAGTCAACCAAACAAAAAAAAAATTGGATTATTGTTGGAAAGGTCCAAACTTGCCTGCTATACTATAGGCCAATGTAATGAAATACAAAGCATTACTTTTGGAGTGACACTCAAATATGAGGGTCACTCATATGTCAGCCATCAGCTGCCTATCTGTTAATTTCCACATTTCAACAGAAATGAGAAGAAGTAAAGATTGTAACTAAGTAAGAAAGGTAGAGGAAATGGAAAAGAAAAAGATTGAAACAAAAGTGGAAAGCAATGAAAGCAAAAGTAATATGTAAAGTTTGCTGCTGTCAGTTTTATGTTTACTCTTTTAATCTTTTGATCTTTTTAAATAGGTGAAGCTGTTTTATTTTCTTTTGGAGTATGAGGCACAGTTTACATTAGAAGTTATACAGATACAATGGTAAATCATTTTATAAGAAGAAAGAATTTTCATGCTAACACATCTCACTCCTGGAATGGCATAGACTTAATAATTATTAATTAATGCCACTAGTTTTCATTCTGAAAGTTTCACAAGTCAGAAACCAAAAGTAAATTAAGCTGTGATAGTCCCCTTGAATATAATACAATATATATGCAAGATTTAATCTGTCAATTCAGAGGATTGATGGTTTGGTTTGGTCTGTATAACAGCATATCAACTCTTTATAGTTCATTTAATACCAACATTTAATTTTCTTGGAAGCTTTGGTAATTTATTTTTATTTCAAAAAAGTATTGTTGATAATTTTTTTTTCTATGAAAATGTATTGCAATATTTTCATAATGTTTAACCCTATTTTGGGTGTTCACTATTTGCCCATAGCTGGGACCCTAACAGGTGCTACCACCCTGAGTCACATGGTTTAAGAGGTAGTTTCATGCTTCTCAAAACTTCCTGATCAGAGGCCTTGCTGCCAGATATAGTTTATAATCATACCCAGGATGAAGGATCGATGGTCAACACAACATAAGATTCTTCAGTACATATATAATAATGACTGGCTACTTATTTACAAGCAGAACCATCTGCAAAGGTGATTAATCAATCCCTGTTGCAGACACCTGCTCAGGTACATTTTTCTTTCTTCAATACCCACAGAGACCACCTGTGGCTTATACTGCAACTATGCTTAACAAACAGTTTCTGGGAGAGAGCAAATAATCTGGCATGATCAAGTTTTTGAACAAGAATCAAAATTTGAATTTAGGTGATACTTCAGTACATACAGAATAATGGCCAGATACTTGTTTCTGAGCACACCTGTCTGCTATCGAAGGTGTCTGCTCAGGCATATTTGTGTTTATTTAACATTTACAGGATGAAACTGTGGCTTATACAACAAATATGCTGAACAGACTTTAGTTACAGTTTCTGGAAGAGAGTACATAATGTGGCATGGACAATAGTTTGAACAAGGTCAGTACACACAAACCCTCAGTCATGAGGACTTGTGACATTGTGCTAACACAATCATTGATGGGTTCTGTACAGTATTTGTCTAGCCAATTTCATTCACAAGGCTTGGGTCAACTCATGGCATAGGTTTCAGGCACTTTCCAGTGGTGACACACATTGGGATCACCTCTCCAGTCCAATAGTATCAAGAAATTACCTCCTTGATAAATCAGCTATGATGAGATTTGAACTTGGGTTTCATGGCCGAAAAGCAATCATTCTAATCACTTGGAACCACACAACCAGTATATACATACGAATATACATAACTGATGGTTGCAACTTGAGCAATGTAATCATTTGATCCATCCTCAAATTTAGTCCTGCTAGGGACTTGATGTAACAATATTCAATGTCTTTTTCAACCCTTGTAGTTTTGAAGAGAAATACATTTATTTCATTTTCATACCAGTTTCATTGTGATCTACATGATTTACATTCAGGTTCTCATCTTTGTGATTACTATCACAATGTCTCAGTTATAATTATAATAGTCTAACAGTAAATTATGTAAGTAACAATGCAACACTTTTGGTATTCTTTGCATCCAGACTGTGTGGTCATTTTATGTTTTTTTTTTAATCAATTCACCCCAAGTAAGGTGATAATGCCACCAAGACATAAGGAACTACTGGGAGTGAAAGAGAATGAGAAAACATTAGAAGGAACCAGAAACTGAATCCTAAGCAGGAAACAAGGAATAAACCTCTACTCCAGTTCAAAAGACTGGGCTGGAGTATGAACTGAATGATAGGCAAACCTAGCTATATCTATTGAGGGAAAAAAAGTAAATAAAATTTCAGAGTTTAGGCAGAGAAATTAGAAGTAAAGAGTTGAAGTAGACTTTAGAAAGAAACATAAACCCAATCTTAAACAGGAAACGTGGGATTAACCCCTTCTCCTGTTCAAAAAACCAGGGAGGAGTGTAAACTGTACAATAGGCAAACCTAAGAAAGAATGAAAAGAATTATTTTCAAAGTTGGCTTTGAAGACTGCTATGATTTGGACAAATAAATTTAAATTTTGTTACATGTGAACAAATTTTTATTGAGGCTCCGAAAATGCAAATTTATTTTCCAAACTACTTTATTTAAAAGCTTTTGTCAATGAAGTGTTTAAAATAATGTTTCAAGAACTGGTTTATTTAAAAGTAAATATAGTTAATTGTGTGTGGAAAAAAAGTAACATTTTGTAAATTAAGAAAAAAAACTAGTAATAATATTGGAATTGATTTTTATGTAACCATCATGTCTTTGTCTTTCTTAAAATAAAAAAATAAAACAAAAACAAACAAAAAAGACAAATAACCAACTCACTAAATGTCTTGTGGTCTTCCAGGGAAACTCTCCTTTCATTATTATTGAAATAAAGGGAATTTTCTGAAATTATATAAAATAAAAAAAAAGAAAAGAAAAAATGGAATTTTTATTTCTGAACAAAAATTGGAGGTTAGAATTTATGGTGGTGAGGTGGAGTGGTAGAGGGGAAACTCTTCAGAATATAAATAACTTTACTTTTATGCCAGCCAAAAGGTTTGTTTCATTTACTCAGTAAAAATTTAAAATTTATTATTTTACTTTTAATATTAACTTTTCCAAACAGAATATTTACTGTTTTGTTCCACTATCTTCTGTCATTTCCCCAGGCAATTCCATACTCCCTTATTTTTTTCATTTTTATTTTTGAGGTGGGAGGGGAAGGTATCAGTCTCTCAAAGAATTTATATTTTTTTTTTTTTTTTTTTTTCCATTCGGAGAAGACTTGAAAAAAATCAAGCTGTAACAATTTTTGCCTGGTTACCAAAGTAACATGGAACGTTTTTGTTTTTTTTTAATTATGTCCTTTCTCTAAACTAATTTTGGATGTTTTTCATGATTGCTACTTTCAATTGGTCTAATTAGGAGCAGTACTTGTCTGAATTAATCGTTTGGTTATCTGGGAGGAATCCATAAGAAATCACAAGAAAAAACAACCTTTCAATCTCACTATACAAACAGTAATACCATATCTGGCCTTTAGTATGGCTAGTTTTTTTTGTTTTTTTTTTTAACTTAAATTCAGCCAATAAGAGTCAAGAGCCACTCAAGAGAGAAGGTTACTGAATGAGGTAGGTGGTTTGAATGTAAGAGGAGGAATCATTTTGTTTACCACATAACCTTTTGTGTTTCACATTGTAAATATTCACGTTTCATTGCCTGTCATAAATTGTTTCAAAGACTGAACACATTTAACTAGTGAATCACATACGGAAATGCAGTTCAGTAGGAATTTTTAAACTCATATAGAAGCAAGCAATCTGGGAAGAACAAGTCTTACCAGGATTTACTAGTTGGTGGTCAAAATACACAGATAACATTTTATTGATGGCAGACACAGAAAGAAAAACTGTAGAAACTCCTCAACAGGGTAATAAATGAAAGCAGGAAGAAAGGACTTACTATCAGTAGCAAGAAGACAGGATGTATGGTTCTCAGGAAGAGGAACAGCCCAAGATGCAAGCTATGAATTGGAGATATCCAAATCAAATACAGAAATTCATACAGATGATGGAAAATGTGATACCAAAATCTGAAGGCATATTAGAATAGTAAAAGATGCCTTCCAAAAGCTAAACAAAGTATTAAGAAACAGGAAAATTACATTGGAAACATGAAGAGACATGGTGCATAAAAGAAAAAGGAGAAGAAGCCACACATCAAAGTGACTAACATAATCAAACTAGTGAAAATTATTTTCAGTGACTGATTTAGATATTCTGAGTAGGTTGGCTCTCTCTCCCTCATTTATATAAAGTTGACTATTCTGAAATAATATACTGAATGAATCATTATCAACTTCTACTAGTCTACCTAACCATACAGCAAGAAATTACCAGCAGGACACTTTGCAAACCACTTCTGACATGTACCTTCTCTATAAACTACAAAAAAGTTTTTTTTGAGGGTTTCAGTTACATTTTTACTATTCTTAATATAAAAATGTATAATAAACTGAAAATGTTGTTTGTTTTCTTCCCTATTCAATGTTAGTTTCAATGAAAAATATAGTTGGCCACTTTTGACAATGATCTTTGAAAATTCATGCTGATACGACAACAATAAAGTGAAAAACAATCTTTTTAACAAAATTAAAATTAAATGCTTGTAATTCCATATATGGAAAAAATGAAATTAACATTTTGATCAACAGAACAAAATTAATGTAAGCTATTCACCCAAATGCACATCTAACATGGTATATTTCAAAATCTTAACATGAAAAATTATCAGTTTTTTGTGGGTATCAGTTTATTCTATAAAACTTAATCCATCTATTTAATCAATTTAAAAATCTATTTAATTCTAAACTATTTTAGTTTATTTAATCTATTGAAATCTATTTAGTCTATTTTAAAATCTATTTAATCTATTTCAAAATTAATTTTAATCTATTTCAAAATCTATTCATAGTTATTTTGATCTATTTAAAAATTTATTTAGTATATATCAAAATCTATTTAAATTTATTTTGATCTATTTAAAACTATCTAATATTTTAGTCTGTTTAATCTATTTCAAAATCTAAATCTATTTCATTTTAATCTATTTAATATGTTAGAACTATAAAAATTTCAGTTTGATATTTAGCTGAGTTTTAAAGAAACTCTCTGAAAAGAAATTAAAATTTCTAGAAAATAAAACTTGCATTTGTTTTCCCTTGCAAATCCTATTGCATGTTTATTTGGTACTTACAGAATGATCAATTGTTTAGTACTTGCAGACTGATTAATGGTCAATAAATTAATGACTGTGACCAGAGCTATTTGTAGCCAGTAAGTAGTAATAAACTCAGAAGGATAAAATTTGTCTACCACTAAAATGGGGCATAGTATAATCACAGTATTTTCTTTGGCACATCAATATATATATATACGATGCAATGCTTATCCATATGCATATGTTTTTTATATAGATAAATATTACCTTTTACTACAATGCATGTGCTGGGAACTAACACTTTAATCTGTATTTATCTACCTGCTCAACAAAGTGGCAGAATATATGGTCAGTTTTACATAGAATATTAATACGTGCACACACACACATATATATATATATATATATATATATAGAGAGAGAGAGAGAGGGGGGAGGGAGAGGGAGAGGGGGGGACAAGAACTAAAATTTCCCAATCCCTGTAACCTCAGCCACATAGGTATCAGAATACCCTACCATCCCTCTTTACTGCAATGGAGGAGATAATGATGCAGGTTTGGAGCCTGCAGAACTAGGCTTCCTTCATTGATTTTCAATGAACAATCCAAAAGGGGAAACATTGTGCTAAATCTCACACCATAGCAATTTTAGTAAGCGTAGCTTATTTCGAGGCACAAGGCTGAAAGCATGGAGCACCCAACAAGGATCAAACTCATTAATCAGTCATAATTGATCTTGCGAGATAAGCTTGTTAACCATTACAATACACCAAAATGTTCTGATCTCACACCATAGTATAGGAAGACAGCAGAGGAAATAAGGACAGATGACACACTTTGATCCCAGCCTGAAAATAGAAAAAGTGGAGTACTGATCTGTGTCTATCTTGTCTGGTTTTCTAAGTGTAGTAAATGTAAACTCCAATGGTCTGCATGTAGAAAGTGCTTTCACACTGAGAAAAAGCTGCTGTTATATAGCTCTCTCAGCCCCAGATCTACACTGACTATTTGCTAATACCTGCACAGTATCATTTGTATGCAAATTTTGTCAGTGCCGCCTACTCTAAGGAGAATGTCCTCTCAACAGTTAATTGTGAGAGAGGGCATAGTTCCTGATGCTTACTGCACCACATGCAACCAACTCTGGGTCTCTTGTCAGGTTGACCTGATTCTCCATTACACGATTTTCAGCAGGAGGTCAGAGAGCAACACAGATCTTAAGCAGAGTACACAATTATACATAAATATTCAAACCCTTGGCAGAAATTCCAATCCAGGCAGAAATAATTCCATCGTTTTTTTTTTTGTTTTTTTTTTTTTATATGTATGATGCTAGTTTTCTCATAATATTTTAATCTCTTTATTCTGAATACCCTGGAGAATATCTTCTCTGTTGACAAATTGTTCTGCCAATCTGAATTAATAGACAAATTGGCTCATATTTAAGTTGAAGCCTATGTTCCAATAGAATTTAAATATATTTCTCATTACTTCAGCACTTAATGTTATGAAAACACAGAAATGACATTCTTTAGTCAATCTATTTGTCTTACAAATTATACTTCTTATCAACTTTCAAACTACTCTATATACCCTCACGAAAAAAGAAAATCAATAAACTCAGTTATAAAGATTATTCTATTTTCTAACAATGTTAATCCAATGAACCTATAGAAAAAAAACAGTCTAATTACCATAAGACCAGTAAAAACCTGAGAGAGAGAGAGAGAGAGACACAGACACAGAGAGAGAGAGAGAGAGGTGCAAATGCAGAAGGACTTATGTTTCAGAAACTACACAAAAGCAGTTAATAAGGTACAACACAAAAATCTATATGAATTGCAAAACTTTTATTTGGGAAAGATATTGGAATATACATTGGAAGAAAACTGAATGCATACAGAGAGAAATTGAGTAGACAAAAACAGAAAGAAGCATATGACAAGGATGCATCTTTTGGCAGACAAAGAGAGAGAAAAAATCTGTAGGAATTCCTAGATAAAGTTCTAAAGGAAAAGAAGAGAAGAAAAGACAAACTATCAATTTTAAGAAGAGAGACTGTATGGTTGCCCCCAAAAGAAAGAGCCTAAGATGTAAACTGTCTAAATCAAGCAAGTATGGAAATTTAAATATGTTTGAAGTGTTTTAACAGACAAAGGAAAATGTAACACAAGAATCTGAATAACGCATTGGAACGGCAAAAGATGACTTCCAAAAGCTAAACAAAGTATTAAAAAACATGGAAGTTTTATTAGAAACAAAGGAAAGGATGCTTAACTGGTAACTAATGTCAATCCACTTATATGGCTATGAATACTGGACAATTCGTTCACAGAAAAAACTTGAAGCAACTTGAACAGAAATGTGCTTATATAGAAGGATGCTGAGAATAACATGGACAAACATGTGAAGTTTTAAGGGAAATGGAAACAAAAATGATTCTTACACTTAGAATCAGAAAGAGAAAGTTGAAATTACTACTGAGTGAACTGGCATACTAAAAAGAATTACATAGCTAAATATGTGAACAGAATATGGCTGTTCATATGAACAACTTTGTACCGGCCATCTCACAAACTGACTCCAAATTTCTAGAGATATTGTATCAGCAAGTGTTCAGGTCTTAAGGTGCAATAGTTTGAATTTGTTAATATACTTTATTTAAATGGCAAGTAATTGTGTGCAAAATAGGTGCACAATTCAGTTGTGAACCCAAAGACTTGCAAAACAAGACAATCTGGAAAAATCTGGAAAATAAAATATAAATATACATTCTGTGTATATACACCCCAATGCACATGCATAGATAGATACATATATATAAACAAACACAGAAACACACACACATACACCTACACAGCTGGTGGATATTGTTGGAAATAGTTACAAAGACAATTGAGTAAGTAAAGATTTTCTAAAAAACAGGAAAATATGTGATTAGTAAATATATAAACGGAATGTCTTTATATTCAATTCTGAATAATTATAAACAAATGAAGATAATTCTATGTCCCAAATTCATGGCACAAGAAAATCAGTAGTCAATCCTTTTTTTCTAATTTTTTCCCTTTGCTATTTTCTAAATTATCATAAATGTTCACATACATTATTTTTTATCCATACATATTTTATCATACTTCTGTATCCTGTGTCCCTTCAGGATGTTGGCTCTCCACAATTTTCTGTCTTTTATAGCTCTTAATAAATTCTATTTTATTTTGTTATCTCTCCTAAAATGTGTTCTGCCATCTATTTCCTCAAGCTCAACAGGTAGGTTATGCATTGTTTTCCTCTGTCCCTCTTGCCTTTATTTTGTCCTGTGAGTATCAAATTTTCCCAGCCCATTTTCCTCATTATGTTCCCTATAAATTTTAAGTATCTCTTTTTGCTTCCATTTTCTGTAAAACTTCATTGCTTACATGTTCAGTCCATGGTATTTTCATCATCCTTCTGTAGAACCACAATGTCTAACATGACAAAGTCTCATCTTCATCTTTGAGGAGATTGTCCCGCATTCACTGCCATAGAGGAGGACTGATATTACATAACAGTTCAGTTCTTTTTTCTTAGTTTCTAACAAAATTTTTCTGTTACTTAATACTTTATTTAGCTTTTGGAAAGTATCTTTCATTTGCCCAATGCATCTTCAAATTTCAGTGTTGCATATTCCATCCTCTGTTAAAATACTTCCCAGATATTGTTTGATTTCAGTATCTCCAATTTGTAATTTGCATGTTGGGCTGTTCCTTTTGCTAACAATCATGCATTCTGTCTTCTTGCAAATGATGTTTAGTCCTTTCTTTTTGCTTTCCTTAACTACCTTCTGTAGGAGATTCTTGTACTTTTCTTTCTATGTCTGTTATCAACACGCTTCAATCATCATTGATTACTTGGTTTTCTTACTCTTCTTACATGTCTTTTCAATTTCATTCACCTGGATTCTGTCAAGGCCAAGTAAAACTTATACATTCTTATCCTGAAGATATTTCTAGACTATTGTAGAAGCATGTTTTGATTGTTGTTATAGATCAGGTTCCAACTATGCTTCAGTTTTAGATTTCATACAGTCATTTTGAAGTTGATTTCCAATATTTCGCAAGAATCCTCTTTGTTTTAATTTTAATGTTAACTTATACCCAGTTTCCTCTTTCTGTTTATAGAGAAACACCCACAAAGCAGGATACTCCCTCCTTCGTGCTTTGTTGTGGGGAAAGACTTGAAAACCTTAACTTAACATCTCCAAACAACTTTCTCTATTACGCTGAAAAAATTCCAGTTTTGTCTTGTCTGACCTCAATATATTCTCCTCCAAAAGATAAACTTATCAATATGTTCAGTTACAAATGTTAAAGGTTTCAAATGACTAGCCTTTAAAAAAAAGAGACTTATTCAGTTGGCATTCTCATAAGCCAGCTCTGTGCACGTTTCTAGTAATAGGTTTCCTTGTCACATTCACCCCAGTGGCTTCCAAATGATTATTTATTCTTTTTTAATCATTTCACCCAAAGCAAGGCAATAAAAACCATTAGGATGCAATAATTTACTGAGAGTGAAAGAAACAGAGAAAACAATGAAAGAACAGGATTCAAGAAGACAGAAAATGATGATTGACATTAAATTTAATTTTTTGAAGATTATAGTTGATAGAAAAGCAGGAAACCAGCAGAGGGTTCAACAAGTGAGAAGTGTGAAAGAAGAAACTATTAGCATAGAACTTATGGTTATAACTAGCAGTTTCAACAGTGAAATAATGAAACCTAGTGGCAAATCTAGTACTGTGCTTAAATTCATGAAGTTGAGGTACCAATGAGGAAAACTTATAACAATTACTTTGAAAATATTTATCAAAGAGGTAAAGGGAAGCTATGTTATAGCAGTGCAAAATTGACAAAAGCTGGGATGTCAGGACAGGACTGATAATGTTGCTGATTTTTCTTTAGATTTAATCAAGAATCTACAGATACATAGCAGAAGCACCACACCAGATTTGTCAGCAATATTCAATGCATGGATGAATGGTAGACTTATATATGTGCAAGAAAAATTGTCTAACATGACATAGTGAACTGACTTTCCTAGCATTAGACTTAGCAATTGATTCAATATAATCATTTCACTTCATGTCAGTGAAAAATTTGAGACCAAAAGGGTGCAATAATTTGCTTTCCTGGTGGTTAGCATCAGCCATAATGATGAAAGCCAAAAATAAATTTTTA
Organism: Acanthosepion lycidas; assembly: GCA_963932145.1. Classification (NCBI taxonomy): domain Eukaryota; kingdom Metazoa; phylum Mollusca; class Cephalopoda; order Sepiida; family Sepiidae; genus Acanthosepion; species Acanthosepion lycidas. The sequence continues at coordinate 83,402,639 of OZ010602.1, read as the reverse complement.
AGAAGATTAATAGAGAGCATCCCAACATTATTAGTTATAATATTTTGTTTATTTTCAACAGTTATTAGAAAATTGTATTCTACTTTTGTAGCCAATTTCTTCTTCCTTCTGTGAGGGCATGAGTGACTGGATGACTATTAAGGTAAAAATTGCCAAGGGTGCCAGGAGAGCACTCTTCAACAAGTGGTGATGAAAAAAAGGATCGTATGTGATAGTGAGCAAAAAAAGAAGAGGACTTTTATGAACCAAATTAATATTTGTATTAATAAAGGTGTCACATTCCAAGATGAGTAGTTACTTAAGATGGTTTATTTTCTGTATTTTTTTTCAAAGATATCAACCATACCCAGAGATCATTTAGCCACTGAGGGAATCATTACTTATGCACCATAGTGCAGTTTGGCTCTTGAATCCCCAAATTTGCAGCCCCCTCCCACCATACTGCAGTTTCAGATATTTATGAGTGAAAGTGTTATTTGTACAAGCATGACTCCTGAACAACGCATGTTAAATGTAGAAAGTTATTCTGGTATATAAATCTGCCTAGCACTTCTAATGGCCTCTACTTAAAAGCAATTTCAACAGTGAAATTATGAGGCCTAGCAGCCAATCTAGTAATGTGCTTAAACTCATGAAGTCAAGTACCAATGAGGAAAGTGAATGAGAAGAACTACCCTGGAAATATTTATTCAAGAGATAAAGGGAAGCTATTTTATGGTGCAACAAATTAAAAAAATTTATTCTTCATAAATTATAGAAACTAACACTAGGCCAATAATTACAATCAGCTCTGTGTGTGTGTGTTCTATATATATATATATATATATATATATATATATATGGAGAGAGAGAAAGATGTTGAGAGGTGTACATCCTGAATGGCTGATGCATAAGAATCTTAAAGGGCACAGTAACTTTCCCTGTAAAAAGCAATGTATTGCACATATTGTTTCAAATACTTTTTACTAGTTTTTCTTTCATTTACTCTTTCCTTCTTTCATTGGCCAGTGGAATGTGTTGGTGATATGAAATAGACATCAATGCCTCCCTACCAGGAACTTTCTTGGCTTTTTTTTAATAATTTATTTGACAATTGAAGTTTGCCAACCGTCACTTTAAATACCGTTTTTATTTTATATTTATTGATTCAATTTAGGAAAAAAAAAAAGACTTTTGTTCTATCAATTTAAAAACTTTGTGCTGTGATAATTCTCAAAAAACGTATAGTTTCTTAATTAAACTATGATTAAGTGTAAATACTATTTTTGTTTTGAATTTATCAAAAAGTTGTTCTGTCAATTTAAGCAAGTTGACATGATTAAAATTGTTTTTGGGATGATGCTGAAAAGAAAAACTTAATCTGTAGCCCTGCACTTTAACACAAAAATTTATTAAGAATCTTTAGTTGGGACCCATTGAATTTCCCAACGATGTACCCAATTCACCACCTGTGTGCCCCAGGGATTCACTAAATTAAAAGCCTATCAGCATATATAACGAAAACACTTTTACAGTTTTACTGGGCTAATTTAAAATCCAACAGGCAGCAACAGCTCTAGGATGTGAGAAGAATTGAGACAATAAGGGAACAGGGTTCAGGAAGATAGAAAATGGCGATTGATGTTGCATTGAAATTATATATATATAAAACAAACAAGCACTTTCTGGTTTCTTATTGTTGGAACATTCACCAACATGCAAATACTCTTGGGAATGATATGAATCCACCTCCTCTCCCCACCCCAGCTATGAGTTAATCAGTAAGACTTGTATCGATAAATCATTATTATCCTTCCCAAATTCATACAACCTAAAAAAATTTTTTCTAGCTTTAAATAACCTGCAATGGATTGATAAACCATATAAAATGAACAAAACAATCAATGCTATAGAGTTCATCAGTCTGTGTTGATATATATTTACGCACACACAATTGAAATTTCAAATCATCATATACAAATATATTCACAGAATTATGAATTGAAAATACAAACAATACCATATGCATAAAAAACTACATATATAATCTAAGCATTTTCTTTAAATTTAAAAAAAAATAAAATTATAGTCATATTTGTTTCCTTGGGATAGAAGTATTTCTTTTATGAAAAGAGATATTTGAACAAGAATTTTATGTCTAAGTTACTTTCTCTTTTAAATACATGTGGGATTCAAGTTGTCATTGAACTTATTTTTATGTATGACTAATGTATTTGATAACTTGTGTATAAGATCCTTTTTGTGACACAACAATTTATCAAATGAATTAGTCATACTTAGAAATAAGTCCAACCACAACTTAGATTTAAAGAATGCACTTATTAAAAGAGAAGATAACTTACTTAGTAAATTCATGAGAGTGCCATTATCAAATCTTATTAAATTATCTGCTATGGATTTTTTCAAATATCTCCTTTCCTAAAAGAAATATTCCTTTCCCAAACAAACATACATGACTATAAAATTTTACAAAAATAAAGTATAATATATATATATATATATATATATATATATATATATATATATACACAATATATATGTTATAATCATATATACTTTATCATATATTTTTTACTTCTGACAATATTATAAACACACAAAATGCTAAGTTCATTTCCCTTGATTATAAACAAATTGACTGTTTTAGTCTATCTTTTGCTTATAACATAAACGATGCTTCTTTGTAGAAAGTCTATTGTTTAATTAATCAATAGAGAGAAAAAGAGATAGATAATCAGAAAACAAATGGCTGGCATTGGTCAACTGAACTGCATTATGGATAGTTAAAAGAAAAGTCACATGATTTGTTTAAGTTTTCATCTCCCCTCACCCTTCACACAAATTGATGATGATGGCTCCTCTTTGAAGAGCAACCGCCTGACCACCACTGTCCTGCACCACTGGGTAGTCTTTGTTATCTCGTCTAGACATTCAAGATAGGAATCTTATTTTAGTGATGGCTTGTAAACAGTGGCTTGTTAACAATTGAATTCTATCAAG
>OZ010602.1:83392139-83397139 GCA_963932145.1 Acanthosepion lycidas | reverse complement strand
ATATATTACCATGGGTTGTAAGAAAGATTCACTTTAAAAAAGAAACAAGATATCAAGTTATTGAGTGATGAGGATTGCCAAAAAATTGATCAAAGAACAATCAAAAAAGAAAATTGAAAATATTGGCAAGATAACAAAAAATAAAAAAAGGAAGTCACAAAAAAATATTAAAAAAAAAAGGTAATAAGCAAAAATAGAAAGAGGAGTACAATTTCTCACCAAATTTATTTAACCCGTACATTGAAATGGTTCTTAGAGGACCAGCAAATTGAACAGGATACATTATTGGCAGACATAACCTTAACAATATATGCCAAACAAATGACACTATGCTGACCGCAGATTCAGAAAGAAAACACCAATTGACAAAATAGTCAGGGAGAGCAAGAAGAAAAACTGACTATTAACTGTAAGAAGATTCATCATTGTCAGCAAAAGATACGTTACAAGTTACATATTGAGTGAGAGGATCAAGCAGGTGTGGAATTTTAACTATCAGGGTAGAAGAAAGAAACAATACAAAGGTATATGCTTCTCATAAACTGAGTAAAAATCAAGGGATAGGAAAACTTCAACATCTGTCTATATTTCTGAGATGAGGTAGAGTAACTATTTACACGATTTACATTGTTCAGACTTTTTATCCACTAGGTCATGTGTCCACAACGAAAAAAGGCCCAGTGGATAAAAAAATTGGTTGAAGTAATCCAGTGACTTGACCCAAAGAGTTGTGTGTTCAATACCTGGCCACAGCAGAGGTGAACAAAATCTTAGTGATTTGAGTTACTAAAGAGAATTAACTGAAACCGAGATAGCCAGAAAAGGCATGGCATGTGGAATGAGAACAATCTACCTCCTGGACTAAATAAAGGGTTTGGTTTGAATTTTCAAAGGCAGGATTGTACAATGACCAAAATCTTGTGAATATGAGGACAATAGTCTGAACAATGTAAATAGCATAAATAGGAAAACTTCTTTAGAAAAAAGATAAGAATGATGAACTGCTGTGTAATATCTAATCTTTTATATAACAGTGAATATTAGAAAGTTATCTAACAGCTGATAAAGAAACACTAAGCAAAAGAGAAGTGGTTGAACAGAGGGATGCTGAGAATGTTATGGACAGAACATGTGAGAAATGAGTATGCTTTAAGGAATTACATGCAGTCAGAAAGTGAGAACTAATACTGTCATATTGGAAAAGGCAAAGAAACAGAAGGAAACTGTCAATAACCTACTTAATGCACCTGAATAAATGGCTGGCAGAATAAGGACCACGGGAGTCAAAAGGAATGGTACAAACAAGAATTACTAAGAGTAAGAAGAGACAGGAAGTTGTAGAGAGCTATGATCATGTACATCCTGAAAAGGACATGACATATTTTATTTATATATATATATATATATATATATATATATATATATATATATATATATATAAATATATATATATTATTTTTATTATAAGAGATATATCAAAAACATGTTGATATCGCTACACAATAGTTTTCATGTTTTGGCACTTTGTGCCTCTTCAGACTATGGTAATTTTTTATTATTATTATTTATATATTGCTCTACTTTGTATTGACCATTTTTCTTTTAAAAGTAAATGCTATGAACATTGGGATTTTATTCCATCTGGATACATATATATATATATATATTAGTTTATTTTTGTTGTCAATTTACAAAAACAAAGAAAATGCACAAATTCTCTTTCATATGTTTAGGTTTTATTACAATTCTAATCATCACATTTTAAAAAATATAAAAATAACTAAGGAGTGAATGTATTTAAAATAATACTGGTGTCAGTGGAAAAAAAATGTCCATTTCACACTCATTTTTTTGTGGACACAAAGGACCAAGTTTATTAATATTTCTTTGGCCTAAATCTTTTGGATTTATTTTTAAATAAAGACATACTGTGTATAATATAGCAACAACTCTAAGTAGAAGCTTTTGAATCTTTATTTGACTAATTCAGCTTTAACACTGAAAATGTTTATTTTTATTACAGTGAATGATTATAAGCAAAAGGGGATGTGCTTCTTTTACTATCACACTTTGTTTGCATAATAAAATCTAGCACTTCCAAAACAATATTTTTAATAAGAACAATTATAAGCTAATGCTAACAATACATATAAATATATCCTGACAATTTTGTCAGCATTAATTGGCTAATACCAATTCATTGTGAAAACATTATTTTGCAGAATAAACTCTGATATAGCGTACATTGGATGGAGATAAATATGAAGAACTCTAAGTGTATTTAATTTCTTTATCATGTTAATTAATAATAATTAACAAAATATCAAAGATAACAAAATGGCTACCAAAAAAAAATTGGTATTGTGTAGGTAAAAAAATAATGAATCTAATCTACAAAAAATTTAAAAAGAAAAAAAGACAAGATGGTAGTTTTGTAGCAGTGATGACAAAAAGGTGTCAATACCCCAATGTTGGTCCTCTATACCAGCAAATTGTAAATGACTTGGAAAAAAATATTAATTAAATCATTTTGATGCTTTAATTAAGGAATGCTTGAAAATAAATGCTAGGTTAATGATGCTTGCTAACAAATTAATTGATAAGAAAGAATATGAAAGCCATCAGGGCAATAGCAAATCTTGTAAAAAAATACAAAGCCTGAGGCCTTATATGTCTTGATATAGAGCAACGGTGAGAAAAAACTGTCTTGTGTCAAACTAAATTCAGTTTATTAGTGCCTTGCTGTAATACTGTGGTTTGCATGCTAGTGACAAATACTGAAGTAATTTCAATCCTCACACGGTACCTGATACTTGTGGCTTTTTGTTAGACTAATTGAAGCTTAGAAACCTACTGAATGAGGGCTTCACTTTGGTGAAGTGGTTCATAAGCCAGTTTCATAGACTGAAAATTGGTGAACGAAGGAAGGAAAAATAAATGAGGAAAGCATGAAGAGAAAATGAATGGAGAATGAAGAAATACAAATGGAAAGAGAACAAAAGAATAACAAATGGATAGAGAATGAAGGAATTAAAAAATGAATGGGAAATGAAGGAAGAAAAATAGATGGGGAATGAAGTAAAAAATGGGTGGGAAATGAAAGAAGAGAAAATGGATGGGGAATGAAGGAAGAAAAAAAATGGACGGGGAATGAAAGAAGTAAAAAAAATGGATGAGGAATGAAGGAAGTAAAAAAATGGACGGGGAATGAAGGAAGTAAAAAAAATGGATGAGGAATGAAGGAAGTAAAAAAATGGACGGGGAATGAAAGAAGTAAAAAAAATGGATGAGGAATGAAGGAAGTAAAAAAATGGACGGGGAATGAAAGAAGTAAAAAAAATGGATGAGGAATGAAGGAAGAAAAAAAATGGACGGGGAATGAAAGAAGTAAAAAAAATGGATGAGGAATGAAGGAAGTAAAAAAATGGACGGGGAATGAAAGAAGTAAAAAAAATGGATGAGGAATGAAGGAAGTAAAAAAATGGACGGGGAATGAAAGAAGTAAAAAAAATGGATGAGGAATGAAGGATGTAAAAAAATGGACGGGGAATGAAAGAAGTAAAAAAAATGGATGAGGAATGAAGGAAGTAAAAAAATGGACGGGGAATGAAAGAAGTAAAAAAAATGGATGAGGAATGAAGGAAGTAAAAAAATGGACGGGGAATGAAAGAAGTAAAAAAAATGGATGAGGAATGAAGGAAGTAAAAAAATGGACGGGGAATGAAGGAAGTAAAAAAAATGGACGGGGAATGAAGGAAGTAAAAAAAATGGACGAGGAATGAAGGAAGTAAAAAAAATGGACGAGGAATGAAGGAAGTAAAAAAATGGACGGGGAATGAAGGAAGTAAAAAAAATGGATGAGGAATGAAGGAAGTAAAAAAATGGACGGGGAATGAAGGAAGTAAAAAAAATGGATGAGGAATGAAGGAAGTAAAAAAAATGGACGGGGAATGAAGGAAGTAAAAAAAATGGATGAGGAATGAAGGAAGTAAAAAAATGGACGGGGAATGAAGGAAGTAAAAAAAATGGATGAGGAATGAAGGAAGTAAAAAAATGGACGGGGAATGAAGGAAGTAAAAAAAATGGATGAGGAATGAAGGAAGTAAAAAAAATGGACGGGGAATGAAAGAAGTAAAAAAAATGGATGAGGAATGAAGGAAGTAAAAAAATGGACGGGGAATGAAGGAAGTAAAAAAAATGGACGGGGAATGAAGTAAGAAGTGAACGGGGAATAAAGGAAGAAAAATAGATGGGAAATGAAGGAAGAAAAATAGATGGGTAATAAAGGAGAGAATGAAGGAGGAAAAATGGATGAAAAAGGAAGGTAGAAAAACTGGTTTGTGTATGAAAAAATATGGACAGGTTCAAAACTGGATGGGGAATGAAGGAAGATAAAATGGATGGGAAAAGGATGAAGAAGGAAAAAAGCTGGTTGAGAAATGAAAGAAGAAAAGCTGAATGGGGAATGAAGGAGAAAACAATAGATGAGCAAATAAAAGAGAAAGCAATGGATGAGAAATGAAAGAGAAAAACTGGTTTGGAAATGAAGGAAGCAAAAACTGGTTTGAGAATGAAGGAAGCAAAAACTGGTTTGGGAATGAAGGAAGCAAAAACTGGATGCGAAATGAAGGGAAAAATTGATGTTGAATGAAGGAAGATAAAATGGATGGGGGGAGGAATAAAGAAAAAATTGATGGGGAATGAAGGAGGAAAAATTGAACGGGTAAAAAGAGGAAAAACTGAAGAAATGAAGGAAGTAAAAACGAATAAGTAAAAATGGATATAAAAAAGTAAAAGGAAATGAATGAAGATTATAGATGATGAAAATAGATGAAGAGGGGTGAGAAAAGAAAGAATTTGAAGGAAGTGAGAAAAAAAATGATATAAGGTAGAAAAAAAATTAACAAAATTTGAGAAAGAATGAATGAAAAAATGAAAGCAGGTATAATAAAGTGAAAAAACATGAGAATGAAAAATAAAATAATATAAAAAAACGTTTA
>OZ010602.1:83338379-83380879 GCA_963932145.1 Acanthosepion lycidas | reverse complement strand
TTCAATTGTAGTTGTTATCGAGTTGGTAGATAATATTATGTGTCTAGTTTTATTAAGATTATATTATTTATTTTTCTATATTTTATAAATTAGATGAGCTTTCCTCTTAGCATTATATATGAAATAATTAGGATATTGAAGATGTTTCAAAGTATCTTCAATGTATATCTCTTCATTATGATGACTACAAATTATAAGTGCTCTTACATAGAAGCCAATAATTATTACAGATTTTATTTTGTCATTATGGTATGCATAGAAATTTATGAGATCATTTTTACTAATAGATAGTTGTAGATGATTACCAGTACAGTTTGAGGAGAGGTAATGTATTGTTTGTTTCAGATTCATAAGTAAATTCTAAATTTTTTTTTAATGTAAGTTTGCATTGCCCAACATGAATTTTCAAAGGATTACAATTGTCCAGAGTTTGTACCAGGGATTCACACTAAGGACTATCATTCCAAACAAGGCATTTCCTGATAACTACGGTTACTAATAGGGTAGTAAAAGGATTTTTTTTTCAATGTTATGGCGATTCAGGATATGAAGGAGCATAGATTTCCATAACCTCCTACCATTTGTTGCTCTTTTTATTCTTTTTATAAATACTTCTTAGTCTTTGTGATACATCTATCATCAATTTACCCATTATTTTCTTCTGCTTATCTTGTGTTCACTGTGGGTATTAAATTCTCCAAGCATTCTTTCCTCATTATGTATCCAAACAAATTTCACCTGTTGCTTTCTGATCGTTATCAGCTGATTCTTTCTTTTTAACCTTTAACACACCAACTTTGTTTCCTGGGCAAAAAGTTTGTTCTGCCACTTCAGGTGATTTAGTAAACAATAGTATGTTTGAATTTCAATTGTGTTGTCTTGTCCTGAAAATGTCATCAAGAAAATGACTGACTAAAATCAAGAACTAAGCCACTGCAGTTAAGGGGGTGCCATATACAGTGGAAATTGAAATAATATTAATGAATAATGCAGAGTGCTAAAGACTGAAGAAAAGTTATTGTGTCAATATGTACTATGTTACAAGATGTATTTCTGATCATAGTCAACTAAGTGGTAAAAAAAAAATTCAGGTAAAACTCAATTTAACATGCACTGTCAATACCTAATTTTAAATGAAGGTTCCACAAGAAATCACTGTCAAAATGCTGTTAAATAATACAAAAACACTAAATAAAACCCGATGAATATATTGGCAAATAACATTGATTATTGAATGAGAACTGTTTTGAACAACTGCCATAACTGAAAATGTTTTTATCAATATTTGTCCTTAGGAAGAGACTGATGTACTTCTTGTCTTCATATCTGTATGTCTGGTTAAGTCTCAGCAAGGTCTGGACCATTCCTACAGCAATAATGTTTCTCTTTCTCTTCAATACAACAACAGATTTATATACATAGCTAAATCAAAAAGTCTAAGGATGAAAAAATAAAATAAAATAAAACAAACATCTATTATACCAAAATAAATTTTTCAATACAATATCCTTCCTTGTCAATGCACATAACTCAACATTTCTTAATTCATCAAAAAGACTTAACATCCAGTGAAAGTTTCTGATAAAAAAAATCAGCTGTTTCATGTTATGGATTATTGATCTACTTTCATATTTAGGAGATTGGTCACCTCTCATTAAATTAATTCTTCTGATATTTTCTTCTTTTTTATATACTAAAGCTTACCCAATACAAAGCTTGAAAGTCACTCAAGGTAGAGGGTTATTGTAAAAATGGTTATGATAAGTTTTGTGAAATGAACAAAAGAGGATGTGGTAAAAAGTGAAAATTATGAGGATAAGGAGGATAGATAACAATTGTCACATGCCTTGTAGTGTTCTGGGAAGTATCCATACAGGAGTATGTTCCACAAAGTCCTAGTTCTTTGAAAAAAGATGTCAGAGCAAAACTTTCTTGTTACATTTAGGAAGGAAATGAGGGTGATTCAAGTCTATGGAAGTAACATGCTATGTACCAGCTGTAAAAACTAAAATGAAATTTTAAATTTACTTAAATATACATCATTAAAGACCAAATAATTTTTCCTTAACAATACACCTCTACCCTGACTATACAGTCCAAACATTTATTTATGAATTTTTCAAAAATCATTTCACCCCAAGCAAGAGGGGTTACTGAATGTGATAAAAGAAAAAAAAAACAATATTAAGGAGAGAAAACAATAAAACAGGAATTAAAAAGACAGAAGATACTGATTGACATTACATTTACATTTTTGAAGATCAAATTTTACTGGGAAACAAGAAACTGGAAGAAAGTTTCTAACATGAGAAGCATAGAACTTATGGTTGCATCTAGCCATTTCAACCATAAAATGAGGAAACCTAACTGCCAATCTAGTAATGTGCTTAAATTCATAAAGTCTAGGTACCACAGAAAAAAGTTCATCAGACGAATTACCATGAAAGTATTTATGGAAAAGGCACAGGACGGTGATGGAAAAGTGACTGAAGCCAAGATGTCAAGTTAGGACCAATAACATTGAAGATTCTTCTTCAGATTTTATTAAATATCTCTAAATATATAACAGAAGCACCAAAGCACATGTGGCAGCAATATTTGAAGCAATAGTATGAATGGTAGACTTATAAATATGTAATATAGATTCTGGAGGGAAAAATTATCAAGCAACACACATTGAACCAACTTTCCTAGCAGCAGACCTAGTAACTGATTCAATATAATCTTTCCACTTCAAGCTAGTGGAAAATGTTAGCTCTGAGAAGGTGCAATAAGTCAGTCTCCTCATGTTTATGGTATTTAATTAACTTTTATATTTTATTCCTATGAAAATAAGTAAAAATATATAACAGTAGAAAGACACATATAAAGAAAATTCAGAAACTGCTGTGTCTGCATGCAGTAATCATCAATCATTGGATATAAACTGAGATATATTTCACATACCTTTCTACTATATTAAATATGTAATTGAAAAAAATCACACCAACTGCTGACAAATTGTGTGTGTGTGTGTGTGTGTGTGTGTGTGTGTGTACTACAAAAAAATCAAGATGTTCATGTGAACAGACTACCTGCCAAAAGTCCACAAAGGGGGGGGGGGTAAATACTAATAAGAAAAAGCAAAAACAAAGGAAAGCCTTACACAAAATAAAAAAAATGAAACTAAGAAAGAATAAAAGACCAAAAGGCAAACACCTATCTAAGCAGTAAATTAAAGCGTTCAATGCTGAAGCTATCCATACAGAACAAAAAAATGCTTCACAGTGCCAACCCACAACCAAGCACAGCTCAGGTTGCTACTTACGTTTCTCGCTCTCGCAATTTTTAGGCAACTAGGACCCACCGTAGAAGCATTCTAGTCATTTGAAGATTGCTAGAGATAAGTATGAATAGAAAAACAAGAGGAAAAACTATTCTTAACCAACACATTTTATCCTCTGGGTGACTTTATTAAGGTAAGAATTTATTTTGTTGCATGTGTTTATATACAAGAGCAAGGATATCATTGATTTATCAAGGCTTTTAAATTTGAGAACATTCCTGGTCTGCCATATTTAATGAAAGATATATACTACAAAAATTAATAATCTGGGTGTGACCAACACACTACCTACCAAAAGACAAAAAAGTGAGTGGAGGTAAATACTAATAAGAAAAAAAAAAAGAAGCAAAAACAAAGAAAAAGCTTAAACAAGGAAAAAAATTCATACTTAGAAAGAAGAAAAAACCAAAAGGCAAGCACCTACCTAAGCAGTTAATAACAGTGCTCAATGTCTAGGAAATCCAGACAGGGCAAAAATATGCTTAACAAGGCACAGTTTGAGCTTTTAAGTTTCATGCCCTTATTGATCTTCAACCAATTATATATTTAATCATTTCATCAAAACCAAGGTGATAAAGGTAGTAAAACGCAAAGATTTACTGAGAGTGAAAGAATATGACAAAATCATAAGGTCAGAGGGTAATAAAAGAACTGGAATTAAGGAGACAGACGATGATAACAGACATGGCATTTAAATCTTTGAAGGTCTGAAGTTGACTGGAAAACAAGATGCTGGAAGTGAGTTCCACAAGAGAAGAAACTATTAGCATAAAACTTATAGCTACTTGTAGAAATTTTAACTGTACAATGATGAGACCAAGCTGCCAATCTAGTACTGCACTTAAATTCATAAAGTCAAGGTACCAAAGACGAAAGCTGATCATCACAGTTACCAAGGAAATATTTGTAGAAAATGCATGGAAAGTTGTACTGCTTGGCATTCATGCTGGAAGCTCCAATACGAACATTTCAAAGTGTTTGGGTGCCAAACTGAAGACAGTGCAGAGGATTTGAAAACAGTTGGAGCAGTCTGGTGGTGATTACGAAGGTATGGCAGTTCAGAAAACTCAATCTGATCATTCTGATGAGCCTAGAAAGTCCAAATTTGTTGATGAGGGCCTCAGACTCAACACGGAGACGTACATTGTGCTTTGACGAAGTAGTGCTACCCTGTGTCAAGAGCTTACTGGAAGACCCTATATCTGACAACAGGACTCTGCACCACGCCACATAAGCATCAAACAATTTCTATGACCACATCACATCTGTTTTCCTAACTCCCCAGACTGCAATCCCCTTAATTATTATGTGAGGGGCATAGATGAATAAGAGGCCAACAAAACTCCCTGAAACACCAAAGATGAACTGAAAGCAAGGATTATGGCAACATTCAGAAGAGTTGCAGGATATCTTGAAGTCATTTGTAGGCCGTAGTTGAAGCCAATGGCAATTTTATTGAATAAATTTACTCTTTAGTATTTCAAGATATTTTTGTGTAATTTTGGTAAATATCTGTTAAAATGAAATGTCAGTGTTATTTTCATTTTTGCATAATTTAGACAACAATTTATCTATTGTACCCTACGTGTGTGTGCGCACATGTGTAAATATATATATATATATATATATATATATAGCCATTTGTATATTTGAGTCCTATATCAGTAATTAAACTTATCTCTTTCCAGCTGTATGGAAATGAATAACCTTTATTCAACACTGAAAAAATGTTGGGAAGCATGAGATAATGGAGAATTTACTTATCTACACCAGTGAATTTTCCATGGGTTCATGGATAAATATATAAATTATAAATACATTATTTATAATAAATAAACATATATACTGGGATGAGTCAAAAAGTAATGTCTGTTCTTTGTTCAGCATCTGTCAGTCTCAAGAGGCCACAGCACTGTGCCTAGAGAATTTTGATTTGGTTCATGTGTTGTCTGGACAGGGTAAGTCAACAGTTGCCAATACAGCACATCTCTCTGAATGCTACTGATGGTGTCTAAGGAAAGAGCAGCATTCAGTATTGCTTGGCACAGCCACTGTTACACAAATTGTTAAAACACATTTGGATACAAATGCAACCTATCTTTTAGCTTCAGATTTTTCTTTAGGGTTTTACTTTTCCATGATTGGGTATGGCTGTAAAGTGGCAGAGGTTTCAAAGTGAAGATTGCCTTCTCTTAGACAGACTACCCTCTATCTGATTTAATTACAACAGATTTCAGATTTTGTCCTCAACATAGTCTCTTTCTTTCACAATCATGGTACGAGGATCAGTCAAAAATTAATAGTAGAAGCAGATAAAGCCTAGCAAAACGAACACAAAAGTCTTAGGATTACAGATTTTGTCTTCAAAAGTCTCCTTTCTTCACAATCATAGTAGGGGATCAGTCAAAAAAGTAATGTCTGTCCTTCTATAATTAATAGTAGAAGCACACAAAGCCTACCAAAAGGAACATAAGAATCCCAGAATCCATAATCTAGTTCTTAACAGTTTCCTTCCTTCTCAATTGTGGCATGCTACATTTGTATGAAAACATATATCTTCACCTCACAGGTGCATTTTAGATGCTTTTTTTTTAGCACTATGCAAATAGTCTCTTAATTTTCATCACTATTATGTGTGTCTTTTACATGGGCCCGAACAGATGAGCATCTGAAGGTGCCAGGTCAGGAATGTTGAATAAATGAGGCAGAATTGTCTACTCATACTCTAGGATTTCCTATCTGATCTTTAACCATTACCATGCTAATTTCTTTCACTGCATTTCTTTTTTTTTTTTTTTTGAAGGTGCAAAAACAAACACCTATTGTTTTAAAATTGTTATAACTTTCTTTGTATTGTGCATATAGATTTTAATTTTTGTACACTAATAAAAGAATGGATGAGTAATATTTTGGTGTAATGAATTACGTTTTGCATGCATGTTTTAATGTTGAAAACAAAAAAATTAAAATGTGAAAAAAAAAAGGAAATTAAAAAACAAATGCATTAAAAAATACATAAATAATTCAATGTACTTTAACTTTTATTACTCCTTGTGGAGTTTTGGGGTGCAATAAGAAGCAAAATCACTATCATATTTGCTCTTACTTTCACCTGACTCATATTTGTCTCGTTGATGAATAAAGTTATTTCATTGTTTATAAATAGACAAAATAATTCACCTTCACAAAGGCTATCAGATATATCGATGGTCGCCAGTAGCTACCATAAAATTAGTTAGGCATGGATGATAGTAGCCACCAGGTCATCATCACTTTCCTCCATGTCATTAGTGTGGTTATCATCTCTGAATACCCTAAAATATCAAAATACCCTAAAAAGATTTTAATATGTAAATAATTTAAGTTGTTGATTAAACCTGTTTTTCAAACTTCAATTTCCTAATTCTAATGTTTGACAGTGATATACAGTTGCCTAACTCTGAATTTCTCATTTAAAACTATAATTCTGACAGAATAAAAGTTGTATATGTTAGCATGCTGCTCCTCTCTTTTGAAAGGTCTAAATGGTAGTTTAGTCATCTGTTCATTCATAACTACCAGTATAATCTGCTCACCACCATGTTAATGTTTTGGTGTGTTGATTTGATTTGAATTATGCTTTACAGCTTATCAACCCTTTGTAGGTTATTTAAAGCCAAACATACTTTGAATTGTAGGTCATTTATAGTTCTCGGTGGTCCCAAGCCATCCTCCTCCATCTAAATACTGACTGCTTAACTTTGATGATTAAACAAGGACTGGTGTTTCAGTGTGATTTTAACATAGGTTTGTTTTGGTGGGAATGAATGCAAACTGCCCAAAGTGTATGCACCATCATAAATATGAGACTCAGTGTGATGGTAAGATCTGGACTTAATTTATGTTCTCTAAAAGTTTCCCTTGGTTTTGAAAGCACATGGCCAGTCTGCCATTTGACCAAATTCAGACAACCCAATCTTTTTTATAGGAAACCACTGGCAAATATATCTTTATATAAACAGACCCACATAACCCATTAGTTAACTTCATAGAATTTCTTCAGAATTGTCTTCCCACCCCAATTATTCTGTCTAAGAAACCACATTAATTTGATGGAGTGGTCTTTATGTAAATAACTTAATCTCAAGGGTTTTTAGTGATAATTTTGATTTGGGCTGAGAAAGTAATTTATCACTTGTCATCATTTTCTTTCAACTTGGTAAGTGTAGTGGGTGGACACAAACTCATGCGAAAATATACTAAGTTACTCAGTTAACTTTAAGTTAATATTCAAGTAAGATTCCTTAAGAACCCATTTATCAAAATTATTAGGTTGGTGCAAAAATAATGACGTAATAATGTCGTTTTTTGACGTTACGTCAAAAAACGACATTATTACGTCATTATTTTTGCACCAACCTAATAACTTTCTTAATTAGTTCTTTTCTACCTTTTATTCCAATATTCATTAAATGCAATCAAACCTTCTCCCACATTCTTCTCAATTCTATACCATAAAAGGCTGATAATCAAATGGTTGCTGTTCTACATGCAACACCAGTACACCCAACTATTTTTTTTTATCTTTTGACTGGCTGCCACCTAATGCTAGACAGATCACTGTCCTGTTATTTAACCCATAGTTGGGGAAGAGATGGGTTCATGTTTCTTTTTTCCCCAAGGGTATTAATACAAAATGAACAGCAGTGGAATATGATCTCAGTTTGCTGGTTTTATAAGCACCAGAAGGACATGGAATGTATCTGCTAGGACATTATGAAAACAAGATGAAGAAACCAATCAGAAGATTTATAGAGCAATAAAAATGTTTCAAAATCAAGATTTTGGACAATGCAGATCAGTCTGGGGTCTTGCCACTTGGAGCTAATGACCTGCTTTCAAATTTGTTATCAGCTACTACAGGCAACACAAATACATTTAGGCAAGCCTGAAAACTTCTACCAATTTAAACAAATGGACATATTCCTCAGAGGAGACTTAGTTTCCCATTTGGTTAAAGGCACAGCTAGTATGATTATCCATTCTCAAATTTCAAATAGAATATGCATCTCAATACACCCACCTAATTTGAACTGAACAGCACTGTTTCAGTACTTTATAGAGAAAATTGAACAGTTTCCCTGCTCTCTCATTCAGCTCAACTGAGAAATAAAAATGACTATTTCCTGTCAGGATACCAATAAACATACGACTTGTAAGAACAGATTAAATCTCCAATGTCAATGGATGATGAATGGCTATGCATATGTATGCTGTAGGTGGAGCTATTTTCTCTATATACATAAACAGACTTGAGAGTATTTCATGGGATATTTGATATGATTCAACTTTAAACTGAAGGTTTTATGCTAAAACGCAAAATAAAAAGCCAATAACCTTTACAAAATATTTTTGTTATTTGTTTCCTTGAAAAAAATAAAATTGATAATGATGTTAGGCTAACAGTTTTGACAATTGATGCAATATTTGCTGTTTTTCTTTTTCTTTTTGAATTCTACAGAAATGAAGATAAAAGAATTGTTTGCCATCATATTCATTGTATCCAACTCTTACAGTTTATATAAAAATGGCAACTGAACTCTTCCAAGACTGATAGAAATAAAGCCAAGTGAAATTTCAATGAAAAAAAAAAAAGCAAAAATAAATTAAACACTATTTTTTCAAGGTGAATTTGACATTTAATTACAATTTAATATTTTTCCATCAAAACTCGATTCCAGTCAACTTGTTGAAGATGAGCCTTGAAACTAATTTTCTTTAATACCATTGGATTGAACAACTTTTTATTATTACTCATTCAGAATATATAATGGCATTTACTAAACTCATCTAAATCTGGTACAAGGCCAAGTGGGGGAAATACAGGAATGCAGATTGTGCTATGCCAACCATCCAGTGAAGGCAGTTTCCTGCATTCCTATAAAATTTGTTGAAAAAAATCATGGTTTTTATCTGGGTTTGAACACTGACCTCTGCACCAATGGGAAATATATGGTGGTGGATGGTCGCTCATAACTGTGTATGGTTGTATACAAGGGCGGTGAGCCAATCCCTGTTGCAGATGCCTACTCAGGTATATCTGTGTTTTATACTGCAACTCTGCTGAGCAGACCTTAGTTACAGTTTCTGGGAAAGAGTGCATTATCTGGCATGATCAAAAGTCTAAACATGGCCAATACACTCAAACCCTCGGTCATGCTGACTTGCAACTTCATGCTAACACAACCATAGACAGTTCCTAAATAGTTGCATCCAAACATTTTCACTCACAAGGCTTGGGTCAACCCATAGTATGGTTTACAGGCACTTTTCTAAGGTGCCGCACACTGGGATTGCCACCTCCAAACTGATAACATCAAGAAGCCAACTTCCTGATAAATCAACCGCAATGATATTCAAACTCTACTGAGACCAGAGAAATATATAACTTTCTCAACAATGAGGCTGTGTTTGATTTTACTAATACTAATTCTAGTTGTTAAATAACAGGGTAGACTGGGCTCTCTAGATCTACATAGCAGCCAGTTTAGAAGGATGACTCAGCATTCAAAATTGTGGAGGCAATGAGAAGCTACACTATGTTTCCAAAGAACTTATAGCAATTCACATAAAATAAATAAAAAGAACCTGTGGAGAGCCATGATCACCCATGCCCTGAAAAGTCATGGCATTTAAAAAAAATACTGATTCATAGACAGATGAAAATAATGATATAAAGCTATAAAACAAGAATTAATGAAAGTGTAAGAGTTTCACTGTAATTTTTATTTTTCACTAATTTAATCAAGTCTTGTTAAATGGCTTGACAGTTTATTTAGATTATTTACTCTTGATGCAAATCTGTCCCACCAGATGTTTAAAAAAATGGCATTGACAGAGATATACAAATTATTAGCAGATCTTGATTATAAATTTAAACAGCAAGAAATATTTATCTTTTTGCTAGCAGAACCAGTGTATGATAATCCTGAGAAACTCTCATTAAAAACAATATTAAGAAACATCTATAGCCAACCCATGCATATTTTAAAAGACCACAAGCAATTTAGAAGCAGATACTCCAGTCAATAATCTAAAAAAAAAAAAAAGAAAGAAAAGAAAAGAAAAAAGAAAATTTAAATGTCTTTCATAGATAATTGACCAGAAAAGCAAAAAATATAAAATATACTTGGAGGTTTTCTTTTTTTTTAATCTTTTAAGCTTATCCTAATTCTTATTGTCAGACAACAGATTTCTTACCTTTTTGCACGAAAGAACAACAAACTTTTCTTCTGCAAAACCATGTAGACTGAACTTTGTGCATGTTGGAAAACTACTGAAAATATACATTTCCCCATGAACAAATCTTACTTATTTCTTTCTGAACATCTATCATCCATCCACCCTACTTAGACTTAATGCTCATGGGTGTCAACAGCATTCTGGATAATGAAGGGATTATCTATAGTTGTTGAAATCCATTCTGTTTTTCTTTTACCAACATTGTATATGCACACCATTCAGAGAATCTGTGGTGCACACAATAGCAGGAAGGTATTTAAACAATTTAGAGATATCTCTCCCAAACAAGGCAATCTTTATACTGTATAAGGATCACCTTGTTCCCAACCAACCACCACATTCAGAAAAGACAAAGACAAGATCAATTACCTCTAAATTTAAGGGCCAGGGAATATCAAATGGTTGTGGCTCAAAGAGAGACTGAATTCGGGCATAGTTGATTACATAGTGAAGCAAAAACATTATCAATCCCTGTAAAATGAAGTCAAGCTAATGCATCACAATGAGCTTCCTGAGGAAGCCTCTAATGAAGCTATTAGAATTGCCCACATAGAATTATAATTGATATCAGGTGGTTCTACTCATCAAATAACTGGAAATCCACAAAACACACCAAACTAAGCTTCATGGAGGGGCTGCCCTAATACAGCTATTAGAATTGTGGAAATAGAATTTTAACTGATACTATGTGAGAGAGAAAAAGACTAGATGATATGATGAGTGAAAGAATCAGTCCATGTTAGGTTCTGACAACCTTCTCAGTAGACCTAGTATAGGGATAAACAACATCTGGGAGCCTCTGATTAAGAAAGAAAGGATACTTAAAAATTCAACCACCTCACTATAGATATTAGGTTCAAGGTTCCAAAATTACACCAATATTTGGGGAAAACATCTGGTTCACTGGCAGTTTTTAGATCAATCTCTGGGTGTGTTAGTATGTTAAAGTTATATAATCTGGTTCAGTCAAGGAAAGGGTAAACTAAAGTAAACAGACTGGAGAATATTAAATAATACAATATATCTTTCTAATCATGGAAAAAATAATGAAAATCTACCTCTATGAATTGAATAATGGGTTCAGTTTAAAATTCAGAGAAGGTTACTGAGTACAACAGAGACTTGAAGAAGGCTGAAGGTACAAAAGCCAAAACTATATGGCAGTTAACATAACAAGTAACAGTGCAACGAGTATAGTGCAAGTTTCTATGATGAATGCTGTATGCAAAAAATAGGGGGTTGCACTATACACAGGTAATTTTTTTTGAAGAGATTAAAAATCATGCATATTCAGTGACTGGTTACATTATACACAGGTAATTTTTTTTTTCTGCAGGGGATAAAATCATACAAAAAACTCCAGGGGTTGCACTATACATGAAGTCAAATTATACACAAGTATATAAGGTATATAATAAGCTGAAAAAAGAAACCTACAACAATAACTTAAGCTTATTAATAAAGGGTGCTTACCAGAGAAGGATAGTCAGTAAACTAATATCAAAGACCATTGCGAGCATTAGAATGTTCAATTGCTCAATTATTATGAACTTGTGCCAGACTAACCTAAGATTAATATCAATATTTCTACTGATAGATTCTTTTTTAAGATACATGAAGGCATAAAAAAAGAGAGAATAAAAAAAATTATGTTATCAATTTTTGAAATAAAAATTAGCACTGGTGAGGAAAATCCCAAGAAAGCACTCGAAACGGTGACTGCTGCAATATTTACAAATGATGGAAATCATGCATCGACCACACCTTGTAAAGTATTATGTAAGCCAGCAATGACAGAAATGAGCGGAAGTTTGTGCAATTGCAAATCAATATTGAAAGAAATGCAAGCGAGAAACAAGATATAAAGAGATCGACCGATATGAGAAAAATACGTTTGGAGCATGTCTTTGAGTCAAGGCGAACTAAATATTGTCAGTTGTCAAAGCAAAGCAATGACAATTGCAGCAGCAGCAGCAAATTAACAAGTGACAATAATTAATAGAGAAACAAAAAATTATAAACATATAAGTAGGAAATAATCAATGTTCTCATGTCAATCAGTACTTCATCAGGGAATTAATTAAGTAGACAAATTACATAGTCATGTTTATATATATATATATATATATATATATATATATATATATGTGTGTGTGTGTGTGTATCCATATGAATATATTAATGTGTGTACATGTGCTATATATCTATATATTATATATATGCACATTTATATATATTCCTTAATTTCTGTAAGTGCTTATGGTATAGGTATAGCATGCATATACACACATGTATGACTAATATATATATATATATATATATATATATATAAAGACAGAGAGCTTGTGTGTGTGCAAACATATTTATAAATATGTGTGTGAATACACGTTTGAATCTGTATAAATATATGCGTATATAAGTCCTTCTTTAAATGTGCATACATGCATATGTGTGTTAGTACACATTTGTGTGTGTGTGTGTATGCATACACGTGTATAAGTGTGTGTGCACTCATATATATATATATATATATATATATATATATATATAGTCTGAATTCATGTCTGAATGCAAAAAATTCATATTTTTGTATGAAGATTGTGAGTACACAATAAGTTTGAAATTATGTAAGTTCAAAATGTTTGAATGTGTGTGCATAAATACATGTGTTAATGTGCGTATAAGTATACAACTCTGTATGAATACATGTAAGGACATAGTATCTGTGATGTTTATAAGTACAGAGCTATGTATCAATGTGTGTGTGAATGTATGTGAATATACATGTATAAGTATGTGCACATTACTATATGGACTAGTACATACATACATACATACATACATACATAGTTGTGCATATGTGTACATGTATGAACATTTACATACAAGCATGGTATGAGCTTCTGTCTCCCCCGGAAACAAATTTCCTGTGAGTCTAATGTGAAAGTTCTTTTATTTTCCTTTCACACCAACAACATGAGCAAACATCAGAGATACACAGTGGGGAGAGAGAGAAAGAGACAGAGATCAACAAGAAGTTATTAACAAATAAAAATAAGACAGATTGCTGAACCAGCAAATTAAAATTGATATGAAAAGAGAAGCAGATAAGAAAAGATACAAAGAAGTGAAAACAAATCATTAGATACTGACAATAGATGCAAAAATTAGGATTGGTGAAAATAAAAATGTTATTACAAAGTAATTTTAATTAAATTTTAAAAACTTTTAATAGATTAATTTAAAAATTAAATTTTAATTTTACTCTTAAATTTTTAATTTGATTTTAAGCAAAATATTTTGAAAATCTTAATTTCAACCAAATTTTAAAGCTGAGAATACCATAGACAGAGCATGTAGCAATGAGGAAGTTTTAAGGAAAATGGAAACGAAAAGGACACTTAGAATTAGAAAGAGACAGTAGAAATTTCTAGAACACAAGAGGAAAGAAGGTTTAGAAAATTTGACACTCACAGGACATATTGAAAACAAGAGAAACTGAGGATAACCTACCTAATGAGTATGTATAAATGGAAATTGTGGAGGACCATGATCGCCCAAGTCCTGAAGGGAATGGCTCATAAAAGAAGATATACATTTTTATAAACTAATTTAAAATTTAATTTTAGCAAATTAAATCAAATAAGACTAAAACTTTTGTAAATTGTTGAAAGATTTTACTTTTTTAATGTTTTGAAATAAAGAGGTAAATTTGAATTTTTTTATAATTTTAATTATATCTTTAATATAATTTCAATTAAAAAAAAAATGAAAGAATATTAATATTTTTAAATATTTCACATGTTTGAAGGTACATAGAACACTTTTCCTCCTTAAAAACGGTTCCTAGGACTTGTATTTGAAGTTGAGTTATAAAAATACACAAAATTTTTTAAAATATTTCCTCTTGAAATGGTAGTAAATTGTTTTTCTATACTCATCAGTCTTCCATGACATCAAATATATATTTTTAGAAAATCATGATGAAATTTTTTACATATCTGATTCAGTATAAGATTATAGTGTTACCAAATACCAAATCAAACACACTGATACATTCTAACTTGAAACCGCATCATCTAGGAACTCCTTATATCAATAAATGTTCAGCTACATAGAGGAAAGCAGAAAATATGTCAATTATTTAGTATGTATGAGCAGTACAACATCCGTTTTCCTACATAGTAAAATGAAGCTTAACTCCAGTGCATCCATCTCTCCCTCCTTGACTGCTTATCAGAAACACTCCATTTGGGATTTTTGCCAAATATATACAGTCCTTTATCTGTCTTCTGTCAGTGCTAATTAGACCTCTTATTGACCAGATACCCTGACTGAATACACGCGCACACAAACACACACACACAAACACACAAAAGAGGTCTAAAGCCTTATTTTGAAACACTGGGATATGCAAGTTAAAAAAAGATAGTTCCAATAAGAAATTTTAAATTGGTACACAGGTTTTCTACATTTCAGGAACAATGCTACTATTTTGGACTTAACTATTTAAGAAGTCGTTTAAAGAATAATTTACAGACCAACAATGTTTCCCTGGAATAAATATATAAATGAATAGAAACAGTCATCATTATAATCATCTTTTATAATTGGAATATGATCATGAATTCATTTGAAGCCATGACTTGCCTATAATTAGAATTATAATATGATAGAGCTGTTTACATTATCAACCACAGTACTCTAATTCAGAGGCAAGACATTGTCAAGACACCTGGATATAAACTGGGATACCGTGGGTAATCAGGGTATTCTATAAGTTACACCATGTTCTTTGTATACCAAATCATACTGCTGGTTGCCAATAAGGAGGCTGCAAATTTTGAATCCAAGCTATTTGTCTTCTAGATTGATTATGTACTAAGGATAAAAATGTTTCCTTGTGATTTTACCTAATTACCAAAAGAGAGTGATACCTTCCTTTTCATTCTAATGACAAATCATAACTCATAAGTTGTTTATATCACCTCCCAAGTAGAATTTATTAAACATCAAAACTTTCATTCACTCTCATGATTATATAATGATACAACAAATATTAAAAGTATATAGAAATTCATTGAAAATTATTTTACAAGAAAAATACATTGAAAATTATCACAGGTAGGATATAATAAAAAAAATACATCAAAACTTTCATTCACTCTAATAAATACATATTTAAATAATGCAGTAAATAAGCCTAACCTGGAGTGATAAGGCCAATTCTAGGACTTGGGGAAAATGTATGTGACTGCATATGAACATAGCATATTAACCATGGTTTCAGTTGTTCTTATTTTTGCCCACTGACTTTACAGCTACTCCTCAAATCTCTCACTTAGCTTTTTTCTACACTTAAATCTAAACATTTTTGGCAATGAGAAAAATATAAGTAATACATCTTGTAAATTTAGATACAAAAAAGTTTCATCAAATTTTAGTATTCAATTTATATATGATCAGGAATTGTCAATGTTCAAAGATTAAAGCAAGTGTTAATGATAGAACAATATTATTAGATGCATAAAGTAAATGCATTGAAGATATGAAGGAATTGTCAGTGGTCAGAAACTAAATCAAATGTTGCTGACTGAAATTATACAATTTAAATATTGATGTTCACTATTCCAAATTTTTATGTGTCTTTTTAATTAGCTTAAAATTTTAATATATTTAATCTCTTTATTATAGATTTTTATTAAATTTTGACATAATTTTCAAATCTTTTCAAAATCAAAACCCAATTTAACTTTTATTTTGAACATTTTGACTGAAGTTATATAAACCTTAAGCAAGTCTTCAGTTTTCTTTTCAACATTAAATTTTTTACTGCTAATTTCCCCTTATATTTAGTGCTAGTAGTCTCCTTTCAATACAAAAATTCTACCTGGGTTTGATCCCTTAACTCTGGATTTGGGTTTCTCAACTGGCTTCTCTCCTATAATATAATCTTTCTCCTGGCTCAAGATCAATTTGATCCTGGCTTTCTATTTTCGAATGAAAACCAAAATCATTCAAGTCTCTGAATAAAACCTATGACAAACCTAATCCTCAGTATCTAGATCTTTTTCCTTGAAGACAGGTGCTATATCTTACAGAGAAGAGGTTACAAGATTGGCTGGGAAGGAGGTGATGTGTGAGCCAAGACGTGACAGTGCTTGGCCAAGATGTCTGGTCATCAAGGCCATCAGTTCATTTGAACTAACTGGCCCCAGCCGGATATCGATCCTTGGAGTTTTTCCTCTTTCCAGATTATTGGTTTTGACTAATCCGCAACACAAACACGAAACATACTTGGTCGGCTGGTTGTAACAATTATGTTAACGGTCTCAGACATTCACTTCTCCGATAATAAAAGAGATGTGGCAGCAATATCGAAATACACTGCGATTATCTCTTGCCAAAAACAAAGAACAAAAATTATGTCAAGAGAAAGAAATAGCTTTCTTTGTAGGTTTTTTGTTTATTTTAATGCAGTTTTTTTGATGGGCATTCTTTATAGATTTTGGAAAGAAAGGAAAAACTAATTCAGAAGGGCGAGGAAAAAAAAAAAGAAGTTTTGTTTGCTTTACAATCAGTTCATCTTTGCCATGAGAAATGAAACAAGAAGCTAAGAATGAATTAAATTATACATGCAATGAATAGTAACAGATATATATATATATATATATATATGGATATACATATAAACAAAATATTTATAGATATATGTGTGTGTGTGTGTGTGTGTGTATGTTCATAAAGATAACAAAAAATTTAGTATAATTCATGGGTATATATACACACAAATACCAAACAAATTGGAAATATACCTCTAAAGGTAGTATTTTGTATAGGTTGGTGTGTAGAGAGAGGGGGGGATACACATAAATATTATCACAACATAAATAATTTACATGGGTATATATATATATATATATATATATATATATATATATATATATATATATGCACAAATTAATAAAATATTTGTATATTTGCATACACACATAGTATAACACATGGTCATTAACTGAATTTTTATCTGAAATTTTCACTGCATAATGTTTAATTTATACACTGGATGAAGTGCATTGACAATGAAGCAGATTTTGCCAAAAAAAGAACAAGCAGGAATTTTTCTATCAGATTTAATCCACCCTTTTTTCTTTAATTGTACACACATAAATGATTTGTACAAAAAAAAATATCTGCCTGTAGAATTCATAGTTTTTGTATACACACTCACATGCCCATAAATAAATAAATATATATATATATATATATACACTTTACCATTTGAGCATTAATATAAAAGTACAGATACCCATGTGTGTGTGTGTGTGTGTGTGTGTGTGTGTGTGTGTGTGTGTGTATATATATATATATATATATATATATATATATATATATATATATATATATATATATATATATATATATATATATAATGCACATCATGAAAAAAATTAACTTGCATAAAAAAAAATTAAAATAATTGAAATTTACCCAAGACAAGTGAACAGAGTGGTGACTCCCAGAAGGTCCATATACGAAACTCTAGAGTCGGGATGCTGAAGGTAACATCAATTAGCTAAATGAGAAACCTTTTACTTGTACCAATTATATATAGATATATATATATAGCTCATACATACAATGTGTGTGTGTGTGTGTAGATACATGTTATCATGGACACATATAAATACAATCTTTGTATAATTTGTATATATATATATATGTGTGTGTGTGTGTGTGTGTGTGTGTGTGTGTACTATAGATTAATTTTTCTATAATTCAATATGGTCACACACAAAAATGATACATATGCATGAGAGAATACACAAATTAGTTTTCTTAAACAAAATTGAAAATATATATGCATAAATTACTTTAAATATGTACCTTTTGTATATATATATGCATTTATATCTTTACAGCTATACATGTGTGTGTGTGCGCGCACATGTGTCTATATGCAATTACTTCTCCTTTTTCAGGAGGAAAACAAAAAACACTTATCTAATTACAAAGAAGAAAAATAAAATTTTTTCCCATTCCTCACATAATGGAGAAAATATCTGAATTTTATTAACTAGGAAAAAAAAAAAGATCATGTACACATATGATAACAAATGAAATGATTTGATTTTTAAACAGAAATCCAATGAACCCTGAACGAATCGTTGGACAATTTTTTTCTTTCAAAACTCAAACCATTTGAAGAAGCAGAAATAGCAGTTAATTCTTGTCATTACAAATCCATAAAATGTTTTTTTAATAACTATTAGATTATGAGTTCTAATTTAATTACTAATCAAGTCACCCCAATTCCCACTGACCCAAGTCATTCCATTCATATAAGTTCTATGTTTTATCTATTGCAAACACTTGGGATTAGTTGAGATTGATGTTTTTATCTTCACTATTTATATCATAATTCAATTATTTCCCTTAAAAAAAAGTGTGACATAACTGTCAGTAAAGTAATGGATGAATGACCAGGGGTTAATGATTACTAAGCAGGTCAGCTAAACCATTACTAGTTCAATCTTGACTGGGTGCTCTGCATTTGTAACCGTGTGCCAGACTAAGGTTAGTAAAGAAATAGATGTATCATCACCATTTTTGGGGGGGCAGCTATCTCAATGAAAACCACAAGTATTTTTATTTATGCTTTCTGAAGACATAAAAGTAAGTCTTTCACCAAAAAATTTTATATTTTGCACTCTTTTTCTTCTCCAACAGATATAAAATGGCAACATGCAACATTAAAAAGCCCATAAATACTCTGTATCAATAGATGTCAACTGTCAATTTCTATTATTTTTTTTTCAACCTTATGAACCATTCTACAGTACGATATGTGATTGTATATACTTTTTCTAACCAACAGATTTAATTGATCAGTTCCCCTCCAAATCCTGAAACAGCTAAATGTTTTGTTTTTTTTACAATAATGTTCACTCTATAAAAGGCACAAGAGTCACTCAAGGAAGAGAGAAACAGAGTAAGAGACAGTTTATGCAGATATGTTGGGAAGATAATGGTTGACCCAAGATTTGAACAGATTGTAATGGTCAGGGAAGCATCCACTTGAGAGTCAGTTCCACAAAGCTGTGATTCATGGGAAGAAGCTGCTCGAGTGAAATTAACATCTCACCAATAAAATACAAAGGGAATGAGGGTAGTTCTTTACAATGTGTGTGGCATGGCAGCTCTTAGCTGTAAAGGTTAGAACTGGTGGAACTAAGGAATGTAGTTTGTCTGAACACTTTCCATGGCAAAAACAATAGAGCAGCAAGAGGCTTGCAATGTTTTATCTGTAGGAAAGGGGTTATAGAATGGAAAATAATTTGTCATCCACAAAGACGCAGAGACACTTTTGCTCTATCAAGACTGGAAAGTGAAAACTGGGCAGCTCCTGCCTATATATGGCAACAGTACACCATTTTCAGCTTGATCTGACCTTTGTAAAGGTAGACAGTAGGGGGAAGAGTCAGGTACCCACTGCAACTGTACAGAGAACTGACCATTTTTCCAGCATCTTTAAATATGGATTCCATTTGAGATCTGGATTGAGTTTAAGTCCCAATAGGCACTCATAGCACAAGGCCTCTCTGAAGGAACACCCATTCATTGGTGAAAATTCTGTGTCTGCTTAGCAGAGCCAGTGTGTACTAATCCTAAATACCCCTACCAAGGGGAGGTTGAAACCTCATTGGGAGCCTCAAGTTATGGTTTGTGAACCTTGCTAGCTTATCAACATTAGCTTTTTGTCTACCTACATTACAAATTAAACTACTCACAAGTGACTATTAAAGGATGAAAAATCTTTATAGATTTTGAGTTTACACTATATAAAATTCACTGTTTTTATTCATAGTGTTGAGTGTGTTAAAATTACTCAACTTTTTAACAAGAAAAATCTCAAGTTGATTTTAATAAATAGGCAAAAGTATTGTTGATCTACTTAAGATGGAATGATCTAGTATGACATATCTCTAATTTGTATTTAGATACATTGTATTTATTTTCAGTTTTTCTAGTTGAATTGTCCGCTATTATTGCAGATGATCCATTATTGTACATTATTAGGTTACAATGAAATATGTATTTTATATGAATACTACCTTATGAAAATTGAGATGTAGTAGAGTAGGTGGACCCATATCATATATTAATAAATGGAACAATATTTAGAGAACTATTTTATTGAACGTATTCCATAATGGTGCATGGCACAAAAGTGGCTTTGTGACAAAGTAGGCTTTATTTAAAAGTTATCTAAATAGATGTAACCAATTTCAGCAATAACCAGTAATGTGTCACCTGATGATAGAGGGAAATGTCTAACAGAACCAAAATATCTAAAAAAGGTAGAGTGAGGAATGCAAGTTTATCAGTATTTAATAAACAAGAATGGATCAACTTTCAAAATTCACTGAAATTGTTTCTAAATGCAGATTCTTGTGGAGAAGGAAGGATTTCATATTCAGCAATGACTTCTGCCTTTTCTATTCTTGATGCACACAGACACTTCCCATTGGTCCCCCAACTTCTTCATACCACTTGAACTCTCTCCCCTCTACCACCAATGCCATGAAAATGATAACACCTTTATCTTGCCACACCCTGACCAACAATGTTCCACACATGACCCTCAAAGCTAAGACAAATATAGATTTAAGATAAGCAGTAATCATATTTAAATAACTTAGAAACAGTTCAGTTCTTTTAATTTAGGTAAGTTCTATGGGCAGTTCCAATGACCTGCCAACAGTGATCATTATGAAGGGCCAATGTACTTTAATTTTGTTGATCTTTAGAGAATTTACATTTGTCTAGGGAGCTATTTAGATCAGACCCACACGCTCAAACTGGCAAGAGGACATCGGTCATAATCATTCAGGCTTTTCAATTTCACTTAGAAATTCTAGAGAATCTATCAATCAAAACAGAAAAGGTTATTTTTCAAGAAAAGCTGTGAAATCTGAGACAAACTGATCAAAAAGAGGTTAGATTAATAACATGACAAAATGTAATTGATGAAACCAACTTGAAATGGAAGCTTAGACTGCAATTTTTGACTAACAATGGATATAGCAGCTTTTTTTATTCACATGAATAAAATACCATATACATATATTTTTTTGTCTATGGCTTATCAATCCTTTTGCAGTTTATTTAAAGCCAGGTAATATTTTAGATTGCAAGGATTTGGCAGAGGGGGATAATAATGGTTTAGTAATACAAGTCTTACTAATTAACCCATAGCTGGTGGGGAAAAGAGGTGGATTCACAGCTTTACCAAGGGTACCTGTGCGTAAGTGAATATAAGAACCCAACATGAATTAGAACTCAGCTCTCCAATTAACAATCCCAAACCATTATCCATTACATCAAAGCAAATACAAGCACCTGGTATTCCTAAGCAGTCACCATCTATGTGCTGACCAGGCTCAACATTGCTTACCTTCAGTGATCATTGGGAACCAATGTTTCAACATGATGTAGCTATAAGCCTTATATATAAAAAGATAACTGTTATATATGATGTCACCTTGAACTGATTCCAATTTCAGCAATCTAAAAAAAAATGCCAGTGTAGTCAACAAAATGTTGTTTACCATACTGACAATACACAATCCTTGATAATAACTGAAATAGTTGAAAGTACTTGAGCAAAACAAAAAAAGACAACAGTGGATAGTTTATTCATAATTTTGATCCCGATATAGAATATCTTGTTTAAAAATTGGAGAAATACAATAAAATGAAATAGAAAAACCTTATTGACTGAATTCAAGAAAACTTGTTTGGACGAATTCTTGCTGCCTAAATACACTTTATCGAAAAGGATGTGTGCGTAGTATAGTGGTTATCAGCATAGAAATTGGGATCGGCATGCCAAATTGTACTTTGACTAAGATCGTTGTGTTCACTTTTGCACAAATATCCTTGAAAAAGATAAGAATACCTTTCTTCTCTCCTTCCACATCTACAGGAATGTGGTGGTGGTTTAATGGAGAGCAGTTTGAAATGAAAAATCAGTGAGTCGAGTTTAAATTCAAGTTAAGTTTGTTACATTCACTTATGTGCAAATACCCTTGGGAAATGTATAAATCCATCTCTTCTCTCACTAGCTATGGATTAGATAGTAAGCCTTGTATCTGGAAAAATCATGGTCTCAAAAAAAATTCTTAATGAAATATATTCACCTTCGAAACAAAACAAAAAAAGAATTATTCTTACAATTTAAGATATGTTTCAGTTTTAAATAACCTACAAAGAGTTGATAAGCCATAAGAAACAAATCAACTACTCTAGCTATAGGTTAAATAGCAAGGTAGACTAAGCACTCTAGCCCGGGTTGGAAATAAGTGTAGGAGAATAGTAAGACTTGTATCTGGAAAAATCATTGTTATCTCAAAAAAAGAAAAAATTGTTAATACAATATTCATCTGCAAAAGAAAAGAAAAAAAAAATTATTCTTACAATCCAAAATATTTTGGCTTTAAATACCCCACAAAAGGATGATAAGCCATAAAAAAACAAAATCAATCAATCAATCTCCACCTACAGGTTAAATAGCAGGGTAGACTAGGAGAATTAAAAACCAGTCTAGGAGAAAGAAAACTCTGAATACAAACATGAGGAAGGCTGTTTGCAGGCACTTTGCAGAACACTTTGCATCCTTTACCTCTTTTACCATTGCTTCCAAAAAGTGTAACTGGTTCTACATATGTGGCTACATCACTATTATCAAATTGACTGGAGAGTTCAACATATCAAAGAATCACTCTGTAAGTAACAAATCCTATTTTGGGCCCAATACCCCAGATGTAGATATTGGAAGGCATAGCAGTAGAGGTTTCAACTTTCATTTTTATCATTTTTATTTTTTTGCCAGACTTCTTTTTGTGCCAGTCTGTCAAAATTGACATTTGCTTTGAAAGGACCTATGGTGTAAAGGTATGCCATTAAATTCCTCTCTGCAGAAAAATTACATCCATTGATATTCATTCATGTTTATGGAGACCAGACAGTGGATGCAAGCACAGTTAAACAGTGGTTATTGAGGTTCAATGCAGATTTTTACAAGTACAACATGCAGGCTGTTGTCCATCACTAGCAAATGTGCATAGCTAATAGGGGTGATAATGCACAGAAATAGTGTTTTATAGCTGAAAGCTTTGCCTATCAAATAATGTTATTGTTGTGTCATGTATAGTTCTTACAAGTACTCAGTGTAGTCAATGAAAGATAACTACTTCCTGAGTGAAGAAAGCTTCACACTTATATACAACCTAATTTGTATAGCATCGCATCTTCCAGAACCTTAGTGGCTTGATGCCCTTAATAGATCTTCTACTTCTACGAACCATTCCAAGCAGTGTACCACTTGTCTCATGGTGATTACCTAGATTTCTCTTTTCTCTTTATGGGGGATCTCAGTTTTACTGGATCTTCTTCACTTGAACCTTCCTTATGTTCCTCATTATCACTAGACACACTCATTTTCTCCTCCCCTTCACTCTCAAAATCTTGGTGATCATCTTGATCCCTCTATTCAGCACCAGGCTCTTTCTCCATTTCAATGCCTTTTGGCTCTCTTCACAATCTAAATTGGTCTTCATGAGTTAACACGCTCTGTCCATTTTTTGTTAATATTGCCATATTAAATACTTTTTTCACTACAAATTATGCTTTCTCAGGACTCGGATCCTTATTCCTCTTGTACTATACATTCTCATTTGTTGAGAAGGACATGGTTACTGGAGCTCTAATTTGCCTCTCCATCAGTGTTGAGGGGCTTTGTATTCTGCCCACATGCAGGATGGTCCCGTAACTTAAAAGCAATCTTGACGGGTAACTTTCTAGGCTGCAATTCCCTGGAGAGAATGCTTTCAATCCAACTTTTATCTTCTGGACCATCCTCTGTGCAATTCCATGTGAATGAGGATGATATGAGGGTGTTTTGTATGGCATACATCCAATTTGTGTTAACCACGTATATAAACTTTCTTCAGCAAACTCTGGTGCATTATTTGACACCAATGTCTTGGGTACTTGGTTCCTCAAAAATACTATTTTGAACACTTTTTTTATAGTACTTGCTTTTCTGTCTGAAGGTTTGACCATTTCAGGCCAACCTGAATATGAGTCTCTACTAGTATGAGGAATAGACTTACATGTATGCATGATCAATATGTACTCTTATCTATGGCTCCTCCTCTTTTGGCCATGAATGAATCTTGGTTTGCCTAAAGTTCTTTATCTTTGCACATGTAGGGCATTTTCTGACATACTCTTCCACATCTCACATATACCCCAGCCACCAGGCTTGTAGTTTCAACCTTAGTTGTGTGTTCAATACATATGTTGAACACATGTATTGAACACACATATTGAATACATATGTATATCATTGTGTACTGCTTTAATGACATCTTTTCTTAACTTCTGTGGTACAATAAGATCTCTACTACATATGACTCTGCTTTCACTTGTCACTCTCTGCCTTGCTTGCTTAAAAGGCCTTTCTGCCACTGGGCAATTACTCCATATATTATCCCATATTCTATTCAATACTCTTTTTAGTACAGGATCCTACTCAGTTTCAAACTTGAGCCACCTAAAGGATAACACATCTGTCTCTACCCAGAGCAAAACTATGTCCTCACAACTGTTCTTTGTTTCAATATTCTGGGTATTAAAATTTAATCTTGACAAGATGTCTACATGTGGAATGGCATTTACTTTACATAATGTTGAAATCGAATGCCATAAGCTTAATCACTCACCTCAAAATGCTGGACAAAATTCTGTGACTTTAGGCAACTCTTTCCACTGGTTGAAAAAGAACTCTAAGAGCTTCTGGTCCAACTTTAGTAGAAATTTCTTACCCAATAACAAATTGCACACCCTTTCAGTACTCCAGACAATTGCCAGCACTTCTTTTTCAATGTTAGAATAATTCTGCTGCCATCAACTTTCTAGACAAATACATAATAGGATGTCCCTCTTGTGATAAGATCATTGCTATGACACATTCACTATTATCAGTAGTCAGTGTGAGTTTTTTTTTCATATCAAATACACTGGCTTGTCTAAGTGCTTCCTTTAGCTTTTTAAAAACCTCGTGTCTTTCAGTCCACTGAAACTCACTATTCTTCTTTCTCAAGTTTGCAAAAGGTTCAACCATGTCACTATATCAAGATATATATTTATTATAGAAGTTAGTCAAACCCAAGAAAGATTCTAACCCTTTCTTATTTTTAGGTGTACTTATCAGATTTAGGTGTACTTATCATATTTTGATAATGTCTATCATCAGGTGAGATATTTGATACCCTTAGTATGAAATTTTCTCACAATTAAATTTACATTTATCTCGATTAATTGTAATGCCGGTATACTCAATCTGCTCAGAACCCATTCCATTTTGTTCTTTAACTCCTCCTCAGTACAAGTGCCAATGTCTATGTCCTCCTGATAGACAATTTTTTTTTTTTACTTCTTTCAAAACTTTCTCAATAGTCTTTTGGAATATGTGGCTGGATGTTTTAATTCCAAACAGACAAGTCCACCTTAGAAGTCCTATAGGAGTGTTTATCATGGTGACTTCTTGAAAATGATCATCAATTTTAATCTGATTATATGCAGATTCCAGATCAATTTTGGCAAAATTTCATGCCAGCAAAATCATGACAGATTGTTTCATTATTTGGCAATGTGAATGAGTCTGAACATATCTGGAGATTTACACCAACTTTGTAGTTACCACAAATTCTTAAATCTCCAATTGTTTTGCATATGGCCATGATTGGAGAAGCCCAATTGCTACCTCCCTGGTTGACCTTCTCCAATATTCCTTGTTCAACCATTTTATTCAGTTTCACCATAACCACAAGCAGAAGGTGAACTGGAACTTTAAAAGATTGAAAATATTCTGGTTGGCTATTCTCTTTGAGCCAAACACTCACCTTGTAATCCTTTAAAAATTTCAACCTCAGGTTCTTCTAATTTCATGCAATTAAATAAATTTGAGGTGTCTATTCTTAATATGTCAACCCCTAGGAGACCATCAGCTTTTATGCACTCTACAAGTATGATTGGTATTATCTCGAATCAAGTCTTCATGTCAAACATCCCCCTCAAAGCATCCAAATGTTTTAATAACTGATCCATCAAATTATTTCAATTGCAGATAGGTAAATCCTCCTGAATTTTGGCCTTCCCATTTCCCCTCAAAAATTTCTGGGTATTAATGTTACATCACTACCCATATCCACTTGCATTAGTACAGTTATTCTGTTTATTTTTACCCTTTCTCTACTCTTGTCTTGTGCTTTTACTTCATAAATTTCAGTATTTCTCATTAAAGGATCTATCTTCACTTCTACTGGTTTTTTTTTAATATTTGCATACTGACTGCAAATGGTTATTCTTCTTGCACTTAAAACACGTATTTCCAAAAGCCAGGCATTTATACTTGTTCATCTCATGGTCTTTCTCGCAAAAATGACATTTACGTAAACTCTCCATAGTACTGTGTCTCCATGTTAGTCTTAGGTGTATTAAATCTCTGAATTAACTCTAGCTGCTGTAAAAATTCAAAACTCATTTCAACATTCATGTTCTGGACTTAAAGCTGTCCCAAAATTTTGTACTTACTCAAGATGTCATACAGTGCCTCAATTAGCCTTAACTGTATTAATTCCTCTTCTATAGACATCAGTCCTGTACTCCAACTTTTCAAATTCACAGTACCTTGATGCTTCTTTTATACTGTGAACATGATGTCTAATGGTTTCATCCAGGTTTTGCCTGATTTCAAGAAACTTTGTCCTCTCAGCTATGACCAAGTTTCCTTTTTTTGATGTACATTTGCTTGTACAATGTTGGCAATTTCTTCAAATATCAAGTTTTTAGCACCTTCAGATATATCATTTCAGATATATCATTTAATTCTGATGCTAGAAATAAATCTGGTACTTTATTTAGTCCTCCTCTATCTTTGTTGTCACTCAATTTCTTGACTCTCACCAATGCTGCAAAACATTTCATCCACGTCTCCACAAGCTCAGGATCCTCTAACAACGTTAGAAATACTATTGTTGATGCCATGTTGATGTGTCATGTATAGTCCTCAAAAGTATGCAGTGTTGTCAATTTCCCTCACAAGTGTAGAAAGCTTCCCACTTATATACAACCTAATTTGCATATCACTGCATTTATCATCCTGCTTTAGTTTTCATGGAAATAAATAAAAGAAATTACTTCTGAACTTCTGAAGTGTTGTGAGTGTGTATGTATGCATATATATATATATATATATATATATATATATATATATATATTAGGTTGGTGCAAAAATAACGGCGTTTTTCTTTTGAAGTTGAACGTCAAAAAACGACATTATTTTTGCACCAACCTAATATAAAAGGTGTATATAATACTTTCTGTGCCTGCAGAATAGTTGAAATGGACATCTGTATGTAGTGGACTCTTCTTAAAACAATAGAAACAGAATTTTTCTATTATTTTAGACTTGCCAAATAGAATGCCATAATTTATACCATTGTTCAGATACTCAAATCTGTTCTTTTTATGCTTGCTTTTGTTAACATGTATCAGCTGAACTATTCTCCAGCCTTCATCAGGTGTACTTCATGAGAGCAAAGGAAAAACGATAAAGGAAATTGTCCATAATATATTAATTATAGCTCATAAATCAATGAACAGTTATTTTTTCAAATGCATTGTGTTTGTAAAATATCAAAACATTAAATACTTCTGTCCTTCATAATGGCCCAGTTGTTATAATAATACTTATTCTTGTCGACTCCTTGTCGAGTATAGGATCATAATCACAACACACTTGGTTCTGGGCAACACCCTTCATTCAGTTGGGTACATGTCACTCTGGCTCAAGTAATTTTCTCTGAGTCTGCTTTGACCTTCCATCTCTTCACTTTCCCTGTGGATTCCAGTCTCATATCTGCCTGGTTTATGCAGGGTGTTTCCAATCCACTCCCCTTCTTGCACTGATTGATAGGGTTCTGATTAATTCTCTGCCATAGATTGGCACTAAAAATCTCCTGCATCTCTTAATGTTCAGGATGTGTCATAGAAATCTGTTGACAAACATCTGAAGCTTGTTGCTAATGGTGTCAGTTACCCTCCATGACTCAGTTCCATGCAAGAGAAATACTTTCAAATTATAATATGAATGATCATGGTCAGTGACAAGACTAAGTTCAGGATGATTGGTGATGAGAGAAAATATGGGATGATTTGGTTTTAAGAAAGGGTAATCATGTTTAGAATTCAGATCTAGTTTATGAATTATATAATTTGGGTTCCTTACTGAAAAGTTTATAATCACTTCTAATCAATAGATTTATTTATTAATATAAATCAGTATAGGTATAAGAAGGTGCAGATGGCCGAACAGTTAACAGCATTGAAAATTAAGTCAACAAGTGTCTGGTTCAAATCCTCAGCCAAGACAGTATGTGTTTACTTCATACTAATACCTTTTGGAAATGAATCCATCTCTTTTTCTCCAGCTATAGGTTAATTAGCAGAGTTGACTGAATTCTTTAGACTTGGTTGGCAACCACCTTAAATGAAGGAAATCTCTGAATTCAAACTGAGAGTGTAGCTTCTTGAAGTGGTTCAATTTAATTTAAATTTCCTTCCATCAGATTGTGTAACAAAGCTGATGCCAATATATACCAGTTACTAAAAGGTTAGGAGTCTGACAGGGTTTTTTGTGAAGCCCCACTAAGCATGGTAAACCACAAATGGATTCAATAGATTTGGATCAAGTACAAATACAGGAGAATCTCCTCATGACACCTCAGGACAAGAGAAAAAAAAATATTTTTTTCAAATAATCCTTAAAATTTTAAATGTAATTATTGCAGTAAAAATGGACATAATAAAAATGAAATGGAGAAATGAAGAGTAAGGAGAAAGAAAATAGTAGAATTCCCATAAAGAGGTAAATCAAAAGCAGAATAAAAGAAAAATATAAAAAAAACAACAAAAAACTGACCAGTCATCATTCCTCACTCTTCAGCAATTTACCAAGGCATAATGGAAAGAATCACAAAAATTATATATTTCATTAAATAATATAAACATATTAATGGCTATTTTTATAATAATTCTTTCTAGTTCTCTAATTACCTTCATGATGATAAGTTGAAAAACATCAAGGAAGGCACCATAGTTCTTGTTAATCCAAGTATTTTCGATCTCCTCCAAGATAATCCTCAGGGGTAAATTGCAAAGACAAACTTAATGTAACTGCCATCGTTGTGGTGATGATTTTTGTAAACATGCCCTATATCAAAAGCAACCTACCAACACTGAAAAAAATTTATTACAAGTGTAGTAGCAATGTTTTAAATGCATCTGAGTTGACTAACATTTAACGCCATGTTGCATTTTACCATCTCTGGTTACATCCCTTGCATCGTTGATGCTTGTTTACAAAACATCATAGCTACAATGTTTAATTTTAAAATAATTATAACAGAGCACATTCACACATATTAAAAAAAAAACCATCACAATGATTTCAGCTACATTAAGTTTTGCAATTTACCCAAAAGATGATCTCTGAGAGATCGAAAGTACTTGGGTTAACAAAACCAACAGTGCCATCCTTGATGAATTTCAACTTAACATCAAGAAGATAATTAGAGAACTAGAAATGATTAATATAAACAGCAGACTGATGTTATATTCAGCACCCCCCAAATCCAGAGTTTCACAGACAAAGCTTTTTGCAATCATTCAGTCCATTTGTCAGGAAGTATCAGCAATTGTCTGTTGATTTTCTCATTTTCATTTGAAATGCATTTTAAAACATTGCTACTACACTCATAATAAATTATGTTCAGTGTTGGTTGGTTGCTTTTGATATAGAGCATGTTTACATGTCCAGACAAAGTGAAGCCACAACTCACAGGATAAACTGTAATAAAGAAAATGTTTTATATAATGGTTCTTGTAAAGAGCTGATAGTACAACATCAGTTCTTCATGCAAGAATATATTGTCATGCAAAGTTATTTGACCCTTCCCTCTTAGAATATTTTGTGACACTTTGTTGTGACCAATTCTAGACAAGACTTCTGGAACACAGCTCAAAGTCAGAGGTGTTCTTCAGCAGCAGGAAGTCATATGAGTTTGATGAAGCAGTCATTTCTCGCCTAGCATCTGGCAGCTTCTCATCTCAATTCTCTGTTTATATGGACCTCAGTTCAAAACCGGAAGGGGGTCTGATGTGGGTTAGGATTTCATTGATTCCCCTAATCTCTGCAGAAAGTTCTTTGTTTGACTCTGGGAAATTAATTGCATGTCCAATTTTGGAGAGGCCCCCTCCTCCAAGGAGTAGTGGTAGCAGAATATCAATCCAACCTAACTCCTTCCTTCTTGCATTGGTGCCTCATACCAATACTGCTCAAGGAGTGTAGGCAATTCCTTCACCTACCTTGGTGTTCTACCTAGGCCTTTCACTTTGGTTGTCACTTCAACCAATCCAATCTCTAGACTGCATTAGGCATGGCTCAGCTCCAATCATTAATTTTGATTGACATTCAAAAAGTTCAAAATTTTTGTCAACGGAGTTCCTCAACCCCTTCTGCCTTCCCAATTGGATACACACCAGCCACTCCCTTGACAGCCTCTTCTTGTGCCCTTTTGGCTCTTATCTAAAGAAATTTCACCGCTTCAGCCATTTACACCTTCCCCTCTTTGTTTTTTGTTTTTTTTTTTTTTGACAAGTGATAAAAAAAAAAAAAAAAAAAAAAAAAAACAATTCCTAACTATCCCTTTATTTCTAGAACACCTTGAATTTTATCTCGACCAACTTTTCCTTACCGGGGTCTTGGCCAGCAGATAATTCCATAAACTGGATTTTAAAAACAAGAGTATCTCCATTTTGGCCTCCATATGTTTAAATTGTCCAAATGGCTTTTACAATGAGTGCCCAAAATAATAATAATAAAGCCATTTTACTCCCAGCCAGCCCCTACTCTTGACTTGCCTTTACTCAAGAAAGAAAAAGAAACAAACCCTCTGAATTTATTAAAATCTGGTTTTGTTTCTCAGTATGCTTATCCATCTATCCTTCAACCCTTAAGCTAACACATCTCTCTCAGTGTAGCTATTATGCTATCCCTTTAACCCTTAAAATGTCACACTTGT
This sequence comes from Acanthosepion lycidas, assembly GCA_963932145.1. Lineage (NCBI taxonomy): Eukaryota > Metazoa > Mollusca > Cephalopoda > Sepiida > Sepiidae > Acanthosepion > Acanthosepion lycidas. The sequence goes on along the minus strand of OZ010602.1, from coordinate 83,349,061 downwards.
TATTGCTTAGATTTTTGAAATGGACTAAATTTTCAGTCCAGTTGGCATTTGTAGCTTCATTGTGAGAATCACCAATTCTTTTCTTTGGTCATGGCACCTGATAAAGATTTTTATGGTCTCTGCTTCTTCATCTATTGTTTTTTTGTCTCAAGCTCCAGTCGGATTACACTAACTATATGTGGTACCATCTGACAGGGGTAGATTGGGTATCTATTTTACCATAAAATGATAAAAATAGGAACATGCAACTATATACACTGCGTGCCAAATTATTATCGAGATAACTTTTTTTTCTAATATTTCAAAAACCATCCAATCAATTCACACAAAATTTTCACACAATTTTGGCAACACTGCGCTGCACAATCACTGAAATTTTCGTACTGATCTGCACAATGTAAACAAACTGGCGCCATATTTGTTATCAGCATGGTGATTTGAGCGTACCAAATTATTAGAAAGGTTTAGTAAAATTCCCAGAATTGAGCAAACAAAACGTTTATTAATGCTGAACATGAATGTTTATGATCAAAAGAACCTAATACATTTACATTGTGTAAAAGTTTTGTGTGAATTGATTGGACGGTTTTTGAAATATTAGAAAAAAGTTATCTCGATAATAATTTGGCACGCAGTGTATATATATATATATATATATATATATATATATATATATATTAGCCATTTCCTTATGAGGAAACTTTCAGTATTCATTGACCAAGCAGCCAGGGCTACTTTCAGTTGAAGTTTATAAAATCTATCAAAGAATTTTTCAGGAAAATAGCTTTCTCAAGTCTAGTGGGTGTTATTGCTTTTCCAGTATTGATGGGGGCTTTCTTTCTAACCTTTTGTTTTAAATAGGGTACAAATTCAACCTCTTGATTATATCATTATTTTCCCTTCTAGTTACGTGTGCTATCCATTTTAGTTGTTGCTGCTGTTGATAATACTCAAGTGATGTGGTTCTTTTATTTGCTAGTTTTGTTTATGATTATGTAGTAGTACCAGTTCGCATGGTTCAAAGGAGGGTGGCCCTTGCTAAGATCTACAAGGTTCATTCACCCAAAGTTATTTTTAACCAATGACCTTAGAAAGTGGTTGTATACAGCTGACAGTTTAGAGGTTTCATGCCATGCACAGCATATATATAAAAGCCTCAATCTGATGAGGCTATTTAAGAATATGACTTGAGTTTTTAGATTAATTCTTTGATTTCATACCAATTTGTTATGTTGAGAGAAACCACCCCTAATACAACCTATTTTATGTTTAATTTCCTTATCTTCTATACAATATATATATATATATATATATATATATATATATATATATACTAGCTTAAAAGCCGCCTTGTCTGGCAGCATTTAAGCTAGCTCCTGCAGAGGGCTCTTGATTGAATTTTTATCACAATAGGTAGGGTGGTGTAGATGCAATAGGCAACAATAAACTAATGAAGAACTCAAAATTGATTGCTGCATTTAAGTATTAATATTTAAGCTAACTATTACTTAATATTTAAGCTTACCTTTCAAAAGTTCAATGATAATTTTTCTGATGCTACTTAATTCAAAGATAATTTGATGTACGTAGCACCTTACTTTCTGTACAAACAATTATCTTTATTTCATGGCTGAGTTTTCACTGGATTTCACAATTAATTTTGATTATTCTCATATTTATTTCCAAGTTATAAAAATCGTTACTGCAAAAAACATCACATAAAAAAAAAAAAAAAATTCAAGTAATTAAAAGTTAGGAATCCAAAATTTCAGGATTGCTTGTCTGGATCCAGCCTGGAATATTTTTAATTTGATCACAGAATGCCCTGATTCTAAAATGATATGATATGTTGAGCTACAGCCTCTAGGAGAAAGTTGAAAAATTGTGACAAACTGACATTAACATTTATTATATATGGGTAAATTGTTGCCATTTTATATTTTTAATTTTGCATATGCATGTTGTTTGTTTTTGGTTTTGTTGACTGCAGAGCTTAGTAGGGTCAGTTGGGCACTCCAGAAGCTCCAATACCTACATTTCAGAGTGTTTGGGTATCAATCTGAGAACAGTTCAGAGGATTTGGAAAGAGTTGGATGAGTCTAATGGTGATTATGAAGGTGCTTCAAGTGATCACTACTGATGGCGACATTATGCCTTCATTCATCTTCCCACGGGGCCTCAGACACAACACGGAGGCCTACATCAAGTGCCTTGAGGAGGTAGTGCTGCCCTGGGTCAAGAGTGTGGCTGTTGGAGAACCCTATCTCTGGCAACATGCCACACAAGCAGGAGAACCCAATCATAGCTGTAAGACAATTTCTGTGACTACATCACCCCTTACATCTCCCCAGACTGCAACCACCTTGATTATTATGTGTAGGGTATAGTTGAGCAAGAGACCAACAAAACTCCTTGTAATATCAAAAATGAAGTGAAGGCAAGGATTATGGCAGCATTTGCCAACTAAAGCAAGGAGACCATCCAGCAGAGTTGAAGATTTCCCAAATCGTCTTGAGGCTATGGTTGAAGCTAATGGCAATTTTATTGAATAAATTTACTCTTTAGTATTTCAAGTAATTTTAGTGAATATATCTGTTAAAATGTTATGTCAGTTTTATTTTCATTTTTGTGTAATTCAAATGACAATTTACCCATCGCACCTCGTATATGGTGGTCTCTCCTGTTGTATTTTGACATGTATGAGTGACTCATAGCTCAACAATTAGAATTGAACCACCAGACTATCCACACGATTTGATTATAAGGGTGAAGGATAGTGTAGAACTAGCCACACTTTTCAGAAGAACTGATTATAGAGAAACAGTGCACAGTAGGCTATGAAATCACCAAATAACCCACCTCAGGTTTGATCTTAAGATTTAGCCTTCCCCTAGACTGGTTGCCAACCAAGGTTAAAGAGTCCAGTCTGTCCTACTATTTAACCCATAGCTAAGGGGAGAAGAATTAAATTCCTATCTTTCTCAAGAGTATTTGTGTGAAAAATGAACACAATGGTTTCGGCTGGAATTTGAACTCACCAAGCCAAATTCACCTTCTGCAATAACCACTACACTAGATACACATCCATCATATATGTATAGACACACGCACACATACATGCACATCAAATGCAGACAATGTTCAGGCTTTTGGACCTGAATTTTCCACCTATTTTAACAGTTGCATGTATCCTTTTTATTCCTCGATATGGACCAGAAGAGTGAGGAATGATAACCGGTGGGTTTTCTTGTTAGTTTTTCTTCTTTTATTCTTGGTCCACTTATTGCATTATGGTAATTATAGTTTTTGATTTCCTATTACATTTTTTAATATGTTTATTTTTACTGCAATAATAAAATTTTGTACCTCCAGAAAAATAATTAAAGAAAATAAAGGAACTCTATTATTTGTAGTTATTTTTAGTCCTTCATTTTCTTTTTCGGTACATTCAAACAAACTCTTCATGATTTGGAGTTATTTTTAGTCATTATATTTCTTTTAGAGGTCATTCAAAGGAACTCTTCATTATTTGGAGTTATTTTTAGTCATTATATTTCCTTTTGGATACATTCAACTTCATAATGATAAAATTTCTCACATTTTGCATACTAATCAAATAGTTTTTTTCTATTTTTTTTTTATTTTTTAATTAAACGTTGAGATTTGAAAAGGATAAATAACCAGAAGGTTCTCAAATTCATACAGCTGACTTTATGTCAGTAACAAATCATAAAAGCTTTGATCTTTCCCAAGTGGAAATAAAGATTTTCAAGCAAAGATAATTAATTTCTACATAAAACTTTGTAATTCATAAACCTGACAAAGATGAATGAAAACATTAAAAGAAACTTCTTCAATAATTGTCCTATTTAAAACAAATTACGTAGTTCGGAAAAACAAGTTCAGCAAGTATTTCTGTTGATTTTTTTTTTTGGTCAGGATTATCTTTGAAAGAAGAATAAATCTCTGCAAGCAACTCAATCCGAAAATGTGCTTGCATTTCCTGCATGGATTTTAGTAAAGCGTTATCCAGTTGTTTTTTTTGTCAGTTATAAAGCAGTAATGTTTTTCACCAAAAATAGTAGAATAGAAACAAAATTTTATATAAGCATTTATTTAGCTGATCTTAATCTGGCACAAGGCCACAAAAACGGGGTACCCAGTTAAGATCAAACTCACTACAAGGATTGCAGACTGAACTGGCTCCTCCTCTCTTCAAACTCTACAACAAATGTATTGCTGCTTTTTGCTTTCTAGCTTGTTAGAAATCCTCTTTATAGCTCCTAAGAACTCTGGTGAACCTTCTGATTCCTTGAATTATTGTCTTATTAGTCTTTTACCACTTTTTGGCAAAGTACTAGAGACTCTCATCAACTCTAAATTGATAAAACATCATACTTCACATGTCTTTCTATCAGATAAACAATTTGGCTTTCATTTCTCTATGTTATTACAGAATTTGTCTATCAGTTAAGAACAGCAAGGCTCTGGCTGCGACTTTAGATATCTCAGAGTTGTTTAACAGTGTTTGATATGCTAGCCTTCTTCACAATCTCAGGTGATATGGTGTCTCTTAATCCAGTCATTCTTAACAAATCATGTAAAGGTTGTGCTGAATGGCTACACTTCTAAATCATTTCACATTAATACAGGGGTTCTCAGGATTCAATCCTTGGACCTACATGGTTTCTTATCTTCATCAACAACCTTTCTGATGTTATTAGTTACCAACTAATATTTATGCTGATGACATAATTATTTACTCCTGTTTTAATAATAAGTTCAATATGTCCAACAAAGTAAAACTGGCAGCTGCTCTAAAAAATGACCTCCAAAATTAAATCTTTTAATTATCATAGAGAACCATTAGAGGGAATGAAAGTTTTGATGTATTTGTGTAATAAATCCTATTTGCAATAATTTCCATTATAAAATAATATCCAATGAATTTCCATATATGCTTTTAGTATTTTTTATATCACTCTATATGAAATCATTAGAGGGACTGAAAGTTTTGAAAAATCTCTTTAATAAAGCCAAACTGATAATTTCCCATGTAGGTATTTACCTATCTCCCCATGGTGATGTGATGTGACACAAGGTTGAGCTTAATGTGGGACACTCAAGCACATACATCCAGGCCAAAAACTGCCCAGCTTCTGCAACCATCAGTTGTACGTGCATTGGTATTACTACAGAACCCTTTGACCAGGCACCTCTCAGCTGCATCTCTATCCTTGAGAACAGAGATGCAACAAAGATATAATACACTATCTGACCTATGCCAGGTAAGTATTTTCCATGTATAGTAAATTTTTATACTTGTACATGATATGTACAGAAAGTGTGACACAAGAAGGTGCATTGTAATAGCAAAAGAGGCTTTGCAAAAAGTAAAAAGGCACAGGAATGTTTTGTTAAAAACAAAGAAACACATGCTAAGTCATATCTATCCTTATGCATAGCAGTGAATACTGAACAATTTCCTTACAGCTGAAAAAGAGACTCAAAGAAAGAGATGAAACTCTATAGATGGATGCTGAGAATACCATGGACAGAATATGTGAGCAATAAGGAAGTTCTAAAGAAATGGGAATTAGAAAATCACTCATACAGAAAGAGACAGTTGAAATTTCTGGTACAATGAAGAAAGAGAGTTATATTGAGGGACAGGAAGGGGTAGTGAAAAACAGCAAGCAACGTAATGAGTTTGTCTGAATGGATGGTAGAGCAGGGATAAGGAAGGATTTAAAGAATCAAACCTTCCTTAGAGCTACAAAATAAAAGAAGTTGTGGAGAGCCATCGTTACCATGGCTTGAAGGGACATAGCACATAAATGATGATATCACTGCAGATATAATCATAAGCATGAAAAATAAAATAATTACTGAATGATGACCATCTTTTATATGTTATGTCTCTTCAAGACATGTATGTCATGGCTCTCCATGTCGTAGATCAATGTCTGTCCCCTTACTATCCTTTCCAGTCCCTGTTCTGCCATCCATTTTCACAGGTCTGTTAGGTAAGTTACTCAGTTTCCTTCTGTACATTTTGCCTTCTATACATCCTGTGAATGTCAAATTCACCAAGCCCTCTTTCCTCATTATGTGTCCCAGAAATTTTAATTATCTATTTCTGGTTTTAAGTACAAGTGTCATTTTTGTTTCCACTTTCCTTAAAACTTCCTTAATGTTCCATCTATAGCCTTCTCAGTATCTCTGTTACCTTAAGACTCCTCTTTATCCATTAGGAAATTGCCCAGTATTCAATGCCATTTAGGGAAACTGATGTTGTATAGCAATTCAGCATTTAAAAGACAGTATGATCATCAATGTCAATTTTAAAGTTAAAAACTACTAAGTTGGGAAATGAAAATTATTTGCACAATTCTAATTCACTGTTCCTAACTTCTCAATCCTGTTTTTGTTTTCCTTTTTAGTCAATTTGCGAAATTTATTTATGTGTTTTACTTAACCTTATCAGCATTTGTTATTATATGAAAAGGAAGATAGTAACCAAGGAGGCATAATTTATAAAAGTATCTCATTCAGAGATTTGGATTTCAGCGAAATCTCAAGCCACCAGGCGACCAGTAGAAATTCACTCTGCCAATTTGTATTGTGTTTGCATATCTTGTGGGAATGGGCCAGGTTAGGCTGACCCAAGGCTTGAACCAGTTTTGTTGTGTTCGAACAGACAAGACACTCAATAACAGTGGGTAGAAAGTGAAAGATATCAGATCTATAGAGCATAACACAGATAAGAACAACACAGCAAAGCAGGATGGGGAGGAGACTATAAAGGAGAGCAAGAGGGAAAGTAAGAAATGGAGAGGCAGAAAGACAGAAAAGAGCAAATATGTGGGTAGCATCTTTTAGTAATGCCAAAGGTCTTGGCACTTACTTGGTTTAATAGGTTGACACAGGGGAAAAAATATCAAAGAAAGCAAAACGTAAGTCTGTTTGTAGAAACTAAGAACAAAATCATTTTTATGTTTTGAAAAAGAAAATACCAGAAAACTAAAAGAGGGAATTAAAGAGAGAATTGTATTTGTGATGATAAGATGAATATGTAGATTAAGGTTTAATATTCAATAGTAAACCCTAAAAATTATGTGTGTACACACACACACACACAAGTATATGTAAAATTGTGTATTTGAGCAGCATTCCCTCTTTTATACAAGTTTCATTAAAGAGACTGATTAAGACTGTGATTAAGGTTTTTATTTAATTTTTCTTGTGTTTATATAAGTGTTTTATTTTCTGGGCATAAAGTGTGTAAAAGTTAACCAAATGTTCTATACATGAAGGTGTTTTCTGTTTTGTATTTTTATTTTTAATTGAATATGTACATTTTTATATGTTTCTAGAGTGATAGTAATATTTTTTATTTTCCAAACATAGTCAGCACATTGTGGCTGTGTTCATAGTTGATGATATTGAGTGTTGGCTATTACTTTTTTATTATTAGTACTTCCATTATTTTTAACCGTTTTTTACATGTGAATGAGGCTATTAAATTTGTATATTCTGCAAGTATGTTGCAGATAGATTTTGTAGGTTTCCTTATGTGTTTAAATGAGTCCTAATTGAGGTCAGGGAGGTATAACGTGAGCCTTCTTGAGGCGTGTGTGCATGTGTGTGTGTGTGTGAAAAAGAGATAATGATTATATATGAAAAACAACTGAATTACACAAATTACATCTTACATAATTTGTTCTAGATATTTCATATCATTCATTTTATAAAAATATAGTTTTAAGGTATGCCATATTTACGGGTAAAAGTGCTCAATTTCAATGATAGAACATATGCAAATATAAAAGTGGACACTGAGGTCAGCACCAAGTATCAACAGTCTGTTTTATGCTAGAACACAATCTTAAGACCATGTGCTGTGAGTTGACTCAGCTATTTATATATACTGGTCAATGGTGCATTATGGGTAGTAAGATCTATTATATTATCCTAATATTAGTATTAGTATTAGGTGGTAATGGTTATATTTAAAATTTCCTATATTTATGAGGGTTGACTGTTAAATTCTGAAGATAGAGCATTTATCGATATAGACAGTAAGGCTATAAAAATAATCTGCAGATTGCATTGAAGCATCAAACTGACAGTCATCATGCATTATTGATTCCTATGTTCACTATCCTTTCTTTTTTTTTTTTTTTTTAAATGATCAATTCACCCTAAGCAAGGTGATAATGCCACAAAGACACAAGAGGCTACTGAGAGTGAAAGAGAATGAGAAGACTTTAGAAGGAACTGGAAACCCAATCCTAAACAGGAAACAAGAGATAAACCTGTACTCCTGTTTAAAAGACTGGTGAGAAGTGTGAACCGGATAATTGAGAGTTTCACCTATTTTCTGGTTCACACTCCTCACCAGTCTTTTGAACAGGAATAGAGGTTTATCCTTTGTTTCCTCTCTCTCTATTATATATATATATATCTCCTAATGATGAAATGAAAGAGCATATATTTTGCACAATAAGTATGTATTTTCAATATGATCTACTCCGTTGTCTATACACTTAATTCATTTATGAATATCAGTCATGCAAACAATCAAAATTCAACTAATCATTAAATATAATGCTATGGACAAATTGATCTATCCTCAAATATAACCCAAATATTTTCTTTCTCTCTCTCTCTTTATATATATATATATATATATATATATATATATATACACACACACACACACACATAGAGTCTTTCTCTTTATTATATGCACAAGCTAATATACAGCTACCAAAAGCTATTTGAGAATAAGAAAAAGAAATTAGTATTAAGATGATTTAGTCCCATTTAATACTCATCTGCATATATATTTTCCATGCATATAAAGTTATAATAGTTTTGTAGATGCCACATTAATGGCATATAAGATCCCTCCTCACATTTTCATTTAATATTACAGCATGATGGTATATGGAGTTAAGATTAGAGCAAGTATGGTAGTCTACAGCATCCAAGTAAATATTAAACTAATAGATTGCTCAACTTCACATATAAAACCTGGAAGATATTTTGAAGTGATTATTTGGGAGAAAAGATGTAGTTATATATGCCATTAAAAATAGCATATATATATATATATATATATATATATATATATACTGGATTCTTCCATCGTTTTCGATGTATGAGGGTCAAGCAGCTTAGTGCTTAGAAACAACAGCCAAACTACCCACGCATATCTGATTATGGTGGTGAAAGCTTATGCAGAACTGACCACATTTTTAGAAGAATCAAATACAGAGAACTAGTGCACAGTATGTCACAATGTCCTCATATGACCCTCCACAGATTTTCAATTCAGAGTTGTCCTATAGGATCCAGTCTGTCCTACTATTTACCCATAGCTGGGCTGGGGGGTGTAGAGAAGAGATGGATTCATACCCTTTCCCAAGGATATTAGGACATAAGTGACTAAATGAAATGAACTTGACTGGAATCCGAACTTCACTCTCTGAGCTGTTATCTATTACTCCCATATGCCTCTCTCTTTCTCTCATATATATATATATAAATAAAAAGAGAGAGGGAGTGATGGGGGGATATGAATGCATGTACATTTTACTTATTAATAAGTAAAACATACATGCATTCATTTCTTTTATTTATTTTTTCTGTTTATAGAAAACACCGCTCACATAAACAAATATTACAAAGTGTGTGCACACGCACACACATTTGTTTTGCGAAAATTTCCATAAGTACAATAGATAAATTAAGATTTTTAAAATAACTATAACAGAGTGCGCTCACATATGTTTTTTTTTAAACTCACCATCACAAAATGCAGATTTTATCACAATTACAATATGTTTATCTTTGTAATTTACCCCTGAAGATGATCTTGGTAAAGATCAAAAGTACTTGGGTTAGAAAAAAATTACACGACTTTCCTTGATGAATTTTATCTTAACATCAAGAAACCGAATAGAGACCTGGAAATATTATTCAATGAAATATATATATATATATATATATATATATATTTGGCCTAATGATGAAATAAAAGAGCATATATTTTGTACAATAAGTATTTTCAACATATATTTGTGTGTGGGTGGTCATGTGTATACATACATATTTCCATAAAATTAAAAAAAAAAAAACCTGTGTATTAGAAAAAATATTTCAATGTTGATTCACATCATACTCAAAACATTTGGTCTGGTTAGTCTATATGTGTGTCATCATTTATTTTAATAGGCAGTTACCCTCTTGCCTCCTATTTGTCCCTCTTCTCATGTTCCCACTCCTCTCTTCTTTCTCTTGTTAAGCCCTTCTGTTTCTAGCTGCCACTTGTTAGGTACAAATCGATACAGAGAAAGATTACAGAATAGAAAGAATACAGGCATCTGTTAGTGTCACTTGCAAGCAGTATAGCCTCGCTTATAAAAGTGCAGCATCTGAGGATAGGGCAACATGAGGATGTACACAAGTTGGAAGTGAGGGGAGTTAGGGTTTTGAAAATTAATGATGCAGAAGTGACACAATTTTACAAGCTTAACCATCAAGAGTGTCTGATCTACAAATATTTTCAGTTTTTACACTGCATATTTGCTGGCTTACAAAACTTATTATACTACTTCTTTAAAATACTGCGGATTTAAACCATTTATCTTATAGTAAATTTCATCCAATACAAA
>OZ010602.1:83275879-83330879 GCA_963932145.1 Acanthosepion lycidas | reverse complement strand
TGTACATAACTCAGACTAGAGAAAACAAAAAAATATGCTTGTGAAATAATGATCAAAATAGATTAATATAATTCTTGTTTCACTTAAAATTAATTACCCTCCTCACATCTGTATATTACAGTTCTGTGATCATGTCACATTCACTAGCTTACCAGATGAGCCACAAACCCTACCCTTAACAAAGGTCAGTAGAAAGAATGGGTACAAGAAAGTTTTTTATTTTAAACATAGATGCCAAGCATAAGTAATTTTTACTCACCAAATGGTTTTCGGTCCTCTAACATATTATCTCTTTCATTTATACTTTGATGTATTACAGTGTCTGGAAAAACAAAAGGGAAAAATCAGTAAAACAAAAGAGGAAAAAAAAAAAAAAAAAAAAAAAAAAGATCAAACAAAAACAGAAAACTTAAAGCACCAAAAAAAAAAAAAAAAAAAAAAAAAACATTTTATTCTTCCCATCACAAAGATAAATTGTCAGCAGCAAACAAAAAATAATCACGACCAATTTTGACAGTGATATAATCTGACTGCTGAGAATTTTGAATAGAAAATCAGTTGTGACACTAGATTAATAGGATCAGGTTGGACAGAAAAAACTTATTATGGTTAAAAGAATAAACAGATGGTGTCACAAGGATTAAAGTAAAACAGATGTTGTTACAAGGATTAAAAAAAAAACAGATAGTGTCAAAAGGATTAAAAAAAACAGTGTCACAAGGATTAAAGTAAAACAGTGGTACAAGGATTTTGAAAGTATTTTTAACTTCCACCTTAACTATTACTAAATGACAATAATAAACCATTGTCTTTGATGTCTTAATAAATTCTAATGGTTAAACTTTAAGCACAAGTTTATATTAAAAATTATCTAAATTCTTTTCTCCTTAATTAAGATAGCTATCAAAATAAATGTCATTAGACCTTATTTTATAAAGAATGTAGAAATATAAGTATTTAGAATTTCCAAGCTATGTAGTTAATAATTATTGATTCATTGATTTGTTTTTTTACAGCTTATCAACCCTTTGTGGGTTATTTAAAACAAACTTAGGTACTTGTGGGTTATTTGTCGCCATTTTTTAAAATGCTATTCCTGTGGGTTATCTGTCATCACCTCTTAATTTACATACATATTGGTGATATTTTATACAATTAGATGTGCTATTTAAAATATTTTTAATTGTTTTTTAATTGTTTATTTTTTTCTCTTTGTTTTAGACTGCTAAATGAATCTTTCGGATATTATATTTTTACAGGTCTGTATTTGTGAAAAAGTTGGAAAATTAATTTAAAAAATGGTAACAGATAACCCACAAGAATGTAAAAACATTTTGGATTTTAAGATTCTGTTTTTGTTTTGTTTTTTTTGTTTTTTTGTTTAGTTTTTTTTGTGAGTGAATATTACATGAACAATTTTTTGAAAATAATGATTTTTTTCCAGATACAAGTTCTACTATTTAACCCATAGCTGGACAGAGGAGTAATTTGTTTTAATTCATATCTAATTATTAAATAAGCAAACTGAAGCAAACTTCAATAAACCAAATGTTCAATGTCAGGGTATTGTAATTCAATAAAAGGTCAGAGTATTTAAATAAATTTTATTTTGATGAAAATTACAGTCAATGAGAAAATGATGAAAAAGAAAAGATTTTCCCTTCCCCCACTGAAACTGGGGAATTCCCCCCTGGTTGAGAAACCCTGATGTAAAAGAACATGATAATAAATAGCCATAATAATAAAAAAAAAACCATCCATCATGCAAATTACAAATTGAAGACACTGAAATCAAACAAGTCCAACAATTTAAATATCTTAGAAGTGTTTTAACAGAAGACAGAAAGTGTGACACTGAAATTCAAAGGCATATTGGGATACTGAAAGATGCCTTTCAAAAACTAATCAAAGTATTAAGAAACAGAAAAATTTTATTAGAAACAAAAAGATTACTGAACTGTTATGCAATATCAATCCTTCTATATGGCAGTAAATGCTGGAAAATCTTCTCAGAGATGAAGATACTTGAAGCTACAGAAATGTGGTTCTACAGAAGAATGCTGAAAATGTCATGGACCAAATGTGAGCAACAACAAAGTTTTAGAGAAAATGGATACAAAAAGGACCCTTATACTTAGAAATTTCAACTATCTCTTTCTGACTCTAGGTCACATAACAATGAAAGAGGGTTTGGAAAATTTGATACTCACAGAGATTTTAACATTCTTATTTCTCTTTCAAACATATAAGAACTATTAAGATGGCAGCTTTGATTCTGACACAGAAAATAAAATCATCATGCTCGTGGAATTAAATACCAACCTAAGATGGCCAAATTCTTTAAATTGGCCACAGGAATAACATGTGGCTCTGTCTGACCTTCATGTAGGCATTCATATAAGTTCCCATTATCTATGTATCATCATGCTGGGTGTCATGAATAATGTGTTTTTGTTCTGTTTTTGCTCAGTTATTATAAAGAACTGGTTATTGCCATTGTAGTAGACAAGATTCTGTTGGATACATCCTGGCATATATGTGGAACACTACATTTCAAATTCAAATACAAGTGTATCCTCTAACTGACATCATGTGTAAAATGCTTCCCAAAACATAGTTGTACAAAAACTAAAAAGAACACAAACTCTTTATCAATAATACCGATTCATATGTATAAAATATGAAAATTGTAAAAATATTCCCTTCGTGTTCCTTTAGTAAGAAGTAAGATTCACTCAGGAAGCTTCCTCACAAGAACTGTTACTTTGTGGAACAGACTCCCGAGAGAATGCTTCCATGACCACTACAATCTTAAATTTTTCAAGTCCAGGGTCAACCAATATCTATACTACATATCTTCATAATATTCACTTTTTACTTTCCACCCTTCCTTACAACAATCTCACTCATAAAACACTTTCCTTCTCAACCTTCGGTTTTGTATTCATTTAACTAAGGTTAAGATTAAACAGACAGACCTTGTCAGGTGAATCTAACAAAACCTGTTTAAAATACACTCACATATTATTTATTTATTATTACTTTAAACAATATATTTAATGGATACATGTATTGGAGTAGACATCCCCTTATTTTTTTTTACTCAAACACAAGTATCCTCAAAATATTACATTTAAAGGTTTTTTTGTAATTTCACCTCAATCAAGCTGATAATGCCACTAAGATGCTTAGAGTTACTGGGAGTGAAAGAGAATGAAAATACTTAGAAACTGGAAACCCAATACTAAACAGAAAACAAGGAATAAACCTCTACTCTGGTTCAATAGAGAGAGATAAGGAAGGACTGTGAACTGGATGATAGATAAATCTATCTACTCTTATTGAAAACACACATACATATATATATATATATATATATATATATATATATATATATATGATGAGAGGAAAACAAAAAGAGAAAAACAATAAAAGAACAAAAAAAATAAGAGAAAAAAAAAGTAAAAGAAAAAATTTTGGAGTTTAAGTACATAATATGAAATAATGTCAGACTATAGATGAACTGCACAAACTCCTTAGAAATTACACACCAACACACACACACACACACATACACTAAAACAAGAGAGAACAGGAAAGTTCTTGGGCTGACTAAGAAATTTAAAAAAAAAAAAAAAAAAGAAAAAAAATAAGAAAATGCTGACATTTCTTCATTTTATCAGATCTTGGGAAGTGGGTCAGGCTGAGAACTTTTCAGTTCAACTCTCATTTAACCAAACATAAAATTACTGCAACTGTGGGAAAGAAAGAAATCATGATGAAGAATCAGTTGCAAGGAAAAAGAGAATCGGCAGTTCCTTTCCAATTTCTCCTTCTCATACTCCAGCCTCTTCTCGCCCAGCCTCTGACTTTCAAATTTTGGGCAATATTTCCAGAAAGTATCAATTTTTGCTGTGTTCTGGGTGAGTAAAGTTATCAATACTGGCCAGACAAATCGGCAGTCCACATAGTCTCAAGTAGACGAGAAGGGTTTATTTTTAAACTTTCTATACTTATGGTTGCTATTCTCAGTGAGAAACCAAAAACAAAAACCTATTAAAGAGAGGACACAGGGCAGAAGCAACAAAAACCACTTGTAAATTCAATAACACCAATTATAGACAAATATTATCAAGTGTATACCAAAAGAAAATAAATTTCTACATTTATTTTTAGTGTTTCGATGTGGAAAGATACAGTGAAGAAAATAAAACATGATGCTAATGTTTTCTAAGGAGACATTCTTAAGGGAGACAAAATTCAAATTGGGTTTGTGAAGAACTGCTTCGATTGGAGAATCATTAATTGCTAGGAAAATTTTGTTGTTGAATTCACTTTTTCACCTCACCTATAAAATTTGGATAGAGAAATAAAATCTATAAAGATTACTCATCATTTTAGGTTTTAAGATTTTGTCTTCTCAGCAATTTTCTTTTAGACATAAATAAAGAGAAATATTAAGAGCATAATGTGCGTGACAAAAAAAAAAAAAAAGGGTTATATGATTAGTCACAAAACAGGGATAAATGAGAACAGACCAAGATGTGACACAAAGGTAGATAGATATGAACAGACAGATATAGATAAATGAAAACAGAAGTAGATAGATGTGAAGAGAGAGAGAAAGATGTGAAGAGAGAGAGAGAGAGATGTAAAGAGAGAGAGAAAGATGTGAAGATAGATGTAAACCAATATAGATAGGATAGATAGAGACAGATAGATTGGTGGACAGAGATATGAACAGACTGAAACATAGAAATACATATGAACAAACAGAGATAGATGGGATACATAGATGCTAATGGAGTTGGAAAGATAGATATAAACAGACCAAGATAGACAGATACATACATACGCACAGTCCGAGATAGATAGATAGATACATACGAACAGTCCGAGATAGATAGATAGATACATACGAACAGTCCAAGACAGATAGACATGAACAGACCGAGACAGATAGATAGACATGAACAGATCGAGACAGATAGATAGACATGAACAGATCGAGACAGATAGATAGACATGAACAGACCAAGATAGATAGATAGACATGAACAGACCGAGGTAACTAGGTAGATAGATAGATAGATAGATATGAACAGACCGAGGTAACTAGGTAGATAGATAGATAGATAGATAAGAACAGACCGAGGTAACTAGGTAGATAGATAGATAGATAGATAAGAACAGACCGAGGTAACTAGGTAGATAGATAGATAGATAGATAGATAGACATGAACAGACCGAGATATATAGATAGATAGATAGATAGATAGATAGATAGATAGATAGATAGACATGAACAGACAAGATAGATAGATAGATAGATAGATAGACATGAACAGACGAGATGGATAGATAGATAGACATGAACAGACGAGATAGATAAATAGATAGATAGATAGATAGATAGATATGAACAAACCGAGATAGATAGATAGATATGAACAGACCGAGATACATAGATAGATAGATAGATAGAGAGATATGAACAGACCGAGATACATAGATAGATAGATAGATAGACATGAACAGACCGAGATACATAGATAGATAGATAGATAGATAGATAGATAGATAGATAGACATGAACAGACCGAGATAGATAGATAGATAGATATGAACAGACCGAGATACATAGATAGACATGAACAGACCGAGATAGATAGATAGACATGAACAGACCGAGATAGATAGATAGACATGAACAGACTGAGATAGATAGATAGACATGAACAGACCTAGATAGATAGATAGATAGATAGATAGATAGATAGATAGATAGATAGATAGATAGACATGAACAGACCAAGATAGATAGATAGATAGATAGATAGATAGACATGAACAGACCGAGATAGATAGATAGATAGATAGATAGATAGATAGATAGATAGATAGACATGAACAGACCGAGATACATAGATAGATAGATAGACATGAACAGACCGAGATACATAGATAGATAGATAGACATGAACAGACCGAGATACATAGATAGATAGATAGACATGAATAGACCGAGATAGATAGATAGATAGACTTGAACAGACCTAGATAGATAGATAGATAGACTTGAACAGACCTAGATAGATAGATAGACATGAACAGACCTAGATAGATAGATAGATAGATAGACATGAACAGACCTAGATAGATAGATAGATAGATAGATAGATAGACATGAACAGACCTAGATAGATAGATAGATAGATAGATAGACATGAACAGACCTAGATAGATAGATAGATAGACATGAACAGACCTAGATAGATAGATAGATAGATAGACATGAACAGACCTAGATAGATAGATAGATAGACATGAACAGGTCGAGATAGATAGATAGTTAGACATGAACAGGTCGAGATAGATAGATAGATAGACATGAACAGGTCGAGATAGATAGATAGATAGACATGAACAGGTCGAGATAGATAGATAGATAGACATGAACAGGTCGAGATAGATAGATAGATAGACATGAACAGGTCGAGATAGATAGATAGACATGAACAGGTCGAGATAGATAGATAGATAGAGATATGAACTGACCGAGACAGATAGGTATTGAACAGACCGAGACAGATAGATATATACATATGAACAAACTGAGATAGATAGATAGATAGATAGATAGATAGATAGATAGATACAAACAGGCAATTGTAAAGAAGCAGATATATAATTATTTGGATAGAAAAATGGGTTTTTTAAATATTTATTCACCTAACAAATTACATACAGTTACTCAGGCACAAGTGTGTGTGTGTGTGTGTGTGTGTGTGTGAGTTCTTATATTAATGTAGATATCTTTTTAAGTACTTATGTATTATGTGGGTGAAAAAAGTTCCAGTAGAAAATCTTTTTTCCACTGTACATTCACTCTGCTGTCTCCAAGAAAGAGAGCTGCTAACTTTTGCAAACCCCTATTATATGATGATTGATTGGGTGTGTGAGAACTCTGGCAAATCACTCTCCCATAACTAATACCCATGCAAAAGAAATAAAATGATATTGTACATTTTATCAAACTTGACATGGCCAACATATGCTTCTTTTGCTTTTTTTCTTTTAAATGCCTTATCTGTTTCGGATGTAGGCAACCATGGCTCTCCATAGTTTACTTTTCCTTATTATTATCTGTAAATTGCCATTACTTGCTGGGAAAAATCCAGAGTTTTTCTTCTCAAAGTTTAGCAGCCACCAAAGGCTAGAGAGTCTAGTCTACCCAACTATTTAATCTACAGCCAATGGGAAAAAATGGATTCATTCCTTTCCCAAAGCTATTAGTGTGAAGTGAATTTTTTTTTTTTAAATCATTTCACCCCAAGCAAGGTAATAAAGCCACTAAGGCACAAGGGATTACTGAGCGTTAGAGAATATGAGAAAAGAAAACAGAATTGAGAGAGAACAATAAATGAACAAGAATTACGACAGAAGATAATGATTGACATTGTATTTCAATTTTTGATTATCAAAGTTGACTGGAAAGCAAGGTTGCTTAGAGCAACAAAGTACAGGAAATTTTGGAGAGTCATGATCTCACACATTCTGAAAGTAGTTGCTACATAAAAAAAGACAAATAATCTTGGTGGCCAATTTTTGCTTTTAAAATTTTTTTTTTCATGTCAAAAAAAAAGTATTGTACAATATCAAATTTATTAAATTATTGGTAATGGTGAAATTAGCCATTTTCTGATAAGGAAACATTTGACATTCATTAACCAAACAGCATCTTAAAAATCTTTAAAAAGCTATTTCTGAAAAATAGGCTTCTCAAGTCCACTAGTTGTTATTGCTCTTTCTAGTATTAATGGAGGTTTCCTTCCTAACCTTTTGTTTTAAGTAGGGTATAAGGTCAACATTTTCATTTTATCATTATTTTCCCTTCAAGTTACATGTGTTACCCATTTTAGTTGTTGCTGCTGTAGGAAGTCTTCAAATGATATGCTATTTGGTAAAGACCTTTGTGATTCTGCAGTGGCAGTTTAAGATCTGATGAAGGGTTGCTTTAAAAACATAGAGGATTCATTTTCTTGAAATGATAAACAATACAATGCACTAAACTTTTATAGTGAGACAATCCTGAGAGAATTAGAAGTCCTACCAGGATTCATTATTGACGTAATATATGCAGATGACACAGTGTTAATCACAGACAAGAAACGGAAACTATAGGTACTCCAGAAGGTAGTGAAGGAAAGTAAAAAGGAAGGACTAAACATCAATTGTTAGAAGCTAAAGGAACAGCCCAAGATGCAAACTATATCAAGCAAGTGCAAAAATTTAAATATCTAGTGTTTTTCTACAGAGGGGGAAAAAAAAAAGTGAGACTGAAATCCAAAGATTGGAATGCTTTCTAAAAGCTAAGCAAAGTATTAAGAAACTGAAGAATTTCATTAGAAACAAAGAAAAGTCTACTGGACTGTTATGTAAAGTCAGTCCTCCTAGATGGCAATGAATGCTGGAAATCTCCTCACAGATGGAGAAGAGACTTGAAGCAAGAGAAATGAGATTCTACAGAAGGATGATAAGATCAGCAAGGACCAAATATATTTAGTAATGACAAAGTTTTAGAGAAAATGGAATCAGAAAGAGCATTATACTTAGAATCAAAAAGAGATAATTGAAATTTCT
Organism: Acanthosepion lycidas; assembly: GCA_963932145.1. Taxonomy (NCBI): domain Eukaryota; kingdom Metazoa; phylum Mollusca; class Cephalopoda; order Sepiida; family Sepiidae; genus Acanthosepion; species Acanthosepion lycidas. The sequence continues at coordinate 83,322,236 of OZ010602.1, read as the reverse complement.
AGGGCATATGAGGAAAGAGGGCTTGAAAAATTTGATACTCACAAGAATTTTAGCATTCTTATTTCTCTTTCAAAGATATCTGGCCCATTAAGATAGTAGTTTCCATGTACTGAACATGTGAGCAAAGTTTTAAGGAAAATGAAAATAAAAAGGACACTTATATTTAACATCAGAAAGAGGCAAGTGACATTTCTAGAGCACATGAGGAAAGAGGGTTTAGAAAATTTGATACTCACAGGATATATTGAAGGCAAGTAGGACAAAGGAAAGCAGCGAATAACCCAACTAAAAAGCTTGTGTTGACAGAACAGAGATTAGAAGAGATAGCAATAAGACAAACATTGCTAAGAATTACAAGGAATAAAAATTTTGTGGAGACCCATGATTACACAGGACAAATAAAAAGAAGGAACACTAAAAGTGTATCTTAAAATTATCATTAATCATTACATATTATAACTTTTTACAGGAAGATAAAATATGACACAACCAAATTATATTTAAGCATCAACTGTATTTGAAGCTGATATATACAAACAAGGGTTAGGATGTCATCAGTGCCCACTGACTTTACCATTACTTCATCATTTCTTTGTTTTGTTGTAATCATTTCTAAAAATTCTCGAGAAAGGAAAAACAACTTAGTTTTAGTACTCAATCTATATATTGTGAATTAAATATCAAGAAAGAAGGGATTATCAGTGGTCAGGAATTAATGCAAGTATTACTAGAAGAATTTAAACGTTTTATGGATGTGTGGATATGCAGTTGGCGTAATGGATAGCAGCTCAGAATGAGAAATCAGAGAGTGGAGTTCAAATTCCAGTCAAGTTACATTCACTAGCACACAAATACCTCTTGAAAAGGTATAAAACCATATCTTCTCAACCTAGATAAGGGTAAATAGCAAGACAGACTGGAGCCTAAACCTTGGTTGGCAACCTGTCTAGGAGAAGGAAAACTGAATTCAAAACATACCACTGCTGTTATGACTGCAGTACTTGGAGTGCCCCAACGACCCTCATGGATTTGTAATTGTGATTGTGTGATAGATAATAATAATAATATAATTTTTACTTTAAAAATCAAAAAGAAATGAATTGTCCATGATCAATCATTAGAACGGGACTATTAGATGCGAAATGTAAATTACATTCTGCATAATAGCCCTTCTATCAGTAATGATTGTCTTTATTCCTGACTACTGACAATCCCTTTTTCCATGATTTTTGTAAATGCACTGCTAAAGATTTGACACAGAAATTCATTGAAAATCGGGAAGAAAGATAATCATAATGTCAGTGGTGAGGCATTTTTAGGCAATCATTATTTAGAAAAGGGCTATCTGTTAGTGGCGTGTTTCATTTCGAAACGGCACTTCTTCAGAATAAATCAGTCTAATTAAAAGTGGAAAACAAGGGTAAAATTGCCGCTACTTAAAGACTGATACAATAAATAAAACGTTATTAGCCTGAAGACGTTGTTTCTTAGAATGAAATGCGTCAGTTTTTTTTTTCTTTTTTTTTTTCAATATGAAAAATGTTTCGTCTGCTATGAATAACCCAAACAAACCAATTTCTAAAAATGACCTTATATAGCATTATTATTGCATATTTTTTAAAACCAAATATGTCATTTGTTTTCAAAGACAAACTTGACATTGGCAAAAAAAAGTACATTCCCCGCCCTTTTATAAACTTGCAAATTTGGTAACTTAATCTTACAATGTTTTTTTTTTTTTGTTTTTATGCTTCTCTGGAAAAGTAAAACTAAACTTGTGCGTAAATTTGTGATTTTTTTTTTTTTTAAATTGGCAGAAATTTAAAATTTCTGTGATTATACCAGACGTTGACAAAACCTAAAAACGAAAATTGATGACAAGAATTCTCTAATAATCTGCAAGATTTTTTGTTTATTGCTTCCTTTGGGATTTTAGGTCTATATTTTGTCAGTACGTGTTAGTTAAAAATCTTTCTTGAAATTAAATGAAATATAATGGTAGCCTTAGTAATTTAGGTGAATTTCGATAAATAAACGCAAAAAAATGTACTTTTTAACACGGCTCATCTGGTAATCGAAAAGAATGGCCTTCTTGACGCCTGATCAACCATAAAGAAAGAACGATAAGAACTTATTGCTAAAAGTAACTGTGAAATTTATACTTACAACTACTGATGAGTAAATGTGGGTTGGGAAAAATACCAGTGATAAAAAGTTTGAAATGAAAAATAAAAATTTTCAATCAACTAGGTAAAATTTAACAAGTTTTCAGGTGAAAGAAAAAGATACGAAGTAGAGGAAAAAAAAAAGAATGAGAAAGGAAAAAAAATAGGGGAAATGTAGAGAGTGAAAAAATAAAACGACCAAAAAATAAGAAAGAATGAAAAACTTAACGGTACTTTCATAAAGAAGCGGTTTCAAGGAAATGGTGACGTCATGTCGAGACTTTGAATTTAAATTTAAAAGAATGAAAAATAACATTTTTTAATTTAAATTAATTAAAGAAATAAAAAGAAATCAACAAGAAATAATTTTATTTCACTCTAAAAAATGAAACTGTTACAAATAACACGGAATTTACCATGTGACGCCTGACGCCATAATTCTAATAAATAATTTAAATTAATTTTTTAGGATTAAAATAAAATTATTTCTGGTTTCTGTATTGTAAGTTCTGCATTGGTTCTAATAAGTTCATTTTTTACGAATAAATAAAATTATTTCTAGTTTATTTCATTTATTTGTTTAATTAGAAAAAACTTCATTTCTTTGAACAACTTCATTAAGTCTGAACGCGACATCTACGCATACGTTATTACCACATTCCAATTGGGACCGCTTTTTTATCAAAGTAACATTAATTTTTAACCACAGAAAAAAAAATAAATGTATGTAAAAAATAGGGATACAAAAATTAAAATTATAATTAAACCAAAATTTAAAGGAAACAAATAGTAACAAAAAAAAAATTTTTTTTTAATTGTTAATCAATCATTTTTTTTTAAACTTTTCTTTTCTGACAAACAGCAAACAAAATGGCCGAGTTTCACTTTGCTTTCTACACTGTTCATTGCATGTGTGTGTGTTTCCTGACACAATTTTTAATTTTAATGCACAGCCAAAAATATCTTTACGGCTGCCCCCAAAACGTATAACAATGCCTGTGTATATCGCTTCTTGTGTAATTGAGAGAAAGTGTGACAATTTGTCGGTCAGAGAAGAAGTGTAAAAAAAAAAAAAAGAGGTAGAGAGGAGAGAGGTATTATTCGTAGGCCACGAAACATTAGGCCTCGTCATTCGCACCCCCCCCCTCCAACAAATAAAACAAAAATTATTTAGACTTGAAATCAAATAAAAAAAGCTGTAGGTAAAAAAGGAGGACAAAAATTAACAGTACTATTAAGAATAAATAAGACACAGAAACCTACTTAGACAGTGACCGTAAAAAAAAGTTACATCTTCTGATAAGTAGAACAGACATAAAGAAAATATTTTTATTTAATCTTTTCAATAAAAAAATTGATACTTTTTAATTACATCAGTCATATTTAATTTATAATGATAAAATAGGTAATATTTAATATTATAAATAGTTTAATTTTTAGTTTATTTAAAATATTACTCATTTTATTCTTATGTGTTGTCTCTTCAGAATGTGGGCAATTTTGGCTCTCCACAATTTTGTCCTTTGTAGCTCTTAGTAAATTTTTTTTTTTTTTTTTTTTTTTTGCTATCTCTCCTAATCCCTGTTCTGCTAACCATTTACACAAACACGTTAGGTAGTTTCCCTATATGTGGGCCACTGATGGCAACACTTGTGGGCCTTTGGTGGTCCGCCAGTGGTAACATTGCTGAGACAAACACACTGCTGGTCCGACAGTGGGCCACCAGCAGTAAACACTAGTGGCGTGCCACCCAGTGATATATTGGTGACTTGCATGTAGGGTTATTTATTGCTTTCCTCTGTCCCTTTCATCTTCAATAAAGTCCAGTGTCAAATTTTCTAAGCCTTCATTTGTGCTCTAGACATTTCAATTGTCTCTTTGTTTCCATTTTCTCTAAGACTTCGTCATTGCTTACATGTTCAGTTTATGCCATTTTCAGCACCCTTCTGTAGAGCCATATTTTTTTTTAAATTGAGTTCACCCCCACCCCCACAAGCAAGGCAATAATGCCACAAAACAAAAACATTAATAATGAGTGGAAACAGAAAAGAGTAATCAGGAGGCTGATAGTGACTGACATTGCATTTAAATTTTGGGATATTGAAGTTGGGTGGAAAGTATGCAGCCGGAAGGAAGTTCTCCAGGCAACAAGTGCAAGTAAAGAAACTGTTAGCATAAAACTTATGGTTACATCAATTTGATTCAACTGTAAATTAGCGAGACCTCATCGCCACTCTAGTACTGCACTTAAATTTTAAAAAATCTAGGTGCCATAGCAAAGAGTTCATCAAAACAGTTACAATGAAAGTATTTATAGAAAAGCACTGACAGGCAACTTTATGACAGTGGGAAAGTTACTGAAGCTGAGACACCAGGTCAGGAATAATAATATTGCAGATTTTTCTTTGGATTTTATCAAGGAGCTCTAGATAAATAGCAGGAACACCGGACCATATGTGGCAGCAATATTCTGAGCCTGGACAGATGGTAGATTTATAAGTAAGATAGATTCCAGAGAGAAACACTGTCTAGCACCATACAGTGAACTAACTTTCTTAGCAGCTGACCTAGCAATGGACTCAATATAGTCTTTCCACTCATTCAGTCAGTTAAATGCTATACATGATACATGCTTGGGCAATCATGTATCTTTCAATACATAACTGATGAGACAAATTTTTCCCCACAGTAGTTTGGCATTTCTTTCTGTGGTAGACTGGTTGCCAACCAAGGATAAAGAACACCGTCTATCCTGCTATTCAACTTTTGGTTGAAGGAGAAGAGATGGATTCATGCCTTTTCCAAGAGAATCTAATGAACTTAGCTGGAAGTTGAACTCAGCTCTCCAAGTTCACTCTCCAAGCCGATATCCATTACACCACAAGACACATCCACTTCCACTCATTACTATTTTTCTTAAACATGACTTTTATATTAAATAAATAGTATCTATTTTATTTTAAAAAAATCTTTTTAAAATTAACATATTTTTATTCTTCCTACCTGAAGCTAAAGCTGATTTTTCTTCCAATGACATTTTTCCTACCAAAACAAAGCATACCTTATCGTTTTTCTTTTATTACATTTTTCCTACAACTGACATGAGAACTACATATTTGACACATCAACCTGTTTTGTTAAAGTTGTAATTATGCAATTACCTAAGCCATTTATTTTTTCTGATCTCCATTGATCTATAACAGGTATTTTCTTTGGCACAGAGTGACAAGTATTTTTTTATTGTTCAACCAATACAAGACCCAAGATCCACTCAAAGTAGAGAATTAATAAATAAGGTTGTTGTAAGGGTATACTAGAAGGTAGCAAGTGGTGCATATTAGGAGGATATGTAGGATAGATAATGATTGACCATAGAGTTGAAGAAGTTAATTATAGTGATCGAGGAAGCATCCGCTTGGGAGTCTCTTCCACAATTAAACAGTTATGGGAATAAGATGCATATAAAACTTCCTCCTTACCAATAAACTATGAAGGAAATGAGTAAACTCTGTATCCTATATAACAGATCCTAGCTGTTAAGGTTTGAACTGGTGGAACCAAGAAATGTAGTTTGCCATTGCATCTGCCATGAAAATAGCAATACAGTAACGAAAGACTAGCAACAACTTTTCATCTGTGGGGAAATAGGTTGTAGGGTTAAAAACAACTTGTCACCACAAATGTGGGGACACCAAGTGATTTTGAACTCACCAGAGAAGTAATCAAGAGGTCGAGTTTGCTAAATTCACTTTTGAAAAAATTATTTTCAGGAAAAGAACAAATCCATCTCTTAATTATGGGTTAAATAGTAGGGGAGACTAAGCTCTCTAGCTGAGTTTGGCAACCAGTCTAGAAGAAGGAAAAGCTCTGAATTCAAAATCATATGTATTCCTGGTGAGGCACATACTATTCAAGCAACTAAAGGATAATGTAGTTCATAATGACAGTATGATATCTAATGGATGGAATAATCTTCCAAATTATAACTCAGCAGGGATTGTGTAATAATGATGACCTTTATGACCTTGATAGATTGCACAATGAATATGAGAATTTTTTTGTCAAAATGGCAGAATATTGAGAGAAATATTTTTCTCTTTTTGGATGAAAATTTAGAATCAGTTTCTTTTTAGTAATAATATTTGAATCTCTTTGAAGAAACACCATCTCTTATTGGTTTTGGAGTAGTATAGATGCTTGGATAAAGTCACAGATATTAACACAGAAAATGGAATCAGCAATCTGAGTTCAAATTCCAGCCTAGTGTGTGTATTTTATTTTTTTGTTTTATAAAATATAGAAAATGACAAAGGCCTGAGAAGTAATTAAGGAAAGGGAGTAAAAATTGACTGTAAAAAGATAATGAAAATGTGAATAAGACAGTAGAAAGGAGATTATGAGAGGAAAGAAAACAACAAAGAACTAATCTTAAAAAGAATGGAATAAAACAAAGAAAATAAAACTTAAAAATAAAAAGATAAGAACCAAGGGAGATAAATTAATAATGTCAGTAAAATAGGACCATAAATAAATGAATAATGGATCTACTTCATGGCTGAGAGAGTTGTTTTTTATAATCATTTTACCTCAAACAAGGAGATAATGCCACTGAGACACAAGGGGTTACTGGGAGTGAAAGAGAATGAGAAGACTTTAGTGAAGAGAAAGGAAAAGAAAAAAAAAAGACAGGGAGTTCCACAGATGAGAAGTGCAAGAAAAGAAATTATTAGAATAGAACAAAGGATTGCATCTGGCTAGTTCAACAGTAAAATGGTGAGACCTAGTTGCCAATCTAGTAACACACTTAAATTCATGCGGTCGAGGCACTAAAGGAAAAAGTTCATCACAACAGTTGCCATGAAAATATTTGTAGAAAAAACAGAGAGAAGCTATATCAAGTCGGTGAGAAAATAACTGAAGTAGATTGATTATATTGCAGATTCTTCTTTGAATTTTGTCAAGAATCTCGAAATATATATTAGGAGCATCAAACCAGATATGGCAGCAGTATTCAATGCACAGACAAATAGTGAATTTATAAATGTACAAGATGGATACTGAAGAGAAGAATTGTCCAGAACAACACAGTGAGCCAACTTTCCAAGCAGCAGACCTAACAATAGATTCAATATAATCACTACTTCATGTCAGTTAAAAATGTGAGCCCAGGAAGACACAAAGTGTTGCTCTCTTGGAATTTAGTATCAGCCATGTTTTCCAAAGATGTATAACAATTCACAGATAAAAGGAATATGTGAAGAGCCATGATCATTGATATCCTGAAGGGACTTAGCATTTTAATAAAAAGAAAAAATCCTAATTAAAATTGATTCTTTATTTTCAATTCACATTGCATAATTACGATGGATGAATGATGACGTGGAAGCTGCATTAAAAAGCAAATGAAACTAAGAAAAAAATCCTAGTCAAAAATGAATAATGCTTGACCATGCTTCATCTAATAATAAAAATCCAAGATAATATTACTACTAATACTACTAGATGAAAAGCAAGTGAAATTAAGATGAAAGACATCCTATAATATCTGTCTATATTTTGGAGATGAGGTATTGTAATTATTTACATTAACATTTTTCAAACTGTTGTCCTAATCTTTGTCATATTCTGGACGTTTCTGTTCTTGTATGCTCCAGCCTTCTTCAGGAGATTGAAATTTTGAACTGAACCTTTTATTTCATCCACCAGGGTAAATTGTTTTAGTTTCACATGCCATGCCACTTCCGGATATCTCAGTTATCTCCCTTCAACCCAACTCACCAAGTTTTTGTTCGTCCAGGATACATGGCCCAGTGGATAAAAGTGTTGGCTGGATGCAGTGACTTGACCTAAAGAGTTGTGAGTTCAATGCTATGAATGCTGGACAATCTCCTCAAAGATAAAGAACAGACTTGAAGCAATAAAAATGTGGTTCTACAGAAGGATGTTGAGGATACCATAAAGAAACATGAGCAATGACAAGGTTTTACAGTAAAAGGAAACAAAAAGGAAACTTATACTTAACATCAGGAAGAGACAATTGAAATATCTGCAGCACATAATAAAGAAAGCGGGCTTGGAAAATTTGATACTCACAAGACAGATTGCAGGCAACGGGAACAGAGGGAAATAGTTTATAACATACTTAATGAGCTTGGGTAAATGGTAGAAAAGGGTTTAGGAGAAATAACAAAAAGACAAAATTTATTAAGAGTTTTAAAGGACAGGAAATTGTGGAGAGCCACGATCACCTACATCCTGAAGGGAAAATGACACATATGAAGAAGAATAACAACATCAACCAAAGCTTCACAGTATTTGCATAAAATCATCATTGGCCTGTATAAGTAGAGAAGTGTCAAAATTAAAAAACAAGAAAAGAATATTACCAGATGATTCAGTTCAAAATTAAAAAGAATATTTCATAACCATGTGAAGAAATTTATGCAATATTCCAGAATTTGTGTCACTAAAATAGGTAAGATAGCCACAAAAACAGCTAAAGACTTACAAACACAGAAATGCCCCATATAAAAAGAACAAATTAAGAATTTAGAGATGGTACTTGTTAGACGGATAGGAAGTTCACCTTAACACCTGGCAAGGGGAAAAAATAATTGACTATGTATTAGAAATCAGTAAGATTTATGGCTTTTGTTTGAAATTCCTATATATGCAAGTGTTTAGTTTAACTTGTAGACAAAAGTGATGTATTTTGAAACCAAGTCGTAACCCTGCCCATTGTTGACTTCATCTAAATTGGACATATGAAAGAGAATTGCTTTACATTGCCTGCTCAAGTAGTCAACTAAGAACGAAAAGTCTGTAGTTGGCTGAATACGCTATACAGAAACCCAAATCTGAATTAATCCTCTCCTTCGTCTGAGACTATTCATCTGAAGAACTTTATTTGCCAAACAGTGAAGCCAATCACAATGATTGAGTATTTAATGCGACGTCTTGCCTGTTTTCCGAATAAGACGTCTTCAAGAAAGAAAAGAAAAAAAAAATTGGCATCAATACAACTGGGGAAAACTGTGACAATATTGGCAGTAAGAAAAAAAAGGTTGCAAATTGTAAAAGCCCTATCCATAAAATCTGAATATGTGACAACTGGATAAGCCTATATAACCCCCAATCTTCAAAATAACCAGTAGTATCAAAGTTAAAAGTGCTTGATCATAAACATTTGGACAAAACCTACATTCAATGAACACAAACACACACTTTTTCATATGCAAACAGGATGTGCTTTTAATGGTTAGCAGCTCAAAATGAGAAAATGGGGAGCCAAGTTCAAATTCTAATCAAGTTCACTACATTTACTTACACCCAAGTACCCTTGGCAAAGGTATGAATCCATCTCGTCTCCCAGACATTTTTTTTTTTTCGACAATGTTCCCTTCGTACCAAGCTGAAGAGCCACTAGAGGTAGAGGGTTACGGAGTAATAGGAACAGTTTATGGGCATATATAGGGAAGATAATGGTTAACCCTAGACTTGAACAGGTTAAGATTGTAGTGATCAAGGAAGCATCTTCTTGAGAGTCAAATCGACAAAACAGCAGTTCATGGGATGAAGCTGCTCAAGAAGAACTTACATATAACAAATGGACTACAAAACATATGAGTATATATCAATGTGCCTGGCATGACAGGTCTTAGCCATGAAGGTTAAAACTGGTAGAACTAAGGATTGTAGTTCATCTGAACACTTTCCATGGACATAGCAATAGAGCAGTGAGAAGCTTGCAGAATTTTGTCTGTGGGGAAAGGGGATGTAGAGTGGAAAATAATTTGTCACCCACAAAACTACAGAAACACTTTTGTACTACTGAGACTGGAAAATGAAGACAGGGCAACTTCTGCCCATATATGGCAACAGTACTCTATTTCTGGCCTGATTTGGCTCTTGTAAAGATAGAACATAGCAGATGGAGTCAGGTACTTACGAAAGCTATACAGGGAACTGACCATTTTTCCAGTATCTTTAGTGATAGATTGTATGTACGAGTTCCACTTGAGGTCATGCCTCCTTGTGCATCTATTTTAAAAATGTGTCCCTGTTAAATCCTGTTTAAAATAGATTCACACAGTCCCTATAATGTATGGATTTTATTTTGAAATAAGTATTTATAGACAGAAGTAAAAATGTTATCAGTTTTTCTCATTTTTTAAATTTAGGAATGCTTATAAATATACATTAAGCTAACTGGAAGTCAAGTGGTAAAATATGGAAGATGCTAAGTGATGTAATATAATGTCTAATAAATGAAAGAGAAGAAATGTAATTGTTCTTGAAATTTTTTTATAATGCAATTAATATTTATATTATTTTAGTTTGAGATTAATTTGTGTTATATATTTTAAATAATTGAAGGTTTTGTATTTAACCATTTTCTTTTAATTTTTTAACATTTTTATAAGCATGTATGTTGGCTTGGGAAAGGATTACTTCTTTGAGGAAAGGAGATATTTTTTAAAAATCTGCAAATTTATATTTTGGCAAGATTCGATAGTGGTACTTCCAAGAATTTACCATCTAAGTAAGTTACTTTCTTATTTAATAACTGTGGCATTCTTTAGATCAAAGTTGTAGTTGGAAGTATTTCTATATATGCATTTGATGAAATGTGTATAAGACCCTTTTTGTGTTCATATATACCGCTTTTTAAATTTCTGCAAGTTTCTTCAATATATTGTGAGGAGCAGTTGTGACAGTTTATTTCATATATACCTGCTTCAGAATTATTATTGTTATGGATATTTTTGTTTCTGATTATATTCATGATCAGTTTTGGATGTGGTTATTATTTTCATATTGTTAAGATTGGATAATGAGAAAGTTATATAAAGTTGTTATTTTAGAAGAGCGAAAAATCTGTTCAGACTTGGTTTTTTGAAGGGTTTCATAAATATGATAATAATCCACCATTAACCAGAAAAAATCTGTTTGTCATAAAATCCAAGCAAGATGGAAAATCATGGTATTTGACGATCTACAAAAGAGATTGAAAATAATCAGTATGTGATTTGATTTGTGGGTTTTAGAAAAAAATAACTTTGTGCAATTTTAACAATAGAATGTCTTATCTACCTACCAGTTTCTCTTGAAAACTAAAAATAAAAAAGGATTCTGCTAAAAACAGATAAAAATTTAAAAAAGAATGCTGAAAAGCTGTCTACACAAAAAATTTTTCCTTTTTCTTCTAAAATACTAAAAAAAATAACATTTCTTTGTTTTTAATATCAGACAAACATTTTTCCTTGTAATAAAATCAGTGAAACCAAAAAAGTGAGAAAATCCATTCACCTAGAAAATCTATGAAAAAATAAATAACTTGGTATCCCATGATGCCTCAATTTATTCTTAGCAAGTCTATGAAAAGCACAACTTTAGTTCAGTTTCCCATTCATCATATATAGAGCAGACTCTAAATTAGCTCCTGTTCTGATGGCAGGGTTGGTGCAAGGGTCTCATACCCACCCACCTACCCTGATTCTATGATACATGCCCCCCCCCCTCTTACAACATCAATTTTCATGTGGTAGTATTCATATAAAATACAAATTTTATTGTAACCTAATTATGTACAATAATGGATCATATGCAATATAGGTGAACAATTCAACTAGAAATATTGAAAATAAATACAATGTATTTAAATACAAATGAGAGATATACCATAATAGACTGTTCCATCTTAAAGAAATTAACAATGCTTTGCAGCAATTTTTAACATCAACTTGACATTCTTTTTAGATAAAAAGTTAAAGAATTATAACACATTAAACATTATGGATAAAAAAAATAGTGAATTTTATAATGTGTCTTTTTCAAAACTTAACATGAGCAAAATAAATTCATGGATTTGGACAAAAAGAAAAACACAATGATGTCAAAATCAAAAAAAAAAAATTTTTCATCCTTTATAGTCAGTTATGCTTACTTTAAAATATAACATATATAAACGTAGGAAGAAAAACATAAGTAAATGTTGATAAGATAGTAAGCCCCCAAAGCACTGCCCATGGCCCCCATTCAGGGTTTCAGGTGTAGTATATGCCAGCACTGCCTGATGGTTAGTGATGCCCTCAACGAAGCTCCTTTTATGAGTTGGTTTACACAGGAAACACTGTACAGAGCTGTTATTTCAATGATACAAGTCAACAAAACAACCATAATCATTCAATGATACAAAAACTATCAGCAATATTAAACTTGTATATAACCTGATCCCCAATCCAATGTCAATTTTGACATTCAACTTGGATACAAAATTTCCTGCATTATAAATGAATTAATATGGTAATTGTGGCTGGTCTTAATTCCTTTCATGAACAGGATAAATTTTTTATGTACTCAAGGAAAGATATTTCCATGATATTTGAAAATTGCATGTATCAGAGGGTGTTGAAAACTACTTCTCACCACCCACTACCCAAATCTAACCAAATGACTGAACATCATGATTTGTTTTTGTTTTTTTTGTTTTGTTTTGTTTTTTTTGTTTTTCAGAAGGGTTTCTTACTCAGGTGAAGAACTTTTCAGTACCTCTCTTTACAAGGATGGGTCAATAAGTTGATAGAGTTATTAGCTTAATTTTGAACTGAATTTTTCATTGTATAAATTTTGATATATAGTATTATAAATAGTAACTACTGAATTGCAGGGGCATATAAAGTTTACTATTTCCCCTCTCTACAGAGAGTGGGGGGAGGAATCAAACACAAAATTAAAATTTGTTAGGTTTAGTGTGTAAATAGATTAATGTGGAGATGCCACTGTTTAACAGACTAGAGCTATTGATTGGCTGGAAATAAGCTCATCTGATTTGTACTTCAAGGGATATAATTTTAGAGGAACAAGATTAGGTGTAAACAGTATGAGTTAATCCAGACCCCTATTAAGGGTGCCAAATGTATATTTCAACAGAACTTTGGAGGGATGTGTACTGAGTGGGGGGGGCCAGATAAAGTAAGAGAAAGTGACTCAAAAGGGTTTTTTTATCAAAAAAGAGTCAAAATTGGTCCAGTTAGATATAAATTTGAAATTAAGGGCATTGACAAATAAGGGGACAATGTTGAAAAATAAATATTTGTTGTGTTCTATCATTAGTGTTAGTTTGGCTGATTTTACAAGTCAGCTCCTATTAGCTTATTTAATGTCAAAATTAGTCTTTTTTTAAAATTATATTTGAGTCTAAAAGTATTTAGTTCAGTTTAGTTAAATATTGACCATTTATATTTGAGCCTGTAAGTACTTAGTTTAGGAATAGGCAAATATTGGTTGTTTATAAATGAGGAAGTATTTACTTGGTTCAGGGTTAGTTAAATGTTGACTGTTCATATTTGCGCCAATAGGTACTTATTTAGTTTGTGTACAGGTAAATATTGGTTGTTTATAATTTAGTTTGGAAGCATTTGTTTAGTTCAAGGATAGGTAAATATTGGTCATTTTTATTTGAGTCCCTATTGATTTGATTGATTGATCTGTGATTTTATGGCTTATCAATTATTTGTGAGTCATTTAAAGCTGAAATATTTTGAATTGTATGAGGTTGCTTAGATTTAAGTCTATAAGTATTTACTTACTTTGGGTCATATATATTGGTCATTTATATTTGAGCTTATAAGCATTTATTTGGTGGTTGGCTCTTTTTGCTATGGTTTTTACATCTCTGCAGGTGGATGGAGTTAGCGTATTCTATGCCTTACCGACAGAGCAGTCTACAGCTCTAATAATTCACTAACAGAAACAAATATGTAAAAGAATGGTAGATCCAAACAGAAAGATTTTGTAGTACTTTTAACATAATTTGAGAATATTTTTTAAATTCATAGTCTCTCCCTTTTGATATGGATATTTGGCAATGGCATAAGTGGCATGTGTGTTTAGGTGAGGGTGAGTGTGCTGGTATTTATGAAACATACATATAAATTACATCATCTTATGAGATGGAAGACTTATCTTCCAATTTTTTTTTATTGCTTTTTTAATGCAATGAAAAAACAACTCTTTCTGATTTTCTTTGTCATATCCTTTAAGCAAGATGCTGACAGCTAATATTGAAGGAGATAGGTTCATGAGATATTTAGTATGGTAAATCAAAGATGGCTGACAATATCAAATGCATAAAGATGAGAAGAAAAGATGGAAGATGAGGGAGGAGTTGAAAACAAGGAAAAAGAGCAAGAGGGAATTATAGAAATGAAGTAAAAATGTTAAATAAAGAAAATTAAGAAAAAAAAAGAAGAAAAACAGTAAAAGAAATAAAGACAGAATAAAGAGAAATTGAAAAGCAAAAAAGAGGATAAAGAATAGAGAACAGAAAGGTAAAGAAAGAATCAATATATAATAGCCACAACAACTTGCCTGGTTAATTCAAACAGAAAAAAAGCCTCAAAAATATAGCAACTGAAACATTATGATAAAGACAATAAAGACAAGGAATCAACATATAATAGTAACAACACCCCCATCTTGGAAATTGAAACAGAAAGGTCAGAGGGTATAATGTCTAAAGTATTGCCATAAAAACAACAGAGATGAGGAAACTGGTAAAAAAGAATCAACATATAATAGTAACAACACCTCAAATCAGAAATTGAAACAAAAAGGTCAGAGTGTATAATGTCTAAAGCACGTAGAAATAAAGGGTCGATTTACATCTCTCTGCACCAGTCACAGATATCCCATTGAAACTATACAAGATAGAGCTGATGGTACATATATTTTTTTTTTGTTTTGTAGATAAATGAGTTTATTCAAATAAAATATTTATCCAAATAATATTATTCTTTGATTTACAACTGGAGTTAGTGTTTTGATCCCATAGAACTATTCAAACTACAACCTTTAATATTCCTACTTCTACAGATGTATTAAGTTGAGATACAGGGGCAGGAAGAAGATAATAACTCAAGTTGGTAGGAGAGGCCATAAAGAACTCACATTGGTTTGAAGGGAGCTACAACCAGAATAAGGTTGAGAAACATGGGTCTAAAATATTGTGATAAAAACAACAAAGATGAGGATACTGGTATAAAAGAATCAATGTATAAAAACACATCATTTCCAAAACTGTGTATGGGGGTGTGCATAAAATAAGAGAAAGAGACTCAAAAGTTGTTTTTTTTTTTATCAAAAAAGAGTCAAAAATTGATCTTCCTCCTCTTTCTTTCTTTTTCTAAACAAAATGAAACAGAGTCTGATCAAAAAGTATCAAGATGTTACTATGATCATGGACCTAAAGTACACAGAATGAAGTTGTTTGGTAAGTTATAACTCCTGCTCACTTCCATTGTTTATAGCAGTGCTTGGAAGAAAAATGTGTAAAGTGTTGTCACCTCACCACATCATACCACAGAGGTTCCATCAGTAACCATGGCTTGTGCAGCATCTTTTAGTCAAGCACAATATTCTCCAGATCTGACAACCACCATATACCCCAAATCTTTCCTCTTCAAAAATCAAATCCCACTTGAAAGGAACAAGACTTCAAGATGTCTAGGAACCAAAGAGAATGTGACAAGGCAGCTGCTCACTATCTCAAAAGAAGCGTTCCAAGAATGCTTCCATCAACAGAAATGGTACTGGGTAAAGTGTGTGGCTTCAGAAGGTGGCTACTTTGAAGGAGAGTAAATGCTGAATTGATATGTGTTGTATTTTTTTTATAGCACCAGTCCTGATACTTTTTGATCAGACCTTTTATAAGTATAAGCATACATACACGCAACTACAATATCGAACAGAACAAGTGATAGATGCATAAATCTTAGATTTCTTTATGTGTAAAGTTTGCACTTAGTTTGTAAGAGACTTCTGTTAGCTACTGATGTTCCCAGCATGTCATGCAATAGCGTGTGTCAATATTTGCTTGAATGGCATCGTTGAAATAAAATTATAAATAATAAAAAAAAATATTTTTCCCAAGGATTTAGACAAATCTTATTCGTTTAAATCCTTGGGAAAAAATAATGCAGAAAAGCAAATATTATTTAATGTAGAATTACCATTTAAGTTTGGTCAGCTTAATCTATTTCTATCTTTAAAAGAGAGACATGAAAATGTGTTTTTTCATATGAATACATTAGATATACACAAAAGCGTGATGAAATGTCTTTGTACCATCAAGAACACCTCTCTCTCTATATATATATTATATATATATATATATATATATATATATATATATATATATATATATAGGCATGTGGCCAAGTGGTTAGAATGTTTGCTTTCTGACAATGAGACCCGTGTTCGAATCTCACCATGGTTGATTTATCAGGAAGGGGACTTTCTGATGTTATCCGTCTGGAAGGGGTGGGACAATCTCAGTATTTGGCACCTTTGGAAAGTGTCTGAAAACCATACCACAGGTTGACTAAGGCCTTGTGAGTGAAATTGGGTAGATGGAACACTTGAGTAAGTCGATAGCTGTGCTAGCACAAAGTCACAAATCATCATGGCCAAGGGGTTGAGCGTGCTGGTGTTGTTCAGATCATTCTAGATAATATTCTCTCTTCCAGAAACTGTAACTAAGGTCTGCTCAGCATAGTTACAATATAAACCACAGGTTGGCTCTGTAGTTGTTGAACAAACACAAATGTGCCTGAGCGAGAGTCTGCAATAGGGATTGGCTATCCGCCCTATAGACAGGTATCGTTGAATATAAGTGGCCAGCTATTATATATATATATATACATATATATATATGTATATAATTTCAGATAGGGTGTATCTGTAAAAGAACAATATAAATAAAGACAAAAAGAAAATTTGGGGTAAGTACTGGAGGCTGCAGATTCTTAGTGCTCATAAATAGAATCTTATAATTATTCCAGATTTGATCTTGTTACAGTGGTGGGAATAAAAATTGATAAGGTCATTCTTGTTGGTAGATTTTCTGTAAACCTCAAACTGAAGTTTGTTATTTCTGTGCAGCATGGTATCCAGGAAGGCTAAAGTGATGTTAGATTCAAAGATAATCTATTGTGGGTTTCACATTAAGTTTGTTCACAAGATCAGGTAAACTTATGTTTTATGGATACATTAATGGAGAATCATCTAAAGAAGAAATATCATCAATGAAGAAAAATACATAGAAAACATTTTCAAAAACCTCTAATATATTTATTTATTTCATGCACAATGATAAAATGCATACAACCACAAAAAAGATAACATTATTAAAAACAATACCAATCACAATATGTTAGATTAAAACAGACACATAATAGTATCTACTAACTCTGTAACATGTAATATCCACAACAATTTATCCAAACTAAACATCAAAATAATTACAACCATGTCCAAAACTATTATGGATCTAATCAGAAACAAAAATACCCATAACAATAATAATTCTGAAGCAGGTATATATAAAATAAATCGCCAGAGCTGCTCCTCACAATACATTGGCGAAACTTACAGAAATTTTTTAAAAATCTATAAACACAAAAGGGATCTTATACACGACAATTTATCAAATGCATTAGTTATATACAGAATGCCACACTTATTAAAAAAGAAAGTAATATATTTAAAAAGAAAATTCTCAAAATCAAATCTTATCAAAATATAAATTTTGCACACCAGATTTTTTCAAATACCTGCATTCCTGAAAGAAATTCTACTTTCTCAAGCCAACATACATGATTATAAAAATGTCAAAAAATTAAAAGAAAACAGTTAAATTCATAACCTCATGTTATTTAAAATATATAACACATAAATTATTTTAGTTTGGGATTAATTTAATTACTAATTTGCATTAAAAAAAAAACTTCAAGAACATTGTATACTCACTTTTGTTTACTGAACATTGAATTATGTCACTTGGCATCCTCCATAGCTTGCCAAGACATTTCAGCTAAGCTGATGAATATTTATAAGCATTCTTAAATGTTAAAAAACCAACAACATTTTTGCTCTTGTATATAAATACTTGCATTTGCCTCAGAGGACAAAACGCGCTTACTAAGATAAGTTTTCCTTTCATCTTTATTTAAATATATATGTACGCTTGAGTGAGTGTGTATGAATACATATATCTGAGTGAGTATACGTATATGTGTATGTGCAAGTGTATGTATATGTTCCTGTGTGCATATACACACATGCATGTGTTATGTAGTGGTTTAACAGTGGAGGCTTGTATTTGTACTAAGTTGGTCCTAAAATAGGTTCGACATACAAAATGTTAGGAACTTGATATAATAGTTAATGACGCAGCAATCTAGTTGTGGTGGCTGATACTTTAATATCCGACTAACGATCGTCTGACATCGACTGACTGACCAACTCACTGCCGACTCAGCAACTGCTGCTACTACTCCTACTTATTATAGGTGGGAGAGTCTATTAACTATAGAACAGGTGTGTTCCAGTATAACAGTGCGCCTTTAAGTACAACACCAAAGAGGTGATGAGATATTTTTGCATAAGTAAGAATCCCTTACAAATATATATATATATATATATATATATATATATATATATATATATATATATATATATAGTCAATTGCTGAAACACCCTGGCAAGATTATATAAAGATTCATCTACAAAATTCTGGAGTCAGGATGGTTAATATAACATCAATCAGCCAAGTGGCAAATTTTATATATATATATATATATATATATATATATATATAAACAGGATGAAATGTTTTCTTACATGTGTTCTGTGTCAAAGATGTATGTGCGTGTGCATTATTTATATGTGTGTATATGGGCTGTGAAACAGGCTCTCTGTGGATGACTATATATATGTGAAGGAGAGGCTGAAATATTTGAGCCTATATTAGTTTTGAAAATCTGTATATATATATATATATATATATATATATATATATATATATATATATATGTGTGTGTATGTGTGTGTGTGTGTATGTATGCACGTGAGTATGACTAAGTATCTCAATGGCTTTCCAAAATGGTCTAAGACCAAATAGAATTAAAGGATTAACTCAACTAAAAGACAGCCTTTGCAAAACGGATGAGCATCTCAGACATTGTCATTCAAGAATGGATTCATGTATTCGCCTTTATTTACTTGATCTTCCTTGATATCTTCTTTTTGCACGAGTGCTACAGACAGACCAACATCTCACAATGACAGCAGAATATTAAGTCGAGTGACAATAAAATGTCTTGTGTTTTTAGGCTCAAAGGAAGCTCGTCGGCCAGACAGTTTCCCCACTCTTAGAATTTGAGTCAATGGTACGATAAGTGTCCTCTCCTTTTGAAGCTAAATGAAAGATATATTCACCAGTGACAGTTCCAGTATGAAGACTTTAAGGAAAAAAGAGTGAATTGAGCATAAGAAAAGATCTCTTGAGAAGGCTTTTCGCAGGAATCATACCGAAGACATTTGTTCAAATCAAAGGGCAATGTGAATATTAATCCTTTAGAATGTTGTCGTTGTTGTTAAGATACAGTTTTGAATAATAAGATGCAAATAAGTTGATTCTTTTAAATTTTAAGGTTCATGTCTTAAGAGAAATGTCAGCATATGAAATATTTCTGTGACAATTCTTAAAAGGATAAATGTTTATGTTCATATATATTATGAGAAGGAAGTGCTGAAAAAAATCTTGGTTCAATACACCTGACCAAACACCCAGTTAATTTTTGTCAGTCCCCTCCACTGCAAATATATGTGAGTGTACAAGTAGTGTAATAGTTTGCAGCTGAGAAAGGGAAATTGGTGAGCTATGTTCAAATTCCAGTTCATTACATTCACTTTCGAACAAATACACTTTCCATCTGTCTCTCTTCAGTTTTTTTTTTTAATCATTTTACACCAAGGAAGGCAATAAAACCACTAAGATACAAGGGGTTATAGAATGTGAGCAAATATGAGAAAAAGTAAAGATTGTTAAGGAGAGAGAAAAACAAAAGAACAGGAATTAAGAAGACAGAAGATAACGATTGACATTGCATTTAAATTTTTGAAGATTAAAGTTGAAGACGGAAGGAATGAATGCAAACATTACTGATAGAAAAGAGCTATTATATGTGTAATGTATGTATTAGTATAGGAATGCACTGAAAATCAGGCAGAAAGGAATTGTCAGGAATGAATGCAAACATTACTGATAGAATAGGGCAGTTATATGTATCATCTACTGAACAATTATCATCATCTTTGTTGCGGTAAGGTAATAAAAAAATGGAAAGAACATAGAAAAAAAAACTGATGAATAATACATTTCAAGCTATAGTTATAGCACATGATGAACACCAGTATAACTGGCAGATCATTTGAAGTTCTCACTAACCTAACTCATTTATAGAGCTTGTTCTGGTCATTTCATAATAAAAATGTCTTGTACTGTAAGAATCAGTTCATTGTATCTGTTATTATGATGAACAATCAATAATTGAAAGTAATTGAAAATGTGGATATTCTACAGGCAATTGAAACAAGAATAAAAGTTTAGCTAACAGCCACAAGTATGCGACACCTAGTGTGGAACAAACTCATTACAAACTCTTCAATAGCTATCAACCAAACCAACTCATTAACCATTACCTCAAGTCAAAGCATCCAATTTGCTATTTACTAAATTTAGCTGAGTTTGGCACAAATACACAAGAATGGGACACCCAGTGAGAATTGAAATCACTCAGTAGTAATGGTTAACCAGATTAGCTTGCTAACCCCTACCTCACAATAATGTACCCAAGTTGTTATTTACTAAGCTTAGCTAAGTTTGGTATAAGGCCACAAGAATGGGTCACCTAGTAAGGATCAAAATCACTACTCAGTAATAATAGTTAATCTGACTTGCTCACTCACTTGTTTCTCAATAATGCACCCAAGTTGTTATTGTAAGCTTAGCCAAGTTTGGCACAAGGCCACAAGTATAATGCACTTAGAGAGGATCAAACTCATTACCCAAAAGTAATTGCCAACCAAATGAGTTTGCTAAACATTTTAAATCTTCAGGCACCCAAGAATGTTTGAGAGTTGCATCAATGTTGGTGAAGACTTAATAATTTTGATAATGTTCTAGAAGATGTTTCAGAAAGAGGGATCGTATAATCCTTGATTCTTGTGACAGGCTTTTGATTCAATAAGATTAAGGAAATAAGAGTTGGGAAAACAGCGAGGACAGAAAGCGAAGATCTAGCAAAGAAGAGGCATCAACACACCTCTTTTGCTGGACCTTATCAACTTCAATCGCTCGACATTGCAAGACATATTTAAAGCCAAGGGAAAGCAGCAGGTGCCTTCCCTGAGAGGCCCTTGTTGGATTCCTGCTCTGTGACGAACTTTGTCATTGATGAACATCAAAGAATTTGTTATGTGACCCCCTCCAAGGTACATTAACACAAGGAGCAGTAATGTAATTATCAATGGAATTTACTTGTTCCCTAAGAGAAATTCAAAGGACCTTAGGCAAGTTTTTTTGCACTCCTTTTATGTTACAATACCAAACAGAAGAACGACAAAGTGAAAGGAAATCAGTTTTTCATTTACGCATTTAGAAAATGATTTTCTTTTCATATAAAGACTTGCAGAATAATATTTGTTAAGATTTAGCTTTTTTTTTGTGTGTATTTATTACTTCAAATATTATTTTTAGCAGATGCCCCATTTTTATTTTAAACAATATCTATAACGCCTATCTCTATTGCTCTACTGCACACTCAAGAAATCTTAAAAATAAGAAATATGCTCTCCACAGAGTTCCCCCTTTTGTAGAAGAAACCACTGTTTGATTCTGTTCTCATGTGCTCTTCACTGCTCGTTCACAAAATGTGTCACAGCCCAGTAAGGTTCTATTTTCTTTTTTATCAACCTATTTTCTATTTTATGAAAATAGAACTTTAATTAGAAGTAAAAGCCTCTATGGACAAGTGGTTTAAGGCACACCAGACCAAACAGTGGTTTCACCCACAAATAGGAACACAAATTCAAACCATGCTGGAGTGCCCATTTTCTTTATTAAGATTTCTTGAGTGGAATGTGTTGGATAGATGTAATACACCCTGTTTCAAAATAAAAACAGGGTATCTATTTCAAACACAGATATCCATTAAAAATAACCTTTGAAGTAATAAAAAAGTTGGATTAAAATAAATCTATTAATTTTATATGTGCGTGTGTGTGTGTGCAAAAATTTCAGACAAGAGTATATCTGTAAAAGGGCAATATAAATAAAGACAAAAGGAAAACTTATCTTAATTGGCACATTTCATCTTCAGAGGGACTTTATCAATGCAAATGTAAGGATTTTATTTAGTGGCAAGTATTAAATACTAATATTCTATGGTCATAATTTATTCCATTGGAATCACAAATACAATCCAATTCATCAGACCTACAAATTCAAATATGATAGATAGGTTTCTGTAGATCATAGGTTTACGGCCATATCACATTGAGACAACGATTCTCAGCCAATCACTAAGGTTAAGCAACACTGAACCTGGTCAGTACATAGATGGGTGACTGCTTGGGAATATTGGGTGGTATAAGTTTGGATGTGCAGGTGATGTAATGAATAACAGTTTGGAATGAGAAATCAGAGACCTAAGTTCGAGTTCTAGTTGGATTTATTACATTCACTTACATGCAAATACCTTTGGGAATCCACCTTTTCCCCTCCTCTCAGCTATGGGTTAAATAGTAAGACTTGTGTCAGGAAATTATTACCATCTTCAAAAAATTCTTATAATCCAAAAATATGTTTCAGCTTTAAATAACATTAAAAAGGTTGATAAGCCATAAAAACAAATCAATCAATCAACATGTATTTATTATTTTAATCCGATGAAGTCCTTTTAGAGGACAAAATGTGTTATACAGAAGTTTTCCATGTAGTTATTTAATTGCTATATATATATATTTCTAAAAGCACACACATTCAGGCACATACATTTAAAATGTAATATGTATTCAAATATAAGATGTGCTGAAAAGCTCTCAGGTGGAAATAGGAATTAATTAAAAAAATCTTAAGTTTATCAGTTTTTGGAAAGTGAATCAGTTATCTTGTGTGTGTGTGTGTGTGTGTGTGTGTGTGTGTACACGCATACACACACATTTATATGTATAATATTAAATGTTCTTGCTTCTACTTTGAGTTTCATGGAGATTGCATACACTCATCAGGAGACTTGATTGCAAAATTGAATTTATTTTCAAAAAACATATTTTTCTTAAAAGATGTTAATAGATGAATATAATCTGGTGAACTTTATTTTGGATAAAAACACAAACTTTGTTATTATATAAAAAAATAGAGTGTGTGTGTGTGTGTTTGCAAACACGATTTAGAGGAGAGGGGTGCTGAAAAATTGTCAACCAAGAAGTCCTTTATAAAAAATAAGGCAACATATATATTAGTCAGGTTATATATATATCCACAAATACATATATGTATGCACACATATGAATACACATACTTGCATACATATTTATACATATATATAAATACACACACACACATATAAATACACAATCTTGTTTAAAGATGGTACTTGCAACTCAGAAATATGCACATGGATTGCTGCAGCCATGGTAACGATAGCCAAATTGACAAGAATATGCAGGAGCAAAATCAGCTTTCAAACAAAGTACAGAGTGTACAAATCGCTGGTAGTCTCCATTTTCCTATATGGATGTGAAACATGGACACTGTTGGCAGATACAGAGAGAAGGATCCAAGCGTTTGAGAACAAATGCATGAGAAAACAACTTGGCATTTTCTGATAGGAACAAAAAAACAATGACTGTGCGGAAAAGGATTGAAAGTTTTGATGCCACTGTCGAATGGAGAAAAATGGCGTAGTTTGGACACATTACAAGGCACGACAGCCTGTGCCAGACCATCATGCAAGGCACCGTTGAAGGTGAACATAGAAGAGGATGTCAACGCAAAAACTTCTTAGACAATGTCAAACAATGGACAGGTATGACTGTACCAGAATTGCTGATGGATGCCGTTGATAGATCGTTGTGGAAAAGAGTTAGCATGGCTTCTACATTCAGATCTGCCCTATGATTACAAAAGTCAAGGAGATGATGATGATAAATACACATAATCAAATACATATTTATATACATATATATACATGCATATATATTTATTTGTGTATATATACAAATAGATATAAAGATACAGCAATATGCTAATTGACCTGCAGACTTTCCAATGAACAAACATTTATTCCCTGCAATAAACATTTAAGTTTCAATAGACTTTTGTTCCTTGTCAGTATACATAATTGGGAATATTATTTTTATTTTATAGGACAAGTCTCTTCAGGTCATAGGTCATCATGACTCTACAACTTACTAACTTTTGTAATTTTTTATTCTTTACCATCCCTTTTTATCCCAGTTCTGCCATCCATTCATTTCTTCATTTTTTTTTTATTCAGGTTAGGAGTAATCATGGCTCTCCACAACTTCACAATTTTTGTAAATTTTTATCCATTTTTTTTTTTTTTTTTTTTTTTGCTCTTATTTTGACATCAATTCATACAAATTAAGTTGGCTGACCACAGTTTCCCCCATGTCTTTTTTCATGTGGGTTAATCTTATTCGTATAACATGAGGTATACCAACTAAAGGCAGCTTTTTATGACGGGTCATCCAGAGATTGCATGCTCCTATTAGAAGAGAGATTCTTAAACTGTGGTGCACAGCACTAAATAGTGATTTATTAATCATAGCTTGGTGTTCCATACTGTCAAGGTTGACAGTAAGTGGCACCTAGTGAGGATCAAACTCACTACTCAGTCATAATTGATCTAGCAAGATAAAATTGCTAACTTTACACCATATCAAAGTGCCCTAGATGCATAGAGCAGTTTCCTTTTTTTTTTTGGTGGGGTTGCAGCTGAATACAAGAAAAGTGTGCCAAACAAGGTAGTTTTTTATTTTTATTTTACTGTTTCTGAAAGAAGAAATTTGACATCTAAAAAAAAGTATTTTGAAATTAAAATCATTACAAAATTTGGGGGCACCACTAATCTAGACATTTCTAAATATGGCAATTCAATTAAAACACACACACACAAGTTAGTTGTTCGATTTGTGATTACCTAACATTGTAAAGTAGGATTGCCATCTGTACTTCAAATAAAGTCAGAATTCTGAAAAATCAGCAGGATGTTCAAAAAGATGTCCACATTGCTCTCGGCACCAAAATGTCAATTATTTCAAAGTTAATTGAGAAAATGCAACGGCATCCATCTCATTAAATTGTTTTATCACAAGCAACTCGATACAGACTTTTAATTTTGATATTAGATAAATTTTAATATCTTATTTAATATTTAAATTTGTTAATTTTGATCTTTTTAAATTTAATTTCTCTGCCTTAAAATCAAAGAATATGAGAAAGATTTTGAAATTTCAAAGTTAAGCAAAATGAACTAAGCTGTAGAAATCAGAGTACTACAACAGGTATTTGCTACCTTCTGGGAGCAATTGCCAAGGGAGGTTTCAGTTAATTGTTAATTTCAAGTTTCCACCTTTTCTAAATCAGTAAGATGAAATTGAACCTCTTTCATTTCCTACTGTCTGTTAATGAACTGAAAATGCAAAAGCCTTGATAGGTTTACAGTTCATTTTGTCCTTTTACAGTGGGTGCTGGCTGCAGCATGAGGTTGTGGTAGTCTAATTGCTGACTTGATAATGAAGAAAGGGAATTTCAAATGACAATCAAGATTTGACAACTAATGACTTATCTATTAGTAAGATTTCTCTCATTTGACTTTTTTATTTAATAATCAGTTGTAATTGTGCTCATATATTTTCAGTTCTATAAGAACTGTTGCTGAAAACAGGTTGTCTGTGTGATGAATGAGATTAAGAAATTTGTTTAGAGAGATCACCACAGGTGATAAAGAAAATGGAGTCTGGTTGTTCATTTTTTTTGAAGGATGTTTGGATGAAAGTTTTTTCAGAGTTCAATAGTCTTGATTTTATCTTGGAAATATAGTAATTCCTTAAAGTACTTATTATTTTTTTAAGCAAATTAACACTTTCACTGCTGCATTGTTATAACCTGGCTGTGCTGGCCTGTTTTGATAAAAATGAAGAAATTGCCTTTTTTTCTTTTTTTTTTCTTTTATCAGTTCACCCCAAGCAAAGAAATAATGCCACTAAGATGCAAGGGGCTAGTGGGAGTGAAAAAGAGAGTGAGTAGACTTTAGAAGGAACTGGAAACCCAATCTTAAACAGGTAAGGGATATCTATATTTCTTTTAAATCAATTCACCTCCAAGCAAAGTGATAATGCCACTTAGACACAAGAGGCTACTGGGAGTGAAAGTGAATGAGAAGACTTTAGAAGGAACGGAAACTCAATCCTAAACAGGAGACAAGGGATAAACCTTTATTTCTGTTCAAAAGGCTAGGGAGGAGTGTGAACCTATCTACTGGAAATACATCACTACAAAGATTCTGACAAAAAATTTTCAAGGGCATCGTCATTTTTGGATTTTATTAGATACTCTGCAATAGAGACTAAAATAAATGATATCACCAAAACATAATATAATAAAAATGAGTCACAAAACAGGTTAAATTATATGCTACTATATGTCTAGAATGGTTTGGAAATAGCACAAGCTAGTCTATAGCACAAACACTAAGAACTGACATTCCATGGTGTCTTGGAAATATATATATACATCAATAGCAAGCAATGGAAATGAGTATTTCTTGAATATATATATATATATATATCAACAGCAGGCAATGTTAGTTTCCAAAAGACATATGGGGTATGTCTTGAAAATGTATATATGTGTGAACAGCATTAATTTCCTAAAAACATATGAGTATGTTTATATATATATATATATATATATATATATATATATATATATATATATATATATATATATATATATATATATCAGCAGTAGGCAATGGAATTTTCCTAAAGACACATTATGAGTATGTTTGGAAAATGTATGTATATTGATTTTCCAAGCATAACTTAGATGTGGCACAAGGCCAAAAGTACGGGACACCCAGTAAGGATCGAACTCATTGTTCAGTTGTAACTGTTTTAGCGAGACAAGCTTGCTAACTATTACACCACTCGAGGTGCCCTAATATATTTAGTGATTTTCCAAGCATAGCTTAGATGTGGCACAAGGCTGAAATTATGAGGTACCCAGTGAGGATCAAACTCACTGCTCAGTCGTAATTGTTCTAGCGAGACAAGCTTGTTAACCATTACACTGCCTCAAGGTGCCATGGAAAATGTATATATATGTTAACAGCAGGCAATGTTAGTTTCCTAAAGATATGTAAGTAAATTCACAGTAGTGAAAATGTTAAATATGATGGTGTTATTTGATTTTATTAGATGGGGTGTTTTAACCATTGTATGTGATTTTCTTTTTAGTAAATTTGCCAACTTTCTTTTCCACAATGTTTCAGCAATATACCTTCTGCCTTCCTCAGGTATCTATTTTCTAGAGTGTTGTTGTGTGCATTTCCATCTTGCAAGAAAGAAAAGGGGATGAAAATGCAAGATGGAAATGCACACACATGGGGCCCACATACATCTCCATTTACTCAGTGGACCCAATTAAGCAAATAAAGTATCAACATTAGTAGCTTGTAGATATCATTAATCATGTGATAGCAGGAAATGAACCTAGGCCCTACAGTCGTGGTAGCATAAAGAAAGCTTCAGGAGTAGTTGTAAAGTTTCCCATGGAGGATGAATAGGAATTAGATTGTTAGGTAAAAAACAGAAATGGTGTATACACAGAGAGATACACATGTATTAATTATTAAAGTGTGATTCATTAAACATCATGCAACACAATAGATACCCAAAGAACGGCAGTTTCTGGGGTTAAATATCTTAGTACAGTTTGTCATTTCATCATCAGTCACAGTCACAACTCTGCTATCCATCTCCTTTTATTACTCTTGTCTTTATGTAAATAACGATAACACCTCATCACAGAAATTGGCTTATTATATGGATATTGTTTATAATAAATTGTCTATCATAGATATCATATTATTATCATAAATATAATTGCATATCATAAATTGAGCATAATCAGTATATCATAAATTGTACATCATAAATATCATATATTGTGCCTCATCAATTTCATATCGTATATCATAAATTGGGCATTATTAATTTCATATCGCTTATGATAAATTCTGTATTATCGATATCATATTATAACTATAAATATCAAATATAAATATCATATCGCATATCATAAATTTTGCATCATCACTATCATATTGTTAATCATAAATAGTGTATTATAAAAATTGTACATCATAAATTTTGGGGGGCAATGTAGATGATTTTTAATAGTCTGTCCCAATGACCTATATTCTTGGAGAGAAAAATTCAAACATTTACTGAATTTGTTTCATTCTTGCCGAATACAACCATCATTTCAAAAAAAAAGTATTCCTCGCAATAGTTTAATTTCAAAAGAGCTTCACTTCTTTTGCAAAAATAGATATACGAGGAGTTGCAGACTTGTATGCCTTCAGCAAAACAGTAAATAGACTTGCAGAACATATGAGGCTCTCAGACTGACATTATTACATCTTTTGGCTTTCATGGTTGGCCTCTCTTGATTCAGAGATGAAAAAAGTATATTATTTTTTTTTTGGCCTTGAACAAACAACCACCCCTATGCCACCAATCTAGACAAAATCTTTACTTTCTTTGTAATCACACATCCTCAGGTTTCTTGCTTACATTCACAAAGAATATGATATCCAACTGTTAATTAATGTCTTTCTTTTTCTGAGAAATCCACCTCCTGTGAGGCAGACTTCTGCCCAAGACAAAATTTGGTTCCAACTGGAACCCTTTGTAAGCAATATCTGATCAGAGATGGAATCTGAAATCTCCAAGTTTCTAGCATCTCCATCATTAGAGATGCTCTCTGTTGCCTAGACCCCCCAATGATCAGTTGACATTGTTCATCATAATGTTCAAAGGGCAGATGTTATTTCAGAAACTCATGGGGTTTAGATATACTTCCAACAATATTGCATATTATTTTTGCTTAAGGCCATAGCACATCAAAATATTAGTTCTCATGCAATTGCCAAAGTTAAGCAATGTCGAGTCTGGTCAGTACATAGATGGGTGGTCACTTGGAAATACCAGATGTTGTAAGCTTGAATGTGCAGGTGTTATGGCTTACAGCCATATCATGTTGAAAAAGCAGTTCTCACATGATCACCAAAGTTAAACAATGTTGAGCCTGGTTAGTATATAGATGGGTGGCCACTTGGTAATACCAGGTGCAATGAACTTAGATGTGCAGGCGGTATGGCTTCTCTGTATCACATTGACACATCAGTTCTCATAAGATTACTGAAGTTAAGCAAGTTAAGAGTTTGGTCAGTGCCTAAATGGGCAACTGCTTGGGAATACCAGGTGCTGTAAGCAGGAATATGTGGGTAGTGTAATGGATAACAGCTCAGAATTGAAAATTGGTAAGCCAAGTTCCAATTCCAGTTGAGTTCATTATACATGCAAATACACTTGAGAAAGTTATTAATTCACCTGTACCCCCAGCTATGGGTTAATTAGCAAGAATATTATCAGTAACTCATTATTTCCCAAAAATTCTTACAATCTAAAAATATTTTCTGAGTTTAAATAATCAGCAAAGGTTGATAAGCCATAAAAAATAAATCAAGCATATCAAATGCATATTCTTTAAGTTTTAGGTCAGATCCCAAATAATGTTTGAAGAGTAGACCTTATTTTTGAAACTGGTCGAGTTTAGGCTACTTCCGACAATATTGCATGATGAAAGGCAGAAAATTTAAGAGACTATAGAGAATGTATATATAAAGTCTATACTCATTTGTGTTTAATAAGTCTGTAAGAAGAGAGGAAAACTTTTTTTAATCAATTATATCTACATATTACAACAACTGCAACTTTATACTTTACACTAATCACCCCAAGTTATGTGTTAAAATGGATGGTGCTCAAGATACTAACTTATTTTGGCCTCCTAACCCACAGAATGAATTTACAGAAAACTTCTAATATCCCTAGTTATTAGACAGTCTCTTACAAGGTCCAATCAAAAGGTATCAGGACTGTTGCTATGGTAACAAAGCTAAAGTATATGAAGCTGCTTGGCACAGATTGACTGTGAGCTTTGTCACACATATACACTAAGTTATAATTGGTTTTGCTCACTTCTGTTGTTTATAGCTGTGCTTGGAAGGAAAGTGTGTAGAGTGTGGTCAACTCACAACATCACAGAGGTTCTATCAGTGACTATGGCTTGTGCAACAATTTTTGGCCAAGCACAACCTTCCTCAAGTCTGACACCCACCATATTCCCCAGATCTTGCCTTTCTTTTTTCCTCTTCCAAAAATCAAATCTCACTTAAGAGAAAGAACATTTCAAGATATCAAGGAAAACAAAGAGAATATGACAGGATAGCTGCTGGCTATCCCAGAAAAGGAGTTCTAGCAATGCTTCCATCAACAGAAAACAATGCTGTGTGACTTCAAAAAAAGACTACAGCAAAGGAGATTAAATGGTGAATTGATATGTGTTATAGTTTTCTTTTTATAGAACCAGTCCCAATACTTTTTGCTCAAACCTCATAAGAGGCACAGGTGAGTATCTATTTTAATGAAGCAGATTGGAATTATAAAAATAATTTATAGCATAAAAAATTAGTAATACTTTTTGAACAATAAAGATTTGAATTTGGCATAAGGATCATCGTCAACATCCTTGTACAGCTCAAATGTTCAGCAGGGTTTCAAAACATATCCTGGAGTTTTTACAGCATTCTTTTTCTCCTGATATTTGGGAGAACATAAATCATTTTTTTATAATTTCAATCCTTTCTCCCAGTGGTGGGATTCAAAAATTTTAAGGAGGGGTTCTCTTAACAACAGGGTCCTTAATAGCAACTGGTTCCCTCATTTTGTCATAGTTTATACTTTACTATACAGACATAATTTAGAAATAAAGCAAATTTTTCTTGTACTTATTCAAAATTACCAAAATTAATCTGCATTAGATTGCACATTATCATTTTGAAAGGAAAAATAATTGAAAGAATTGCTTTAAAATCTTTTATTCATTATCTTTCAGTTTAAAAATTTACAAATAACCACTTGATTGTGATCAGTCTTCAGCTATTTTTGCCTCAAGCTGTTATCATTACCACTGTAATTTTTTTCTAAGCCACATTTTAACGAAAAGAGTGTCATCCCATAAATCTAAAGGGAAACCAATAAGATTAATTGTTATCAAGTTTACTGCATTTTCCACTGTAAGACACCTTCTTTTATGAAAGTATATTCATTCTTGAAAAACATCTTTCTGCCTCAGAAGAACTGACAGCACTCGTATTGATAATAGTTTTCGCTTTTTGTACACTTTGAAGAATTACAAGATTATGAAAGTTTTTCAGGACATTTTCCACATAGTCAAGAAAATTATCAATGGGAATGTTGTGATGAAAAATTTTACTAAAGCCATTCAGCTTTTCTTCTGCAGCTTTCTAGAGAATAACTATTTCTTGAACATTCCAAGTATTTGGCTCATGAAATTTGTAATAACCTTTATTCGATCACCTGAATTTACATCCCCAACCGATTATGTAACTACAATTTGTAGATGATCTAAAATTACCAGTTTGTTCAGGTTGCAGGTAGCAACGGGTTTGCTAAACTCATAAAATTCAAAGAACAGGTTTGCACGTACCTGTGCAAACTTACTGAATCCCAGCACTGCTTTCACCTCAAACAAGGTAATAAAAGCCACTATGCAGGGCATTACTGAGAGTTAAATAGAGAGGACAATAAAAGGACATGATTCAAGGAGACTGAAGATGATGATTAACATTGCATTTAAACTTTTGAAGCTTATAGCAGGAAAGCAAGAAACAAGTAGAGTCCCACAAATGAAAAGTGCAAGTAATGAAACTATTAGCATAGAGCTTATGATTACAACTATCAAATTCAACAGAGAAATGATGAGACCTAACTGTCAATCTAGTACTGTACTTCAATTTGTGAAGTTTAGGTACCAAAGAAGAAAGCTCATCAGAACAATTAAATAAAATGAAAATGTTTATAGAAAAGGCACAGCAGTGGGAAAGTGACTGAAGTCAAGATGCCAGGTCATTGTAGATTCTTCTTTGGATTTTAAGAATCTTAAGATATATTGCAGAAGTACCAAACCAGATGTGGCATCAATATTCAAAGCATGGAAGAATAGTAGACTTATAAATGTGAAAGATAAATTCTGGTGAGAAAAATAACAGCAGACTTAGCATTCCATTCAATATAATCATGCCATGTTATGTCAGTGAGTTGCTGTTCTTGAGATTAGCATCAGCCATACTAATTGAAATAAAAAAAAATAAAAAAAAGCATCAAAATTGTTACAATTGGGTTGTTGAACATCCTAGCAACTTTGTCTAACATTGTGAAAAGGTTAACATCTTGGATTTAGTCCTTTTTCCTTTTTGCCAAAGCTAGGCTTAGAGGATCAATTTATCTTGACATGTTGGTTACAGATGTTTCAACAAAACGGCACACTTTGCCATTATGCCACAATTGTTTGGGATTACCTGAATCAGTGGATTGGACATGGAAGTAACCAAACATGGTCAGCTAGGTCAGTTGACTTAACCCTTTTGGATTTCTTTGCTTAGGGCAACATCAAATCCAAAATTTAGCATACAAGGATTACATATATAAAATGCAGCAGATAATACAATGCCACAATTGTGTCGTAATGCATTTCAAAACGCAGCTAAACAATTCGAGTTGAGCACGATTACTGATGATTGTCATGCCAAACACTATTTCCAATATCTCACTCTCTCCCTACTTGTGCTGTGTCCTTCCATGTCATGAAGATGGTACTCCACAACTTCCCAACTTTTGTTGGCTTACAGCCATATCATGCTGAAACATCAGTTCCCATACGATCACCAAAGTTAAGCAAAGTCAAGTCTGGCCAGTAACTAGATGGATGGCCTCTTGGGAAAACCAGGTGCTGTACGCTTGGATATTTGGGTGGTGTAATGGATAATGGCTCAAAATTGGTAATTGGAGAGAAAGTTCCAATTCTCATTGGATTCGTTGTGGTCACTTACATGCAAATACTCTTGTGAAAGATACAAATCCACTCCCCCCCGCTATGGGTTAATTAGTAAGACTTATATCACTAAATAATTATTATCTCAAAAATTACAATCTTAAAAATATTTTCTGGCTTTTAATTAACATGCAAAGGGTTGATAAGCCATAAAAAATGAATGAATCAATCATAATTTTTGTTCCACTAAGTAAGCCTTGATCTTTAAACTATTTATCATCTTTGTGGTACTGTCATCCATTTACTCAAGCACATCAACGCTATTTGCTGCTTTCAGTGTGCTTTTGAGTGTAAAATTCTGCAAGCCTTTTTACTTGTTATGTGTCAAAAATATTCAGTTGTCTCTTTCTAATATTTGTTCCACATCTTTCATTCTATTATTAATTTTTTTAGGAACTTCATTTATAATGTAATAATTAACTAAAAAATCCTACAGTCCTGTCAAGCTTTTATTTTAAGCTGTTTCAGGGAAATTTAAGAAGTCGATCTTCTAAAAACATAAGCTTTTGTTTGTTTTTTTTTTTCAAATGTAAAAGCAATATTTTAAAACTTCCAGCTGACTAGAGATTACTATCTATCCTGAGCTAAAAGACACAGCATTTTCTGATTTTCTCTGACATATTTTTCTTGCAAGAATGCCTCCAAAATGAAACTGCTCTCCTTTACCCACCACAGAGAACCCTTCCTGCCTACCATCAGAATGAGTGATTCCCAACTCC
This sequence comes from Acanthosepion lycidas, assembly GCA_963932145.1. Lineage (NCBI taxonomy): Eukaryota > Metazoa > Mollusca > Cephalopoda > Sepiida > Sepiidae > Acanthosepion > Acanthosepion lycidas. Next base: position 83,288,214 of record OZ010602.1, on the reverse strand, counting down.
CTGAGAGTGCCTTGTTACACCTGCTTTGTCTCATGCTGTCCACTGAAATGAGGTGGGATAAATACATTGAATCAATAGCTTCATCTACTGCAAGAAAAGTTGGCTTCTGTGTTGTGCCAGAAAGTTTTTCCTCATCTGAGTCCATCCCTCAAATCTATAAATCAACCATTCATCCTTGCATGGAATATTGCTGTCATATATGGTCTGGTGCTCCTACTGTACATCTCAAGGTCCTTGACAAAATCCAGAGATGAACATGCAAGATGATAGGTCCTGATCTGGCATCTAGTCTACAATTGCTATCCCACAGACATACTGAAGCCTCCCTCTGTCTATTTTACAAATATTTTCATGGCAACTGTTCCGACAAGCTACTTTCACTGGTTCCCAGACTACATGAATTTAAACAAGCTACTAGGCTGGCATCTGCATCCCACCCTTTCACTGTCAAAACAGTTAAATATAACCACCTCTTCTTCTCAAACAGCTTCTCCCACACTTCATGTCTGTAGAACTCCCTTCCTCTTACTTGCTTCCCCCGTTGACTATAATCTTCAAATATTTAAGTGTAATGTCAATCAACATCTGACACCCTGAGCTTGTTCCTCATCCTTCTCTGTATCCTTTCCTCAAACACACCTCTTTACTCTTGTTCTCAATCCTCTGTAACCCCTTGCATGCTATTGGCACTCCCACCTTGCTTGGGGTGAATTGACTTAAAAAAAAAAAAGTCTGAATTTATATTTGCATAGAGATGATCTTAAACACCTTATAACAAGAGAGAGAGCACTAAGTAATGTTTGTAAAATCTCTTTTAGTCCCTGTTCAGTCATTCATTCCCCCAAATTCATTAAGTAGATTATTCTATTTTGCTCTACTTCTCTTGCCTCTAATATGTCCTGTCAGTGTTAAATTCTCTAGGCCTTCTTTCCTCATTGTTATAGTGAAACACACCTATTCTATTGTTAATAGACTCTCCCACCTATAATAAGTAGGAGTAATAAGAGTAACAAGGCAGTCGGCAGGGAGTTGGTCAGTCAGTCAATGTCGGACATTAAAGTATCAGCCACCACAACTAGATTACTGCGTCATTACCTATTATATCGAGTTCCTAAAATTTTGTACGTCAAACCTATTTTAGGACTGACTTAGTACAAATACAAGCCTCCACTGTGAAACCACTACATAACAACTTGGCAACGAGGGATTCGTACTCATACAGAGGAAGAAAAACCTTTTTGTACACTACATAACACTCATAATATGCCCAAAAACTTCAGCTATATCCTAAAAGACAAATTAGATAAGTATCCATATATGCATCAATATATATATTTCTTTCTCTGTTCCATATCCTTTCAAGATTTGGCTAATTATGGCTCTCCACAACTTCCACTGTTTAACTACTCTAAGTAGCTTTCAATCATTCACAATTACTTTTTATCTTTGTTTTACTATTCATTCACTCAAATACATAAAAAAGGTTATTTTCCGATTTCCACTGCTTTTCTTGCCTTCAGTGTCTTTTGTGTGTTAAATTCTCCAAGCACTCATTCCTCATTATGTGTCCCAATCATCACAAAAGCAATAGTAGCACAATACTGTATATGGACTAATAGAGTAAAACAGAGATCTACTCAGAGTGGGCTAATTTAAAATCCAGCAGATGTCAATAGCTTGAATATTTCTTTTTGCTTCAATAGTTTTTTTTAATCATTTCACCCCAAGCAAGGCAATAAAGCCATTAGGTTGCAAAGAGTTACTGAGTGTTAGAGAATATGAGAAAAACTACTATTAAGGAGAGAGGACACTAAAAGAATAAGAATTAAAAAGACAAAAGATAACAGTTGACTGGGAATCAATAAGCCAGAAAAGAGTTTGACAAGCGAGAAATGTGATAAAAGAAACTGCTATCATAAAACTCACATTTTAGCCATTTCAATGCTAAAATGAGGAGACCTTGCAACTAATCTAGTACTGCACTTACATCCATAAAGTCTATGTACCACAGAGAAAAGTTCATCATGAACAATTACTATGAAAGTATTTATAGAAAAGGTACAGGGAAGCAACATTACGACAGTGGGAAAGTGACTGAAGCCAAGATGCCAGGTCAGGACCAATAACATTGCAGATTCTTCTTTGGATTTTATCAAGAATTTCTAAATATATAGCAGGAGCAACAGACCAGATGTAGCCACAATATTCATAGTGAGGACAAATGGTAGACTTATAAATATGCAAGATAGATTCTAGCAAGAAAAATTGTCTAGCACAACATAGTGATGCAACTTTCTTAGCTGCAGACTTGGCAACTGATTCAATATACTCTTTCCACTTCATGTCAGCTGAAAACATTAGTCCAGGAAGGCATAATGAGTCACTCTCCTTGAGGTTAGCATCAGCCATGCTGATGGAAGGTAAAAATATGAAAACAAAAAAACTTTCTAGCAGCATCTGATAAGGATATTTATTATCCCTTCTTCAAAATTTCAAACACTTTCCTTACACACAGGATTTGTCTCTCATTCCAACCTGAGAACACCTGGCAGAGGAAAAACATCTTGTCTCTAAAATCTTTCTAAACTTAGTTTCATTATTATCTCCACAAGTATCAGAATACAACAGAAAAAAAAAAATCAATTTTTTTTATTTTTTTTTATTAAATATTGCATTAACAATTCTTTTTTGGTCCGGTGGGGGGGATAAATGCTATTATTTAACCCATAGCTGTGGAGACAGAAGAGTTGGATTCATACCTTTCCTAAGAGCATTTGAATGTAAATGAAGGTAATGAACTCGACTGGAATTTGAACTCCACTGTCCAATTTCTCATTCTGAGCCACTATCCATTAAACCACCAGAACATCCATCTTTTATAGATGTGGATATTTCTGTAATTTATCCATATATAACTAATGTTTCAGAATGCAGAGACTGAGCCAGGATGGTCAGCAATTGGTCAGAATACATTTTTGCATGGAATTCTGACAGTGTTGGCTTGCTTTTTTCATAGTTTGAATATAAGACCAAAACGGCACAGAGTCAGCAGAGGGCTGCAGGAATTTTGAAGTGTTGATACACTTTCCACATGTAGATTTGATAGACAGACTGAGGCTACACATAGCAAGATGCTGCACCCAAAAATGGGCACGTGGTTCAACCTCGATGCTACTATGTCTATAGGTCTTGCATAATAAAATAAATAAACAAACCATCTTTCATTGATACAATCTATGAAGAGGCATTAGGGTTCAAGTGGCTGAAGCTACACAACATTAACAATGAGCAGGAAGTTTAAAAAAAAAAAAAAAGCATGATCACTTTGTTCAAATTAAAACTGATTTAAACCTTGCAGTCATCAGTCCAACTGTCTGCTATAATGCTAACAAGCCAAACTTTCTGAGTTCAAAATATAAAAACAGTGTTTCTAATAAATTTGACATTATACATTCGCTTTTTATTATTTTTTTTCCACTTGACTTTTTCTGAAAAGAAGAAAATGTCATTTTTTTTCCCCTGATTAAATGGACTAACAATCATTGTTTCTTTCTGACCTTCCAGTAAAAAAAAAAAACAAAAAAACACTCTTCCAAGCTTCAACCAAAAGTTACAAAAATATTTCCACTGCCGAAATCTATTGTGGTTCAAGAAATCTAAGACATTAATTATTTGATAGAATCACTGTACAATCACTGCACACTTCTGCTTCATTTTGTTCCGGTTCTTTGACAATGGACTTATTTTCATCTTCTTTGGCAAAGGAAGCATATCCAGAGTCCAAAAAAAAAAAAAAAAAAAAAAAAAAAAAAAGAAAAAAAGAGAAAAAAAATGTGATTGGCAAAATTAAAAACTTTACCCTCAAATTACTACAGATCTCTATATCAATTTGTACCAAAGTAAACCCTTCAATGATTGAAAAACAATTCATATATAAAATAAAAATAAATATGGGGAAAAAAAAAGCACCAGCTTATGAGAACAGCTCTACACCTCTATAACAGTAACTTTTACCTAGAAGAGAAAATATAAATAATTATGTTTTGAGAAAAAAATAAATTCCTAAATAAATGATCAGAACTCATTTCCATATGCAGACACAAAAACAAGTTCCTACTCCATTACCTACAACACTGAAAAAAAAAAAAAAAAAAAAAAAAAGAAAATCCTATAAGCTAAACTTGATTCAAGAGAACATTGAACCAAAGAGAAAATATACAATAGAAGAAAAATATACAAAAGAAATATATAAATAAGTAATCTAGGGGTCATGACCATGAGTAGCCCTAAGGATTAGCCCTAAAGAAAAAACATGGGAAGTTTTGATTCCCAGCTTCAACTATTTCCCTTAATTCCCTTGTGTACTATATGGAGATTGGCACTTAGTCTGAAGCATAAAACTGACAGTCTCTAAGCAGTGTTGATTTCTTTGTCTACACTGTCTCATATACCTATAAACTCCATACTGAGCACTCTTCACTAATAAATCTAACAAATTTTTAACAATATATATGTATAAGATAGCACACAGTGAGTTCTGGTAGTATTATAACAGTTATAGTGTGTGTGTGTGTGTGTGTATATATATATATATATATATATATATATATATATATATATACACACACACACACACACACACACACACACACACACGTATCCTTACTCTGTCCTGGACATTGAGTTCTACCTGGATTTTATCCTCTCGGAAATTTTTTATTCTAAAATATACATGTGTATATATGCACCTGTGGATTTTGCATATATATGTATATTTACCACTAATATTATCTCTATATATATATATATTACTGTAAACATTAAATTTAATAATTAGAGGTTAATTGTGTTTGGGAATATAGCCCTGATTTTTGAACAGTGGAATTAATGCCTACAGGCCTAAAAATTGATAGTTTCAATAAAGAAATGTGCATCCTGATCTCCAGGCCAGTAGATATATATATATATATTTCACTGTTTAAAAACAAATGGAATGTTTTACTATGAAGATGAACTGTCATTGGTATTTTACTAAAAAACACACTGCCTTTCATATTTCACTAAAAATTCACCACCCTTAATATTTTATTATAGAAATGCAATCATATTTTACTATAAAAATGAACCGCCCTTAATATTTTACAATAAAAATGCACTTTGTCAATATTCTATTCTAGAAATACAACCCTAGATTACTATAAAAATGCACTGCTCTGATATTTCTCATCTGAAAAACTCTACCTTCCAAAAATTTGTGAAAGACACAGTAATAATTTATAATTTTCATGGCATCAGTTCTTGTGAAATATCATTTGTTTATTTCACAAGTCCCAAAAATTTATCAAAGAATAAGTTATCTGACAATCTTAAAACAATCACTTTGTGCACATTTAAACTTTTGGTCATTCCAACTAAAATGGTCAATAAAGAATATCCAACAAGAAAAATCATAATTCACAGAATGCCAAAGCAGGATAGAACCAAGCCCTTCGTATTCACTCAGGAAATGGAAAAGTGAATAAAAATGGTCTTGTTAGAAAATTCCAAAGAGTGATTCCAGAGAAAAGTCAGACAAAGTAAAATTAATAGGTAAGAAAGAGCATGTCTGGATTTGGGAGACGGATACTTGGAATGAATCATTAAATATGCCTTGGACAAAAAAAGAAAATAAAAATGTCAAACTGAGAAGAAAAGATAGCCTCGGAGAACATCAGGAGAAAAGAAGCAAGCATGATAAGTTCAGGAAACGAAGATATCAGGATTGGTTAAAAAAAAAAAAAAAAAAAAAAGAGAATACAATGTCTGTAGAGTCTAAAAGATATCGACTGAAAAGGTTGCTACATTTAGGGCAAGTCGAAATAAGCACTTAAGGCAAAAGTATCAGTACAAAAGTCAGAAAACCTTATGTAAGGGGTGACACTGTTTTGTGATATGCCGGGAAACAAGTGAGAGAAAGAGGTGAGAAAAAAAGAGTGCAAAAAGAGAGGTGAGAAAAAAAGTGTGCAAAAAGAGAGGTGAGAAAAAAAGTGTACAAAAAGAGAGGCGAGAAAGAAGTAATGAAAAAAATAGATGAGTGAAAGAGAGAGGTGCAAGAGATAGATACAGGGAAGAAAGAGTGACAGAGAAAGGTAAAAAATAAAGAGCAAAAGAGAACAAGATAAAGAGAGTTGGAAAGCAAGGGGTAAAGAGAGTGGGTAAGTAAAGAGAAAGAGAAACAGAAAGCAAAGAGATCCTTTCATCTCTGCTTTCTGTTTCTCTTTTGCTTACCCACTCTCTTTACCTTTTGCTTGGAAAGTGAGACATTAGAAGAGAGGGAAAGCTAGGAGAGAAGGAAATTTAGAGATAGAAAGCAAAAGGGATAGAAGAAAGAGAGAGAGAGAAGTAGAGGGAGGAAAAGAAACTCATTTGGAGTCAAACTTAAATTTTGCTTTAAGACTTATACTTATCTCACAAAGAGTGAAATTCCTAAGGAACTTGTTTCTTGTGATAGAATGAAAAGAAAAAGTATTTGTCAGCCCCTTACTTAAAGTCCCAAATACAGCCGATGGGCAACTTAAAAAGATTCAGCTCATACTGAAAGTGGACAGAGAAATTCAAGTCCACACAAGAGAAATGTGAAAATAATGGCCTGACATCATTATTCCAGTCTTTGGCATTTCCTACAGGAAAACTTTCCAATAGTTCCTTCTGGTGGATATTCTATAGGCATCCTGGCAAACATAAGCACTGACTAAGACACCAACACCAGGGAATGGGCATTTCGTTCTTTCTACTTTGGCAAAAGTAATAATTTTATCAAGTCAAATAATGTTAGTTAGGGAATCATTTCTTAGATTACCTGTTACAAGTCAGGAAAGCCACCATTAATTGCTAGCCAATGAGATTACAGATGCTAGGCAATGATTGCAGAAGCCAAAGGGAACCATTTCTTGAGTTATCTGTTACAAGTCAGAAGGGCCACCAAACTGCAGAAGCTAGTCAAGAGGATTGCAAAAACTAGCCAATCAGGAGATTGCAGAAGCTAGCCAATCAGATTGCAGAAGCTAGCCAATCAGACTGCAAAAGCTTCATTAAAATGAAAAGTTAAATAAATTTGGAATAATTTGCACAATTTATATTCAGACTATTGTCCTTGTCTTCGCTGTTATCACGTTTCATCCGTCATGCCCTCCAGGTCTCCTCAGGTGTATATCAATCTGGGTAACTTACAGGGAATTCTGAACTGAACCCTTTATTTAATGTACAGGGGGAGACTTTTCTCATTCCACTGCCTGTCTACGGATATTTTGTCGTGTTCTAATTAGAAGTTTTTCCTTTTCTTCTATTTCTTTTGAGCAAAAATTTTCTTTTGCTTCACTTTCACTTGTTTAAATCAAAGATCAAGATAGAAATATGAAGGAAGTATAATATGGATAATCATGGATAATCAAGCTGAAGGATTATCTCACAGAGGATGAGCAGGATGTATACAGAAAAAGAAATTTAATGAGACTGGTATAAACATGAACGGTTAGTGTAGTAGTTATCAGCACAGAAAGTAGAATTGACAAAGTAGTAGAAAAAGTATCGAGGAAAGCTGAATTGACATTCATGACATTCTAGGTTCCTTACACGACTGGATCAGGACACCCACATAGAAGTAAATGGGCTTATCTGAGTATCTTGTGTTTTTATGACCAGCAGTAAAAGCTACAAAGAAAGCTCTTCACCTACTGACCAAAAGGAAATAAAAAAAAAAGAAAATATATAAATGAAAACTTTCAGGAACAAGTGACAACTGGCTGGAAGTTAGAAAGTTCCATAGATAAGAGATACTCCATTATTATAGTAATATGAGGTATGTTTACTTATTGGCATCAAGTAATGCCACCATATGATAGAAATATCTCATTACTAAGAAGTGGGGGATCAAGTTGTATAACAGATAAATATTTAAAGCTACATTGTATAAAATACACAATATACGATTATGTATTTAAAGATAAACATACTATGCTAGTTACATAGTAATGTGTGTGTGTGTATATATATATGTGTGTATATATATTATTAATACAATGATATCAAAATATGCTACAAAAGATTGCGTTCACAGACCAAAGGCAGCCAAGTCATCCAACCATTGTTGCTGTTTGTCATAGTGTTCTTGAGACAGAATCTGTGGCACCAGAAATTATGAATCAAGGAAGACCAAAATCCACTTGTATGCCTGGCCAATAAGAAAACTTAATAACTTAATAAAACATAACTCAAATATAAAGGATTTGCAGAATTTATATGAAATTTTTTCCTTGTTTTGGTGTGAGGAACCTGCCCCCAAAGTTTGTAGAAGTCTTTTTGATACATCCTGTATATATTCGTATGAGTGAGTGTGTGTACACATGTATTTATTATTGCTATAAGCAGGGAAACCAGTTCTATAGCCTGATAACATTTTTCTTAAGTAAGACTTCTCAATCTAGGCCAATTGTTATTAATTTCACTATTGAAAAAAAAAAAAAAAAACAGTAGATAGCAACTCAAACCCACTAAAAATAACCTTTATATTAATAAGAAATAACATCAGATTAAACATTTAAACTTGATATGTATGCATGTTTGTATAAAAGTATGTACACTTTCCTAGAGAGTGTAGGGCCATAGGTTCACCATGCTAGGCGTGACTGCTGTGGTTTCTAGAGCAAGAAGATTCTTACAGGGTGTTGTTGCTAGCCTTTTTTAAATTCGGAGCTGCCCTTCTCCCACATTGGTTGCCATGCTTATTGCTTAGCTGAGCAGAAAACAAGGGAGAGAAAGGTATTTGTGAAAAAGTAAAGGGACTGGCTGTAATTTGAGACCAACACACAAATTCCATTTCCTGTGCTGGTAACTGCTACACTAAGCACGCACGCACGCGCGCACACACACGCACCCCTCTTTGAAAATTGTGGACTGGTGCTAGAGAATCACAAACCAAATAATAGGAAACCACATAACTTGAAGACTACCAACAGCAGCAACAACTAAAATGGATAGCACATGTAACTCAAATAGAAAATAATCAAGATGTTAATATTCCACACTACTTTAAACAAAAGGTTAGGAAGGAAACTCCCATCAATACTGGAAAAAGCAATAAGGGCTACTGGACTTGAAAAAGCTATTTCCCTGAAAAATTGTTTAAGTGAAGTATTTTATAAATTTCAACTAAAAACATTCCTGTCAGCTCTATCAATGTATGTCAAATATCTTCTTACAGGAAATATATATATATGTATGTTGACTTCAATGTTCACTTTTATATTTACATATGCTCTATCTCTGATATTGTGCACTTTATCCCATAAATATAGCTCACCATAAACTATATTTCTTATATATCAAAATATAAAAAACGACTAAAAAGGTATTGCAGCTAAGTTTTTTATTTAAATTTTCTTGTGGATGAAGCTACTATATTTGTATTATCATTTAAATACACATGGAGACCTACCATCTGCAACATACTAAACATTTCAGGCTTACACCCACATCATGTTGAAGCACTAGTTCCTGTACAATCAGCAAAGTTAAGCAATAGGATAAAGAAATTTTATAGATCTTGGGAGATTTCAAAATAAATGGGCATTCATTTTTAAAAATTGCTAAGCATGAAACAGCTGTGAGGCAATAAATCAAAATGTTTTATATATATATATATATATATATATATATAAACATACATATATACATACACACACTATATATATATATATATATATATATATATATATATATACACACACACACACGAGAGAATGATATATTAATTTTTATTTATATTTTTTATACTTAGAGAAAAGTGTATCAAAAATGCTTTAATCACAAGATCAACTAGAGTAAATTTATATATAGGGAAAAGGTTATAGTTGTTCCAATGAGAGAAAAATGTATATTTAAAAAAAAAAAAAACAGAGAGAGAAAGCACATTATATATGAAGAATAAAATATAATATATACACTAAAACAAATCTTGAAATATAAGGATCTGTAGCAATTAAAATGGTGCATTTTGCAAGTTTTTGTTTTAACCAGTATCACCAATCTTTCCATGAGTACATGGATGCACATTATTTAGTAAGTCTTAAAAACCTAAAATAATAAAATTAACCACTGTGATAAATCAACGGAAATAACTAAAAAACATTTTTTTATTCTTCATACAAAACTGGCAAAAATTAATCAAGTGTTAGTATCAATAATAAATCAGCAATAGTTGCCACTAAAATTGTTTTGGTCCTTGTTGTAGATAATAACAATCATTTTGCTATTAGGATTAAAGAACTGAGTTTCCTTCTTACCAAAATCTGATGGTTATTGAAAACATTTTGAAGTTCGATAAAAACTTCAAGTATCCACCAACTTAATGAGATTTTATTGAATATCTGATTTTAAAATGGCCTGCCACTTGTTAATATGTATTGAAATGATATATGATTCACAAATATTTAGGTCTATTTTGTGGGTGTTTGTCAATAGGGAAAAAAAATCTCAATGAGTTATGGATTGTCCAATTAAAAACATATCTCCTGCTTGGGTGGCACAAATTTACTTCCATCAACAAAATATGAGATCTTTCAGTTGCAAGCAGATTGAATGAAGATGAAGAGACAACAGAAATGTTATTCTACAGGCAAGTAGTTGTTGTAATTAAGACAAACATTGTTAAGATCTACAAAGAACAGGAAATTGTGAAGAGTCATGATCATTAATATCTTTAAGGGACACAGCACATATAAGAAGTGTGAGATCAAATAACAATGTACAATGCAGTTTAAAAATATATATTAAAAAATAAAAAGAGGCTCTCTCAACTTCCTGCCATGCTCAACACACGAAAGCTCAGAATAAATGCTCTTAATAGTATTCAAAGTAACACAAAAATAAAATACATCTAAAACACTCAAAACATGAAGAGAAATTAATAACACCTAAAATAACCACCCCTTTAAAATGGCTTAAGAATTGGGTGAAAAATGTTTGGAACAATGGACAATATGAACAATTTTTGCACTCCTTTACTCCCATTGAATGGAAAAATGTAAGGAAACTGGAAAAACTAAATTTTTTTTTTTTTTTTTAAGCATTTGACCCTAAGCAAGGTGGGATGCCACTAGTACGCAAGTGGTTACAGAGTGGGAGTGAGAGTAAAGAGTAGTGATGGAGGAAAAGATGAAGAGAAGGACAGGGAATAGGTTAGGGCATCTGGAGATGTCGATTGACATTACATTTGAATAGTTAGAGATTATAGCTATCAGGTAAAAAAGTAATAGGAAGAGAATTCCACAGATGGGAGGTGCGAGACATGTAAATAAAAGATTAATTAAATTTTCCTTGTTTGTCATATTTAATGAAAGATGTTTAAAAGAAAGGTTGCTGCCCAAATATAATTTAGGATATATATATATATACACACACACACACATATATATATATATATATATATATATGAAGAAAAATATTTGGAAAAAACAAACAAAAATCCTTGAATGCAATTATGTTGTTTTAATATGAATGAAATGTCAACGTCTGACGTTTCGGTTTGATAAACCTTCTTCAGGACAATATTCATTAAAATACAATTAACATAATCAGTTCAACATGACAAAGACGATGGACATAAAAACAAGACTTATCCAAAATAGATAACTGAAAATTTTAAATGATCAGTTTTCTGTTTAAGCGTGGTCACGTTGTCGTCAAATGGGCGACGCTTTCAAAACGTATTCCTAAAATTTGAGTATTTTGAATGAAAACGAAAAATGAAAAGAATTCTATTATGATCTAAAATTAATATGTACGCTTGTCGAACATTAATCTCGCTAAAAAAGGGGAAATATTAAAGAAGCCAGGTCTAGTATTCACCGTGCGTGAGATGGATATTATACCTGCTTCATAAATCCTCCTAAGATTTTTATTATGAAAATATTTTAAAATCTTCACGGAATCAAAATCGAAATTATGATCTGCTTTAGTTATGTGTACAACTAAAGCATTGTTTAAATTTCCGAGGCGAATATCTCGTTTATGTTCGAAAACACGAGATTTTACGGACCTACATGTTTCACCCACATATTTTAAGTCAGTTTTTGCATGAGATTTGGTAGATGCAAGCATCGGATGTAATATGTTGTTTGCTGGTGCTATTTAATAAATTATGGATAGTTCTAGTAGGTAATGTTGTAGTTTTAATTTTTAACGCATTTAAATTATTGGAAATACGTTCGGTCACTATATATATATATATATATATATATATATATATATATAGAGAGAGAGAGAGAGAGAGAGAGAGATAGATAGATAATTAGAGAGAG
>OZ010602.1:83168379-83270879 GCA_963932145.1 Acanthosepion lycidas | reverse complement strand
CACGCTTTTGTGTAAAACCTACGGTTACAAACTCATATCCATACAACTGAATATATATATATATATATATATATATATATATATATATATATATATATAGTTTATGAAAAACTAGGTAATCCGTATGGGTAAACCCAAGGAGGATAAAATCCAGAGAGCTCAATGTAAATCCAGAGCAAATAATTTAAATAAAAACAGACCACTTTAAGGTTCCATGTAATAAATTATTTCACCACAGCCCTTTTAAAGGACTGCGGATCATCAGACTTTACTTCCAAAGGTTGAAACAAAAATGAAAAGAAATTTACACATTTTTGACGGGCTGTATTAAACATATGTAAATTAACGAAGTGAGGAAGTGAGGTGGGAGAGAGAAGTTAGATGTAATTTAAAATTTCTATATTTTCATACTCAAAATTATTTGAGGAGGTCCAGATATTGACACATTTAAACCTCCTCAAATAATTTTGAGTATGAAAGTATAGAAATTTTAAATTACATCTAACTCACTAATGTCTTCTCTCTCCCGGCTCACTTCCTCAATTTATATATGTTTCATACAGCCCGTCAAAAATGTGTAAATTTCTTTTCATTTTTTGTTTCAACCTTTAGAAGTAAAGTCTGATGATCCGCAGTCTTTTAAAAGGGCTGTGGTGAAATAATTTGTTACATGGAACCTTAAAGTGGTCTGTTTTTATTTTATATATAAGTAAAATTAAATATGTTAACATATTTTGTATTTACTCCAAGTTTCATGGAATTATATCTACATATGAGATTTGACTACTAAATCTCTTGAAGAGAAAGTAGATGCAATTTCACAAAACTCAGAGTAGACACAACATAAGTGAACATATTTCATTTTTTTCATATTATATATACATGTGTGTGTGAGAGTTTTTACATAAGCATGCATACACACACATGGTGTGTTGAAAAGTTCTTATCCTGATCCACTTTCAAATTAAATAAACAAATTATAATTTTCTTTTTAAGGGTTTCTTGACCTGACTGAAAACATTTCACCACCCTGTCATTATATATATATTAGGTTGGTGCAAAAATAATTTCGTTTTCTAACATATGTTACTATGTGAGAAAACGAAATTATTTTTGCACCAACCTAATATATATATATATTTATTTATATACACACACTTTTCACACACACACATATGTGAAAAGTGTGTGTATATAAATATAAATAAATATATATATATCTATAATTATTTATATATTATATGTGCGGTACTTATTAGAAAGCGCTCAATATCAGAGATAGAGCTAACATATATGGTTGGATAGATGTGAGCTTGTGACCCTGGGTTTCACGCTTTAGTGATTGTCAGACAAACAAATTGAGTTTGTCTGACGATCACTAAAGCGTGAAACCCAGGGTTACAAGCTCACATCTATCCAACCATATATATATATATATATATATATATATATATATATATATATATATATATATATATATTTTCTGCAAATATTTAGATGTTAATATTTATATAAATTTTAACATGTAAAGGTAGTGATAAAATTTTATTACTACCTTTATAACTCAAAGTAAATAATAATATGCATGTATGCATGTGTGAGTCTTTTTTTTTTATTTTACATATGACATTCATTTTTTTTTTTTTTTGGTTATGTTTTATTTGAAATATTAATGGAAGAAAAAAAAAGAGAAGAAAGGAAGAGGCAAAAAAAATTCCCTATATAAAATATGGACTGCCTTATTGCGACAATCAGATATATTTAACAAAATTTAAATTATTTAACAGTCAGTCTTAAATCAACACCTAAACATTGCAAAACTCTTGAGTTGTACTACTGGTGAGGGAAAAAAATGTATATTTATAAATATATAGTTTATAGCTCTGTTATTTTGCATTGAGCACTATTTTATTAACACCAGCAGTCAGTGTGAGATAACACTAGCAGTCAATGTGAGATAACCCCTACCCTCCCTAAACTCAACTTCTTTTTCGAACGTAACTCATAATTGATACAATAATTAATAAAAATGAACACCACGCTACAACCCCTGTCTAAATGATTGGACTCCTCTGTATCCTTGGAAAGAGTAAATTATGAATTTATGCATGTTTAAAACAAAGTAAATTTAAAAATAAGTTATTCCAATATTTGCTTGAAGATGAAACGGAACTAATGCTTTTATTAGGTTGGTGCAAAAATATTTTTGTTTTCTAACATATGTTACTATGTGAGAAAACGAAATTATTTTTGCACCAACCTAATAATTTATTTATATACTTAAATTTAAAGTTTATAGCTTCAATTTTTGAAACATGGTTATTACTGTGTAGTGAAAAACCATATTTTAAATCAGTTAATTTATAATATTTATGCCTGTTAATTTACATTGAGCACTGTTTTGTATAAATAAAATAATAACAAGAACACCAGATTATATATCTTACTGTTCTTTCTTTTTATATATATATATATATATATATATATATATATATATATATATATTATGAAATGGATTAAGTTCAACAATTAATATATATTTTTTTGTTTATATTTACAAAAAATAATGTATAAACAGAAAATATATATAGTGTGTGTGTGTGTGTGTGTGTGTATACATGCTTGAGATACAGACAAGGTGCTGACTGATTAAAAAAAAAAAAAAGAAAAGAAAAATATACCATGACACAACCTAAAAATGAAAAAGGATGGGGAGAATAGACAGTTTGACAAGAATGTCAGCTTCAGACAAAATATTCTATAGGAATTGGGTTGAGAAGCTACCAACTTCTGACAAGCATATTTATAAAAATAAACCACAAAATGAAAAAGAAGAAAAACAAAATTAAAGTTTCATTGAAGAGGTCATATCAGTTTTAGAGACGGGAGATATCTTTAGAGGAAAAAAACTAAACAAATAAAATAGAGAGCATTTTTCCTCTACTCCTCATCAAAGCAACTAAGATGGCTCCTAATATTCAAATCCCAAACAAAAACGTTGAAAAATCAGTGAATACTAAACTAAGGTTCTACAATGTCTGCACGTTTAATAAAAATGTATGGACCTTGGAAATTTCATGGTATAAATTTATAAACTAGATTTTGAGAGTGAAACTGTCAGAATTGGCTACTTAAATATTGATTTTTACATCAAGCAAACCAGATGATCTTTTTATACTTGACATGATTTATGCATAGCTCAGCAATTTAGTCTCAGATCAAAGTATCTGTGCCATCTGCCTAAGAGAAAAGTGTCGCATATTGGCCCTCTGACGAGGATCAGTGTAGTATCTGTGCCATCTGCCCAAGATAAGTGTCGCATACTGGCCCTCTGACGAGGATCAGTGTAGTATCTGTGCCATCTGCCTAAGATAAAAGTGTCGCATACTGGCCCTCTGACGAGGATCAGTGTAGTATCTGTGCCATCTGCCCAAGATAAGTGTCACATACTGGCCCTCTGACGAGGATCAGTGTAGTATCTGTGCCATCTGCCTAAGATAAAAGTGTCGCATACTGGCCCTCTGACGAGGATCAGTGTAGTATCTGTGCCATCTGCCCAAGATAAAAGTGTCGCATACTGGCCCTCTGACGAGGATCAGTGTAGTATCTGTGCCATCTGCCCAAGATAAAAGTGTCGCATACTGGCCCTCTGACGAGGATCAGTATAGTATCTGTGCCATCTGCAAGAGGTGTTACACACACACACATACATAAAAACAGTCCTATCTACCCAATTTTCACTTCCAAGGTTTGTGTCAATCTGTGGTATGTTTTTCAGGCACTTTCAAATGGCGATGGGGTCTAGGATTGGCTCTCCAGGGTGATAATATAAAGAAGTCACCTCTCTGACAAATCAACCCTGGTGAAATTCGAACCTGGATCACATGTTAAGAAAGTGAATATCCTAAACACTCTGTCACATAATCAAAATCACACTTGTACACATATATATGTATGTAAGTATGTATGCATGACAAAGTGGGAAAGGTTTTCTTTTGACGTGTTTCGTCCCTTTCTCAGGCTAGGTATGTTTACACTGATGCTATGCAAACAAACCTCATCCAATGAAGTCATAAGGGATGAAATGTGTCACATAAAAACTTTTTTCACTTTGTCATACATCTTTCTTCCAAAATTGTTCCTGATATATAAAAATTTATATATCGTTATCCCATATACAGTGTGCGTAAAGTCTTTGAGGACGTGTGATTGTGTGCCTGCAGTTATGTGATAATCAATTAATGTGCTTTCTATCTTTTCAGAGTATCGATGACAAACCTTCAGCTAATGCATCAAATGAAACAACATGCTGTAATTATTGTGATACACACAAAAAATGGTACTGTTGAGATTGCAAGTTTTTGGAAGTCACCAGGTTGTTTGTGCACAAAGTTTGGAAGGATTTGAAAACTTCCAGTGGGGATGTATTGCCTGGAGCAAAGAGAAGAAAGCATTTACAGGGTTCAGAGAGTATCAGGACACCACAGTTCATACAGCTGGTGCAGAATGCAAATCACAGAACGTACATGAGGGCCAATGGACAGAGGTCTTCAGGTGTACAAGGGCACAATCCACAAATGGTGCAGGACAATATTTGGTACAAGTCGTGCACAATGAGGTAAAGGGAAATTCATGCCTGCACATACACACAATGACAACAGTTGCTCCAAACAAAACAATTACTGAACAAGTTGAAACAACCAGAAAAACATGGCAAGCTCTGTTTTTTTTTTTTTTTTTTGTTTTTTTTTTTTTTTTCAGCCAAAAATAAATTGACCAGGATCATAAATTGAACCAGAAAAATGACCGGTGGCTATGTATAGGTCTTTTCTAATGCATCCCCCCTGCTATGCACACCAGGCTTTTTGTGCTTCTGTAATGGTTTTAGAATGGTGAAAAATATATCATACCACCAAAGCACTTTCAACAGGGTCTTCAGTTGTATGTGGTGATGGGAAAAGTTGTGAGATCCAGGATAGACCATGTATACAATAGAAGTTCATGTGTTTCAGCAGGATTCTGTGCCTGCGCACAAAGCTGTGCTGACCTAAGATTGGAGGGTGGCCAATCTGTACATCATACCAAAAATGGGGCCCACCTAAAACCCATTGACTATTACATGTGTAGCATGGTTGAATAGGAGATTAATCAACGTTCCCACAACGTTACTGATTCACAGACCACGTTATACACACATGTCAATGATTCTAGTCCTACACTAAAGCCATCATTGTAGCTGAAGTCAGTTACATCGAATAAACATGTTATCCAACCATTACTGAATTTCCTTTTTCCTCCTCACTTTTTTGTTTCATCAGATGTTATTCTAACTACAGCCCATCTTTCTGAAATTGACAACTTGGTTGAACAATTTTTGACTACAACTGGCTACACACGAGACATCTTCCCCACTCCACAACCTATAACTCTCTTCATCTATGTTTACAATCTTACACCCCAACTCCCCCTACTAACAATAATAGACCGGCCTAACACTTTCACACCGACCAAAATTATAAACTTAAGTTTATTTTCATAAAAAGCTTTGCAAAATGCGGATTCAAAAAGAGATCAGGTTTTTGCTAATAATATGATTTCTACCAGAAAATACACTGTCTACAAAAACATCTGTCAGTGAGTAATTCTCATTTCTCTGCTTATTTCTCGCTCGGTTGATGAAGGACACAGGCATGTCCGAAAAATCCAGACTTAAAACCTTTCTTTCTATGTTTCATTTCTGTCATATGGTTAATAATTAATATTTCATAAATATTTTTCGTACTGATTACATATCTTTCGTATGTCCTTGTTTTATTAACTAACCTATCTACTTTACATACTATAAGAAGCACACGTGGACCCTTTCTTCTAATTACACACACACATGTGTATATATATATATATATATATATATATATATATATATATATATATATATATGTGTGTGTGTGTGTGTGTGTGTGTGTGTGCAATACACATGCATGCACAGAAATTAAAATTGATTCTTATAACCTATTTTCCCTTTGACAAATTTGAACAAAGATGAAATTGTTCTTATTAATAATGGACATTGATTCACAGTCTTCAGATGCCAGAGCAGGAGATGAAAAACATTTTTTCATGGTAGTGGGGGCATTATTGTTGGCTCTTTGTCAAGTGGACCACATCACGGTAACACAAATTTCTTAACACCAGTATAAATAAAGCAAGGCAATAAAGCCATTAAGACACAAGAGGCTACTGAGTGTTAGATAAAAAGAAAAGTACTATTAAGGAGAGGGGACAATAAAAGAACAGAATTAAGACAAAAGATAACGATTGACATTGGATTTAAATTTTTGAAGAACAAACTTGACTGGGAAGCAAGAAACAAAAACAACAGTTCCCCCAGTTAGAAATGCAATAGAAGAGACTATTAGAATTGAACTTTCAGTTATATCTAGCCAATTCAACTGTAAAATGATGAGACCTTGCCCCCAATCTAGTATTGTGCCTAAATTCATAAAGTCTAGATACCATAGAGGAAAGTTCAGCAGAATAATTACCATGAAAGTATTTATAGAAAAGGCAGAGGGAAGCTACATTATGGCAATGGGAAAGTGACTGAAGGCAAGATGCCAGGTCAAGATCAATAACATTTCAGATTCTTCTTTGGATTTTATCATGAATCAGATGTGGCAGCATTATTCAAAGCAAGGGCAAATGGTAGACTTATGAATATATAAGATAGATTCTGGCAAGAAAAATTGTCCAGCTCAACACAGGGAACAAAATTTCCTAGCAGACCTACCAATTGCTTCAATATAATCTTTCCACTTCATGTCAGCAGAAAAAGTTGGTCTGAGTCAGTGCAATGAATCACTCTCCAGGAGGTTAGCCCCAGTCATGCTGATGGAAGGTAAAACGTGTTCTCTTTGATGATTAAAAGAGAGCAGTATCATTTTGGAGGCGTTAAAATTGACAAGCCATTCCTTGCCCCAATTAATAACAAAGTAGATAATTGTTTAGATCAGCAACTAATTTGACCTTATCAAACAGCTCAGACTTACTATCAAGACAGGAATAAATGGTTGTGCCATCAGCATAGATACTGAGTTGAGAACTGATGCTAGCCATACAGTTTCCGTGTTCTGTGTTCCTATTTTGAACAGATTATTGCTTTGTGCAACATGGCGACAAAAACATATCATGGTGAATATAGCATCACATATAGAAAATATGAAATCTTGTTTCTCTTTATTTTACAAGCTTAAATGAATTATTTTATTTTAAATCAATTGACCTCAAGCAAGGCAATAATACCACTAAGATACAAGGGGATACTGGAAGTGAAAAAGAATGCAAAAACTTTGAAAGGAACCAGAAATCCAAGCAAGGGATAAACCTCTACTCCTGTTCAAAAGACCCGAGGAGGATGTAAACCTGTGGAACCTGCTTTCTTGTAAAGTTTATTCAGGTTTACTAAGAAGCAGAAACTGACCGTTGTTGATAATTAATCAAGTATTAATATTGTTTGGCATTGTAGAGAGTAACCTTTTCTCATGGATGATAGCATCATTGTCGGCCCTGTGTAAAGTGGGGCATATCATAATAACTAAATTTCATAATACCAATATAAATTTAATATTTACTTTTCCCACGGTTGTAAGGTTGCCTTTTCTATAAATACTTTCACGGTAATTGTTCAGATGAGCTCTTTGCTATGATACCTAGACATGAATTTAAGAGCAGTACTAGACTGGCAACAAGGTCTCATCAAGTTGAGTTGGCTTGATGTAACTGTAAGTTCAATGCTAGCAGTTTCTTTTCTTGCACTTCTCGCTTGTGGAACTCCCTTCCAGCTCTATGCTTTCCAGTCAACTCTAATCTTCAAAAATTTAAATTACTCTTCTTTTGTTCTCGTTCCTTAGTAATGTTTCTGTTTTCTAATTCTTCCACACCCAGTAACCCCTTGTGTCTTAGTGGCTTTATTGCCATGCTTGGTGGGAACTTGGTTAAAAAATACATTTATTATTAATAAAGAGATCTGTACAAGAGAGAAAAAAAATCTTTTACAATCATAAGAAATTCTCTTTAAATCTCTTGAGATGTTTATAGCAAATCACAGAAATTATGTTATAGGTTTATACCCAATTGGAGTACACACCAGGAACCTAGATCCCAATGACAGTATTCACTATGCTGATGATAGTGGGATACAGTGATTTTGTTGCCTGCTGTAGTATATAACGCAATATGTCAATTTTTTTTAAGTCAGAACAGGTAGAATCTCCCTCCCCCACAACTGTGGGTTAAATTGTGGGACTTATATCTGTAAAACATAAAAAAACATTGTTTTCTCCAAAAAAAATTGTTAATGCAATATTCATTCAAAAAAAAAAAAAAAAAAAAAAAAGAATTATTTTTACAATTCAAAAAACATGTTTCAGTTTTAACACATTGACTGCCAGAGGGTCAGTCATAAAATCTAACTTCAAACGCCAACTTAGGCAATAAAAAATTTTTAGTAGTTGATTTATAGCTTCAACTGAAGTCTTAACATACTTTTCACACTAAAAGTATTTCAGTGAATAAACTTATTGTTAGATAACTTGTAGCTGGTGTCATAATAAAAACTTCTAGCCACTAGTTATCTCATGGCTGGCAGTCAATGTGTTAAATAACCAACAAAGGGTTGATAAACCATAAAAACAACTTGAGAACTGAGGTTTACTATTAAATATACATTGTTTCTCTCTTCTTTTCTTTCATTCTTGTTTTGAATAAATTACCATATTTATTTTTGTACTGATTTTTTTCTTGTTGAATTATAAAACAACTTTCATATATTGATTCATTCATTCATTTATTGCAGCTTATTAACACTTTACAGGTTATTTATAGCCAGAAAATGTTTTTAGATTGTAAGAATCTTTTTTTTCTTTCTCAGATAATAATGATTTAGTGACACTAGTCTTATTAATTAACCCATATTTAGGGGGAAGACAAGTGGATTCATTCCTTTCCTGAGGGTACTTTTTATTTATGAATCCGACAGATTTTTATTATTTAAACATTATCTTTAGTAGATATTCCTATTTGAGTAGACCCTCTGTTTATTTATTAAACAGTATATTTGTTTATTTTTGTCTAAAAGTTTGAATATTCAAGAAATCTTATTAGAGAAAAATATTCTGCTGGAGAGTGCATATTTTTCTATAATAATATTTCTTGAATATTCAGCCCAGCAGACAAAAATAATAAATAAACGGAGCGTCTACTCAAATATGAGTATCTACTAAAAATAACAAATAAGTCATAGAAACTTAAGTGAATATAATGAACTTAACTGAAATTGGAACTCAGTTCTCCGATTAACAATTCCATGCCATTACACCACCTGCACTTCGAATGTTCACTGGCAAGTTTTATCTACAACAGTGGATGTTTTTTTTTTTATGTGGGTAGGAAGATTGAGACAATATTTTGCATCTGTTATTCACAAACCACCATCAAAAACTGGGTGTCAGTTTTTCTGCTCGCATAAAAAAAATTTTTAAGTCCTTCAACAACAAGAACTACCAAAAATTCAGTCAGAATCAATTGCTATTCATTCACAATGCAATGAATCATGTTAATGTTTGTGAATGATTCTCAAATAATAGATTTTAAATAAATCAAACATCTAGGATATCACTAGGTGACACAATGTATTTCTTTTGACTTCAACCCTAAAAAAAAATAATTAAAAAATATATAAATTTTTTTACTATGCTTCATATTACGAATCTCTCAATGAATAATGCATTCTGCAGTTCCTGCTTTTATAACAAGAGGATCCAAGGGAGGTCATTTATGTCAGATTTTTGGCTGTTGCAATAGATATCAGTGCCATTCTTGTACAATGTTAGAGAAATCTTAGAAGTGCCATTGAAGTTTACTCAGATCTTTATGGCTCGCACAATAAGTTAAATATCAACATTTTATGAGTTAGAAAAATGGATTCCACATGAAAATTGTCACTTCTGGACAAGATGGTTACTGGCAATAAGAATAGATTTTTTACACAGATCATAAACAAATAATATTATGGCTAGATCCAGGACAGTCTTCAACAGCTTGATTGAAATGGAAACCTTCCCCTTCTTCTATGTGCTGTGTACCTTCAGGACATGGCCAATCATGGTTCTCCACAACTTCCTGCTCTTTGTAACTCTTAGCAATGTTTAACTTTTTGCTATCTCTCCTAATCCCTGTTCTGCCAACAATTTATTCAAAATTGCCAGGCAGGTCACTCATTGTTTTCCTCGGTTCCTCCTGCCTTCAATATGTCCTATGAGTGTTAAATTTTCTAAGCCCTTTTTCATCATAATGTATTGAACCACATTTCTGCTACCTCCAGTTTCCTCTTCGTCTGTGATGAGAGATTGTTCAGCATTCACTGCAAAAACAGAGGATTGATATCACACAGTAATTCATTTTTTCTTTGTTTCTAATGAAATTTTCCTGCTTTTTAATACTTTTCTTAGCTTTTGGAATGTATTTTTCACTAATCCAATGCTTGTTCAGATTTTGGCATTGCATTTTCCATCCCCTGTTAAAACACATTCCAGATATTTAAACTTCTGTACTTGTTTGGTATATATGAAAGAGAGTTTATTGAGTGTTTCTTACTTATTTCGTTCCTATCATAGACTTCATTTAGATTCTAATCCATAAGACAACTAAGAACTTGCTTAACAGAACCAGTTGTTCTTTTTCTATGTGTCATGTTCATTCAGAGAGCAAGAAATCAAGGCTCTCCGCAATTCCCTGTTCTTTGTAGTTCTTAGCAATGTTTATCTTTTAGCTATCTCTCCTTACTCCTGTTGTGCCAATCCCTTACACAGGTAGGTTATTTGCTGTCTCTTTTCCCTTCAACACACCCTGTGAGTGTTAAATTTTTCAGGCCCTCTTTCCTCAATATATGCTCTTGAAATTTCAATTGTCTGTTTCTGATGCTAAGTATAAGTGTTCTTTTTGTTTTCATTTTCCCTAAAAGTGTGTCATTGTTCACATGTCCAGTCCATGGTAATCTCAGCATCCTTCAGGAGAAAGCAAAGGTTCTTTTCTATGTTTGGTGGGATTCAAAAGAAACTCTTCTTCATCTTCATTCCTCCTCCTTAGTACCATTTGTCTGCCCCACACCTTAGTAGTTTTGGATTCAAGTTTATGCTTCTCCTAAGATGGTTGCCAACCAAGACTAGTGTAATAAAATGGGGGCAGTAATTAAATGATAACACAAGACTTGAATCTTGATTACTTAACATTATATTCACACCAATATTTCTTCAATTACTATTGATCAATCTATGGTATGTGACCTTATGTTTGAGAGAGACTGTTATGCTTGAGAGAGACTGCTCAAGACTGCACAGAACAATTCTGGAATACTTGTTTATATAAACATCTGTCCAACATTTTCGTACCCACACTTGTAATACAGGATGCCAATATGAAGTTACGTACTTCTGCATTCAGTGCCTGGGAGTAACTCAAAACTTCCTTTGACAGTCTGGTGAGAAATATCTATTCCAACATAATACCACAGGTGAGAACCAGGTCTACTCTACTATTTAATCCATAGCTGTTGGTAGAAGAGATGGATTCATACCTTTCCAAAGGTATTTATGCAAAAGTGAACACAACAGACTCAACCATAATTTGAACTCAGTATGATGATTCCACTTTCCACTATGCTATATGCTCATAGTCTTTATTATAATTTCCTGAAAACCAAACTGTTCTTGCACATCACTACAGAGAGTAACTTGCAGAAATGAATGATGCACTGAACAGAAAAGAGATTTTTTTCTGAGCAAAGAGTTAAATTTCAGACAATAAAGAAAACTGAAGAATCAATTAGTTAAAAACAATGTTATCAGACCTAAAAGGATTCAAATATTAGTTCAATGAATTGGTAGAATGATGATAATGTCTCATATCAGAATTTCTGACAATAAAGATAGCTGAAGAATTGATTAGCTAAAACAATGTTATCAGACCTAAAAGGATTCAAATATTATTTCAATCAATTAATAGAATGATGATAATGTCTCATATCAGAATTTCCGACAATGAAGATAGCTGAAGCTAAAACAATGTTATCAGACCTAAAAGGATACAAATATTATTTCAATCAATTGATAGAATGATGATAATGCCTCATATCAGAATTTCAGAAAATGGAGATGGCTGAAAAATCGATTAGCTAAAACAATGTTATCAGACATAAAAGGATTCAAATATTAGTTCAATCAATTGATAGAATGATGATAATGTCTCATATCAGAATTTCAGACAATAAAGCTGGCTGAAGAAGTCATTAGCTAAAACAACGTTATCAGACCTAGAGCGATTCAAATATTAGTTCAATCAATTGATAGAATGATGTTAAGGACTCATATCAAAATTTTCGTCAATAAATAAGGCTAAAGAAGCCATTAGCTGTAGAACCACATCTGTTGCCTAAATGTTTATCAGATCTACAAGGATTCAAATATTAGTCCAACCAATTGGTGAAATGATGATTATACTTCATTAAATAATGTCTCTGACAGGTTTTTACAAATTTCTTACTCTTACCTTCCTAAGACATTTTCAACTCTGTATCTGATGTTAAGAAATAAACCTGATATTTCCCAGCCAACTGTACAAACCACAGAGCTAACCTTAATGTAAATCAGAGAAATTGAAAAGAGAGGCGGAAAATTCTTTTTTACAGAATTGGCAAAAGAAATAACTTTAAGCTTTTTTTATGTTTGTTTGGTGTAGTTGTTGTTTTAATAAGATCATTTTTCATGAAGTTTCTGAGGTTAGAAATGTCTTTCCTTTATGATCAGACTAACAGACAATTTGAGACGTTTTTATTTTGTTTTCAGTTTTCTTCATTTTCCTTTCTTTTTTTTTCTTTTTTTGATTAGCAGTAGCCATATTTTTGAGTAGAAAAATGTAACTAATATTTACCAAAAGGTAAAAGAAAAAAAAAAAAAACAGAACTGAGAAACCGAGAAAGAGATCTGACATCACAACCAACATTTGCAAAAAAAAAAAAAACAAAAAAAAAACATGAAAATAATAATTTATAGGAAAACTTTTAAAAAATTAATAAAACAGGTAAAAATTTTATGTGTTTACAAGACGATAATTTCTAAAAGCTAGAAACTTTCTTCTTTATTATTTATCTACACATGTTTATCAAGGCTCATTTGATAAACAGATTGAAGCAGAGCCTATGAGCAGGCATCTTGGACTATTTTCAAATCAATTTCACCAGTTTACAAAAATATTTGAGGAATAAGATAATTGGAGACCTCACCTTGGAGCAGTGGTTAGCAAGCTGGTTTTGCAGACTATTGCTACTCTAATAAATACAATCCTTATTGGGTACCCCACACTTATGACCTTGTGCCATACTAAGTAGATATTCATGAGAAAGATGAAATTGCCTCATCTTTTAACAATGGCTTGCAAGGTAGCCACACAATTACAGCTTAAGTGAGTTCAATCTTTATTGGGTGACCCATACTAATGCCCTTGTGCCAGACAAAGATATTCATAAGGATAATGAAAATGCCTCATCTTTTAACAATGGTTTGCAACATAGTCTCACAAACATTTAACACTCTAGTAAGTATGAATCATATTGAGTGCTCCATATTGATGGTCTTGTGTTAAACTAAACAAATAAACATCAATATTTAAAGAAAATTATAAAAATCTTATTAATCCATTTTTATTCATGGTTGAAATCACTTAATTTACAAGTGGCAAGTATACTTTCCTAAAATAAGGATACCTCTACAACATATATCAAGGAGGTAGGTATCTTTCTTTCCATGTGCAGTGTCCTTTCAGGATGTAGGCGATCATGGCTCTCCACCTCCCTCTATCCCTTGCAATTCTCAACAAGTTCCTTCCCTCTACCACCTCCCCAGACCACATTCTGTCATTCACTTGCTTAAGCCCACTAAGTATATCGTGTTATTTTCCCTTGTCTCTCTTTCCCTCTATTCAACCCATATCAGATTCTCCAGGCCCTCCTTCCTCATTATGTGACCCAGGAACTTCAACAGCCTCAAACTGATTTTAAGTATGAGCCTCCTCTTTGTTTGCATCCTCTATAACACCTCATCATTGCTCATACACTTGGTCCATGATATCCTTAGCATCCTTCTGTAGGACCATATCTCTTTCACCTCAAATCTCTTCTTCATCTTTGAGGAAATCATCCAGTATTCACTGCTGTAAAGGAAAGATGTCACATAACAGCTCAGTATTCTTTTCTTCGTTACCGAAAAAATCCTGCGTCCTGGGTAAGATGTTAAACTACATCCGCATCCTGAGTAAGACATTAAACTATGTCCAGTAGCAAGGCCTCTGATCAGGAGGTTTTGAGGAGTGTGGAACCACCTCTTAATTGCTGGTATTCCCAGGTCCACCCTGACCTGTGGTGGTAGCACCTGTTAGGGTCCCAGCTATGAGCAAATAGTTAACTATTACCAAGAATATTTTTCGAAAAAAATTATTACCAGCAATACAATTTTGAAGGAAATATATTACCAGAAACAGATTTTTAACAAAACAAAATATTACCAGCAATAAAAAATTTTGTCAGCATAAAATAACCCATTGAGGTTGATATGCAATTAAACAAAATAAACCAAACCAAAGAAATCCTCCTGTTTCGCAATACTCTGCCCAGCTTTTGGAATGCGTCTTTGGCCATCCCAATCCGTTTTCGGATCTCATAACAATTTATGATTTTATGATAGAAGATAAATTTAGATGAGCTAGGAAGGATTTACTAAGCAAATACATCAATACATTCACTTATATGTGTCATTGAATAGAGTAACATAAGAAATACAAAAGCATAAAAATTCAGTGGGAATTATTTTACTATAGAAATACATTATAGGTTGCATTTATTAAACAGATCCATCAAAGATTTTCATTCACTCTTATAATTATGTATAGAATGGCATAAATATTAAAAGCATTTACAGAAATTTATTGCAAATTATTTTACTATAGAAATGCATTGAAAATTATCACAGGTAGGATTTATGAAAAAAATACATAATTCATTTGCACTAATGATTGCATATAGTGATTTTCCAAGCGTAGATTAGATGTGGCACAAGGCTGAAAGTATGGGGCACAGGTGAGGATTGAACTCACTACTCAGTCGTAATTGTTCTAGCGAGATAAGCTTGCTAACCATTACACTGCCTCGAGGTGCCCCGAAAGATTTTCCAAGCATAGCTTAGATGTGGCACAAGGCCGAAAGTATGGGGCACAGGTGAGGATTGAACTCACTACTCAGTTGTAATTGTTCTAGCGAGACAAGCTTGCTAACCATTACACCGCCTCGAGGTGCCCCTAATGATTGCATATAGAGTGATATCTACTTCTTTATATGTCATGTCCCATCAGAGCATAGGTGATGATGGCTCTTCACTATTTCCTGTCCTTCATAGCTCTTAATAAATTTTGCCTTTTTGCTATTTCTCCTAAAAATTGTTCTGCCATCCATTTACACATGCTCACTAAGTAGTTTATGCATTGTTTTCCTCTGTCCTTCTTGCATTTAATCTAACTGATTATCAGATTTTCGAGTGATATAACAAATGCTAAAAACATAGGAATTCATAGGAAATTATTTTACAATAGAAATACATTGAAAATTATCACAGACCAGATTTATCAAAAATACATCAAAACTTTCATTCACTCTAATGATTACATATACAGTGATTTTGCAAATTCTGGCAATTATCAGAAATAGGATTTATTGAACAAAGATAATGAAAGGTTATATTTTATAACAAGAAAGGTTTAAGGACATTTCCACAGTTTTGAAAAGAAGCTTAGAGACACGTTGCAATCACACAATGGTATCAAATAAAAGAAATGGGCTTATTTTTCTTAATAATTCCCTGAAAAATACTTTTGAGGATTATTTTTTCCAAAAGTTTTGTATTTTTTTATAATATTTTTATTAAAAAGATTTTTTAAATTGTCAATTTTTTTTAATAATAATAACATTAGATAAAAAGAATATTATATTAAAACAAACATCATTTTTTTTTAACTGTAAGAACATTTAAATTTAAATTATATTAGGTTGGTGCAAAAATAATTTTGTTTTCTAACATGTTACTATGTGAGAAAACGAAATTATTTTTGCACCAACCTAATACATAAAAATTTTGATATTTCTTATTTACTAATATTTTAGCCATATAAAAATTAATTTTTTTGTTCTAAAAGGTATCAATGTACTGCCATCATACACTTTAATTTAAAAATATGATACAATTTTACCCAGTGGATAAAGACATTGGTTAGATCCAATGACTAGACCCAAAGAGTTGTGAGTTCAATATCAGGCTACAGCAGTGGTGAACCAAAACTTGGAGAGTTGAGTTAACAGAAAATAACCGAGACATCCAGTGAGGCATGGCATGTGGAACTAGGACAATCTACTCCGGTGGACGAAATAAAGGGTTCAGTTCAAAATTCCACTCACCTGAAGAAGGCCAAGCATACAACGATCGAAACATTGTGAATAAGGCAATGAAGTTGAAGATAACAGTCTGAATAATGTAAATAATGTAAGTAATCATAATACCTCATCTCAGAGATATTAACACAAATTTAATAAGTATTGCTAATCCGACATTAAATAGACAAAAGAAATCATAATTCGATATTATTTAACCATCTAGTATCTTACTGTAAAATTCATCTTTCAGAAATAAAATATTTATACAGGCAAATGATTGACAAAGTGGAAAAAATTCAGTGTAACACGTTTCATCCTCTAGAAGGAATTCATCAGACTAAAGCAAGGGTCAGCAACCCCCAGCCCCCAAACCACATCCGGTCTGCAAAGGCATTTTGCTCGGACACCAGGTTAGTACCTGTACAATAATTATCTAATTAATTTGTAGAGTAAGTGGCAGAAAAAATATCAGTTGGAGTTAATTGACTTACAATGCGATGAATTTTTTAAATCAAAATTTAATTCCAGATCGTCTGCTGACTTCTACAAGAAATGTGTTTCGCCAAATGGAAAATAGAAAAGCCTATTGAATAATGTGAAAAAGATGATATCATTATTTGGAAGTACATATGGTGGTTTTCTAAGTGGGGCTTAGATGTGGCACAAGGACAAAAGCATTGGGTACCCAGTGAGGATCAAACTCACTGCTCGGTCCTAATTGTTCTAATGAGACAAGCTTGCTGACCACACCACATCGAAATGCCCAATTCAGAGGTGAAGTTTCTCTTAACCCTAGACTTGAACAGGTTATAATTGTAATGATTGGGAAAGATAGTGAATTCAGTGTTTTCCTTCTTATTAGTTGCCATGCAAGGCTAGAAAGCTTAGTCTACCCTGCTATTTAACTCATAGCTTCAGCAAAAAGATACGAGTTCACTCTCTTCCTATTAGTCCAAAAGTATGTACAACAAATTTAAATTGGTTGGTAATATGACTATTTTGTGATGTCAACAAACACTCGTTGCCACTTTAATAATGTCAACAAATGCTTGTCACTTTCATAATGCTTGTTGTAGTAGAGAATTTGTAATCACAGCTATAAATATAGTAACATTGTAGAACAATACTGGTGTCAGAAGCTATCAAATAACACTTGCACTAATAGTACTTGCTCGATAATACTCGCTCAAAAAGTAAACATCAAATAGTGATCCATATAGTGAATAGCGATCCGTATAGTAATAGAGGATAGAGTAGAAATATTGATTCATTAGACACCACGCTAATTCCCATATATACATTTCCTTTACTATCACATGATCTACTTATTCAAAATGGGATCCACTGTGTTTGCTCTCTGGTGATCTGTGTTCAAACTACAGTGTCGGCAGCAACACTTTATTCCTATATGACAGGCTATTATAAAGCACTTGATGCGCAATATAAGATTTCTAATCAGAATCTGAATGAACCCTGGTTATGTGAATAAAGGGGCATCGTGCATAGAAAAAAGAAGAAAAAAGAACAAATAAGAAGAAAAGAAAAGGAAGAAAAAAGAACAAAGAAGAAAAGGAAGAAAAAAGAAGAAAAGGAAGAAAAAAGAAGAAAAGGAAGAAAAAAGAAGAAAAGGAAGAAAGAAGGATGAAAACAAAGAAAAGAAGAAAGAAGAAGAAAATAAGAAAGGAAGAAAAAAGAAAGAAAGAAAAAAGAAAGGAAGAAAAAAGAAGAAAACCATTATATATAACAGTAGATGTAACACAAAGCAACTTAAATTTAAGTTTTCATTCAGTATTTTTAAAAAATATGCCTTATAATCCCGAGTAATATTTTGAATAATGTATTGCTGCAATTATTCTGAAAAATTCTTTTTTTTTTTGTTAAATGAAAAGCTATTTGAAAAATTTGACTATTATAATAAAAGGCAAATTACTTTTTTCAAGAAAGTAAAGAGAGACATTTGCAAGATGATTTGATGGAATAAGTTAGACAGTATAAATTACACAAGGAAAAAAGTTTAGAAAAAATCCTTCTAAAGGAATAGAATTTAATTTATATCAATTTAAAAGAAAAGAGAATAAGTTTTATCTTTAAATAAAGAGAAAACCTAAACAAAAAAATACTATTCGCAAAAACAAATAAAAAAAATAAAAAAAAAACAAAATACAGGGATAACTTTTTTTTAATATCTAAACTAAACCACTATAAAATAATGTGTATTTTTTAAAGATGGCATACTAAAAAAAATTTCCTGACTCCTTTATCATTCAAATCACAGAGACAGTCACACACAAACTATTTATGAAGTTTATAAAAAAATCTAGGCAGAGTAATACGAAATAATTTGTATTATAAAAAGAGAAAAAAAAGATTTCTGCACATAATTTGTCACGCAAAAAGGCGACATGTGAGTACGAATTCCTTATCATCACAACAAATACGATCGTCTCTGCGGAGATTTCTGCAGGCAAAATACATTCTTTTTTATTTATTTATTTATTTTTTGTTTTTGGCTTCATTTTACGATTTCTTTTGACTGATTTTTTAAATTTTTCTTCTGTTTTCTCAGTGAATCATCAAATTGACTACAAGCACAAGTCACAGACAGTGTGCAGCTAAAGATTAACATCTTCGCTCATATTACCAAACTTTACCAACATTCCTTTTTGCATTTACCATTCAGACAGAGTTGGCATGGAAAATGAGGAAGGAAATGTTTGCAATTTCAAGTTTCATAAATTCCACCAAAACTCTATTGAAAAGCCATCAGGTGTTGTAATAAGAATAATAATTATTATTATCATCATCATTATTATATTATTATTATAGTAATAATCATTATTATAATGATAATAATAATAATATCATCATAATTATTATTATAACAATAATGATAATCATTATATTATTATAGTAATCATTATTATATTAATAACCATAATAATAATAATCATTATTATTATAGCAATACTAATATAAAAATTGTAACATTATAATATCAATCACCATCATTATTATAATAATAATAATAATATCAATAATAATAATTATAGCAATAATAATAATAATAATGATGATAATAATTATAATAATAATTACTATTAAATATACAAAATTCAGTACAGTATAGTTTAATATCTGCACTTGAAAATTATTTAATTTTTACGGGAAAGAAACTGCATGGAAATGGTATGAACATCACCCAGACCTGGTTACAGAGAAAGGACCTGTAATAATTTTATGGGACTTTACAATACACACAGACAGAACAATTAAAGCGAATAGCCCAGACATTGTAACCAAATACCACAAACACAAATCCTTATTGATATGGCAGTCCCTGCAGACTACAATCTATCTTTGAAGATCTTCAAGAAGCTGTCAAAATACAAGGACATTGAGATCAAAATCTCAAAAATGTGGTACATGAGAACATCAACAATTCCAGTTGTAGTTGGATCCCTCAGATTAATTGGAAAAGATTCCAGTGAACTCATTGAAAAAATACAAAAAATTATTCTCACGAGTATAACTCGCACCTTACGAAGGCACTTATCTATGTAAAATATGTCCAATTTTTTTTTTTTAAATTGCTCAGTGGAAAATGTCATTTCTGACCCAGAAAGAAATAAGTACACATCAGAAATCAAAGGAAATAACAACAACAATAATAATATCATAATTCTACTTGTTCCTTCATTTCTTAGCACTTACATTATGCCTTGTCATTACCTCAGATAAACAATGGACCATTCCTGTTTCTCTGAAAGGGTAGCCCTCTAATACTTTGCCTGTCCTCTGCTTTCTTATCCTCTTCTTTCTCTAAAGATGCTGTTTCGTTTTAGAGAAAGAAGAGGAGAAGAAAGACAGAAAGTAAAGGAAGATAGAGGGGTGACAATCCTTCCATGCATGTAATGTCTGCTTCAGAGAAATGGAAAAAAATTGTCAAGTCTTAATATTTTCATTTGTACCCTCTTACTTCTTTAATGTCATGTATTCATGCTAATAGCTTTTCTTGTAATATTTTTTAAAAGTTATTAAGCTCAAATATTTAACGAGGAAATTTCCATAAGTATTTTATAGTCAGGTTAGGAAGTTAAGATTGTAATGATTGGAGAAGCATCCTTTCAGGAGTCTGTTCCACAAAGTAACAGTTCTTACTTTCCTAATCTGATGTTTTAATTATTCCTGCCTTCTGCATGTTACCAGTTCTCTTTAATAGATTTTTAAACTTCTGTTTGTTTGTCCATTTCTGGGATAATGATAAAATAAATGAATAAATAAATGTAGTAGTAGTAGTAGTAGTAGAAGAAGAAACAGTAGTAGCAATATGACCCTCACCCTGTACCAATTATAGAAGGCCATGAATTTACTATTCTTTGGTTACTTCACTCTTCAAACTGACAAACATTAATTAAGTGATTGATTTGTCTTTTTATAGCTTATCAACCCTTTTTAGATTATTCAAACCAAAAATATATTTTGGATTATAAGAATAATTCTTTTTTATTTTTCTTTTAATAATTCTTTTGAAGATGAGAATGATTTTTTTCCAAATACGATCCTTACTATTTAGCCCACAGCTGGAGGGAAAAGAGATGGATTCATTCCTTTCCCAAGGCTATCAGTGCATAAATAAATGTTATGAACGCCACTGGAATTTGAACTTTGCTCTCTGATTTCTCATCCAAAGCCACTATCCATTACACTGCCAACACATTCACATAGTGACATACAAAAGCTGATAGATCAGACATTGTAAGTAAAATCTACAAACAAAACAAGAAAATGCTTTCTCACAGCTACGGCAGTCTGATGAGATATATTTATTACAGAAGATGACAAAGTAAGTAAACATAAGTAAATTAAAATTGAAAATAAAAATATGTCACCTAGTACTTTTATAACTGGAATAATCAGAGCCATGCATACGATTAAAAGGAGCAGGTAATGCTTAGAAGAAGCCTACTTAAAAAAGGTTAAAAAAAAATTGCACTGTGTGAAACTGCTCATCTCCTCAGGAGATTATTATCAATGTAAACAAAATATGAACACTGTAGATGTTAAGCATCAATTAATATCAGAATATGGGTAAACAGAATGTATGTATTTACTATCTTGCCTTATCCCCAGATCTTAGGTAATGACATGGTAAGGGACTAGTCCTGGGTATGACAAACTACACCTGGCAGCAAGGCCTCAGACTGGGAGATTGGAGGTTTTGATGAGTGTAGAAACACTTCTTAATTGCTGTTGTTTCCAGATCCACCCTGACCCAGGGTGGTAGCACTTATTAGGGTCCCAGCTATGTGGAAAAAGTGAACTCCCAAACAAAACACTATAAAAGTTTAAAAATACCTATTTATAGTAAAAATTAGCAATACATTTTATTTGTAGTTGAAGGCACACAATTGTACTCAAAATATATTTAGTTGAAGCCATAAAAATATGTTCAAAATATTTAAATGTCAGCTTTAAATAACTCACAGATGTTGATATGCCACTAAACAAAATCAGCCAACTGTATTGAATAGAAAGCAAAAGGTTTATCTGTTTGATTTGTCTTTTATGGTTTATCAGTCATTTGCAGGTTATTTAAAGCCAGTAATAATAAAACAAACATATTGCATGGTTAGATTCAGAAATCTGGTTTTTCAATTTCAGTTCAAGTGATTTGGCACAATTAATGGTCGCAACTATCAATAGTTGCAACGTCACATTTTTAGATATCTCCTTGCCACCAACAGAAATGTTCCTCCCCCACAGAGATGTAGGATGTGATACAAGACAACATTCAATCATTGTACATACCACCAACTTTTAACTACTCCCTCCTATTCCAAAAGTGATATTTATTTATTGGAGTTTACTACATAATACTTATATTACCTAGCAGTCCCCCATGTAAGTACTGATCAGGCTAAATGCTGCTTAACTCCAGTGATCAAATAAAAACTGATGCTTTCAGCATCATCTGACTGTAAACCTAAATCTACTTCTTCTTCTATGTGGTGTGTCCTCTGGAGAAAAAAAAATGCAATGAATTGCTCTCCTGGAGGTTAGCATCAGCCATGCTGATGAAAGGCAAAAATACTTAATAATAATTGTTAACTAAAAGATAGCTGTTTTTTTTTGTTTTTGTTTTTTTTTTTTTTGGAGGAATTAAAATTTACAAACCATTTCTTGCTCCAGTTAACAACAAATTGTAAGTCAATTTTTAGATCAACTGCCTTTCTTGAACCAATCAGGTTTACTATTTAAACAGGAGTAAATAGTTGTGTCATCAGCATAGATACCAAGTTGAGAACTGATGACATCAGGAATGTCATTGATGAAAATTAAAAGAGGGAGTTGTGAAAAGCCATGATCATCCAATCCCTGAAGGGACATGGCACATAGAAGAATTACAAAGAGTGTTGTACTGGTTCTGATGTATTTTGAGAATGGATATAGCAAGGCAACAAAGCCAGTAAGGTTCAAGGAGTTACTGAGTGCAAGCAACAGATAATAATTTTTAACGAGAATAGGTACTATAAAACAGTCAAAAAGTGATAGCTGAAACATTTAACTGACGTAAAGAAAGAAGGTTTATAGAAATCAACACCCACATGACATACTGAAAACAAGTGAAACAGATCTACGTGATAAGTTTGATCAAATGAATGGCAGAAGTATCATAAAGACAAAAGCAAACAGGTCATAAAGGAGGACGTATTATTGGGAGCAATGAAATCAGGAAGCTGTGGAGAGGCATGATTATTTTGAGAAGGCATGACACACAAAGAGATGAGAATGTATGTCTTTCCACTATGGATCATTTCTCTAAATGATACTTTTCTATTGCATTAACAAAACAAAACAAAGGAGAGAGAGCCTCATCATGCAAAATGTTTCTGTTACAATATAAAGAATAAAAAAATTGAATCTTGCTTGAATTAAAAAATATTTTATCATATCTATCAGCAGGAAATTTGATTGGTTAAAGGAAAACCTATGACACATAATGTAGCTGTTTGAGATAACCAATTGTGATGAAATATTTGATCAGGTTTCTGTGTCTCATGATGATAAACAAATGAAACTGTTGACGACTCACTAAGGGTGACCAAACAATCTGGCCAGATCTGGTCTGATGTAACAATGAAAGAATTGTCTGTAAGAAAAAACTTCCTCAATTCTTTATGAAACTGTTCAGAATTAATTTTTAAAGCCAGTCAAGGTTATTTTGATTCTTTTTGTATGAATAATTTGACACGCAGGCCTCACAATTTGCTAGCTATTAAGTGGGGCATAAATGTGTGTGTGTACACACATATATATAAAGGAAAAACACACACACACACACACACATATATATATATATATATATATATATATATATATATATATATATATATATATATAAAATGGATTTTTATAAATCTGACAGATTTTTTATCAATTTAAATATTATTAGTGGATACTTTTATTTGAGTAGGTGATCATATATATATATATATATATATATATAAGTTGTTAAAGGTTTCCTACTCAAGAAAACAAATTCATCTTTATTAAGATTAATCGAACATTCAGCCCAATAGGTGAAAATAAATAAATATACTGTTTAATATACAAATGGTGTGCCTACTCAAACACAAGTAGTCTCTAATAATGTTTAAAGTGTCATGTAAATTACACAAAAATTAAAATAACACTGATATCTCCTTTTAACAGATATATTTACCAAAATTACACAAAAATATTAATTGAAATACTAAAGAGTAAATTTATTTAATGAAAATCGCCATTGGCTTCAACCACAGCTTCAGAAACTCTTACAACCCTTCTAGAAGGTCTCCTTGTTTAAGTTGGTGAATGCTGCCATAATCCTTGCCTTCAGTTCATCTTTGGTGTTACAAGGAGTTTTTTAGTATCGTCTATGCCCCACACATAATAATCAATAAACTATTTTTAATAGCTCAGATACATATCTATATGTTTCTATAATTCTACATCGATATCCACAAACCTATATTAACAAACTACAAATACACACATAAACACATTTAATAATATTAACAATAATCAATAACCAATAATTAAGTAATCAATAATAAATAATGCGCAAAAAAAGTTAATAAACAATACTATAAAATAGCTAAAAATAACTGCATTCAAATCCACAATTATTTTAACTCAAATAGCCTCTAGAATAATTTGTATAACCATCACTGTAACACAATAACCATTATGATAATACAATGGATCTGGCTACCCATAATGCACCACTGACTAGTACTCATAGTTGAGCCAAAACATGACACATGGCCTGAAGATTGTGTTCAAGCATGAAACAGACTGTCGCCACTTAGTTTTGACCTCATTGTCCACTTTTATATTTACATATGCTCTACCCCTGATATTGCTATTAAGCCCTTTTACCCAGAAAGATAACATACCTTAAGACTATATCTTCATCATATATACATGTTATCGTGAACATGTGACTTATGACTGACTTTATACCCAAAACCACAAATTGGTATGTCTGGTCACAACTGCTCTGTGTCTGATAGTGTCAGTGTTTCCCAGATTTGGGCATGACAATTTCTGCCCCAGCTTCTCAAAGCACTAACAGGCCCTCATCTGACTCAAGCTCAGTTTTAAAGCAGCCTCAACACACTTTTCCCCAAGTCTGTGTCCGAGATTTTTCTTTAAAATACCCTCAAGATGCCTACTCTTCAACCTGCCAAGAAGGAAAGTAAGCCTACTGATCTCAACACAGAAATGATGGTGATTAAAGAGTAAAGAGGAGGAATTAGTAAAGAAAAGTGAATGTGATATCATGTGATCTGAAGTTATCACACACTAGCATGTTGATGATTTTAAAGAACAGAAAAAGAAATTGTAAGGTTGTGAAAGGTTCTACACCAAAATGTGATAAAGTTATAATGAAGCAATGGACCGAGCCCATCCACATCCATATCATGAAATTTATGAGGAGAAAATGAAACAATCAATTCAGACAAAGCTCAACATATTTGTGAAGAAAAACCCAACCGGCTACACTGAGATGTTTTGCATTTGTATATATCGTGCTGTTGTGGAAATAATGTTTTGTTCTTTTTGGACCTGTATTTTGTTTGATTTTTTTTTTTTTTGTATGTTTAGCACATAGTAAAACAATTGTAATGTAGTATGCAGTGTTTCACATAAAAATAGGAAACAAAACACTGTGTCAAGAGACGGTACAAATAGCATCAAATGTAAAGAAATCGCAAAAATTGTAAAAAAAATACAATAATGCCTAAAGAAATATAAAAAGATTGCCAAATTAATTACAGGCCAACTCATGACTACACTGATTTACGATCTGACATTTGTAACCGATCATGATCATAAGTCTTGGATGATATATATATATATATATATATATATATATATATATATATATATATATATATATATATATATGTATGTATGTATGTGTGTGTGTGTGTATGTATGTGTGAGGAAATGTGAGCTTATCTGATGACATGGAAGGGCAATCCGAAAAACGTCAAGACCACCTCCACCTGTTCTTTGTTAAGAGAACATTGCTACATATGTAAACACTACAGTCTTGACACTGAAATTGAATGACAATTGGATATACATGTATGCTTGAACACATGAATGTGTATCCGTACCTAACCTCAGATTATTTATATGGGTGTGTTTGTATGATATATATACCTGTTTGTATGATTATATGCCTGTAGGTATGTGTGTCTATGTATGTGAGAATGTCATCCCAAATATACACGGAGGGAAATTCTCCCCTCCACCACACACAAATAATCAAACACAAATAAGCATAAATAGATCCCCTTTTTAAAATAAACCAGTTTGTCTGATGATCACAAAAGCTTGAAACCCAGGGTTACAAACTAATATCTATACAACTGAATATATGAATAAGTGTGTGAATATACAGCACAGAGACGCATATCTAGAAAAAAAAATGTGTTCCACAGCAAGGATTGAACCTGCATCTCCCTGTGTAGGGAAAATAACTGTTTGATCCAGTGTGCTTTGATGATGGTCACTAAATTGCTGATACATGCTGAAAAGTAGACAGCGCCTACGAAATTCTAGACTGACAAATTTTACTCACATTAATTCTATATATATATATACACACACACACACATATATATATATATATATATATATATATATATATATATATATATATATATATATATATATATATATATACGCTATTTATCTTGAGGTTCTTGACACAATCCAATGAAGGATCTGCAATGTAATTAATACTGTCTTAGCATCTTGACTTCAGTCACTTTCTCACAAACATGATGTGGCTTCCCTCTGTCTTTCCTACAAATATTTTAATGGGAACTACTCTGACAAGCTTTTTTTTCCCCTGTGCCCTGACAAAATGAATTTAAATGTGTTACAAGATTGGCATCATGTGTGTGGATCACTAAGTTGATACGCTGACATTTACCAACTGTACTTTGATCTAAACATTTAGACAAAATCTTATCCATTGAACCCTGTATACACACACACACAAGATTTTTTTTTGTTGTAAAAAGCACAGATAATGTACATTTTAACAATTGTTAAGTCATTATTTCCATATTTTATAAGTCAACAGAGTTCTTTGATGCACATATATATATATATATATATATATATATATATACACACACACAATATAAAATAATGAGAGTATGACTCAGAGTTTCATGCACTTACCAATCATCAGGTACAAATAAACTGGCCGTTATTGAGTTTAAAATTTTTTTTAATTCAGTTATTTTAAGGTTTTAAATTAAGATATTTTCAACTATATAACACTCAGTTCATTTATACCTGATGATTGCCTAGTGCATGAAACTGCAAATTGTACTGTCAGTGAGGGGTATTATGTATATTTATTGATATATATTTAATAGCTCTGTTACATTGAGCACTGTTTTATTTACACCTAAGGATATATATATGTATATGTATGTGAATACTTGCATGTATATTTATTTATATTTATTTGATTATATATATTACTGACTATACATAATATCCCATGTAATAGCACAAATTCACTAATATATACTTAATAGCTCTGTTATATAATAGTGAGCACTGTTTTATAACACCTGAGAAAAAAATATATATGTACGTGCAAGTATATGTGCATATGTTTTTATCATACCCATATATAACACATAATAATAAAATTAAAAAGATGCAATTGAAAAAGGTTGTTGGATTTTAAGTAAAGATTTTAACTCAACAACTCACATATATTTATATTCTTTTGCTAACTGAAAAAAAAAAGGAAAACTGGTTTGACAAAATTATAGACATTCAATAGAGGCAGGAAAGAAATATTAGTTATTTCGAAATGTTACAACCATTTGCTTTAGGCACTGAAGACAATATAAGATTAGAATATGACATTATCAGAGTGGAACTTGGGGTGAAAAATAAGAGAAAGGTTAGGCACAGAAATCTTGTGAGCAGGGTGCAGTGTGGTGGCGGATCAGGGAGTAACCATTTCTAGAACCATAGATAATCTATTGTGTCGGCTGGCTAACCAAACACCCCCACCAATTGTCTCTTCTCCTTCTATTACACAAACACCAATACTCTTGACACAATGTTTTCCCTGCTTATCATCCAGACAACAAAATGACCAATGCTAGGGACAGGGTGGGGAGACAAAAAAAAGAAAAAAGAAAAAAAAGAAAGCCAACTTAGCTTTGCACAAATAGAGTCTGATGGCTTTCAACTCACAGACATAGAAGAGAACCAATAGCCAACAGGTGTCAATGGTGAACAAGAACAAAAACAAAATTACTAAAATGTGCTATTTTTATTGTCAGACAATTCCTACTGGCATTTGCGAATGAAGACGAATATCATGTAAATAGAGTGAAGTGTGCAATGTTTTCAGACAGGATTTAATATTCAAGATAGGTCAAGACAGATGCATACTGAAATATTTCTTTCTCATTGTATATCGATAGATAGAGACACCTATAAATTTTGTATATATATGTATGTGTGTTTGTTTGTAGGATGTATAATAGTATCCTAAACGAAACAGAAGATTATAAGAAAAAGTGAAAAAGCTGATTTAAATGGCTCTCTCTCTCATATACATACATATATATATATATATATATATATAATATTATAAATTAATTGATTTAAAATATGGTTTTTCTGCTACACAGTTCTAACCATGTTTTAAAAATGGAAGCTCCAAATTTAATTTTGTAATTAAATTAAAGACATTAGTTCCATTTCATCCTCAAGCAAATTTTGGAGTAACTGGATTATATATCTTACTGTTCTTTCTTTTTATTTATATATATATATATATATATATATACACACACACATACACACACAGATAATAATCCATTAGTATATAATCCAAGTGAATCCTAATAATATAAAATATTAAAACTGATCCAAAAAAAAAAAAAAAAAAAAGCTCAAGGTATTTATTTTAACAGAGCATATAAATTACATAGAATAGAAATCCAAAATTACCTCATTCGAATAGCTATTTCAACCAACAAGAAGACCTATGTTGGTATTGTCAACTCAGAAGTGTTAAGGAATAGAATAGAAACTTAAAATTTAAACATTCAAAAAATAAAAAAGAAGAATTTTTTTTTTAAATGCTTAAATTTTACATTGCTATTTTATTCCTTCACACTTCTGTGTTGATATTGCCAACATAGGTCTTCTTGTTGGTTGAAATAGCTATTCGAATGAGGTAATTTGGGATTTTGGATATTCTATGTAATATAAGATTAATGCGAGTAAAAGTATGTCACTTAGCTGATTAATGTTACTTTCAGCATATGTAACAAAATTCAAATAACTACAATATATATGTAACAGGACAATATGAATGAAGATAAACAAGTGTTGCGCTTGAATCTTACCAAAATATAAATTTGCATCCTGGAGGTTTTCAAATATCTTCATTTCTGACTGAATTATTCCTATTCCAAGCCAGCATACATTACTATAAGAATGTTAAAAATTAAAAGAAAAGGGTTCAATTCATAACCTGTTATTTAAAAAGGAGGAAAATTTTCATATCATTTACACAATTTCATTTTTAGACATTAAATTATGTCACTTAGCATCTGCCATAATATAACTAGACTTTTCAGTTAACCTGATAAATATATACGAGCATCATTTATTTTTTTGAAAAACACATGACATTTCTGATTTTCTTTATAAATACTTATTGCCAAATAAAATTTGCTTTACATCAGAGGACAAAATGCGTCGGTTAAGAAAAGCTTTCCTTTTATTCATGTAAATCCCAATGTATTTTCCTTATATGCAGGTTTGTCATTCATTGACCTAAAGAAGCTGGAACCAATAGAAGTAGGTGAAACATGTCATTTATAGATTTTCCCCTTTGTCTTATCATCTCCACATACACACAAACCTTGTGTGTGTGTGTGTATGTATATATATATATATATATATATATATATATATATATATATATATAAAAGAAAGAACAGTAAGATATATAATCCGGTGTTCTTATTGAAATTTTTTTTTTTTTTTTTAAAAAAACAGTGCTCAATGTAAATTTACAGAGCATAAGTAAAATGGAAATTAATAAGAAAAGCTAGAATATGTAGGTCATTAAATGACCCATGTCCTTTGTGCATACATGAGAAACTATATATTACTAAGTTTATAAAAAATAAAAATTTACTGAATCAGAGAAATGAAAAAGCTATTTTTTGCAGTCATTGTCAAAAATTTTCCTGAAATATTTAAAAATAAAATTAAAAAAATGCGAGTTGGTAATATACATACTTATATTTGATATGAAAAAATAATTTTATATAATGTAAGTAATTCTACTACATATACTTGTTTTAAAGAGAAATATAGTCTATTAATAATTAAGAGTGAAAATATTTTAAAATTGTAGTTAAATAAAACATATTCTAACCTAAACATCCCCCCAAAAATCTAAGTATACATGTAGGAAAAAATTTTGAAAGAATTTTTGCCATTAACAATAAAATTTAAAAAAAAAACCCAGACGACATGCATTTAATGGATGTCAGAATTCATTGAAAAATACATCCCTATTCTCCCTAAACTTCACCCCTTTTTTGAACGTAACTAATAACTGATACAACAAAAGTTAATAAAAATGAACACGCTACCACCCCTTGTCTGAATGATTGGATTTCTCTGTATCCTTGGAAATAGTGAATTATGAATTTTTGTGTGCGTTTAAAACTCAGTAAATTTAAAAATAAGTTACTCCAATATTCACTTGAAGATGAAGTGGAACTAATGTTTTTAATTTAATTACAAAATTAAATTTGAAGTTTTTAGCTTCCATTTTTCAAACATGGTTATTACTGTGTAGCGAAAAAAAACATATTTTAAACCAGTTAATTTATAATATATATCTCATTTCACCCCAAGCAAGGCAGGAGTGCCACTAGTATGAAGTGAGTTACAGAAAGTGAATGTGAGAGAAAAGACTGAGTATAGTGGGGGATTGAGGAAAGGAAAAAAGATGAACAGAATTCAATAAGACAGAAGATGGCAATTGACGTTACATTTAAATATTTGAAGATTCTAGTTTTCAGGCAAGCAAGTAAATGAAAGGGAGTTCCACAGGTGGGAAGTGTGAGAAAAAGAAACTCTTGGAGTAGAACTGGTGGTTGCATTTAGCTATTTCAATAGTAAAACAGTGGGACCTTGTTGCCAATCTAGTAGCGTGCTTAAATTCACCAAGTCAGGGCACCAGGGAAAAAAGCTTGTTAGAGCAGTTGCCATGAAAATATTTGTAGAAAAGACAGAGGGAAGTCACATTTTGTCAGTGAGAAAGTGACTAAAGTCGAGAGGCCAAGTCAGGATCAATTACATTGCATATCCTTCTTTGAATTTTGTCAAGAAGGTGTATAGCAGGAGCACCAGACCAGATATGGCAACAGTATTCAATGCACAGACGAATGGTAGATTTGTAAATGGACTCTGACAATAAAAACCTTCTGGCACAAAATAATGAACCAACTTTCCTTGCGGTAGATGCAGCTATTGGTTCAATGTAGTCATTCCACTTCAAGTCAG
The DNA here is from genome assembly GCA_963932145.1 of Acanthosepion lycidas. Classification (NCBI taxonomy): domain Eukaryota; kingdom Metazoa; phylum Mollusca; class Cephalopoda; order Sepiida; family Sepiidae; genus Acanthosepion; species Acanthosepion lycidas. Next base: position 83,239,216 of record OZ010602.1, on the reverse strand, counting down.
TTGAATTTGTGAGGCCAAGAAGGCACAGTGTGTCGCTCTTCAGGAGTCTAGCATCAGCCATGCCGATTGCAGGCAGGAAAGTTTCTCTATGGTGGTTAAATGAGAGCAGTTTTATTTTGGAGGCATTAGAATTTCCTGCCTCAGTTAACCACTGATTGGAGGTCCTTTTCAAGAGCAGTCTCCAGGTTAGCTTTGTCAGCTCCGATAGTTTTGCTATTGAGACAGGAGTAAATGGTAGTGTTATCTGTATACCATTTACTCCTACCTCAATAGTAAATCCATATCAGCTGACAAAATTAACCTGGTCACTGCTCTTGAAAAGGACATTTTATATATATATATATATATATATATATATATATATATATATATATATACACACACACACACACACAGTGACGTACAGTGGTTTGGTGCTACCCATGACCAACTCTTTTATTGTGTGCCCCTAAAACTCAAGTAGGGGGTGCCTGTAGGGACTAGTACTGAGAAATGTGAGAAAGGGAGACATTTTAAATATGTAAAAACAGGTGAAACAAACACTTTATTCAAATTAAATATAAACTAAATTTTTATTTCACTCTTTGATTAGATGCCCTCCTGATATGGTTACTCAGGGCTGTCACACCATCTACCCACCGCCCCAATTTCTATATTCACACATACTAAATACATAACACTGCACACAGTCAATTCATATGGCCCCATTGTCTATATCTAAAATGATAATAAATGGCCGGCTGCTGCTCGTTTCTGACCTCATGGTGATTTGAGACTTTATGCTAGCACAAACATCAACAGCATATAAATGGTTTTATTCACCCAATTTCACTCAAGTCTTGAATCAACCAATGGCATGATTTTCAGGAACTTTCCAAAGGTTCCATGCACTGGAATCACCCGCCCTAGATAGATAACATCAAAAAGTCACCTTGATTCACCTAGACCAGCGCTTCTTAAACTTTTTTTTATTCAGGACCCTATTTTTCATCTTAAGATTTTTTTGGGGACCCCAGGTATTAACCAACTACACTGAAAATATGTTTTCACTGCACTAGTTGCAACGTTGCCACATATGCATTTTATTACTGCAGTGCTCGTTTGGGGCATCACGTTAAATATTGTGCATTTTTGAAATAACACATAAACTGAAATTCAAGTGTTTGATTTTAATTTTGGCGACCCCAGCATTTCACTCTGTGATCCCATTCATGGTTGCAACCCATAGTTTATATAATGAAATGGATTGTCTGACAATTATTTAATATATTTTCTGTTTATGCATTATTTTTATAGATATAATTTATTTAAGTAAATGCTTGATAGAGTAACCAGTCTAGAAGAAAAACTAAATTCAAAACTAGCCTAAAGAGAGATGTGCTAGCTTGCCCAAGATACATTGCCACTACTACAGCTGCAGTACATATATTTCCCTTACAACCCAAGTGGCTCACAGGATTGATTGTGACAATATATACATATATGAAAGCATATACACATTTTGAAAGAGTTAAAGTATCAACCTCTACAAATGTGTGTTCGAATATGTCACCTAGAGCAGCTTTCACTCTGGACGCTATGCAAAAATGGTTAGTGTTCATTGCAGGATTCTACCACATACATAGGGGTTGGTACTGCATCTTGATTGCAGAGAAAATTTACATAAAGAAAATATGAACGTGAAGGCACTTTATTGCATATCACATAGTGACTTTGGCCTATACTGTTAACATCAGACTCCTGGTTCCTTAGTGACTGTCTTCAGTCATTAGCAACAGACTTCAGTGGTTAAGTATCTTCAGTGAATGCCTAGTGAAAATATGCAAGAGACAGGCAAATAAGCACTAACTCAGGGGAAGCTTCTGCTCTGGAGATGAATTGATGGTGGTTTATATAGCATTGGAATAGTTAAAAAAAAAACTGTTGGTTGAAGCTGTGCAGATTATTTCTGATTGGTCAGAAAATATATCTTTTCTGGAAGTGGATACATGGGGCCAGCCTAAAATTGAGCCAGTTTGTGGCATCTGAACTGTGACTGTTAAGGTGACCAATTCCATTTTGGTTAAAGAGTGTAAGTTCTAACAGGCTATGGCACACATGTTCACAGATATCTAAGAATTTATTATAGTAATAAACGTCTTTTTTTCCCTTGATAGATATTATATATAGGATATTTTTGGCAATTTTCCAAACTGTCACCTTAAATACCAGTTTTGAATTCTCTTATTTTGTTAACATGATAAAATTATGATTAATGAACTTTTAATATTTATATAATCAGCCCCAATTATCAATGCTTGTGTTGTATACAATATTTCATTTTTCAATTTTTAGTAAAATATTTTAAATATCAATTGCAAAGATTGATTGATTTTCATACGGTTTAGTAACCCTTTGCAGGTTATTTAAAAACAGAAAATATTTTTAGATTTTAGTATTATTTTTTTGGAGATAATAATGGTTTAGTGATACAAGTCTTACTAATTAATCCATAACTGAGTGAAAAAAGTGGATTTATACCTTAACCAAGGGTATTTACATGTAATATAACAAACCCAAATTGGAATTGGAACTCAGCTCTCCGATTAACAATTCTAAGCCATTATCCACTACAACACCCACACATCCAAGCTTACAGTACCTGGTATTTCCAAGCAGTTACTCATTTCAGTACTGACCAGGCTCAATGTTGCTTAACTTTGGTGATCATATGTGATATGGCTGTAAGCCCAGTGGGAAAGAGCCCATTCATTATATTTTATCAGGATAAATAATTTTGTAAGATAAAAAATTAATTATTAATAATTTTTATTTTCCTCCATGTATTCTATTTTAAATGTCCTATTATTTCATTTCTTAGGATAAATTGCGAACAAGCAACATTAGTAGAGTAGTCTAAACAGAGAAGGCCTGTTTCCATATAACACTTCTATGACAGTTTTATGCACAAGCACAAAGTACGTGGAAAAACTAAGTGAAAGACAGTTGAAAGATAAAAGTTGAAAAAAGAAACAAGAAAAATATCAATGGAACTCGATGCTTCTTCTGTTTGAAGATCAATATATAGCATGGTGCTGATACTTTCTACAAAGTGATTAATGAATTTACTAAAAGAAAACAGAGAATTGAATTAATTTACAAATTAGTAAGTTTTAAAAAATTATGTGTTGATTTTATTATTTTCTCAGATTTCTCTCATAACCGTTAACGACTATCATGGGTTTCATGTCCAAGTTTCAAAGTCACTCATTGCTACAGCTTAAACACACTTGATGGCTTCTTAATTTTAATGCCTCCAAAACTAAACTTCTCTCCATTAATCATTTGAGAGACCCCTCTCTGCCTTCCATCAGCATGGTTGATGCTATTCTCCAGGAAAGTGACTTGTACCTTCTCAGGTTAATGTTCTCTACTGAGATGAAGTGGAAAAACTATAATAAATCCATTGCTAGGTCAGCTGCTAAGGAAGTTGGATCACTGTGTCATGTGAGACAACTTTTCTCTCCAGAATCTATCTTACATATCTATAAGTCTATCATTCATCCATGTTTAGAATATTATTGCCACATATGGTCTGGTGTCCCTGCTATTTACCTTGATGAGATAGATCAGGAGAAGAATCAGCAATATTATTGGTCCTGGTCTGGCAGCTCAACTTCAGTCAGTTTCCCACTGCCATAAGATAGCCTTTCTGTACCTTTTCTATAAATACTTTTATGGTGATTGTTCAGATGTGCTCTTCGATATAGCACCTAGTCTTTTTGAATTTAAGCACAGTACTAGACTGACGTCAAGGTCTCATCAATTTAAAGTTGATTTGGCAAGATGTAACTGTAAATTTTACATTAACAGTTTTTTTACTCACACTTCTTGCTTGTGGAGCTCCATATTGGCTCTATGCTTTCCAGCCAACTTTAATCTGCAAACATTTAAATGCAATATCAATCGTTATCTACTGTCCACCTGATTACTCTTTCCTCTTCCCACTCATTATTAATGTTTCTGTTCCTAATTCTTCCACACCCTGTAACTCCTTGTGTTTTAGTGGTTTTACTACCTTGCTTGGAGTAATACTGATTAAAAAAAAAAAAAAAAAAAAAGAAGCTAATCGTCTGGTCACATATCTTTGCATTTTATATTCAAGAAGGAAAAACAGTGAAACATAGAAGGTAAAAATAGAAACTTTAAACTGAGACACAAGATTACAGCACAAATTATAAGAGGGATGGTATCACAGCTGGTAAGTGTGTGTGTGCTTGGGTTACTGGAGATGGAAAAAAAAAAGATTTAGAAGGGACAGATATGTTGAATATTTTCAAACCTTATATGAGGCTGTGAGTAAATAGCCATTTGAGAAGCAAAAAAAACCAAAACAATACTGATCACCAATATCTAACAAAAGGTAAATCAGTGTGAAAATAAAATGAAAGCTTCTCAACAGTTAAGAGGAAAAGGTTACAGATGAATAGATGGACAGATTAAGATGAAGGCAAAGAAAAACTGTGGAAGCCACAATGCTACAGAATTAAGGTCAACATGACCTACTTTAGAATAACAATGTATGATTTAGTTAAAGCCCATATGTTTGTTCAAGTACAAATAAATTTCTGTCTATAATACTCTGTATGCAACATCTAAATCTTTTCTCTCTCATATGTGTGTGTGTGTGTGCATACACATATATACACACACACAAATAAAATTAAATCATTTCAATAGTCAAGCCTATGTGTCACCATTATATCTCAAGTTATTTAAAAGGACACACTATGTGCCATATTCCTTCAAGATATGGCTGATCATGGCTTTCCACAGCTTCTTGTCTTATTATTCTCAGTAATGCTTCATCTTTTATGGCACCATTGTCTTCCTGGTACTTGTTCCTTCATCTGTTTGCTCAAACAATTCAAGCAGTTTATATCTCATTTCCTCCAATCACGGTCCTCCACATCTTCCTCTTTTGTTGCTTTCGTTATTATCTCTTTACTATCAATCTTTGTGATACTTGTTCCTCCATACATTTAATCAAGTGGGTAATATAACTTTCCCTCTAATTACGGTCCTCCACAGCTTCCTGGATTTTGATGCTATCAGCAATATTTCCTCCTTATAACCCCACTGTCTCTGTAGTACATGCTCCTCCATACATTTGCTCAAACTTGTCAAATAGGTTATATTTCTTTCTCACTAATTACAATCCTCTGCAGCTTCCTCCATACATTTCCTCAAACTAGTCAAGAAGGCTGCTTAATTATTTTCTCTGCATTTCTTGCCTTTGATGTGCCCTGAAAGTGTTAAATTCTCCAAAGATACTTTCCTTATTATGTCATAACAATTTCATTACTTTCTCATTGTTTTGTAGTTCTTATTCTCCTTGTAAATTCACCATTTACTGCATACTACATCCATTCTTAACATTTGTTAGTAGAATGACATTGCAATCATGTCAAGATTATGTTTTTTCATTTGTGATGAAATTGTCCAGCCCTTTGCAGCAATTGATAAGATTAAACATTACAAAGAAGTCTTGCAATCTTATTTTTTGTTTATAAATAGAATCAAAAGTTCTTGTTTTTTTTTGTTTTTTTTTCAAAAGTAGTGTTTTCTGTTTGTCTTCACTATTTGCCCATAGCTGGGACCCACCAACAGGTGCTACCACTCTGGGTCAGGATGGACCCGAGAAGAATAGCAATTAATAGGTGTGTGCCATGTTGGCAATTTTTAAGTATTACATCTTCACAAACTTTAATTTAAGATGTCATGTTATTTTTCTCATGCTCAAATTCTACCCAGAAAGCAGAAAAATGGTTTAAAATGTAGAAAAAGTTAAGGTATTAAACAAAGACCTGTTCTTGGCTTTCAACCAAACTTTATATATATACATATATATTTTAAAGTTGAATTAACCTATGAATCACTTGATGAATGTTATATTCCTTGTTTTTAATAACTACAAGCTGTATAAGGTCTTTTTTTTAAATCTGTAAGTACTTTCAACTGTACATTCAGTCATCCTCAGACATAGAAATTTTTTTGTTTTTAGTAAAATCCAGATAGCATCAGAATCATATATATATATATATATATATATATATATATATATATATATATAGAGAGAGAGAGAGAGAGAGAGAGAGAGAGGTATGACTGATTAAATAAATTACAAACTTTATGCCTACTTTTTTTACCATAATCCTTTCATATTCATTAATATTTTTTCTATATATTACAATTAAATAAGGCAAGAAATGCACTGTAACAGTGGGAATCACTTTTATTTCCCAAGTACTTTCCATCTCTTTCTGAGATCATCATCAGGAATGCAAAAACTATGTGTAGCTATCCATTACTGAATTTTTTCTTTTGTGTTTAAATTCAGTAATGGATAGCAAAAGTGATTCTAACTGTTACAATGCATTTCTTGCCTTATTTAATTGCAGTATATGGAAGAATATTCATGAATATCAAAGAATTATAATAAAAATAAGCAAGCATAATGTTTGTCATTTATTCAATCAGACATGCCTAAAAGAGAATTTGCTGCCTAAATACACAAAATTATATATATATAAGCGTGAAAACCAGGGTTACAAACTAATATCCATACAACAGAATATATATATATATATATATATATATATATATATATATATATATATATATATATATATATATTCTTGCTTGCACAAAAAAGACAGACCAGACTTGTTATTAAAAATGGTTGCTATAATTTTGCACACCCAACGATTTTTTTTTTTTTGTGCAATTGATTTTGCTGAGAAAAATTATTGTCTGTGTGTAAACGTAAATTTGAATGGAATCAAGGAAAAAAAAAAAAGGGAGGAAAAAAGAAAAATCAAATCGACAGACAAATGTTGGGCATAAAATTAATGCCAATAAATCTTTTCTTAATTAGTTTAAATCTCTTTGCTTCAAGACAGAAGCAAATATCACAAATTATAGAGGAAAAGAGATTCAGATAATGCAATTTAAAAATTTTAGCAACCCATCCCCATCCATTTCCATGTACACAAATAAACACATTAACATTCATATCTATAAATATATACAGTTAGGTATTGATATTGAGCTTCAACACACACACACACAAACAAACACACAAGCACACGCACAGAAGTTGTTCCACGGACATTTTTTAAAATTTTTATTTGCTTTATCATTGTCATCATCATCATCATCATTGTTGTCGACCATTTTTTCAGGCAAAGTTGAGCATTTCCCTTCATGGTAGATGGGTTCTTGTATAAAGATAAAAATGAGACTTCTATTTCAAATATGAGTATCCACTATAATAATATCTAAAATAATAATATGTCAAATTAAAATGAATCCATTAATTCTTTAAAAATTTATATAAATACTGGGTGCGGCAGAAATACCTCTCACACAATGGTAAGACATTAGTAACAATGGTGTCTTCATCTAGATAATTTTATGTAGGGGGTATTTCTGTTGCATGTTGTATTTATATCAATTTTCAAAGAATTAATGGATTTATTTTTAATCTGACATATGCTGGAACTATTTAACTCATTAGCACATGTTGTCCAAGTTTTTAGAAATTTAAAATCCACCAGGCCTAAGATTACCATTAGGTAAAAAGAGTTAAACTTTTAAAGATAATTCATGTAGTAATGGGTCAATTTCATTATTATTATTGAATATATAATGAAACCTTTCATCAAGAGAAACTCCATCTTGTCAAAACTGAGCAAGTAAATTAATTTTGAAAAAGGAATGCAACCATCAATTTTAGGCATTTTGAATCCCAAGGGTGGATCCAACCTTTTGGCCTATAGTGTGTGTGTGTGTGTATATATATATATATATATATATATATATATATATATATATATGAAGAAAAATAGTATTAAGGTGTGCTATATTTATGGGATAAAGTGCTCAATATCAGAGATAGAGCGTGAGTAAACATAAAAGTGAAAATTGAAGTCAACACTTAGAGGTGACTGGCTGTTTCATGCTAGACGCAGTCATGGCCTGACGATTGCTTCTAGCATGAAACAGTCTGTCGCCTCTAAATGTTGACTTCAATGTTCACTTATATATATATATATATGTAAAATAGATAGTAAAACAAGGGAAAATGTAAGGGTACCAATATGATCAGTACGAAAAACATTTATTAAATATTAATTATTAACCACATGACAGAAATGAAGCATAGAAATTAAGGTTCTAAGTCCGGAATTTTTAGGAACATCTGTGTCCTTCATTAATGGTGTGAGAAATAAACATGAAACAAGGAAGACTTACCAAGTTGTCCTTGTGGCTTGTGTGATATATATATATATAAGTGGATGCTGAAGTCAACACCCAGAGGCCTCTGGGTGTTGATCTCATTGTCCACTTTTATATTTACATATGCTCTATCCATGATATCGTGCACTTTATCCCTATAAATATACCATACCTCAAAACTAAATTTTGTCATATATATATATATATATATATATGACAAAATATATATATATATATATATTAGTGAAGCTTCCTGATAAATCAAAATATATTATATATTATTTTATCTATTAATTCTGTCACAACTGCAATTGAAAAGAATTTAGATAAATTAAGTCTTTTTTTGCTTTAAAAGTAATTATAACAAATTTTATGTTAAGTTTAGATAAAAATTTCTTACAACTACTTTTAAAGCAATAAAAGACTTAACACATAACAAAATAATAAGCTAAAACTTTAAAGAGAAATTTACTCTATTACCTGTAATAATTGCCACAAGGATTACATAGAAGAAACTTCAAGAAATTTAAATAAAATATATGAATACAAAAGGTATCTTTTACAAAATAACTCTCTAAATGCATTATTTGCTCACCACAATGAGCCTAATCATGTGTGTGTGTGTGTGTAGAGATATAGTAGGCTAATGAAAAAAATTGAGAGATAAAAAAATATACTAATAATAATAATAATATTGACAATCAGACTGATAATATTTATTGCATATTAGTAAGCTTAAGAATTTTTTTAACACACTTGTGTCCTTTCCCAACAAGAAATAAAGTGAAGTAGTACTTAGAGGGGATGCCTGCGTTATATTATTGATGAAATCTAATAGTTTTGGGCTAGTTGTTTGCAATGATTAGGATTGCAGAGGATTTGTAGATGGCTTTTTGTCAAAACTGTATTCATTGAGAATGCCTGAATTCTTCATACATAGTTACACACAATATAAATATACAATTCTTTGAGGATCTTTGTCCCAGGCACATGTGTTACTAAAAGTTTCACAGTGATAAACCAATTGTTAGACACATTTTTAAAAGCCTAATGATCAGTTACTTTTAGTGGCAATAGTGCTTTTATTTGCTTACTTATTCTTTTTAATCATTTCCCACGAATCAAGGCAACAAAGCCACTAATACACAGGGGGTTACTGAAACTATTAGCATCAAACTTACAGTTACAGCTAGTCATTTTGACTGTGAAAGGATGAGACCTTGCAGCCAATCTAGTACTACGCTTAAATTCATAAAGCCTTGGCACCATGGAGGAAAGTTCATCAGAACAATTACCAAGAAAGTATTTATACAAAAGGCAAAGAGAAGCTACATTATGACAGCAGGAAAGTGACTGAAGCCAAGGTGCTGGGTCAGGACCAATGACATTGCAGTTTCTCTGGATTTTATCAAGGATCTCTGGATATATAGCAGGAACACCAGACCATATGTGGCAACAACATTCTAAACATGGATGAGTGATAGATTTGGAAATATTTAAGATTATGGCAAGAAAGAATTGTCTAGAATGACACAGTGAACCAAATTTCCTAGTAGCAGACCCAGTAAATGGATTCAATATAATCTTTCCACTTCATGTCAGCATAAAACGTTAACCTCAGAAAGTACAAGTCACTGTACTGGAGATTAGCATTAGCCATACTGATGGAAAGTAATCAAGGTTCATTCAGATGATAAATAGGGAGAAGTTTAATTTTAGAAGCATTAATATTAACACACCATTCTTTATCCCAGTTAACAGCAGAATATAGGTCATTTTTTAGATCAGCTGCCAATTTGACATTATCGAATCAATTAGCTGTTGAAACCTTTTTTAGTAAGGTATCAAAGAGTTATATTTACAACTAGCTTAAAAGCCACCCTATTGGGTGGCATTTAAGCTTGCTCCTATTAATATTTAAGCTTACCTATTAAAAGTTCAACAATAATTCTTCTGCCACCACTTAATTTAAAGACAATTTGATGTACATAGGTCCTTACTTTCCATGCAAACAATTATTTTTATTTCATGACTTTTTCTGAATTTGGCACTTAATTTTCATTATTCTCAACTTTATTTCCAACTTATAAAAATTATCATACAAAAAAATTTGTTGCAAAGAATCACATAAAAAAAAAATTGCCAAAAACAATCACAGTAATAAAAATTTCGAATCTAAAATTTCAGGACTGCAGGTCCATATCCAGATGGAATGTTTTTAATTTGCTCACAGAGTTGGCCTGATTCTAAAATGGTATGATATGTTAGGCTACAGCTTCTAGGAGTAAAGTTGAAAAAGTGTGACACAGTGACATTTGCATTTATTATATAGATGCGAATTGTATACAAAACATCAACATTAGGCTATGTTTGGCTGAATTATATTTCAGTTGAATGTTTCATAATTTATATTGTGTGTGTGTGTGTGTGTGTGTGTGTGTGTATATATATATATATATATATATATATATATATATATATATATATATATATATAGAGAGAGAGAGAGAGAGAGAGAGAGATGAACTCAGTAAATAAATTCAAGGAAGATCTGGAAAGTTCTCAGCCTGACCTATATCAGTATTCTGATGTTTGGTGATTAAGATAGCAATTTTGGGCTGTTCCAAAAGTTAAGCAGAGTATTAAGTGACAGAAAAACTCTGAAACAAAGAAAAGAGTACTAAACTGTTATGTGATATCTGTCCTTTTATATGCCAGTGAATTCTGGGCACTCTACTCAAAGATGAAAAAAGAGACTTGAAGCAACAGAAATATGGTTCTACAGAAGGATGCTGAGAATACCATGGGCCAAACATGTGAGCAACGACAAAATACTAGAGACACTGAAAACAAAAAGGACAATTAACATCAGAAAGAGGCAGTTGAAATTTCTAAAGTACGTGAGAAAAGAGGGCTTGGAAAATTTGATACTCACAGGGCAGTTTGAAGGTCTAAAGAAGAAAACAACACATAACCTACCTAGAGAGCTCGAGTGAATGGACAGGGTTCAGGCGAAATAACAAAAATTAAGAGCTACAAAGGACAGGAAATTGTGGAGATCCACACCACATAAAAGAAGTCTGGTTGAGAATTTTTCACCATTTTTCTGCAAATGGGCATAAACTTACACACACACACAATATATATATATATATGAATGTGTGTGTGTATCTTTTCTTAATAGCCCATGTCCTGTTGGGTTTATATTCACTTAGGCACAAATACCCTTGGGAAAGGTATGAATTCATGTTTTCTCCCTCCCTGCTATGAGTTAATTAGTAAAACTTGTATCACTAAAGCAATATTATCTCCAAAAAGAATTCTTAAATTCTAATATTTTCTGCTTTTTCCTGCAAAGGTTAATAAATCATAGAAAACGAATCAATCAGACATAGTCTAGATACTAAAATAAGATTGATATTCTTTCTCAAGTCTACTTTTATGGGTGCATCAGTTTCCAATGACAGCAATTAGGGTTCAAAACCAGATAATCTCCATGTTCAAATGTTAAAAGTAAGGTTCAAAATCCAAGCCATTCAAAGACAATGAAAGTTGAGAATTCAAGCAGATGGCCATTTATATTCAGATATTTAACCATGACCTTTTGTACTGACCAATCAGAATCAAACATTGGTGTTACTGCTTAATTTACATATCAATAGGAAATATTATTTTACAGGCTTGTGCATTATGACAAATATAACAGAACATGATAAAAATTCCCTCATAAAAAAATTATATATATATGTTTAAAATTTGGTATATTTATAAGAGAAGATTAGTCAATATTGGAGCTACATCATTTATAGGTATAAACAAAATGGGCATAGGAATCAACACTACATGATGACTGCCAGTTTTCACACTTAGGTTTGCCTCTCTCCCCCTCTCTATATATGAGAAAGAATTCTTGATTGATAAGCATGGTTTTCAATCTCATAGAATTAGTCTAGAGAGAATTTGAAATAAATTTATATATTTCACTTTATATATATATATATTTTAGTGAATAAACACATATCCAAGGTTGAAAGTACGATGGAGTTATATAAATATATTTATATATACATAAAATTTTTTGTACATGTATGTTTTTTATCATACATAAATGATTGTTCAGTTATTAATTCAAAAATTTACTTAATAAACCAAATAAACTTTTTGGTAAACACACACACACACACACATATATATTATAAATTAACTGATTTAAAAATATGATTCCATCACTACACAGAAATTACCATGTTTCAAAAACAGAAACTAAAAACTTAAATTCAATTATATAATTAAATTAAAGGCCCTAGTTCTGCTTCATTTTCAAGCGAATTTTGGAACAACTTATTTTGAAATTTACTGAGTTTTATAAGCACATACATTCATAATATGTTTTTCCAAGGATACAGAGAAATCCAATCATTTTGACAAGAGGCGGTAGTGTGTTCATTTGAACCGACGACTATTGTATCAAATATGAGTTACTTTCGAAAAGAGGTTAAGTCTAGGTAGGGTAGAGGTGCCTTTTTCAACAAATTATGAGATCAGTACAATGCACGTTGTCTGGTTTTTATCAACGACAAAAAGTTTTTCGGCATCTTTTGCCGTTAAATTTGTATTTGTATACATAAAGATTTTTTCTAAAAGGGGTGTTTGGATTAGAATACGTTCTATTGAAATACAATTTTAAAATATTATTTTTAATTTTAATTGCTAATAAACTATACTTCTTTATATTAATGCTCTGTAAATTCGCATTGAACACTGTTTTGTAAAAATGAAAATGAAAATATTAATAAGAACACCAGATTATATATGTTTTTCCTTTTATTATATAAATATATTTGCATATATATAAATATATTTGCATAAATATTATATAAATATATTTGCATAAATATATAAATATATATATATATATACACACACAGTTGTATGGATATGAGTTTGTGACCCTGGGTTTCACACTTTTTTGATCAGACAAACTGGTTTATTTTTTAAAATTAAATCTATTTAAAAAATAAAGCAATTTGTCTGATGATCCCAAAAGTGTGAAACACAGAGTCACAAAATCATATCCATACAACTGAATATATTAGCTCTATCACTGATATTGAGTGCTTTCCACTAAGTACTGCGCATAAAATAAAATATATTTATAGGCAGTGTAGACATAGGAATCAACACTACATGGTGACTGAGTTTCAGGCTTCAATGTAGCAAATTTTAAATCTATGTGTGTGTATATAATTTGTTATATTTAAGTTAGTCAGTGCTTAAAATCCTTGCCTTGACCAAAAGAGTGATAAAAAAAATTTTGTTGATTTGATCAGATTTTGGAAAGTGGTCTGAAAACTTTTCAACACACTCTCATATAGTATTTCCCTTATAATGTAATATTTATGCCAAAACCTAAAATATTTATATTTTTAAATACAACAAAATTCTAAAAGTACTGCCCATTTATCTAGAATTTCAGAACTTAACATATAAATAAGGTGTAGCATTTTATTTTACAATTTTAAAATTCTATTTTTTTATTTTTTATTTCATTAGAAGAGATCAATACATTGTGATGGACAAATCATAATAACACAAAGGACTCAACAAAAAGACATGAATTCATCTCTTCTGTGTTTAGTTATGGCTAAAACTGTAAGGTAGACTGGTATTTGTATCATTGGTTGGGCAACCGATATTAGAGAAATGCAACATGGAATTCAAACCATGGATAAGTCAAACTACTAGCTTTCTCATGAAATCATAGGACTTCGAAAGGAAGCTGTAGAGAGATGTGACCTTTACATCCTGAAGAGACATGGCTTTTGAATAACTAGTCAAGTAATTTTCTGTAAAAAAATGTATTTATTTATCAAAAAAAAAAATACAAATGTTTGATTCCATTGCAAATGTTCCCTTTTTTCCAGTTGCTAGATTGGTGCTATACAATCTTAAAAAAAACAAAAAAAAAAACAAAACCATGTCTCTTCAGGATGTAGGTGATCACAACATGCTTAGTCACTTTCCATCCTTTCCTCCTCCAAGTGGTTCTTTTCCAACTTCTAACCATCATCCTAATCTATTTCAAAGGTCAAATAAGGTTAAATAATAAACAAACATTAAGAGTAAACAAGATAGCAATTTTTACCACCCACAGACTTAAAGAAAAAAAATATAATAATTCTCCTTCTAACAATAAAAAATAAATAAATAAGTAAATGCATAAATTAGACAAATTAAAAGACCTGGAAACTAAAAAGATCAAAGGCAAAATTAAACAAACCAAAAAAATCAAAGAGAAAGAGGTAAAGTTGAAGTAAACATCAAAGGAGAGAGAGAGGGATGGGAAGAACGAGAGAGACTTGAGAAGAAAGAGTATTGGGGAAGAGGAGGGGGAAGAGGAGGAAGAAAGGAAGAGGAGGGGGAAGAAGGGAAAGGAAAGAGGAGGGGGAAAGGAAAGAGGAGGGGGAAGAAGGGAACTGGAGGAGGAAGAGGTGGGGAGGGAGAAGGGGAAATAGGAGGACATGGGAGAAGGAAAATGAAGAGGGGAAGAGCAGGAGGAGGGAAAGAGTAGGGACTGTGAGTAGGAAAAAAAGGGGAAGATGGAGAAGGGAAACAAGGAAAATGAGTAGGAGATGGGAAAGAGAAAGGAATAACAGGGAAAAAGAGAGAGGAGGGAAGAGAAAAGAGGAGAGAAAGAGAAGAATGAAAGGGGAAAAAAAATGAGAATGAGAAGATGAGGAAGAGAGTGAAAAGAGAAGAGAGAAATAAGGAAAGAAGTCAAAGTAAAAGATAGGGTTGGGATAGAAAATGAAACAAGAGATATGACAGGGAGAGAAGAAGGAGTTTAAAGAGAGAGGGGGAGTAAAAGGGGAAAACAAAGAAAAAGAATAGGACAGAAAATTAATATGGCTGATGAATAAAGTGACTAGAATCTCCCACCTTACACCTGTGAGCTGTGTAAATTAATCTACAATCCTACAAACAAGGAAATTCCTTGCAGACATCTTTATTCTTTGTTACATCCGATCTTCATTTAAATCTTCATTTATTGCCTAAGATTTTCTTGTTCTTTCTAATGAAGAGGCAAAGCTACAATCACCAAAATAAATCTAGAAAAAAAAAAAAAAAACGCTCCAAAATATAACAATCATGTGCTGGTATGATGGATGGGAGGCCAAGTTTTGTTGATAAAAGTTTAGGATCAGTTTTATTGCATAGGAGTCCCAAAAAAGAAATATCCTTGTAAAACATGCATCGTATAAGCCAGCAAAAGCAAAATCACACACAGACAGCACATGAAGGATAAAGAATCAGTTCTTT
This sequence comes from Acanthosepion lycidas, assembly GCA_963932145.1. Lineage (NCBI taxonomy): Eukaryota > Metazoa > Mollusca > Cephalopoda > Sepiida > Sepiidae > Acanthosepion > Acanthosepion lycidas. The sequence goes on along the minus strand of OZ010602.1, from coordinate 83,223,616 downwards.
TATAATATACCAGATTTTGTTGGTCATGAGAGGCATTTTTTCCCCTAAATAATATCTCCTAAAACTACCCTGTATCCAATAAATTGAAAGTTAATGATGGGAGTTATAAGATTGGGATGAGCGTCAGCTTCCCAGTATCATCCGATTCTGAGCCCTTGAAAGTAAAACAAGTCCAATGTTTCAAACTTAAATTTAAATAATGAGGATTTCAAGCTGTATAAGGAATTCAGCAGTGCGGTAAGCATTATCGTAGGTTTTAACCGACACATAACTCAAACTTAACCTTATTTCTGCATCCAAATTTACCTGTATCGAATTTATAATTAGGGCTCCATCTTGGCTTGTGATGAATTTGCCACGATAAGTGAAGATTTCAGGATGTAATAAGGTTAGGTTTCAGATGTATTATACATGCTAACTTTTCTAATTATTACATTCTAAATAAATTTGATACTTCTTCTCGGTTTGTGATGAAATAGTCACAATTAACGAAGATTCCAGGTTGCAATAAGGTTAGGTTTCCGTTGTATTATGCACTTTAACTTTTCTTCTAATTATTACATTCTAAATAGTTACCATAAATTTGGTACTTCTTTTTGGTCTCTGATGAATTTGTCAAGGTTACTCAGGTTCTCATGCGGAAATATGTTATTCAGGGGGAGTAAAATTGGGGATAGTGGGGAGGGTTATGACAAGGAAAAAAATTTTTTCCAATTTTTTCATTCAATTTTTTTTTGGGGGGGAGGAGGGTTCTAATGCATCAGAATGTCTTATAAGCAATGAAATACAGTAGAGTTATATATATATATATATATATATATATATATATATATATATACACATACACACACATATATATAACAAGAATTCCAGGAGAAATTTCCTAATTGTAACAATTACTATATATAGGTCAGTGATTGTATTGATTACTGTCTCTGGCAAATGATTTTTTTTTAAATTATTTCTTAGATTGTATAATGGTTAGAGGCTCAGAAGAGCCAAGCTTAAATTCTGGTCAAGATCATTACATTCACTTTTGCTTGGGAAAGATAATCCCTCACTTTTCATACCAGCTAGGCATTACGGAGTGTGAAAGAATAAAAAAAAGAAAATCATTATTAAGGAGCAAAAACGATAAAAGAATAGGAATCAAGAAGACAGTATATAATGATTGACATTGCATTTAAATTTTTTTGAAAATCAAAGTTGGCTGGAAAGGAAGAAGCCAGAAGAGAGTTCCACAGGTGAGAAGTGCAATAGAAAAAAACTGTCAGCAAAGAATATATGGTTTCATCTAGCCAATTCAACTGTAAAACAATGAGACCTTGCTGCCAATCTAGTACTGTGCTTAAATTCATAAAATCTGGGTACTATAGAGCTAAGTTCATCAGAACAATTACCATCAGTTATTATGATGATCAAACTTAGTAGCCATAGATATTCTGCATACACTGATGCCCATGAGCTATAGTTATAGCTCTCTTCATGCTAATTACCTATTAGCTAAACCAATCCCATTACAAAAGTATTTATAGAAAAATCACAGGTGAGAGATATTACAGTGATGGGAAAGTATGCCTTGCATCTTAGTGGCTTTATCGCTTTGCTTGGGTGAAAATGATTTAAAAAAAAAGAAAAAAAAAAAGGTGCCTACTTCCATCTAAAATGATAAGAACAGACACTATACTTTGATCTCAGTCAAAAACTCAAGCTGTACAATAAATGTATAATAAAATCTAATAACATTTTGATTTCTATTTTTCAAACAATACAGATTTCAATGTGCTGGTATTATAGATGAGCAGTCGAGCACAAAATAAAATGTATGAAAGTCAAAAATTTTAAAAAGAATTATAAGTTGACCTCATTTAAAATATAAAGCATTGACCCAATTGAATAAAATTATTTTCTCAAAGGCCATTTAGGCATAGAAGTGGGTAGATTTGTGACCTAATTTCACTGAAGTATTTTAAATAGTAAAAAAAAATAGGTCAATCAAAAAATATTGTTTGTCTACCAAAGGTTAAAACAAAGAACAATAAATGATTAAAATGAAATCAAAGGAATGTCAAAATGAACATGCTACAATGGGGTCAGGCAAAGATAATTGTATCAGAATCAGATTTTCACATCTGAAGAGTGAATCAATGTGGGTTAAAAATTCAGACAAAAACAATGACAAAAATATCTGCTGTAAAAATATTAAATAAAAGATGCCCTTTCTCTCTATTTAGCATGTTAACCTTTATCACTCTGTATGTAACTTCATTTGCTGTGCAAAAAGGTGAATGATCTCTGAATTGGAATTTGTTTGAATTTCATAGTTGTGTTGTCATATCCTGCTACGGCAACAGAAAACACCTTTCAGTGAAATTTATATAAGGCTACTGCAATTGAGAGGACTTGAAAAAGAATGCATTGGAAAGGGAAGTAATATTAATTATGCAGAAAATGTTAATCCATGTCTTAAGGTTGCTTCCATAATGCAATCCTGCATTTCCACTGGATAAAAAAGCAAAAAAAACAACTTATATGTTACTAGTTTACCAGTAATCCAAAAATTGAATAACTTTGCAACTGCATTGTTAAATTTTTCAACATTATCATTGTTTATTATTTTATGATGTAAAAGAATTCAGCCTTTCAAGTTATAAAAAGTAAAAATATTTGAAGAAAATTAATACAAAATTTTTATATATGACTATATATTAAATATTCATGAGTTTACTAATTCTCTCAAAAAAAAATGACAGCCATAATTCAATAATTTTGCAATTGCATTAGACATTTTCTTCACAAGTAATCTTGGATTTTTATCTAAAAAATTCACACTATAGTTAATTTATGGTCTAAAAGAATTCTACCCTTTAAATCTTTTAAAACAAGAATATCAAAGGAAAGCCAACAGACAATTTTTACAAATGATTAAATATTTTTCAATAACTTTTAAAAATTGACAGCCATTTAAGTAATTTTGCAATTTGGATATTTTTGTATATAAGTAATCTTGGATTTTGTCTTTACAATCAACTAATGTTGCATATAAGAAAGTACATAATAAAGCATACTATTTTATTAAATCATTTACAATAAAAATACCTGAAGAAAGCTAACACAACTGGTCAAAAAAATGACAGCAACATTTATGTCATTTTGCAGTTGTTTTGGTCATATGTCCAGTATAAACCATGAAATTCTTCTCTGTAAAATTAACTCTTTAAACCCAAGCTGATATACCTGCTACCGTGTGAAAGTGTATATACCTTATTCATCAGGGACTCAAGGTTAACTCTATTGTTGCATGCAATGAAGAATTCTACTCTTTGAATCATTAAAAAAAAATAACCAAAGAAAACAAAAAATAAACTGCCACCATCTTGTCACTACTGACCAATGAGATATTCTGTTTTATGCTAACACCAAGTATGGATGCTTATTGCCACCGTGATAACAGCTTATCTCATTATTAAGAAAACATGATCATACTGCATGCCTGCTAAATATATAAATTCAAATTATGTTTCATATTATAGATATAGATATTTAATTTTGTGACCATAAAATTCATCCTGAGGAAATTTTTCCATGCAAAATTTGTCAGAGAATTCAAGCTTGCTAGTAATCAATTTATTATATTCATTTGGTAACCAGTATTTTCAAATGCAACTTATTTTACATCATAAAAAAATACATTGATAAATATCAATAAAAATAATTTTTATTTCCTTCACAAATTTTTTAACAGATACATAAAATAATCTAATTTAAAAATATATATTTCATGCAAATTAATAAAAAGAAAATTAATTTTAATTCAATATGAAAGGTGCCAATATTTTCTAATTTAAATTAAAAAAGTTAAAAATAAATATAATTTGAAGTAACTCATAATTCAAGTTTGATGTTTTTACCAAAATTATTAAAATATTTACCATTTAAAAAGATTTTGGTAATCACCAAGACATACCGAAGATGAATTGAAAGCCTGCATTAACAGTTCTAATGTGCTATATCCCTTCAGGACATGGGTGATCATGGCTCTCCACAATTTCTTGTCCTTTGTAGCTCTTAGTAAAGTTCATCCTTTTGCTATCTCTCCTAATCCCTGCTCTGCCAACCATTTAGAGAAGCTTGTTAAGTAGGTCATGCACTTTTTTCTCTCTCTTGCATTCAATGTCCTGTAAGTGTCAAATTCTTCAAGCCCTCTTTCCTCATTATGTACTCTAGAAATTTCAGTTACCTCTGATTCTAAGTATAAGTGTCCTTTTTCTTTCCATTTTCCTAAAAACTTCCTCATTGCTCGCATCTTCCATCTATAGCATTCACAGCATCCTTTTGTAGAACAACATCTCTGCTGCCTCAAGTCTCTTCTTCAGCTATGAGGAGATGGTCCAGCATTCACTGCCATATGGGAGGACTGATATTAGTTCAGTATTTCTTTTCTTTGTGTCCTATTTCTTAATATTTCACTTAGCCTTTGGAAGGCTTCTTTTGCTATCCCAGATTTCGGTGTTGCACCTTCTGTCTTTAAACATTTCTTAGATATTTAAATTGTTGTACTTGCTTGATTTTGGCATCTCCACTTTGTAATTAACATGTTGGGCTGTCTCTTTTGCTGACAACCATACATTACATCTTAAAATTGATGTTTAGTTCTTTCTTCTCACTTTCCTTTACTACCATCTGTAAAAGTTCCTATGTCTGTTATCAATACTTGGGTGTCTGTATATTTATTGTTTTTAAGGCTGTAGACCCCAATAATGACTCCTGGTATGACTTCTAATGCTCTCAGGATTGCATCACTATAAAAACTGAATAAGTCTGGTGAGAAGATACATCCTTGTCTTACAGCTTTTTCTATTTTTGTGTATTTACTGAATTCAGTTTGCTTCCTGTACATGTTCTGGATAATTCTAATATCAATTCCAAATAAATCAAGCTTACCTAGCATTTCCAACAGTTCTTATTGACGTATTTTATCAAATGCTTTTGTGTAATCTATAAGACATAGGTATATATCCTTTTTGCATTTGTACTGTTTTTTCTGATACCTTTTTTTACCATAAATATTGCATTTCTTGTTCCAGTGTTTTTAATGAAATTGCAGTTTTTGCCCTCTTTCAAGTTTAATTCTGCTGCAAACTTTATTCATTCTTCTTTTATATGTCGTGTCCTTTCAGAATATAGGTGATCATGGCTCTCCACATCTTCCTGTCCCTTATAACTCTTAATAAGTTTTTCTTTTTGTTATTTATCCTAAACTCTGTTCTACCATCCATTTGCTCAAGCCCATCAAGTATGTTATGTACAGCTTTCCTCTGTCCCTATTTCCTTCAATCTGTCCTGTGAGTATCAGATTTTCTAAGACCTCCTTCATTACGTGCCCCAGAAATTTCAACTGCCTCTTCTTGATGTTAAGTATAAGTGTCTTTTTCGTTTTTCCATTTTTCTGTTGCTTCAAGTCTCTTCTTCATCTTTGAGGAGATTGTCTAGCATTCGCTATCATACAGGAGGACAGATGTCACAGTTCACTTTTCTTGTCTTATAGAGTCTGTATTTGTTTGAACCCAGCTTTTAAACACACTTATATTCAAGAGATACAAATGCATATACATAATCTGTAATCATATAATTGATGAGTTTAATCTTGTTTTAATAGAAATAATTCTTTAAAAAATTGAACATGTTAGATTTGAAAAATTTTATTGATGAATTATTAATTTTCTACAGCTATAAGCTGTGTGTGTGTGTGTGTGTGTGCGTGCGCGCATATGGAGAGATGTGCATGCATGTGTGTCAAAAAAGAGAAATTGTAAGGGCACAAGAAAAATTAAAAAGAAAAACATACAAAATTCCTTGTTTGTCATAGTTAATAAAACATACGTAAAAGAAAGATTGCTGCCCAAATATACACTATTTCTCTCTCTGTCTGTCCCTCTCTCTCTATGTATATATATGATAAAATATAGTTTTTAGGTATGCTATATTTATAGGGTAAAAATGTCAAATATCTGGGATTCTTCTTTGTGGCATGTCTCTTCAGGATGTAGCTGAAAATAGCTCTCCACAACTTCCTTTCTATTGTAGATCTTAATAAAGTGTCTTTTTTATTTCTTCTAAACCTTGCTCTGCCATTCCATTTACACAGATTCTCTAGTTAGGTTATGCATTGTTTTCTTCTGTCCCATTTGCCTTCAAATCTGTCCAAGAGCTTGTGTAAATATAAGTGTAGACACTGATGCCTGTTTTGTGGTTGAATGCAACTCTATATATATATTTCTGTTTATACATTATTTCTATAGATACAATGTATTTAAGTAAATGCTCTGTTTTTAATTAAACAGTATTAATTACATTTACTGGCCTGGATGTTTGGGAAATAGGCCTGTAAATTAATTAAAAACAGAGCATTTACTTAAATACATTGTATCTATAAAAATAAAATGTAAACAAAAAATATGTATTAAATAACTGTTGGACTTAATCCATTTCATTATATGTTGTTATTGTTTACATTAAGATACATTTTGTGTACAGAAATGATCGATCAAGAAAAATCGTTGAAGTTTTTGTGTTTATAAACAGTAGTTCAGATTTTACTAAATAGATGCTTCTCTGTAGCTGAATGATACAGCACGTCAGGTCAAATGACAGTTACCCTATAGGAATACAGATCCGATTCCTGTTGGAGAACACATAATATCTATGAAATTTCTTGAACATTCAAGCTAGTAAATGTAATTAATACTGTTTAATTAAAAACAGAGCATTTATATTTTATCTATGAAAATAACATTTAAACAGAAAATATATTAAATAATTTTTGGACTTAATCCATTTCATTATATATATATATATATATATATATATATATATATATATATATATATATAAAGAACTATACATAATATCTTACATTAATTGCACAACTCCGAGTTTCATGCTGAAGCAATTTTCAAGTGCTGGAATTATTATATTTATTTCTAAAAATAAATATAATAATTTCAGCATTTGAAAATTGCTTTGGCGTGAAACTCAGAGTTGTACAATTAATGTAAGATATTATGTATAGTTCTTAATATATATATTAAATATCTCTGTTACTTAAAATTGAGCACTGCTTTTTATTTATACTATAAAATATTTATATGTGTTTGTATATGATCGTTCACTCATATAGCTACCTATATTTATCCATTCGGTTATATATATAAAATATACAATCTTACATCTTAAAAGACAACTGTGAAAAGAAATTAATAACAGTTAACAACAAACCCTTTGAAAATGGCTAAAAAGTGATGAAAATCACTTGGGACTATAGACAGGTCTGATAATTTTTACATTCCCTTACCCCCACTAAAAGGAAAAATTTAAGAATACTAGAAAAATTCACCAAATTTTCCTTGTCTGTCATATTCAACAAAACATGTTTGAAAGAAAGGTTGCAGCCCAGATATACAATATGTGATTGCATGGAGACAGAGACACGAAGTGAGGAAGGAAAGAGACGAAACACACATGGTGTGAGGAAGGGATAGAGATGAAGCAACTGTAAATATGAAAGCAATTAGACAAAACATTTCAGTCATCAATGAACTTTATTTTTTTATTAAGTTGAGCTTTTCCCCTTAGAATTTGTTGACAGACTTTGATGATGATGACTTTCACAACAACATTTTAATTGATTTTTTTGATTTTTTTTAAATATTTTCAAAATATTATTATTATTATTATTAACTGTTCATGTTACATCTATGTATTTTTGTTTAGCTTCTACTCCTTTGAAATATATTTTGGTTTAATAAAAGTTTTGAACACAAAAGTTTTTGTTTATTGGGTCAACCACTGATAGCTGAAACCCTGGTTGACAATTCCATGGCTAGATAATGTGTGTGCATACGTTCATGAGATTGACTGCAGTTGGAATCAGGTGTTATTGTGAACTCCGCCATTGTTTTCTTGACTGTATGCATTTCACTGAGACTACATACAGTTTTGAATTCAGTGATTTTTCTTCTCCTAAACTGGTTATGCGGATAAAGAACCCTGTCCATCTTGTTTAATCCAGAGTTGTTTGGAGAAAAAATGGCTTCATATATTATTTGTGTAAAAATGAATGAAGCAAACTCAACCAAATTTTGAATCCTGCCAATTCTTTTTAAGCCTCTAACCATTCCACCACCTGCACATCAATATATATATATATATATATATATATATATATATATAAGTGAACAATGAAGTCAACACTCAGATGCTAGACACAATCATCAGGTGGCCTGATGATTGCGTCTACCATGAAACAACCTGTTGCCCCTGAGTGTTGACTGCAATGTTCACTTTTATATTTGCATACGCTCTATCTCTGATATTAAGCACTTTTTATCTCATAAATGTATCACACCTTAAAACTATATTTATTCATATATATATATATATATATATATATATATATATATATATGGTGGTCGACTCTCCTTTCATATTCAACGTATGAGGGTCAAGCAGCTCAGTTCCTAGGAATCAACAGCTCAGACACCAGCACATATGATCCAATTATAGTGGTGAAGGCTTTGTGCAGGACCATCTACACTTTTTGAAGGGCTGAATACAGTATGAGCCACAAGGTCTACAAACAACACTCTGCAGGTTTTGAAGTCAGAGTTGTCCTTCTCCTAGACCAGTTGCCATCCAAGGCTATAAAACCCAGTCTGTCTTGCTATTTACCCATAGCTGGAGGGAGAAGAAGAGAATTAATACCTTTCCCAAGGGTATTAGCATGTAAGTGAATGTAATGGATTTGACTTGAGTTCGAACTCGGCTCTCCAATTCCGCAATTCAAGCTGCTATCCACTACACTACCATGCCTCTCTCTCTCTCTCTCTCACACACACACACACACACACACACACACACACACACACACACGTGTATATATTTTTTTTAATAGAATGGTTGATGAAATTCGCTAAATAAAAAAAACAACAAAAGTAATAATATTATTAATAAAACTAATAATATTTATTTTATATTAGTAGGCCTTTTGAATGAATGTAAGCATGATGAAAAACATTTTTTAACACAAATTTTTGGGCATGCCTGTGTCCTTTATCACTGAGACAATAAACAATGAAGTGAGACTCTCTTTTCAGGGACCGGGGGGAGGAGGGGAGATATTTGTTGTTGTGAGTTTTTTTTATCTGTCAATGTGTTGCATTATCATAAGAAATTTGATAGTTTTGGCTTAGTTGTTCGCCATGATTAGGGTTGTAGGTGGCTTTCTGTAGAAAATTTATTCTCTGAGTAAGCCTAAATTCCAGTTGTTTAATCCTGTAATATATATATATATATATATATATATATATATATATATATATATATATATATATATATATATATATATATATATATATATATATATATAACAGAATAAACTGAGAGGTTGACATGTGAAGGGAAGCTACCTAAAACAAACCATACCAATATAAAGCCTGCAAAAAAAAAAAAAAAAAAAAAAAAAAGACATACCTAAACAAAGCTAAACAGTATTCCATGCCTATAAAATTAAGAAAGCTGAAATAGGAAAGTAATTGAAGATATAGTTATAATAATGGTAATTTGACATGATGTAATCATTAGCAAACTTGTCCCTCAAGATCAATTACAACTGAATTGTGAGTTCAATCCTCACTGAATGCCCCTATACTTTCAGCCTTGTGTTACATCTAAACTGTGCTTAGAAAAATCCCCATAACAATGGTAATGGCAATATTAGCAGTTTTCTTTATAAGGAAACATTTAGCATTCATTGATCAAGCATCCAGGGCTCCTCAAGTTACGCTTTTTCCCTCCTTGGTCATTGGTTTGTAATCAAAATGTTCTATCTGCCTTTTAGAAGACCAACTATATTTCATCTCTCAATTGTATTTGTTTTTGGACTGAACACAACAAGTAAATGAGAGATGCCTGGTCCCAGGGATTCCAATTCTCATTGCCCCAATGAAGGAGGGTCAGTGGAATATCGATGCCAGCACGACATTGGTTACAGAGACTGGGCAATTTGGAGGCTTAGCCCATGTGCATGCACTTAAGTGTGTGTATTTACATTGATAAAAGACTATCTACAAAACTATTTTAGCAATACTCCCTCTTAATCCTAAATCATGATAGAAACATCACCTAACCGAACAAAATTAATGCTGGATTGAATACAAAAATTAAACCAACCCTCCTAAATGCACTCACTCAAATATGCACTCATCCAAACATAAAACAAACACAAAGGCACACCCGAAAAACTGTTATATCTGTCACCTAACATGGAAGAGGAGATTAAACTAAAGAAAGAGGGGAAGACAAATAAAGTGGGCTGATGAATGCCAGAGGGCAGCTGTTTTACTTTTTATAGCTTCAGATTTATTTATTTTTAATCAATTCACCCCAAGCAAGGTGATAATGCCACTAAGATGCAAAGGGCCACTGGGAGTGAAAGAGAATGAAAAGACTTTAGAAGGAACCAAAAACCCAATCTTAAACAGAAAACAAGAGATAAAACTCTACTCCTGTTCAAAAAACTGGGGAGTAAAGTGAACTACATCATAAGCAAACCTATCTACTCCTATTCATGAGAAAAAATAAATAATTAGTAACACTGAGTTGAAGTAGACTTTATAAGGAATGGGAAACAAAATTCTAAACAGATTGAGGAAGGATACTGTTGTATCTGGTGTTTTCGAGATAACAGAGGAAAATAAATAAGGAAGACAAACTCGTAGGTAATTAATGAAATAGAAGGTTTACTACATGAAGGTACACTTAGCAGTTGACCTAATGCTAACTGCTTAAATCTGCTTATTTATATAAACAGACAATTCCGTTTATTTATGTCCTATATGACACTATCTCAGTCTGTTCATATCTATATAACAGATATGAAGTGGACAATAGGCAAGCATATAGGAAAAAACTGTTCTTCCCCAGTCCAATGAAGACACTTTATTCAATTAAACCTTTTAAAAATTTTTTTAATTTAATAGAGGGTAACTTTAAAGATGTACTTAAATCTTCAATGTGTAAAAAGCATTGAATTTGCATCTAATAGATGCCCAATGAGTCTACATGTGAAATTTTATGTAAAATGACCTAATTTTCTTTTTTCATTTACTTGTTAAAAATGAGACCACAAATTATCACCATCATTTTTAAGAATTCCTACAAAAGTTTTAAAATACCAAGTTACTTGTGCATACTTCTAGAAAAACTGTCTGCCACAAACACTTAAGAAAAAGTTCTGGCAGGATTTCTGAGAGTTCTTCACATTTCAATAAACAAACCTCCTTAGAAGTTTGTTGACCTTAATATGGAAATGGCAACTGTAATGACCACGAGCAAAGCAGATCTCCACAGCAAATTAGTTCTTGTATTACGTCTTCGAAATAAGATTCCAAATGAGAACCTCTTTGCATTTGAACTTTTATATACACAAGTGGACAGAACTTAAATAGAAAGAAGGAAAAAAAAAAGCAACAAACTTTTTCTTTGTAAATTAAAAAAATGAAAGCTTAAAATAGCAAAATAATAACTTACTCATATAATCTGGTACGTTATCTTTGAAAGACTCACCACTTCTCTCAATTCCAAGATATAAGTACAAATGTAGATCTACTTTTCATACACAAAGTAAATGTGCCACTCTCATATATATATATATATATATATATATATATATATATATATAGTTGTGTGTGTGTGTGTGCATATACATAATGTGTGTGTGTATATATATGTATATATATACATGTTATAATGTACATGTATATGTGTATCTCTATCTATAAAAAGGTAGGATGTGTGTGTGTGTGTGTGTGTGTGTGTGTGTGTAACAAATGCACGGCCACAATTTTTGATGAATTTGCACCAAAATTTACATGCACATGCTCCAAGTTACCGGGAAGGCCAAGACCAACCTTGCATTTCCCAACTCCCATCAATAGTGGAAATAATCGATTTTTTCACACTTCTACGGCAGTTTTCATGTAGTTTGCAGCCATTTTCTACTGGCCAGAGTGAGAGCCTATAGCTGGCTGCCACGAATAGGCAGGAAGATTCTATTGGCCAGCGTGAGAGCCAACAGTTGACTGACATGAATGTTAACTAGCATGCTAGCATGCAAAAAAAAATCGATAACTGTATTCGTCACAAGCGGGAAAAATTTAAATCTGCATGGCACTTTACTCCAATTGGCTCATTCGCTTATTTAAACTCAACATTGATTCCGATTCCGCAGAACTGGGTTGGGTGTGAAAAAGTATTTGTTGTTAACATTCTTTTTTCATCCGGTTTTTCCAGTTAAAAGTCCTTTTTCAAAGCTGATCGTTTTGTGTTCATTTTGTTTAGTTCTTTTTTTGTAACAGATTTAATGTTTAGTATAGAGCTTAGGAAAAATTTGCAGTGTGAGATAGGCAAGAAGTAAGGCATGTAGCAACATCAGCATGGCAAAGGGCACTCCTTTAAAGGCAAGGAAGGGCAAAAATATTTTAAGTCAAATGATAGCGATTGCTGTATAAGTCATACGATTTTTGAATCAAGCATGGGCAACGCCAGGCCAGGCTGCTAGTATGTATATATATATATATATATATATATATATATATATATATGTACATATAATTAATGTGTGTGTGTGTATATATATATATATATATATATATATATATATATATATATTGTGTGTGTGTGTATGTATATATACATATATATATAAGGCCAACACTGACTGTGTTTGGAAAATAAAAAAGCATACCCATCACTATAGATAACACACATTTATATATATATATATATAACTACACATTCAGTTAAAAATAAAAAACATGTTTGATAATAACTAACAGAATGGCCAAAAGTGCTTGGCTATATAAAACATTCACACAGTTTTTACACAAATCAATGTTCAGTAAAGAAAACACTCATATGAACAGAAGAAAAATTGAATAAAAAGCTTAATTGAAGTACCTTGTCAGTTGTTTTTAATAAAACTTACATATATATTTATATATTTTAATTTGTTTTTGCTTAAATGTTATGTTAGATAGATACTCTTATTTAATTAAACAGTATTTTTATTTTAATTACATTTACCATCTTGAATATTCAAAAAATTTTGTCAGAAAATATACGTCCTCCATTACGATGCGAACCTGCATCCTATATGGGGAAACATCATTGCATCTGATATGCTTAACCATTCAGCCACGTAGGACTTCCAGTTAAATAAAGCCCAAAATAGTTCTTTTGAAATCACACTCTGCTAAAGGACGCATATTTTCTGACAAGATTTCAGGCCAATAAATGAAATTAAAATAAAAATACTGTTTAATTAAATATACAGAGAATTTACTCGAATAAGCATATCCATCTAAAATAACAATTAAGCAAAAACAAATTAAAATATGTTGGATTTAATCCATTTTCTAAATATGTGTGTGTGTATGTATGTGTGAATAAAGACAAAAGGAAAACTTATCTTAGCCATGTCCCTCATCCCATGAGAGACTTTTTCAAGCATTGGCTAAGATGAGTTTTCCTTTTGTCTTTATTTATACTGTCCTTTTACAGATATACTCAATCTGAAATTTATACAAACACAAACCACTCACTATATATATATATATATATATATATATATATTAGGAAAATTAATGACAAAATGAAAAATATTTTCTGTGTGACTCATTTCATTCTTTAGAACTTCATCAGACTAAAGTGATGTTTATACATACACATGAAGGAGAGGGAATGCTGAAATTCGAAATATTTAAATTTAATTTTTCTTTCTTTTTTAATATGTGTTTTTGGTATATAGTCAATCCAATTTAATTTGGTTTAATTTTCATGAAGAGAAGTGATGAAAAGACAATAAAAGGACAGTGTCCAGGAAGACAGAAAAATGTGATTTACACTGCATTTAAATTTTTCAAGATTGTAAGTGGCAGGGAAGCAAAAAATTGGATGGGAGTTCCACAGGTGAGAAAAGAAACTATTAGAATAGAACTGTCAGTTGCATCTGGCTAGTTCAACAGTAAAATGGTGAAACCTAATTACCAATCTAGTAGCACATTTAAATTCATGCAGTTTAGGCATTAAGAAGAAAAGCTCATCATAGCAATTGCCATGAAAATATTTGTAGAAAAGACAGAGGGAAGTAACGTCATGTCATTATAAACTATGGTTGACAAACAGTTGTGCAGATATCAAGTTTCTGGAGGTTGGTAGAGAAAACTACCTACCATATTTCTTTGCACATAATATGAGAAAGTTTTGTATGAAAATTAAAAGCAAAAAAGTGGGGGTTGTATTATAAACAAGTTCTTATTTTCAGAAATTTTTACTCCAGTTAAAAAGTCTTATTTGAAACAGCAAGTTTGCAAATGCACTCAGCACAATAGATAATAAAACACTAAGTAGACAGGTGCTGATAACAACTGTTTACAAAAGGTATTCTATATGTCGGCCATATTTATTCTTTGGGAATCAGCATAATTGGATGACTTTTTTTCTAAAAGACAGAAAATTTACTGAAATTGATTAAAAAAATTAATAAAGGGAATACACAAGATCTATCATGTTTTGATAACATTAATGTCACAACAAAGGCCTAACTATTGTATAAATTATGAACTTTTGTTGAGTTTTTCCACTTGCAATTGTTTACCTGACCTCCCCACTAAGGTAGCATGTGGCGCAGTTATTTTAACATGAAATGCCTATATGCATGAATACGCATATAGGCCAAGGACAAAAACTGCCCAGTCCCTGCAACTAGTCATGCAGAACATCAATATTACACCAACCAAACCTCTCTTAGTGCAATGAGAAAGGTTTCACCACAGGGTTGGAATCCTCAGAATCAGGTGCCTTCTCCCATCTAAAATGAGAGAACAGATACTACACCTTCATCCCAGTCAAAAGGCTTGAAAAATGAGGCGATAATTCCCGTAATGTGAGATTGTTCTTTCATCTTCCTCTGTTTGTTGACACAACGTATTCAGATTCAAAACTTCAAATGATCCAAAAAACAATACAAAATAGATGTGTAAACAACCCTGACATAAATCTATATAATGTAATTTGAAATCACAAAATATTACAACAAGTCAACTTGAAATCACAAAATATTACAACAAGTAACTTTTGAAATGGAAATTAGGAGAAACATACAATGGCTAAACATCCGGTTCAGTTCAATTCTTTAATATAGTGAGAAATTAAATATTTTAGTGAAATATATATGTACAACATTGAAACTTATGGATAATAATGGTATAACTTTTTCCAAACAAAAAAATACATAGGAATGACTGTACTATGGTGTCATATTATACTCAAGGATGTCATTTATTCCCTGTTTTTGGCTTCAAAAACACAGGGTCGTATTATACTCAAGTCGTATTATAAACAAGAAAATATGACATAGCCTGTTTTGGTGCACATAGTCATGCAGTAAGTGGACAGACATCATATAAGTGTATACAAATGTTGGTAGAGTCTCATATTATTAAAAATGTTTTCTGTTTCATGTTTACAAAAAAAGAGAGCACAGTGAACATTTGCACATGCCTAACACACAAACCACACAACCATAGACACAGCAAATAAGGACATTTTAAATAGAATAGGAAACTACAAACAAATTGAAAGAGACACCCAAAATTTTGTAGACATGTAATGAGGAAAGAATGATTGATAAACTTAATACTCACAAGGTGCATTGATAGCAAGAAAAAAGTAGAGAGTAACACACTTAATGAGTTTGAGCAAATGAAAGGCGTAAGAAATACCAGAAAAAAGTGTTGTCATCAAAAAGAAAACATTGCTAAGAGCAACAAAAAAACAGGAAGAGGTGGAGAAACACGATCCAGAAGTGATATGGTATACAGAAAGAGATGCATAAATGTATATAGTGAAAAATAATTATAAACATTAAATTTTTATTTTTGTTCTTTTAAATCTCACAAAGAATTTTCACTTTGTAATTTTAGACCTATACAACGGTATATTTCTTTTTTTTTTTTCTTTTTTTTTTTTTTTTTATTGATCGTTAAGACAAGAATGTGTCTTCTCACCGGACTTATTGAATCTATACAGTGGGGTGATTCTGAGAGAATTAGAAATCCTACCAGGATTCATTCTTGGCAACCACAATCTTAATAACGTATGCAGATAACACAGTGATGATAGTAGACACAGAAAGGAAAACTACAAAAGCTCCTACAAAATTTAGAGAAAGAAAGGAAAAAAAGCATTGATGACAGAACGCATAGTTGTTAGCAAAAGGGACAGCCCAAAATGTAAATTACAAAGTGGGGATACCAAAATCAAACAAATACAACAATTTAAATATCTGGGAAGAGTTTTAACATAGGACAGAAAGTATAACACTGAAATCCGAAACCACATTGGGCTACGTAAAGATGTGTTCCAAAAGATAATCAGAGTATTAAAAAAAACAGAAAATTTACATTAGAAACAAAGATTACTAAACTGCTACATGAAATTTGTCCTACTATATGGCAGTGAATGCTAGACAATCTCCTCAAAGATGAAGAAGAGACTTGACACAACAAAATTGTGGTTCTACAGAAGGATACCATGAACCAAATGTGTGCAACAACAAAGTTTTAAAGAAAATGAAAACAAAAAGGAAACTTATACTTAACATCAGGAAGAGACAGTTGAAATTTCTAGGATACATAATGAGGAAAGAGGGCTTGGAAAATTTGATACTCACAAGACATTGAAAGGAAGGGGAACAGAGGAAAAGAACAACATAACATAATTAGTGAGCTTGAGTAAACAGATGGTGGAACAAGATCTAGGAGAAATAACAAAAAGACAAAATTTATTAAGAGCTCCAAAGGACAGGAAATTATGGAGAGCCATGATCGCCTACATCCGGAAGGAAACTGAGCACATGAAGAAGATATATAGACATGCAAGTTACATATAAACAAATTGAAACAAAGATAACCTTTCTATTTTACCCTCTTAAGTTAAAGAGAAAATTATCGATCGTTTCATGATGACCTTTTCACAAATACATCATAATTTTTTTTTTAAATATATATTAAAAAGTAGACAATATAGTTTTCTTTTCTCACCTTTTTTTCACACTGCTTGAAATAAAAGTAAATTTTTGACATTTTCAGTTTGCTGTATTTTTTAAAAATCTTAACCAGATGACACTCCCCTGAATGAAGCCAATCTATTTGCATTATGATTGGCTAAATTAAAAGAGCATTTTATCCAATGGGAATCAAGACAGGAAGGCTAACCTTTGTGGGAATGAAAATTAAAAGAACAAAACAAATACATATTTGATAGCATCTAAGAATAAACACCTAACATCATCCTCAACTTTTAAAAGCAAAGTAACTAAAAAAATATCTCTTGGTCTTTGTTTTTTTTTGTTTGTTTTTTTTTACTCGATATTCACTCTGTACAAGGCCCGAGAGGCATTCGAGGTACAGGGTTATAGTGAAGGTTAGAACTGGTGGAACTAAAGAATATAGTTCATCTGAACATTTTCCATGGGAATAGCAATAGAGAAGTGAAAGCCTTGGGACATTTCGTCTGTGAGAAAGGGATTCTAGGGTAGAAAATAATTTGTTACCCGCAAGGATATGGAAAAGCTTTTGAACTCTATTGAAACTGGAAAGTGAAGACTGTGCAGCCTCTGCCCATATATTGCAACTGTACTACATTTCTGGCCTGATCTGATTCTAGTAAAAGTAAAGAATAGCAGGAGGAGTCAGGTACTTACTGGAGCGATACAAGGAACCGACCATTTTTCCAGCATCTTTAGCAGTGGATCGTATATACTAGTTCCACGTGAAGTTTGGGCTCAGCATAAGTCCCAGTAGGTGCTTGAGAGAACATCCATTCATTAGAGTCTGATCAGCAATGATGGAATGTAACTAATTTTGTTTTCAAGGCATTGAATGTAAGCAGCCAGTTGTTCTCCAATTGAGATTTTAGAGCTAAGTCTACAGTTTTGGAGGTACACCCATATACCATTGTGTCATCAGCATAGATATTCATAAATGATCAAAGCACATCATTTATGTCAAGTGAAAAGAGGATTCCATCTTGATGGTGTGTCGCCATAACGTGGTAGAACAACTTGCATGCTTCAATGACCCCCAGAGCTATGTGATCGGGTGCTTCAGCCCTTAGCAGGTCTAACCAAGCCCAATAGGTCTGTGGGGTAGGCAGCCTGCATGACATGAGCTGAGCTGAAGAGGATCACG
Source organism: Acanthosepion lycidas (assembly GCA_963932145.1). Taxonomy (NCBI): domain Eukaryota; kingdom Metazoa; phylum Mollusca; class Cephalopoda; order Sepiida; family Sepiidae; genus Acanthosepion; species Acanthosepion lycidas. The sequence continues at coordinate 83,205,305 of OZ010602.1, read as the reverse complement.
TCCATTGGAGAGGTGTTGTTGTGTCCCTATGTTTCCAAAGAAGAAGCAGAATGAATGAAAAGAGGATTGGTTCAAGAGGGTAAATATTGATAACTCCTCATCATAGAAATTTAGACAAGAATTAATATGTCATAAAGAGTGAGGTAATGGTTTGTTAAACTAGTCTATTATTATCAAATGGCGAGTTTAATCCTCACTAGGTGCCCCATGTAAAATTCAACATTAATTAACTCAACAAGGGTTGGCATATGGTAAAATCATCCAACCAACTTTAATTTTGCACAAAGTGTTTCAAACATTTGTTTAATTTTGTAATCAAATCTGAACTGTGGGGAGGCGACATGCCTGGGTGATACCTGCATAATGTGGGTCACACCAGGAAATACCAGACGTCTGAATCAAATTTAATGTCAATGAAGAACCTTTGATCTAAGCATTAACTGCACAGGGAGAAGTGGATTCGTGACTGAGTCACACCAGGAAATGCCAGAGGCCTGAATTTTAAATTTAATATCAATCAAGAACCTTTGAAGTAAGAGTTGATTAGTGGTTACCTGAATATTTACTGAGATTACTCCAAGAGATACAAAAACAACATCCATACTCAGTGTCACATGAGAACATCAAAAGATCTAGATGCCTCAGTGAGTGGACCTAAAAGGTGCCCTCATAGCCACCAAGTGCAGAATTGGGCCTCAAAAGATGAGCAATACAACTTTTAGCTAAAATCCTTGGATGAGACTTGTTCATTATGAAAAATTACAGAAGCTTATTCAATTGCATCTCATTCCTAACTGACTAGCCCTATGGGTGAGTGCCTGTTCATATATACTGAGTAAGGTTATTTCTGATGGGTTTTAAAGTTTCATTGAAGCTGCTCATCTGGTCCTTGAGATATTCAAAATGACTGGATACTTTTCGGAGAGTCTTTGTACTGTCCAAACTCATTCAGAAATATCTAAACCAAGCGTGGGCAATATTTTTCAAACAGTGGGCTGCATTAGGCACAGTTCATCATAAGGCAGGCCACACTACTAAAAAATTTTTTTTTCATTACAAATACTACAGCCATTTTCCCAACAAAAGAACATGTGCATAAGCATCTTCCTTAGAAATGTAGAAAAGCTGATTGTTTTTTCTTAAGAGAAAAGATTTCTTCTATAATTAAAAAAAAAAGTCTTGATATAATATTATGACTAATGATAGATCGATTAACACACACTGCTGTCTGTCATTTGTTTCTAATTTACTCATTTCACAATGAAAAACCATTTTTTTAAAAGAAGTATATTTACTAGAGAAAAATAATTATCATTAATGTTTCCAGTTTTTGATACAAAAAGGTGTTTACATTTATGATCTTCCATAGTGAAAAACACTGATGGTTTAAAATGCTGATGTTAGCTTCAACAAAATGTTACAAAATTCAAGACACTTGATCATTGTTTATGTATGTGGCTATGCATCAGTGAATAAGTGAAAAAGGAAACAAACAACATTTTAATAACGTTATTTTCCTCATGAAATTAGGCGTGTCATTCAGAATGCCAATTGGACCACATGTGCCCCGCGAGCCACAGTTTGCTCATGACTGAGCTAAACAGTCAACTGTATACAAATGCTTTCTCAAATCAAGGGTTAAAAATGACTTTTTAATGAATGAATCCTGTAGGTCTTAGAGAGGACTACCCTTCTTGTGGACTGGCACTACAGAATCACAAAGTACTGTACCAAATAACAGAAACTACATCACCCAAGAACTTTCAACAGTAACAACTAAAATTGATACCACATGTAACACAAAGAGAAAATCATGACATAATCAAGATGCTGATGTTCCATATGACTTTGAACAAAAGAATAGGAAGGAAACCCCCATCAATAGTGGAAAGAGCAATAATAATTACTGGACTTCAGAAACCTATTTTCACCAAAAATTGTTTTAATAGAAAGATTTTATAAATTTTACCCGATAGTAGCATTAGCTCTTTGGTTGAATATTTAGTCAATGAATGCCAAATGTTTACTTATAATATATATTATATATATTATGCCTTTAAATTCCTTGAAGAACATAGAGCCGCAAGATATCATTGCAGTTTCTAAATGAGTAGGTTGTTAGCCTACTACACAACCCCTAATCTGGAGGATCAGGTTTTGAATTCAGAGTTCTCCTTCTCTTAGACCAGTTGCCACCCAAGGCTATAGAACCCAGTCTGTCCTGCTAAAAACCCATAGCTGGGGGTAGAAGAAGGGGATGCATACCTTTCCCAAGAGTATCAGCATGTAAGTGAATTCAACTGGAATTTGAACTCGGCTCTCTGATTCCTAAATCCAAGCTGCTACCCATTACTTCACTGTACTGCCTCTTCCTTATAATGGTAATGGTAATATTAGCCCTTTCCCTACAAGGAAATACTTGGCATTCATTGACCATGTAGTTTTCAGTTGAATTTCATAAAATCTTATGTTAAGACACTTTTTTAGGAAAATAGGTTTCTCAAGCCCAGTAGTTGTTATCACTCTTTCCAGTATTGATGGAGGTTTCCTTCCTAACCTTTTATTTGAAGTAGTGTGGAATGTCAGCATCTTGATTATGCCATTATTTATAAGGAAACAGCTAATATTACCATTACCATATTTTTTGATGTTTGTTTTGAATGCTTGAGTTCATTTGTCAATGAAAACTTAAAAACAAATTTCCATTGAAATCCAAAAACCTTATATGATGATTTCATTTTTTCTTCATTAATCAATTAATAATTTCTTCTAAGTATGCCTTTTGTAATTTCTTTTATCCTTTACATTCCAAAAAAAAAAAAAAATTGCCTGAAGAACAAATTATGCCAATAACATCAGATATTCATAGTTAGGATAAGAATGATCTTGAAAAATCAACATCGTTTACCAAATGTCCCAAGAAAAGGAATCAAGATAAATTTTCCCCCTTAACCAAAACTCATTCGACGCTACTTCAAACAAAATGTTAGGAAGGAAACCCTCATCAGTAATGGAAACAGTGATAACAACTACTGCACTTGAGAAACCTATTTTCCTGAAAAATTGTTTGAAGAGAAATATTTTATAAATTTCAACTGAAAGTATCATTTTTTTTGATTGGCCAATGAAGGCTAAATGTTTCCTTATAAGGAAATGGTTAATATTACCATTACCATTGAGTCAATGGTATCTGCTTACTTTATGTGTCTGTGTCACATTCTAGCAATATTGCAAACTTTTTCATTCATATGATATTAAAATGCTATTGTGCATTTAATAGACCACAGTAGTATATAAATATAACTTTTATATGCAGTGAGAAACAAAATACATTTAGTGACTCACTTTACTGCAGTGTCATGGAAACTAATATTTGCATGGTATGTCAGCATTTTGAAGTTCATATCCAAAAAGAAACAAAAAAAAAAGAAACAAAAAAAAAAGAAAAGAAAAAACAAGCATTGAAATAGCAATTTACACTATTTACATCATTCAAACTGTTGTCCTCATCCTTATTTCTATATTCATATTTTGGCTATTGTATGATCTGGCCTTCTTCAGGTGATATATGTTGGAATTTTAAACTGAGTCCATTGGAATAGATTGTTCTAATTCCACATGCCATGCCTCTTCTGGATATCTCAGTTTCAGTTAATTCCCTTTAATAACTCATCTCTCCAAATTTTTTTTTATTCGCTGTGGCCAGGAATTGAACTGATAACTTTTTAGTCACTTTTTGGATTACTTTAAATGATGTTTTTATACACTGGGACAAAGATACAATTCAATTTATGCTTACCAAATAATTAAACCCCCAAAATTTGGAGGCGTTAATTTTTATGGGTTGGAAGAAGGACAAAATTTGGGGAAAGATTTCCCACATGTATTTGTGTGAAAGTGAACATAACAAACTGATCCTGAATTTGAACTCAAGTCACCAATTTCATCTTCAAAGTCACTAACCATTACACCACCTACACATCTGCTAAATTGTCAGCATCTTTTCTAAATTTAACAATCTTTAGCTGTTAATTCAGATATAGACTTGTATGTGTCAAATAAGTAAACCCCTAAAATTAGGAGTTGCATGGATTTGAAAGAAAGGACAAACTCTGAGGGTCAGATTTAAACTAATGACCCTTATGCCCCAGGGAAGCCAGCTCAAACAAACTAGCTACACTTACTAACTGAACTACAAGAAAACATCTTTTTAGGGTAAAACCTATGGTCAAATAGTCATGATTCCCAAAAACCATTCATTTCATATGATCATCACAAGTACTGCATCTATAACAGAAGTGTTGTCTAGAGCAACATAATTTGATGGATCCCATTCCTCTCCATGCTGGTTTTGAATTCAGTTTTCCTTCTCCTAGACTGATTACCATTTCAAGGTAAGAGAGTCCAGTCTACCCTGCTACTTAACCCATAGCTGGAAGAAGAAGAGATGGATTTGTGCCTTTCCCATGCATATTTCAAAAGTGAACATAATGAATTCATCCTGAATCTGAACTCAGATTACCAATTTCATCTTCAAAGTCGCTAACCATTGCACCACCCATACATCTAGTAAATAGTCAGCATTTTTTTGACAATCTGGAGCTATTAATTCAGATTTCGACTTACATATGCCAAATAGTTAAACCTTTAAAATTAGGAAACGGTTAATTTCTGTGGATTGGAAAAGAGGACTGGGCTGAGATTTCAGCTTGTGTCACTTCAGGGAAGACAGGTTACACACACCAACTGCTCTTACAAATCAAGCCATAAGGAGTTGTTGAAGATAAAATACCACTACTTCCATTGTTACCTCAGTCAAGCAGTGGGCATCTTGTTAGCACCATGGCTTCTTGATGATTCTCAACCAGGGTCCATGTAACATTACTGGGGGTCCATAGCAAATTGGGAGTCCCCAGTAATATTTTAGTGGTCCACAGAGCAATTTCACTTCAGAACAGTTTTTACAACTAAGAATTGGAATTTCTACAGTAATCTTTGACATATACTAAAAATAGAAAACAAAAACTCTGAAAGTAGAAGAAAAAAAGACCAATAGATGTAAGCATCCCTTTTATGTTCTGATTGTAAATGTTGAATAAAAACTAAGTAGGATATATATATATATATATATATATATATATATATATATATATATGGAAAATTGTATAAAGATTCCTAAACATATCTATCAATAGAAAATAAAATAAGCTTTTTTCATCGAGCAGTTATGTGGGTCCACCAAAAACAATTAAGAGTAAAAGTAGTCCATAGGTAAAAAAAAGGTGGAGAACCACTTCCCAAACCTGTTTTGGTTAAATAGATAAAATCTTTACTAAATGAGCCACAACACTGAAAATAACTTGAAAATTAACATATATATGGCCTAGTAGATAGAGCACCTGCAAGCAACTCTAGCATCTTGATGGCCTATAATTAATAACATTTCACAGGAGTTTTAACGAAAGGCAAATTAAAAATTATAATACAGTAGACATGTCTGTAATATGAGCAAGTATAGAAAATGTGATAAAAAACTCTTGATCAGTTTTTCAATAAACTCAATTGATCAAAACCCGAGACTTGCAGTCACTCAGCTGTCTGACATCCCAAAGCTATCATTTAAATAATAAGCTAAAGAAAAATGATGCTTCAAGATGAAGACAATCATGGTTCTCTACAGACCCCTTTTTTTGGCACACCTGTGTAAAAAGGACAGCTTTTCCCTTGACACCACTATTATTTTAACTACCTTCACTCTGTGGCAATGTTTACAATTTCCAAAAGCAATGCTTAAAATTGTAACAAAAACCTAAACATGTGATTAAAGTAAATTTATACATTTTTCTTTGTTCTTGAGCATTTACAACAAAAATAATAAACACTACTAGTTTTATTACATTGTTTATTGTAATGATTCACAGAATATCAGCTAATTGCCAATCAATGATTTCCTTATAGTCACTTCACATATTTTAATAATTCAGTAAATGTTTATAAATTTATGAATAATAAATTATTTTCATATTTATTTCTTTATAAATTTGTATATAAATATTGCATTAGTTTTTAGAAAGTTGTAAGTATAAAATTATTCTTCTAAATAAACAATCCAATAAATAAATAAATAGTGTTTAATATTTTTCCTGTAAATTCTCAAGAATAAAAACAATGTATAAATTCACTTTTATATGTTTAGGTTTAATTCCAGTTCTAATCATTGCTTTTTATTTATTGATTCATTCATTTTTACGGCTTATCGACACTGAGGTTATTTAAAGCCAGAAAATATTTTTAGATTGTAAGAATTTTTTTTTGAAATGATAATGGTTTAGTGATACAAGTCTTACTAATTAACCCATAGCTGGGGGGGGAGAAGAAGTGGATTAATACCTCTCACAAGGGTATTTGCATGTAAGTGAATATAATGAACCCAACATGCTCATCCAAACTTATATCCAAGCGCATGGTGTTCCCAAGCAGTCACCCCTCTAGGTACTAACCAGACTTGATGATTACTTTTTAAAAACAATAAACATTGCCAAATAGTGAAGGTGGTTAAAATAATTGCCATGTCAATGGGAAAACTTGTTCTTTTGACAACCCATTTCTTTGCTGTTTACAGAGGCTTGTTTGGTTTCTTCTCCTATGTGCAGTGTCCCATCAAGATGTGGGTGATCATGGCTCTCCACATTTTCCTGTCCTTTGTAGCCCTTAGTAAATTTTGTCTTTTTCCTATCTTTCCTAATCCTTGTTCTACCAACATCATTAGGAAGGTTATGCACTGCTTTCCTCTGTCCCTCTTGCCTTCAATATGTAGGTCTTCTTTCTTTAGCTGTGGATAGCAGTAACATTAAAAGACCGTTAAAATCTAATGCCCCAGTCCAAAAATGAAGAACCAAAAATATTTCCTGGTTTTATTTCTTTATCATCATCATCATCATCATATTTTTCAAACCTTTCTTCATTATGTGCCCTAGAAATTTCAGGAACTCTTTTTGTTTCCATGCTCTCCAAAATGTTGTCATTGCTCACATGTTCCATTGATATGGTATTCTCAACATTCTTCTGTAGAACCACATTTCTGCTGTTTCGAGTCTCTTCTTCATCTGTGATGAGAATTTTCTGCATTTACTGCCATATAGGATTGATATTGCATAACAGTTAATTACACTTATTTGTTTCTACAAGATTTTCCTGTTTCTTAATACTTTGCTTAGCTTTTGGGAGGAAACTTTTGCTATCCCAATATGACTTTAAATTTCAGTGTTACATTTTCTATCTTATGCTACTTATACATCCCTAATTGAAAAATAGCAGGCAGAATTTTCCACTTAGCAACCAAAAGAAATTTTAATAAAAATAACAATTATGGTATAAATAGAAAAATAATTTGTAAAATTATTAGAAAGATCTTTTATTTAATATTAAGAATTTTATTCCATTCTTCACTCTTTCTAAATGTATTGTATTATTAAAAATCTAAAAAAAGATACTAAAACCATTTTTCTTGGGAATTATGAACTTCATTACCCTGGAATTATTATTTATTCGTTTTGTTTGTATGTACAAAGAGATTAAATTATGGCTGGAATTTTTCCACACTAAACTTAACAACTTCCATACTTTTCTGTCTACTTTTTATGCATGTCAGTTAAAAAATAAAAAAGCCTTCTCACCCCGCGAAAATAAATAACAAGAAACAAACTCGGACTTTTTATTGTGGTGTACCCACACGACTCAAGGTCGCACGGCGGGTCATCCAGAAACTACCCGGTACAATTGCTGATTTCCTGATTCTACTCTTTTTAGTAGTGCAATGGGTAGGTACTGCGTGGAAGGAGAGATCCCCAGCTAATAGGCTTCTATTAATCATCAGTGTCTAGACACCACTACGGTCGGAGAATCGTCACTTGCATTCTCATGCAGTCAAAAACCAAATTCAATAAAAAACATATATCAAGCTTTTTTTTAATTACTAAATTTCAAAATTTATCTCAACAGAAAAAACTCCAATAAAGTAACTATGATGACGATGATAACGATAATAAAAACAGCGAAAATTTTTTTTGTTTCTCATTTTTTTTTTTGATTTGGGACATTAAATTTTAATGGTGCTTTCCATACTGCTATCCACTGCTACAGAGTCTAAAAAGACCCAACGTATCTGATTTTGACAAGGTCGTTACTCGAAAGAGCCTGAATTAGATCTTACACTATTCCCATTCCAATGCTGTTCATAGTTAATTATCCCTTTGGCCCTTCCTTGCGAATTACTTTTTGAAAGCGAATCCCTGGATTTATAATCATTTTTGATTTTTACAATATATTCATAGAAAAAGTTCCACAGCTAAGAAGCACCAATATATCCTGAGAAATAAACGAATATCTAAGATTTGGGGGTATCAAACCGTGTAACTCAATTCTCAGTCTAAGATTCTAACCAACAGTTACAAAGTAGCATCGACCAGACTGGTCTTAAAATTTATTCAATAAAAACAAAATTGATGTAAAGCAAAAATCATAAGAAAGTAAAAGTGTATATTCCTGAGTGAAAATTGTATAATAAAAAGCTCAATGTTAAAAGAAAAGGTGAATGTATTTCTTTAACTGTCTACGCTGGAAAAATCTATAAATTTAAAAACAAAAAAAAATGTTTACAGACTAAAAAAGTTTGAAAAAAAAAAAAACAAAAAAAAAACACGGAAAATTGCAATTTCACGGAAAAAATATAAAACAACGTGAAATATTCAACCAGAATAAAAAGAACATCATAATTTTACATTACAAGAATGATTTAAAAAAAATAAAAAAAAAAGATAAACGAAAAGTCCTTATGAAATACTTTTTTTGTCTTAATTTGTCAGAAGGAAGGCCAGTTAAAAAGTGCGCACCACATTTTAAGTACAATGCGCCGCGTTTCGTAAAAAGAGGGAAAAAAAAAAAGGTCAAATCGTTCTTAAAATGCAATGCCCTAGAAAATAATGCACCAGTCTCCTTTCTTGGGAAAAAAAATGAATAGCAACAAAAATATGCAGAATAAAGTCGAAGTTCCATAACATTTTATATATTTTTTGACCACCTCGCACCTTCACTTAAGTTTGCAGTTTTTTGTTTTTACATGCAGTTTATTAACCCAAATCCCCAGATTAGCTAATAATCGTCTGTGTGAGAATTAAACCATAATTTTAGCAGTTTTTTCTTTGTTCTAATAATTTTGTAGACAGTGCACTTTTACATGGACTTCTTGGGTCATTTTCTTATTATTTTTTTCCCTCTCTCTATTTTTTTTTTTTTAATCTGAAAAACAAGAAAACTGAAACGAACCCATTTAAATTAAAAATGTGTGTAACACTTCGATTTTCTTTAAACTTCTCTTCGCAAGCAGAAACGACGACGCCCCTCCACCCGCCAACCATGAAATAAGAAATATATTTCCAGACGTGGTAATTAAAAAAGAAGGCATATCCAACTACCTCCTGCAAAAAAAAAAAAAAAAAAAAAAAAAAAAAATTCTTTTTTTCAAGGACTGTCCTAAAAGACAATTTTAAAACAATATTCCGTGAAGCTAAAATCAATCGAAAGAAAACAAAAAAGATTAAAGAAAAAAAAAGATGAAAAAAAAACTTGAAGTTTAAAAACTGAAAGGTAGAAAATTAGAAAAAGGTTTCGCTCATGTTTTGTCCCCCCGAAATCCAACCCCCAATTAATGTAGTTTTATTTTATATTTTTTTTATCTATTTTCGACTGTGTAGTCGTGGCATTTCTTTTTAAAATAAAAAAAGACCCAAGACAACAATCTTCTTCTTAAACTGATATTGCTAAAAAGAATGCATGAAATCGGTCAAAAAACGAAAAAGAAGATACAACGAAGGAGAAAAGAAGGAAGGTTTCTTTTTTTCCGTTCTTTTTTAACACATTTTTTTTTCATACCGACAGATTTCCTTGTTAGAGTCTCGCCAACTTGAAGCCACCGTCCTTTCTGGCTTAAATTTTTCAGATAAGGCATTTTTTGTCCATTCCTCGCAAAAGTATAATTTACTTTACTACCCACCCGTCGTTGAGATCATCCGGGTAGGTTAAGTAAGAATTGTGTGTAGTGGATGCGGGTGGGCAAAAACTCGCATAATAGAGGAACAACGAACTATTCAACAGATTTGTGATGTAAGATGAGGAAAAAAAGAAAAGAAAAATTCCTAACATATATGCTTGTTTTGGTTTTTTTTTACAGTTTTTCTGTATTTTCAACTATTTTTTTTTTTTTTGCTTATTAATAAATTTCCTGAAAAACAAAAATATTTTTTAGTTTTAAGTTTCCCAACCAAAGGTCTCTAAAAGAACGCACTTTAAAAAAAAAGTTTTTTTTTTTTTATGTAATGTAATTGGTTATTTTTTTCTTTTTAACAATAAAAAACAACTAATCCTAACAAATAATAATGTAATGAAAATCGAGAAAAAAGGCATTATAAAAAATTGTATCTTTAAACAACCGAACTAAAAAAAAAAAACATGACAAAAAAATCTACTCAGACACAAAATTACCTATCTGTATATATATACAAAAAAAAAATGAAATGTAATACTAGTAGACAAGGCTAGAGATAGATACATACAATTATTGCCCAACAACACAAAAACAAGAAATATACTTTGCTATTTTATTTTTAATCATTGTTTTTTTTTCTTTTCTTTTTTTCCTACTTCATTTCTCTCGGAAAAATAAAAACAGAATTAGGGAAATGACCGACTTTAACAATAACATTATTTTTAAACTGAAACACAAGGTTATTCACGAGTTTGATAAAAATATTAGAAAATTGAATATCTTCCACAAATTACATATAAAAAAAACTCTAAAGTCTTTAAAAATATATCTAAAAATCAGTTTCTTTTCAAAAATGAAATGACACAAAATTTCCATTACTTTTAAAAAGAGGTCATTTAAAAAAAAAAAAAAAGCCTTCTTATGCAATAATGATGCCTTTAGTTTTAATTAACTGGAAAAGATATTTTCGTTAATTATTAATAAATGAAAATGCTAAAAAATAAAAGAAAACAATAAGGTACGATTTAGTTTTTTAAAATTAGCAAATGCTTTTTTATTTTATGCAATATAAAATAATTCTAATGCGCGACGATTTCGTTTTCACGGTAAGCTAAAAGTCCGTCGAACATCTACCCATGTGCTTAAAATCACAACTGCCCTCAATAGAAAAAATAGGGTAACATATTTTTCTTTCTTTACGTAAAAATTATCTCTCCCAAGAGTTTTAAAAACGTTTACAGTCTATTTATTTCAAAGTAGGTCTTTTCTTTTGTTAACCTGGAGGAGGGGTGTTTATTTGTTTAACAAATAGATAAAAAGCAGATTAGAAAAAGGAAAGAGAGAAAACAAACAAACAAAAAACAGCCCAAAATAAAACAAGAGACGGTTTAGAAAATAGTTATTTTAATTAATTGCGGGAGTGTACAAAGAAATGACAAATGAAGAGACTAAAGGAAAGAGGTTTTTAAGTATCGACCTTGTCTTTTTGAATAGATTTCTGATTTAATTCAGTCAAGAAAAGGGACAGAAGAAAGCTTTCAGTTTCTGACATTAAGTCACTAACAAATTGCAAACTATTGCGTATTTATTAACATTTCATGTTAATACGTGGCCCAGGACAACGATCCAAGCACAGACTGTGTGCGCGAGCACACACACACACACAAAAATGATTTTATATATACATATGTATTTATTTAAAGATGTAGACAATCGGTTTCGATTACTTTGAAAGACACCGACTTTTTCATAACAGTTTTAACCGGTAGATTTCATTGTCTGATGAAATGAAAGGTTACGTTGGTTAGTCAAAAAGTTTGGTATAATGAATAAATTTGCTTTAAGCAAAAATAAAGTTTCTTTTTTTTTAATGTTTACAAAAAGAGAACTATTTCAAACTGGGTTTTACTTTAAAAGTCTTTTTGTTTTATTACGACTTTCTAGAATTTGTAACGCCTTCCTTATTCGTTAATAAGGATCCGTTTTATTTTTGTTTTGTTCTTTTTTTACACACTTAAACAAACAAGTTGTCATAATTTTTAAAAGATTATTATTGCCTAATATCAAAAACAATAAAGTCAGTGGGCGGTGACTGAAATATCTCTTTAAAAAGCCAGTCACCTGGTGTATGTAAGTTTGTTTGTTTTTTTTTTTTTATTTTTGTTTTTTTTTTGGAGGGGTGGGTGAAGAAGGAAATATGATCCATTTAAGAACTTTTAAAAGGAAACAAACAAAATCAACAAATTTAACGTGGTTTTTAGAAGGTTGGGAAAATATTATATTTTATTCTGGAATTATTAAAAAGAAAAATCAATTCGCCCGAAAAGAAGCTCAAAAGGTATATGTTTCGCCCACCCGTCTTATTGTATTCCTGAAAACGACAGCATGGATGTGTCTCTTTTTAAAACTCAGGGCACGTGGTGGGCTATTTAGTACATGCTCTAGCTTGAAACGGGATTGTCGATCTAAAGAAAATGGCTTTTTCAACCGCCAAAACAATTTCAAAGTTACCTAATCAAGGTTCGATCTGCTATTTTAGGCGTCTTATATCGTCCCTGACAATGGCAATAGAAATCGTCTCCTAAATTAAGGGATTTTTCTTGCTTTTCGTTTCTACTTTGATTGTGAGTTAATTTTGTTCTGACCTACTTGTGTAAACGATTATTAGATGACTCGTTGCAAGAAAAGTAGACAAGACTTTTTTATAGTGCGAAATTTTTCAGTAGATATATTTTTTTTAATTTACCGGCAAGTGTGATCTGTTATAAATTCACGAGGGAAAAATAAATATGTCTGGGTCGTCTGTAATTAGTGGGGGAAATAAAGCAATTTTTTTTTTCAAAAGTTTGTTTTCTTTTCATTTTTTTTTAAATTTATTTTTACTTTGCTTCTTTTTTCCTTCATGATTATTTTTAATTTTTTTCTTTAATTTTTCAAAAGAGTAAAATAAATGTCGTTTTCAGAAAGTGATCGGACTAGCTGACCTAATTCCAAAACAATGCCGATGTCTGCTTTGTAAATTATATCACACGTCACACACACACACACAGTGCGACAAAAATCACACGCATAAACAAACAAGCAGACTACATCAAAATACATTCTATACATAAACACACACACACACGTATATACACAACGCTTTAAAAAGGGGGTAAAAGACGAAAAAGTGAAATTAAAAAGTATATATCGCGCACATAGGTACAATTATGTACACAAAAAAAATAAACACGACACAGACAAGCGCTAACTAACAGTAAGTAAAAAGTAGTGTCTAAAAAGTCCAACTAATAAAAAAATAAACCTATTTCACAGGGATTTCGATTTCACAGACATCAGTGAACAAAAAAGGGGGATCACATACTTTTATGTGTGTACAACTGCAATGTACATTTATTACGCAAGATGTGTCTACTTTTAACACACTTCTTGCGGGAAAAGGTACACATACATACGCAGTGTAGGATTAAGTAAAGGAAAATATTTTTAAAAGAACGTATATTGACACATTTTTACTACTGTCATTTATACACACAATGTGTTTGTTTGTACTCTATGTATAATTATTTACACATACAATAATACACACACACTAATTCACACACGCTTTACACAGAGAGGGTAGAAAAAGTATGCACCAACCATGGAAAACGGTAACCCACGTTTTCATTAAAAAAAAATAATAAGATCAAAAAGGTTTATAGCAAGAGAAAAAAAAAGATTATTACGTAGGAAAATATTATAACTAAAAAAACACATGCGTTTTTAAAGTTTAAAAATCCCGAAAAGAAAGAAAGGAAGGAAGGTAAAAACATTTTTAAAAGAAATAAAAACATTTTTTTAAAAAAAGAAGCAAGTGCGCTGAGTTTTCTCAAAGGTCCGAAAAATACAACACCATCAAAGAAAAAAGGGGGGACTTGTCTTAGGACGAAGGGTCAACTGTCTATATTAAAAAAAAAAGTTTGGTTGATCGGGGTTTGACAAGGTGCATGCGTGTATATATGTACATTCATTGTATGTATATGTGTATAATAGTATAGATGTATGTATGGATGAATAAAAGTGTGTGTATATATATATATATACTTGCAGCTATATGCGTGTATGTCTGCTAGATATATAAATATCAAAAAGTACTTACCATCTGTGTTGTCTCGAAAGGTCTTAAAATGTGACCGACTTCCATCCATCATTACAGACTGACCCAGTTTGCTTGCTACACGTTCCCACAATGCTCGACATGGCAGCAGCCACTTGAGCAGCTGCTTGTTGCTTCCGTATTACTTGCAAACGCCAATTCACGCACGATGCCTGCCTACCTCCATCCCTTTCTTCCTCCTACTTCCTCATTCGATTCACACCTTCTTTTTCTCAACCTTCCTCTCGGCACTGCACCCTCCCTCACTCAACCTCACTCCTACCCACCACGACGCGCAACCACCACTACTACTACTATTACTATCATTTATCACTACTGCTGCTACGAAATCTATTAATACTACCATATGGGGGTACCTATCACGGCTCAACCGATAAACACATCACAGTCCTTTTTTTAAACACACACCAATATCGTTTCCCAAAACTCTCATCGACTCAGTGAATAATTCTTTGACATCCTCTTTCGACTGAGGTCAGTCTTGTAATGATAAAGTTATTGCTAGCCAAACGATGCATTGTTCCCGATAACTTTTGGCGCCGTGGCTCATGCAGTAAACACGTTAAAGTTTTAGCAACATTCATGTCGGGATCGATGCCAGAAAAGAACAGCTCGACATTGAGCAGTATCTCGTACCCTCTATTTACTTAGAGTCAGTCTTGTGTTGAGAAAACTTACAAGATTTCTAATTAGGTTTGTTTGTGGTTGCTCATTCAATAAAGACGTTGTTCGTAATGCCGTACGACACGGAGCCAGCAACCCTAAATTGCCATGAAAACCTTGAAGGGATCTCTCAATACCGCTAATGTCTGGAGCCAGTCTAAGTCACTTGATAATCAATTGATACAAAAAAAACGATTATTACTATTTCTACTAGTAGGGAAGTGGCTCACTCGGTAGCATCGTTTTTCACTATTTCAAATTTCCCTATCGAGCCCGCAAAAAATTACTGACCTTGAACAAGGCTATCATTTTCTCTACCTATTTGACGTCAGTCTTGTACACATACTACCGAAATGATGCCACATAAAAGTAAAACGGTTAGCAAAGGGCGGGCTCAGCTGGTAAAGATGTTGTTTTATTTTTATTCTGAAAAAGAAAACTTGTGTTTCAGATAGAAAACTTGGTGTCGGACGTGTCTTAATCTTATATTCTTGTACTATATACCGCCTGCAATCATTTTAATGTACTTGTAAAATCTGTGGTTACAGGCCGAAAAACTTATTCATTTTTTTACATACACAGACATACGTACATACACACACACATAATAAATTATATATATATATATATATATATATACATACTACTACTACTACTACCAACACTAATGCTGTTAATACGGCCGCCGCTAACACTACTACTACTACTACTATTGCTGAGGAGAGTGAGGGAACTAGAATCAGCAGCAGTGTGATTACGTCACAACAAGGCTCATATGAATGTCTGGGTTAGGGTGGGGGAGATTGTGGTGGGTGGGACAGGGATTGAGGGGTAAGTACACACACACACACACACAGACTGGAAAGACTTAGTCTCTTTCGCTCTCTACGCTCTTCTTAATTATATATATATTCTAAATTGCAATGCCAACCCAAAGATAAGAGAGAAAAATCATTACTCCGGTAAAAACAATGATACATACATACACATGCATAAACGCACACACGATTTAAAAAGACACGGAAAAATTGTAATTCGAACAATGAAAGGGTAAAAAGAGATGTGTGTATAAATATGTAACGACGCTCTCCAGACACGCACACACGCACTTGCACGCACTTTAGTTTCTAACTAAAAACAACTTGTCAAGCGTATATATAAACATATGTATATCAGTCTACCTGTCAGGTTATAATCACGTATAATTACGTATATAGTTTGTTTTTTGTTTGTTTGTTTTTTCCCAATGCAAGTAAAAACAAAAGTCTCCTCTCTAACAATACCTCTAAGTAAAGACTAAAATGAGATATTTAAATTTAAGACATCTCCGTGTGTGTATAAATGTCAGTGTACATACTGTTGAGTGTAATTGTACCTGTGTGTTTTGTAATGTATGTATTGTAAAATGTATATGTTTCTGTTTCATCGTCTTTTTTTTTTGTGTGTGTGTGCTTTAAATTTCACATCTATGATAAAAGTGGCAAAACATTAATTATGGACCGCAAAAAAATTAAAATAATTAAACAAAGTTGTTAATTGTTAACGAACCTAATAACAATTGTTCGTTAATTTATTTCTGATTAACCGTAAATGTAATCCAAACAAAACATATACTTTATCGTCAATTTTATTACATTCCAAATTAAAAAGACAAATTATTTATAAAAAGATGAGAAACAGAACTGTATTACCAACATGCGCCTAGGTGTGTGATAAAAAAATAAAAGTAAAAGTAAATAAAATTATTTAAAATAAAAAGGTGTTCTGACTAGTTTATTAATTATTTTTCTTAGTGTTATGACACCGAAATATTTTTATCTTCAAATTAGCAATCATTTTTAGTTTGTAATAATATATTTTTTTAAAAAAAGTACTTTTTTTTATTATTATTTAAGTAAAAAGTACTTTTATAAACCAGCTAGAGCTGCTCTGATGTTTAATAATAATAATAATAGTAATAAAATACAAATAAAAGACAAGTCTCTGTGATCTTTTCTCAAGAGTGTCCATTCCACCTTCCACTTCTTTTGCCGTCTGAGTTGCAGACGTTTATTATTCTATAAGGAAATAAATGCGACTTAAAAGTTATATATTCTTTTTCTCTTTCCTTACATTGTAGCAGTAGTAGTCGTACATGAAGATACTAATTGCGACCGACAGGAAAGAAAGAAAGAAAAGTAAAGAAGAAAAAAGTAAGTGATAAAAAAAAAAAAGAGAAAGAGAAAAATGTCATTTGACTGTCTGGTTTCCGACCTTCTCTTCCCCTCTTTTTTTTATCAGATATAATCGAAGTGAAAGTTTAACGTTAACCACACTAAGCCTAACTTTAGAGAGCTGAGACGAAAATAACTGTCTCTAGTCTAAAAACGGTCAAATTTCGTTTCGCTGGACACGGAAATATTATCACACCTTTTCAGGGTTTTTGTCTGGCATTTTGAGGGCCATTAAAAAAAAAAAGCCTAACTTTTTTTTCTTTAATTTGTATTTATTTTTGAAATACCTACTGATTTTTTCTTTTTTTTTTTGTTCAAAAACATAAAACTAAAAGCGATATACTTTTTCGAATTAATTTTTTTTATAAATAACTAAAAAAGATGATAAAAATAACCACAATTTCTCTTTCTTAATGATGGAGTTGATAGCTTTTCATTTTCAAAAAGGCATTTACTTTCCAAAAGAAAACTAATGACACTCTCTTTAACAACTCAACAAAAATACTTCAAATTTGTTACATGGTTTTTCATGAAATGTTAGAAAAATTTTCTTAATTTTTTGCTGCTATAATTTAAAGCTGTCATTTTTTTTTTAAGTATAATTAAAAATTTTAATTTTAAAAATGCTTGTTTTTAATTTTAACGAATTCAAATAAATAATAAATATAAACATAAAATTAACTTTTTCGGCGAGAAAAAAATAAATAATCTATGAAAAGAAAAGTATTGAAAAGTGAAGAAAATCGACTTTTTTTGAAAATGAGCAGATTTCTTTTTCTTATTCAAAGTTTTTTTGTTTTGTTTTGTTGTTTTTTTAATTGATAGAAGCAGTGTGTGCATTCTTTTGTTTTAACTACAAAAATGCTTACAAAGGGAAAAACTCAAATTTGTATGAAATGTCCTTATTAAAATCTGATGTCTCCATTTTCCAATAATTTGAACTTAAACACTCAATAAATATCATTTTTTTTTTTTTTTTTTTTTTTTTTTTTGTCAGGTAGACAGAAATTTCGGTCTTTGGAAGAGTCACTGACCCACGATTACCCTAAAGTTGTTGTTGTTGCTGTTAATAATAATAATAATTTTATTGTTATTATTGCTGCTGCTGATGATGATGATGATGATGATTTCTGTTAAGGATAGAAATGGCATCATGACATTTTCCACTGAGCATTTTTGGAAAAAATAAAAATAAATAAAAACTTAAAGGGTACACAGATTTTACATAAATAAAGCTGTTCCTTAGGTGTGAGCTGTACTTGTGAGAACAGTTTTTGAATTTCTTTAAAGTTTGGAATACCAGAGATCTCTTCAGTGAGTCTAGGAGAACCTTTTCAAATCAAACTAAGGGTTCCAACTACAACTGGAATTATTGATGTTTTCATGTGCCACATTTTTGAGATTTCCACTTTGAGATTCTTGTATTTTGATAATTTGTTGAAGATCTCCAAAGATATATTACAGTCTGCAGGAATTGCCATGTCAATAAAAAAGTACATTCTGTTTTTGTGGTCTTTGATTACAATGTCTAGATTATTAGGTTTGATTATTGTAAAGTCCCATAAAATTGTTACAGGTGCTATGTCTGTAACTGAGTCTGGGTGGTGTTTTTACTAATTTCTTGCAGTTTCCTTCCTGTAAAAGTTGCAGATTTTTCAGTGCAGATATTGGCCCATTTTGTCATGCTAAGTTTTATATTTGGTGAATGTTATTAATACTATGCAACCTGATGCAATATGGTCAATTGTTTCTGGATATTTATCACAGAATCTGCATTTCAAGTTAACACAAGTTGATTATTATTATTATCATAATCATCATCATCACGATTATTATTATTATTATTATCATCATCATCATCATCATTATTATTATTTGAAAAAATTAAGAGAGTCACAAAACCAAAACCCTAAAATTAAAGTTAATTATTATTATTATTATTATTATTATTTCTACTACTATTACTACTACTACTACTCCTTGAGGAGGTTAAGTGAGTCAGTAACCCAAGGCCACCCTAAAGTTAAAGTTAATCATTATTATTAGTAGTAGTAGTAGTACTACTACTTGAGGAGGTTATGTGAGTCACTAACCCATGGCCCCCCTAAACTTAAAGTTAATCATTGTTATTATTATTATTACTACTACTACTACTACTACTTGAGGAGGTTAAGTGAGGCACTAACCCATGGCCCCCCTAAACTTAAAGTTAATCATTATTATTATTATTTCTACTACTACTACTATTACTTAAAGAGATTAAACGAGGCATTAACCCATAGCCACCCTAAAATTAAAGTTAATTATTATTATTGTTACTACTACTACTACTATGTGAGGAGGTTAAGTGTGGCACTTATGCATAGCCGCAGTAAAGTTAAAGTTAATTATTATTATTTTAAAAATTTCTTTTTGACTTGCATTTGTTTTATAATCCCATGCTGGGGAGATAACCAATGACTGAAGACAAACAAAAGGTGTGACTCTTTGTTGTTTTCACTTAGTTCAACAAAAAACACTAACAAATACAAAAACTACATGAACAAAGCTCTTTGCAGGATATGGGCTGTGTTTGTTAGAACTCTTTGTTGGGGGATTTCCTGGCAAGATGGTGAACCATAGATTTTGTTGATGTTCTGTTGAGGTCTGTATCAGACCCATAGCTCCAACTGCAACAGGAACACTTTTAGATTTTAAGTGTCACATTTTTTCTATTCTCATCTCCAGGTTTTTGTATTTGCTTAGTTTTTCAAAAACCCTCACAGAAATGTTTCTTTTTTCACTTGGTACACCCATGTCAATCACTGAGCAAACTTTTCCTTTTCTGTCTTTGATAATAATGCCTGGGTGATTTGCTTGTATTGAGTTTGATCTGTGTCGATAGAAAAATCCCAGAGGATTGTAACCTTTGCTCTGTCAACTACAGATTCAGGAGATGTTCATACCAATTTGCAGCTGTTTTCATCCCGTAGTGATGACAGATCTTTCAATGCAGATATTGACCTACTGTGTCATAATAGTTTTGTACTTATTGGCTTCGAGTATTGAGCATTCTGAGATAAGGTGATCAATAGTTTCAATGTATTGGTCACAGAACCTATATTTTGTGTTCATACTATTATACAAGATATTAGCTTGGTAGTTATGATGTAGTTTCTATTATTTGATACAATTCTTTGTTTGCAATTCTGTCATGCCAGTCCATAAGGATGATCTTTGCTAAAACACTAAGGCTTTACTTGCTCAAAGCCTTTTTCACCATTGATATTAGGAAGCGATTACATACAGCTGACAGTTTAGATATTTCTGAACAGGTTTGACACCATACACAGCATCCATACGAAAATTTTGATCTGCTGAACAGACTATGTTGTGGCTTTTGGCTCCAGTTTTCTTTTATTCACTTTTAGCCTAGCTTTTTTGCTTCTTATTTTTCTTGCTGATCTTGTGGTAGTTGTGTCTACTTCAGCGTTACTTTCAAGATTTAATCTAAATTCTCTTGCATATTTATGGGCTTCTTTTGATAGAGAATAAACCTTTTTACTTTTTACATTCTCTATTATGAGATGTAATATCTAATCTTGTATAGCTGAAAGATACTTATAAAATCCCATCATTGAAATTTTGTAAGACAATTCCAGTTGAATCATGCCCCCTACCGCCACTGCTCCTTGGCTGATACATACAGTCAATATCTGCATTCTATTGCATGTGAGTCTTTTTAATTTTTGCATTAATTTTCTTGAGTTCCCTTAAGTTCAAATTTATATTTTTTTTTTTTTAAAGCAAGGTCAACTCTTTACAAAGCCTGGGTGCCACTCAAGGTAGAAGGCAATTTGTGTAGATAGGAGTGGTTTGGTTTGGTTTGGTTTGGTTTGTTTTACGGCATATCAAACTCAATGGGTTATTTAATGCCGACAATTTTTATTGCTGGTAATATTTTTTCCTTCAAAAATGTGTTGCTGGTATAATTTTTTTTTTTTCAAAAATGTATTTCTGGTTTGGTTTGGTTTGGTTTATTTTACAGCATATCAACCTCAATGGGTTATTTAATGCTGACAAAATTTTCATTTCTGGTAATATTTTTTTTTCAAAAATGTATTGCTGGTAATAAATATTTTTTACAAAGTATTTCTGGTATTAAAATCTATTTTTACACTTACATAGTGTTTTGACCCCTGTTTGGGGGCTAACTATTTGCCCATAGTTGGGACCCTAACAGGTGCTAGCACACCGGGTCAGGGTGGACCTGGGAATACCAGTAATTAAGAGGTGGTTCCACGTTTCTCAAAACCTCCTGATTAGAGGCCTTGCTGTTGGACGTAGTTTATCGTTTTACCCAGGATGGATAGGAGTGGAAGATAACAGTTAAACATAGCCTTGAACAGGTTAAGATTGTAGTGATTCAGGAAACATCCTCTTGGGAGTCATTTCCATAGAATAGGAAAGAAGCTGTTCAAGTGGAAACTTACTTCTCACCAATAGAATACAGGGGGAATGGTTTGCTGTAATGTAAGTGGCATGGCAGGTCCTTAACTTAAAGGTTAGAACTTGTGGAACCAAGAGATGTATTTCATCCAAGCCCTTTCCATGGAAGTAACAATAAAGCAGTGAGAGGTTTGATATATCTCACCTGTGGGAGAGAGGTTGGTGGGTGAAGAATAATTTGTCACCCACAAGGGTGATAACAAGAGCATTAATGGCTGTTATTATATATTTTTGAATTCAATTCAATTTTCATTATTACTTGCACTCACCTGACACAGTCCTTTCTGATTTTCTTCTTTCATCTTCGAATGATGCATTCCATTGTCTTAATTTACACTTACATACACATAACTATCTTCCTGACTGAGTTCCTTAATCACAGTATCTACATCAAGGATCTTACTACTAATAAGCTTTCCTTGCTTGAAGGTGGTCTTTGCACATTTATCTAACCCAGTGTTTCTCAACCTTTTTATGCAACAGCACACCTAGGAGCAAATGAAAATATCATGGCACACTTAGCAAAATTTTAAAGGCTGTACATTTAAATGTTATGAAATAAAACCATACATTTTTTTAAAAATACACACACAAATATGAACTTACTTTATTTCAATGTTTCTATTTGTGCAGCTTATTTAGTGTGAAACTTGCGCCTGGTGTTTTTTGCAATTTCTTCAATGTTTGTTTAAATGTGTGATAAGCACACCCTCATTTCATCTTCACTTGAGTGTATTCTTTCTTGCTTCTTATTTTTAATGTTTTTTTTAGGGTTGACTAGCATAATTCACATAAATAAGAAGTAGAAAATTGCAATAAAACTGATAAAGCCTTTTTAGCTAATGTGGGATATTCCTTTTGTATTGAAATCCAAAATGTATCAATGGGTACTGTCAAATGTTTTATTTTGAGCCCTGAATCATGAGAAATGGTGGCCAATTCTTCTTCATAATTAAATAATAATTAAAATAATTATTTGAAAATAAGTTTAATACTTATTCATTTATTCAAATACTAACACGGTACCATTACTACTTCCACACACACATATAACTGGTGTAACAGCAAAATTGTCTAAATCGTGTAAAGGCAGAATTGTCCATTTGTTAGATTAAGCTTTGAATTGTTGTATCTTAGAAATGATTAAAGATATCTTACTGGAATATTCTGAGGTTTTTATAACACTATTGGACTCTGGACTTAACAGAAGAATGGTGATGAACTTGATCATAAGTGAAAATGACATGTTCATAATTAATTAATCATAGCTAAGGATCGGAAGCTCATAAAGGATTGAATTTTGTTCAGATATATATATATTATTCCAGGATCATTTTCCAAGTAATTCAAGATGATCTTCACCCTCTCTAACCTTCTAACTTCCTGTTGCCTCACAGGTTTCATGTACAATTTCATTTTCAAGTCTTTTGTTCACTGTTCTTTGGACTTTCTTTGCTGAAACTCTTCTCTCATATGCTAAACATCTTATGGATTGAGATGGATCTTTTCAAAATTGATCTTTTACCTCTAAGTTGAAATGATGATCCCTCTTCCTGTTGTGACCTCCTGATCCAGTTTTCCTCTTTACGGTTTCCTCTTTTTTAAACTTATTCACCATTCTCTTGATGGTTCTTGAATGAACTTTCAAGATGGAAGCCAGAGTATTAATGTTGGTACCATTACTGAAGGTCTGAATTATCCATTTTCCTCTCACCATTGCTCATTTAGAAAGACAAATGGGGCTGACACAAAATGATTTTAACCTGTTCTCTTTCTAGCGGAATAACTCAAAGGGTTTTTTTCAGTGATTCTTATGGTAAATGGTGTCAAGATGGCTAAGCATCTTATCTGAAAATCTGGAAAAAAGAAACTCAATTAGTTCAGTGGTTTTTTAGATATTAAACATTTTGGGGGATGGACAATTATGTTGTTACATGATTTGGACAATTACACTCAGAATATATCTATGCTGTGACCATATTTTCACACTAGTGTGCTGTGGCACAATGGTTGAGAATCTCTGATCTTGCCCAAATGCCATGCATATATCATTGCTGAAACTTTTCAGTGTTCAAAAGCCCTTCCAATTATCCGTTATCATTTCTTGCATATAATTTCAAGTCATCCATATAAAATAGATGATTTATCCTTTTATCTTTGATCTTATAGCCATATCCTATATTGTTTAACAATTTGATAAAGGAATTAATGCCAGACAACAAAAGAAGAGAAATAAAGAGTCTCTTTGAAAAATTCCACATTTAATTTCCATGTCTTTGCTTAGGAGGACTCCATTAGGGAGTAACAGATCTGTTTTCCAGAATTCTAATTTATGTCATAAAGAAATACATAATTGTTGATGAGATTTTGTATACTTCAAGGGCATTGATGATCCCAGAGTGTGGGATGTCATCAAAGGCTTTTTATAGTCCATCAATGTTCTTCTGAAATTTTTGTGCTTTGTGTAAGTATTTTCAAGAATCATCCTATTTATAAGCAACTGATCTTTGCAGCCATGGGAGCCTCTGAGACAACTTTTTTGCTTTCTAGGATATATTTATAGTATATATATATATATATATATATATATATATATATATATATATAGTGCTTTCTAGGATATATTTATGGGATATATATTTTGCTTTATAGGGTAGATTTATAGTATATATATTTTGCTTTATAGGATATATTTATAGGATATATATTTTGCTTTATAGGATATATTTATAGGATATATATTTTGCTTTATGAGATATATTTATAGGATATATATGTATGTTCTTTCCGTTAATATGGAGATTAAAAACTTGTTAGATGCGTGGGGTTCAGCGTACCCGAATTAAAGGAGAATTTAATACGGGATACCCTACCCACAAAATACAACACAAATTTCAAGAAAAAACAACACAATAAGGAATGTTTGTAGAAAATAGAACATTGTATATTTATTATCTTGTGAATAGGGTAAAAAAGATTAATGCTTTAGTTCATTTAAGCAAAGATGTGATTTTTACAAAAATGTCTGTGTTCGCTGTCTGTCTACAGAGTAGCAGAGTAATGTCTGTTTCTTTTGTTTTTGTATAGGTGTAAAGGAAAAAGGAGCGATCAATTTAAGTTGAAAAAGTGAGTGTGGATGAGGAATAAAAAGATAAAAGGAAAATGTACTTATGAATTGTTTTGGAGTCAGTTGTAAATTTGTTGTTGTTGTTGTTGTTGTCCTTTCCTAATCCACTTTCGGCTCTTAGTGTCGGGTTGAGTCAGTGATGGAATTTACTATCAGTCTTCTATGATCTCTGCGCCCTTCTGATTGGCGACTGACTTGAAACTTTTTTTTCACACTGGCTCGTTATCTTTTTTTTGGTTTGGCAAATCGCCTCCTTTCATAGGTCAGAAAATGAATTTCACACCTTATTGCAAAATCTGTTTTTAGGCGTTTTGATCCAATTTTGCAGGTGTGCAAATCTACTTTGTGTTTTTTAGTCATTTGTTGGAATGATATAGGATTTGTATCTTATAGATGTCAACAAACAAGTAACAGGTCAGTAGTTTTTTTTAGAGTTTTCTGTGTAATTTTCTTTTGATGGCATATATGTGACATTTTAGGAAAACTGTTCTAGTGTCTTTGTGTGCTCCAGCATCATTTCATTAAATGGTATTGCCATAATGGCATAAGTAGTAGAGAAAATGCCATGCCAAAAGTTTGGAATTTTGTCAATTCCTGGTGATTTCCACTTGTGAGAT
This sequence comes from Acanthosepion lycidas, assembly GCA_963932145.1. Classification (NCBI taxonomy): domain Eukaryota; kingdom Metazoa; phylum Mollusca; class Cephalopoda; order Sepiida; family Sepiidae; genus Acanthosepion; species Acanthosepion lycidas. Next base: position 83,179,996 of record OZ010602.1, on the reverse strand, counting down.
TTAGTGTTTTATTTCTTTCATTGTGTTATGGGATCTTACCCATAATAATAATAATGAACTATTCCATACTTAATAAATACTGCACCTCAGGAGTAGGCAAGGAGTCAGTAGTTCAAGTAGTGTCAGTAGTTCAAGTCGAGTCAAGAGTCGAGTCAGAGGCAGTCTGAAACAGAGTCGTGTTCAGACATTGGAACAGTGATACTGGTCGAGATTACATTGTTCTCTCTACTAAACCTGATTGTTCATACTAACACTTCTACTTCTCTGTATATATTCCTGTTTGTAATATATCTGTGTTATTCCATACCTGTGTTCGAGTTCTTCTTTATTGGTTCTACCTTGGACTATCACCGTGGTACAAGGAACCGGACCATAACAATTATAATATATTGCCATTACATTTTTAGGATGTTTCCTTGTTTTTCTCCAGATCTTTTAACCATTTTAGCATCTCCATTGTGACATTTTTCAGCACCCCATATGTTATTTCAGAATATGCTTATTTCTCTTCCAAATGGTGTTTTCTTTATTGTAACTGTTCAGCTTCCTATTTCTCTGTAGAATTTCTTTGTGTCTGTTTCAAATTTCTTGTTTTGTCTATAGAGTTTTTTGAGTTTTTCGAGCCTAGGGAGACATTGGGCTTTAGCTTGGATTTTTGGTTTGTATTCTTCCTTCAATTTGAGTATTTTTTCTTTACTCTCCAATTGATATTTTCTTTACACACTTTAACAGATCTTAATTCATTATTTTTATGAAGTTCCTCCAAAACAGATATTTATGCTTGCATTGTTTTTATATTTTTCTCTGTGTTTAACTTCCATCTTGATTTATTATTTGGTGACCGGCATTTTCTATTTTTCTCGTTTATTCCACACTTTGACTGAAGAACTTTTGCAACTGCATATATCAATTGGTTTAGTTCCGTCAAATTAGGTTTTGTTGCATTGCATATTTCACTCAAAGCAAAATTTCCAACATAAATTGTACATTTAAGCTTATGCTTATTTCTGATTTTCAAAAGAGGCTCTCTTGCAGACATGTCAATGTGGGCTACTTCACTTTCACTTTCACTTTCACTCTTCAATTATTTCTCCTTTCATAGTTCTAATATCATCTGCATATTTTTCTTCAAATTCAGTTGTTTCGTGATCCCCTTCAGTTATATTTTCATCTACCTCATTCTCAGCTTCATTCGATTTGTCAATTCCTATCAGGTTGTCAGGGCCTACATCAGACAATTTGGTGTTCTCACATTCAACTTCAGTCTCTAACTGTTCTTCGTCTATTTCCTGAATATTACTCTGTTCCTTGTTTTGTTTGATGTTGCACTCAACTCTTGATTTAAATTTTTTATTAATTCAGTATCTGTGAGGCACTTTTGTTTCATGATACATGGTTTGACATTTGCTAACTTGTTTGGGTCTAATTATTTCCTCTTGTCTTTATTTCTGTCATGCCACTTTTTGTAGGTATATTTAGTATGGTTTTTCTTGGGTTTCTTTTGTATTAATTAGCCCAGTGGATAAAGACGTTGGTTAGATCCAGTGACTAGACCCATAGAGTTGTGAGTTCAGTACCATGCCACAGCAGTGGTGAACCAAACTTGGAGAGTTGAATTAAAGGGAAATAACTGAGACATCCAGAGGAGGCATGACACGTGGAACTAGAACAATCTGCCCCTGTGGATGAAATAAAAGGTTTGGTTCGAAATTCCCCAATCACCTGAAGAAGGCTGAAGTGTACAACAGCCAAAACATTGGGATTATGGCAAGGAAAATGAGGAACACAGTCCGAATAATGTAAGTAAATTAGAAACAATACATCACTTCTTTATATTCTTCCTTTGTCAATTTACTTTTTTTTATTTCTTTTGACCTCTGGTGATAGTAGACTGGGAGGGACAGAGTTAAGAGTGACTTCATTCTGGTGATCTGTCAGGCTTTTGTTTGGAAAGAATTGAATCCAGTAGTTAATTTTTCAACCTCAGGCTGGTTCCACCCTGAGGGACATGTTCTCTGTTGAATCATAGGATGAGTGACATTGTTAGTTGGTGTAAGTCTTTTATTTGTGTCCTCATAGTGGTCTCAGAAGAGAAGCACGGTAACAAGAAAGTCCATCCTTGGTTGCCCAACAATGGATAATGATGTTAGTGACAAGGGCCCCCACTTTCTGCCAGGCAGCATTCATGGCTTTACCATTATTATTATTATTATTATTATTATTATTATTAACATTATTATTGTTAGGATATGCAGAATAGATAACAGTTGATCCTAGACTTGAAGAGGTTAAGAGAATAAAAAAACTAAGCTCACACACATTTACATAGATAAAGCTCTTCATAATGTGTGAGCTGTATTTATGAATACAAATTTTTTTATTTCTTTAAGGCATGGGCTACCAGGAATCCCTTCTATGAGTCTATCAGAAGCTTTTCCAATCAATCCAAGGGATCAAACTACACCTGGAATTATTGATGTGCCATATTTTTTAGATTTCCATTTCAAGATCCTTGTATTTTGTGTTTTGAAGATCTTCAAAGATAAATTACAATCTGCAGGGAGTGCCATGTTAATAAGAAAGTACATTCTGTTTTGTGGTCTTTGATCACATTTTGGTTGTTTTGACTGTGTATATTGGAAAGTCACATAAAATTGTTACAGGTCCTATCTTTCTAATCAGATCTGGGTGATGTTCATACCAGTTTCTTGCAGTTTCCTTCCCATAAAAGTTGTATATTTTCTAGTAAAGACTCTAACATGCCAAATTTTATATTCAGTGTGTGTTAACACCATGCAACCTGACAGATGTTTCTGGATATTTATCACAGAATATGCATTTTGTTTAATACAATTTTTCAGTATATGTGCTTGGTAATTTCTAGTTAGCAAGCATTAATCTGGTACAGCAAGAACAAAACCTTCAGTTTCAGCTTTTAACCCTGCACTACATAACCACTGATGGGTACAGGGTTTGTCTATATCAGCTTGTTTGGTATGGGTAGAGTATTAACCATGAAGAGGCTTATTTTATCATCGTTTCTGCATTTGGCATATTGCATTTGCATTTGCTTTTGTTTTTAGGTATTTGGCCACTGCAGTAGGTGCATTATGGTTTATTTTCACTTTTTTCACCCACTTGAAATTTCCTTTTGAATTTGTTAGCTTCCTTTATTACTGAATAAAGTTTCTTATTTCTTTCATGTTCTTTGACACAGATCATCACCCAATCTTCTGTATTTTCCATGTATCTTTGAGGACCGATTGTTGTGGTTTTGTAAGACAGTTCTAGTTGAACTAATCTTCTGCCTCCTTCGGATCTGGACACATACAGACAATCAACTTCAGCCTTTGAATGATGCATGCAGTGGCAAGTGAAAAGCATTTTTGTTTTGACATCCATCCATTTAATGTCACCTATGGTCCAATTAAGGATGTTGAAACTGTATTGCACCACAGGGACAGCAAAAGTGTTTCTGGCTGATATTATGTCTTGTGAATTCAACTCAGTATTTAAAAGCAGACAAACACACCTGTAGTATTCTTTTCTTACTTTACCCTTCATTTGAGCATGTTGTATTCCATCTTCTTCACTGGCTGCTAGGTATATATAGGTTTCTTTTTGTTCCAGTTCCCTAACTTTTGTAAGAAAATCTAGATCTATTTTGTGATTCTCTTCTTCTTGAATGTTGCTTTTACACAGTTATCTAATCTGAAATCCATATCAATATCATCACTGAAGGATTAAGGGTTAAGGACAAGCAGAACAGAAGGGGTGACAAGCACTCTCATTGAAAGATTCCTCATGGAAGTGGCAGTACCTTTGGTATGATTTCAGTATAATGTGGTTTTCTACAGTTCCATGCTATATTTAAGGTAATTTACTATCACTGTGTACATTTTCAAAGCCTTAAGGATCTAAAAATGTAGCACACTGTCAAAGCCTTTATGGTAACCTACCCAAGCTGTGGAGGCATGATAGAGTAATGGATAGCAGCTCGGATTGAGGAATCAGAGAGCCGAGTTCAAATTCCAGTCAGATCCGATACATTCACTTATGAAGAGGATTCATACATTTCCCATAGGGAAAGGTATGAATCCTCTTCTTCTTCCCCCAGTTATGGGTAAATAGCAGGAAAGACTGGGTTCTATAGCCTTGGATGGCAACTGGTCTACCGTAGAAAGAAATGACAACCTACTGCAGGAAAAAATCTACCTCATCAGTCATGTATCAAAAGACACATGATCACCCAAGTGTGTATCACATATGGCACTTAACTGACTGACCCAAGCTGTACTGAGATGTTTCCTGCAATTTTCTAGGCTCATGTTATTTATTAATAGTTGATCTTTGCCACCATATGAACCTCTTCAACATTACTTCTATATGAAGGAAAGAATGTTTTTTTCACTGAGAAAAGAGTAAGTACAGTTTGTCAGGACAGATGGGATCAATTTATATGTGGTGGGCAGACATATTATTGGCCTATAATTTTTTGGATCATCTGTTTCATCCATTTTTAGTAGGAGATATGTAATACCTTTAGTGATCCATTCTGGAATTTCATTGGGATTATTAATTAGCATTGATAAAGTTTGCACAAGAGTTTTATGGATTGATGGCAGATAATAAAGCCAAAGGTTCCTGGGATTTCCATTTTTATGATTTTGTTAGAGCTGGTTTAACATTATTCTTGGTTATATCTTTCCATTCTTGCACAAATTTCTTTCATTCTTTCTCATTCTCATTTGATTCACTCTCCATTCGAATTATATTCCTTTGGATTGCTCCAAATATTCTCCCAAAATATTTGCACTTCTTAAACAGATGGTGGCTTTTTGACTTTTATAATTGCTTTTCTAAATTCACTGAAGTTAAAGTTAATTATTGTTATTATTATATTGTTTGCCCAATACAAGGCCTCAAAAGCCACTCATGGTAGAGTATTACAGAATCAGGTTGATGTAGAGAAGTGCAGATTATGTGGATGTTCAGGATAGAGAACGGTTGGCCCGAGACTTGAAGAAGTTAATTTTTATGATTTTTTTTCATTTTCTTTGGCTTATCAACCTTTTGCAGGTTATTTGAAGCCAGAAAATATTTTTTAGATTGTAAGAATATTTTTTGGAGATAATAATGGTTTAGTGATACAAATCTTACTAATTAACTCATAGCCAGAGGGAGAAGAGGTGGATTCATACCTTTCCCAAAAGTATTTGCACATAAGTGAATTTAACAAACCCAACTGGAATTGGAACTTGGCTCTCCGATTAATAATTCCAAGCCATTATCCATTACATGATCTGCACATCCAAGCTTACAGAACCTGGTATTCCCAAATGGTCACCCATCTAGGTACTGACCAGGCTTACCAATGGAATATGAAGGAAATGAGGGTGATTCAACAATGTGTATATGGCATGGTGGATGCTAACTGTAAAGGTCTAAAAGAACTTTAAGAGCAAGTCTAAGCATGTTCATTTTTCCCCGTACCAAATTACACAAAAAAATAGATAGATTTATGAGTAATTGATAAAATACAATGATTTGGCCAATGATAACTAATTTATGGAATTTGTCAAACTTATTATTTTTATTATCATTATTATTGTTATTATTATTATTATTATTATTATTAAACCTTAGATCCTCCCCTACTCTCAAATGTTTCAGCTGGGTGATGATGGTCATATCTCAGCATCTACGAGCAGCTTAGAGATACAACACATTTGTCAGTACATGAGTTGTTCAAAACAGCACTGCCACCTGCCCACTCTCAATGATATTAAGTGTTCCCAAGGCGTCTTGCAAGTTAGAAAGATTCTTGCACCTCTTTCATGATTTTCCTATGTCTTGCTAACTTGCTTCTCATATTGCCATGTCCTCTTGTCAAGAGCTTGTTTAGTTGGTTTGTATTATTCATTGCCGCAAGAAGACATTTTGGAATTGTAATGCCAGGATGTGCAGGTAGTATAATGGGTATCAGCGTTGAAAAGGAAATTGGAGAGTCAACTTCCAGTTGAGTCTGTTGTGTTCACTTTGCAATGGGTTAAATTGCAGGGTAGACTGGAGTCTCTAGCCTAGGGTGGCAACTAATCTAAAAGGACAAATCTGAATTCAAAACCATAGAGAAGCCAAAAGGAAAACACTCTGCTATCATTTCCAAAAATGCATGGTAATTTCCCGACAATAAACAAAAGGAATGTGTGGAAAGTCACAATCACCTACATCATGTGCAGAAATGTCATTTTTATAGTAAAAAACACGACAATATTATTAATAAATTCAGTCCTGTACCTTCTTGAGTATGATAAACTTGGACAGAAGTAGAGCCATGTCAGTTGCCTGTAGACTAGATCTCATACCTTCTTGAGTATGGTAAACTTGGACAGAAGTAGAGCCATGTCAGTTGCGTGTAGACTAGATCTCATACCTTCTTGAGTATGATAAACTTGGACAGAAGTAGAGCCATGTCAGTTGCCTGTAGACTAGATCTCATACCTTCTTGAGTATGATAAACTTGGACAGAAGTAGAGCCATGTCAGTTGCGTGTAGACTAGATCTCATACCTTCTTGAGTATGATAAACTTGGACAGAAGTAGAGCCATGTCAGTTGCCTGTAGACTAGATCTCATACCTTCTTGAGTATGATAAACTTGGACAGAAGTAGAGCCATGTCAGTTGCGTGTAGACTAGATCTCATACCTTCTTGAGTATGATAAACTTGGACAGAAGTAGAGCCATGTCAGTTGCCTGTAGACTAGATCTCATACCTTCTTGAGTATGATAAACTTGGACAGAAGTAGAGCCATGTCAGTTGCGTGTAGACTAGATCTCATACCTTCTTGAGTATGATAAACTTGGACAGAAGTAGAGCCATGTCAGTTGCGTGTAGACTAGATCTCATACCTTCTTGAGTATGATAAACTTGGACAGAAGTAGAGCCATGTCAGTTGCCTGTAGACTAGATCTCATACCTTCTTGAGTATGGTAAACTTGGACAGAAGTAGAGCCATGTCAGTTGCCTGTAGACTAGATCTTCTCATACCTTCTTGAGTATGATAAACTTGGACAGAAGTAGAGCCATGTCAGTTGCCTGTAGACTAGATCTTCTCATACCTTCTTGAGTATGATAAACTTGGACAGAAGTAGAGCCATGTCAGTTGCCTGTAGACTAGATCTCATACCTTCTTGAGTATGATAAACTTGGACAGAAGTAGAGCCATGTCAGTTGCGTGTAGACTAGATCTCATACCTTCTTGAGTATGATAAACTTGGACAGAAGTAGAGCCATGTCAGTTGCCTGTAGACTAGATCTCATACCTTCTTGAGTATGGTAAACTTGGACAGAAGTAGAGCCATGTCAGTTGCCTGTAGACTAGATCTCATACCTTCTTGAGTATGATAAACTTGGACAGAAGTAGAGCCATGTCAGTTGCCTGTAGACTAGATCTCATACCTTCTTGAGTATGATAAACTTGGACAGAAGTAGAGCCATGTCAGTTGCGTGTAGACTAGATCTCATACCTTCTTGAGTATGATAAACTTGGACAGAAGTAGAGCCATGTCAGTTGCCTGTAGACTAGATCTCATACCTTCTTGAGTATGGTAAACTTGGACAGAAGTAGAGCCATGTCAGTTGCCTGTAGACTAGATCTCATACCTTCTTGAGTATGATAAACTTGGACAGAAGTAGAGCCATGTCAGTTGCCTGTAGACTAGATCTTCTCATACCTTCTTGAGTATGATAAACTTGGACAGAAGTAGAGCCATGTCAGTTGCCTGTAGACTAGATCTCATACCTTCTTGAGTATGATAAACTTGGACAGAAGTAGAGCCATGTCAGTTGCGTGTAGACTAGATCTCATACCTTCTTGAGTATGATAAACTTGGACAGAAGTAGAGCCATGTCAGTTGCCTGTAGACTAGATCTCATACCTTCTTGAGTATGGTAAACTTGGACAGAAGTAGAGCCATGTCAGTTGCGTGTAGACTAGATCTCATACCTTCTTGAGTATGATAAACTTGGACAGAAGTAGAGCCATGTCAGTTGCCTGTAGACTAGATCTCATACCTTCTTGAGTATGGTAAACTTGGACAGAAGTAGAGCCATGTCAGTTGCCTGTAGACTAGATCTCATACCTTCTTGAGTATGATAAACTTGGACAGAAGTAGAGCCATGTCAGTTGCCTGTAGACTAGATCTCATACCTTCTTGAGTATGGTAAACTTGGACAGAAGTAGAGCCATGTCAGTTGCCTGTAGACTAGATCTTCTCATACCTTCTTGAGTATGATAAACTTGGACAGAAGTAGAGCCATGTCAGTTGCCTGTAGACTAGATCTTCTCATACCTTCTTGAGTATGATAAACTTGGACAGAAGTAGAGCCATGTCAGTTGCCTGTAGACTAGATCTCATACCTTCTTGAGTATGATAAACTTGGACAGAAGTAGAGCCATGTCAGTTGCGTGTAGACTAGATCTCATACCTTCTTGAGTATGATAAACTTGGACAGAAGTAGAGCCATGTCAGTTGCCTGTAGACTAGATCTCATACCTTCTTGAGTATGGTAAACTTGGACAGAAGTAGAGCCATGTCAGTTGCCTGTAGACTAGATCTTCTCATACCTTCTTGAGTATGATAAACTTGGACAGAAGTAGAGCCATGTCAGTTGCCTGTAGACTAGATCTTCTCATACCTTCTTGAGTATGATAAACTTGGACAGAAGTAGAGCCATGTCAGTTGCGTGTAGACTAGATCTCATACCTTCTTGAGTATGATAAACTTGGACAGAAGTAGAGCCATGTCAGTTGCCTGTAGACTAGATCTCATACCTTCTTGAGTATGATAAACTTGGACAGAAGTAGAGCCATGTCAGTTGCGTGTAGACTAGATCTCATACCTTCTTGAGTATGATAAACTTGGACAGAAGTAGAGCCATGTCAGTTGCCTGTAGACTAGATCTCATACCTTCTTGAGTATGATAAACTTGGACAGAAGTAGAGCCATGTCAGTTGCCTGTAGACTAGATCTCATACCTTCTTGAGTATGGTAAACTTGGACAGAAGTAGAGCCATGTCAGTTGCCTGTAGACTAGATCTTCTCATACCTTCTTGAGTATGATAAACTTGGACAGAAGTAGAGCCATGTCAGTTGCCTGTAGACTAGATCTTCTCATACCTTCTTGAGTATGATAAACTTGGACAGAAGTAGAGCCATGTCAGTTGCCTGTAGACTAGATCTCATACCTTCTTGAGTATGATAAACTTGGACAGAAGTAGAACCATGTCAGTTGCGTGTAGACTAGATCTCATACCTTCTTGAGTATGATAAACTTGGACAGAAGTAGAGCCATGTCAGTTGCCTGTAGACTAGATCTCATACCTTCTTGAGTATGGTAAACTTGGACAGAAGTAGAGCCATGTCAGTTGCGTGTAGACTAGATCTCATACCTTCTTGAGTATGATAAACTTGGACAGAAGTAGAGCCATGTCAGTTGCGTGTAGACTAGATCTCATACCTTCTTGAGTATGATAAACTTGGACAGAAGTAGAGCCATGTCAGTTGCCTGTAGACTAGATCTCATACCTTCTTGAGTATGATAAACTTGGACAGAAGTAGAGCCATGTCAGTTGCGTGTAGACTAGATCTCATACCTTCTTGAGTATGATAAACTTGGACAGAAGTAGAGCCATGTCAGTTGCGTGTAGACTAGATCTCATACCTTCTTGAGTATGATAAACTTGGACAGAAGTAGAGCCATGTCAGTTGCCTGTAGACTAGATCTCATACCTTCTTGAGTATGGTAAACTTGGACAGAAGTAGAGCCATGTCAGTTGCCTGTAGACTAGATCTCATACCTTCTTGAGTATGATAAACTTGGACAGAAGTAGAGCCATGTCAGTTGCGTGTAGACTAGATCCTGTACCCTCTTGAGTATGGTAAACTTGAACAGCAGTAGAGCCATGTCAGTTGCGTACAGACTAGTTCCTGTACCTTCTTGAGTATGGTAAACTTGGATAGAAGTAGAGCCATGTCAGTTGTGTGTAGACTAGATCCTCTATCAATCGTGTAAATAATTTGAGATAAATGATGTATTTGGTAGTAGGAATAAAGACTGTGTATCCAGTGTAATCTCAGGATAACTTGTTCAAAAAATTGGTTGGAATACATAGTTGGCTTCAGTTAATATTTTTTATCTATTGTACACCAGACTTAATTGGATGTATGATCAGCTCAATAAGGTCAAATAGGCAGCTGATCCACAAAATGATCTACAATCTGTTGTTAACTGGGGCAAGAAATGGCTTGTAAATTTTAACTCCGCCAAAACAAAACTGCTATCATTTAATCACAACAGAGTACTTTTTCTGTTTACTATCAGCATGGCTGATGCTAACCTCCATGAGAGTGACACCTTGCACTTTCTCAGACTAAAGTTTTCTGCTGACATGAAGTGGAAAGATTACCTTGAAGTAAATGCTAGTTGGTTCATTGTATCATGCCAGACAATTTTTCTTTCCAGAATCTATCTCACATATTTATAAGTTCATGTTTGTCCATGCTTGAATATTGCTGTCACATCTGATCTGGTTCTACTGTGCTGTATCTGGAAATTCTTGATAAAATATAAAGAAGAATTTGCAATGTTACTGGTCCTGAACTGGCATCTCTACTCCAGTCACTTTCCCACTGCACTAATGTGATTTCTCTATGCCTTTTCTATAAATATTTTCATGGTAATTGTTTTGACAAGCCTTCCTTGGTATATAGAATTTATGAATTTAAGCACAGTACTACATTGGCAGAAAGATTTCATCATTTTACAGTTGAAATGGCTAGATATAACTGTAGGTTCTATGCTAACAGTTTCTTCTCTTGCATTACTCTTGTAGATCTCTCTTCCAACTTCTTGCTTTCCAGTCAAGTTTGATCTTCAAAATATTTAAATACAATGTCAAACATTATCTTCTGCCTTCTTAATTCCTGTTCTTTTATTGTTCCCACTCTTTAATAATGATTTCCTCTTACTTATATTCTTTCACACTAAGTAAAAAACCTGTGGCTTTCTTGCCTTGCTTGGAGTGAAATGATTAAATACAAAACAAGTCCATGATGAAAAATACGATTTTAAATTGTCAAATTAAAATAACTTGTAATAAAAATTGAGTTGTATAAAGGTAAATATACATTTCCATCATTTGAAGTCATTTAGCAAGTAAGAGTCACTGTGACTGTAGAACAAGGAGATGAAATTAAAATTAAAATAGAAAATGTCATAATTTTAATATGACATAATGTATTTGTTTACGTTTTAAATGTACAATGGCAAAGTATTATTCTGGGTAAGGAAAATTGCACTAATCCTAAAATTAGAATATAAAATAGACAAAATCATTTTTTTAATTGCATTCACAATCCCTTTTAATTACTCAACCACCTGGAGGGCTCAATCACGAATTGCTCTTTGGAAAAAATTCATCCTTTACAGTATGAAATGCAAGAGATCATGGTAATGTAAAATAGATCAGCACAAACACACCCAAAGGTGTGTTTTATTTAAAACTTGAAAATAGCTAAATGTATAACTGAAAGTGGTTGGAAAAATATAACATTT